>JANUWF010001341.1:165000-1365000 GCA_026120185.1 Voacanga thouarsii | reverse complement strand
ATTTCAACATTTCCATTCCATTTCAAGCATTTCAATATTATTCAGACTTTCTTATGATACCATTATACATATTCAATCGCCTCAACAAATTTTCCAAACAACCAACAACAAATTCTAAGTATATTACAAAGCTAAACTCCTCGTTTTGTTTTGGACAACACAAACCACTTCTGAAGCCCAAATCTCCTCAATCAGTAACAACTCACAATAACGCTTCATTCCCATAAAAATCAACAACACCCATCAAATACCACAACAAGATTAATGCCAAGGCCACCACTCTTCACAATTTACAACTTCAAACACCACAACATTAACACATATAAACAGCCCACACTTCTCAACCTCTGAATGCTCAAAATCCCAAACCAAATCAATAAAAACAACAAGAGAGCTAGCAAAATATCAGGCTGTAAACAAATGCAAAATATAATGCTGTAGACTACAGTGCCATATTAGAAAGACAACCCACATTTTTGTTGAAGAAAATTTTATCAAAAAGGAACCTAAAAGAGTTGTCGAGATGGCTGTGAAATATTTAGGACAGCTACATTCTTCCTCAAATATCAATATACATAAATAGAAATTCTCCAAATTCATAGATGTCCAACACATCAATCTTTTTTTCTTTTTTTTTAGAAATTGAATATGCAAATGACTAATTTCAAAACTCCAATTAAATCACCAAAACTGCAACAAAAAAATCAAAGTCTATACTAAATTTTACAAAATTCCTTCACCATCTCATAAACAAAACCATAACCCACAAAAAAAAATCAAGCCTCAACAAAATTATAGCCCACAAAAAAAAAAAAAACAGAACACAACACTGCATGAAAAAGGATGACAAAACTCCATATTTGTCATAGGCCACTAAAAGAATAGACACACATATACATAAACAAAAGCATAGCCCATAAAAAAGAAGTAGAAAACTGATCACAGCTTTCTACCATCAAAAGAATCATACCAAGCTTGTTGGCCATGCAATAGGAGCACCGTGAGCATCTCCTATTGTTTTTAGAAGGGAGTATGGACGAATCAATGGCTCATCACGAGAATGTGGCTGAATGATGTCAATCTCACACCAATCTTGTCCCAAGGCATGTGGGCCAACCATCTTTTCAGGGTCCAAACTCCTAATTAGTGCAGTTGCAACTATCTTTGAAGGATCCCTTACGCTCAAGACTGAAACAGTAGCATGTACCTAAGAAGATAGACAAACAACCAAACATTAGCAAAAAATATGATCAGTTCAGTTAGTTTAAAACAACCAAAATTCTATGTAGCCATTTAGCTTGAAATATGAAAAAGAAAATCAAATATCTATTTCAAATAAGATGTGATTCTGCAAGTATAAGCTAGCAGTACCCTTAATGTACTGCTATGGTTGCTTGGGATAGTTTGCAGGTTTGACTCTAGAGAACCAACCCTTGACTGATTTGATATATTGTTGTTGTTCTGCGCCATATTCGCACGAACTTCAGCTAGCAGTCTACCTTGTTCCCTAATGAGTTCTGCTTGTTCTTTAGCTTGTTCCTCGAGCCTCACTATCTTATCCCTTTGTTCAGCCATGATAATATGTTGAGTGCTACGACTTGGAATTTCGCCCCAAAGATCCGACGGTGCAACACCTCCCCCGCACATTCGAACCCGACCATTCCTGTCTGGTCCCATTACTTGTGCGAAAATGTCTTCTGGCCCAATTTCATCAGTGGAGTTAGGTGAAAGTTCACTTCTCTTTTCAGTCATTAAGTTCTGTAAACAAAGAAAAAAAATGCTTATTAATTATGCTGAAAGAAGTTAAAAAGCTGAAGGTAAATCAAGGATTAACATGTACCAATTTAGCTGCAATCTCGCTATTTCCTGGTTTCCCACTAGAGTCCGTAAAGCACTCCTCGAATATTTCAGCTCGGGATGGCTGACGCCCTAATTTCTTGGCCTACACACAAAACAATTGAATCAACTGATTTAATTATTCATGGAAAAAAAATGAAGGTTGTAGTAAAATTTACCAAGTCTTCAGAAACTTGTGCAAATGGTCTTTGCCCCATTCTATGATGCAATTTGCTGCTTTTCCTACTATTAGCATTCCTTCGGCTAATACGCTAAAAAAAACAGCAGCAAATAGAAATTCAATTGTCTGCCATCAAAGTTACAATTTGAATAATTTGAAATGAGTAATCGAAAATGCTCAACATTACCTTGCCAGCCTCTGAATTCCAAAAGGAAACCAACCATAACCATTGGTCTTCAAGCACCCGATCTTCTCCACAATTAGGCAGCACATTTCCAGTTTGATTAGCATTGAACCATTCCTTTTTCAAAGCATTTTTCCAAGCTCTCCATAATTTCCCTATTGATGAAGTAATTTTTGGTTCAATGCCAGGTGGCAAATCAAATCGTTCCTGTTATGGAGTAAATTTGTCAAGAATCATTATGTACAGTAAATTTACAATAAAAAAGATTCTAAAATCATTAAAACTGAAGGATGTAGAGATCATAGTAGTATTACCTTTACAATGTCGATCATATCTTTCTTATAGCTTTTTAGCATTTTTGTCTATGATACATAATTCAGTGGGGCATGCTTGCCATTTCTAGCTATGGTGCCCAAGAAACTAGATAGCTTTTTTCGCTTCTTTCCAATGGGCTGTCCCTTATGGTTAAATTCAACCTTAATTAGACCCTTGTTCTTAGGATGCCCCCATGTATCAGTACAATAAGTTGGTCCTCTAGATTGACTACTTCTAGCTAAATTGTCTGCATCAAGTATTAAAATTAGAATGGTGAAAAATATAATTTAGCACAATAGAGCAGACAACATTGTATTTGTAATCATGATGTGGTCATACCAATTCCGCTAGAAGTTTGTGTGGTGGGCTCGGACGATATTTGCTGGTCACTATTTACCGTTTGGGGTTCATCCAAAAGATTTTCAGGCCGGCCATTCAATTGCACAATGACTGAAAATTAAATAACCAAAGTAACTTTGATTAGTATTGGGTTTTGTTAGAGGAAAAAATTGATTAATATATACTTACGAGTGGGAAGAATTGGTTGTGTGTTAGAAGGAGGCATTTCAGCTCGTTCAGCAACTTGCGTGGTTTGGTTGGCAGCCAAAGAATTTTGTCCAACTTGCACGTTTTCTGGTTCATCTAAATGATTTTCAGATTGGCCATTCAACTGCCCACCTAAAAATATAATAACCAGAGCATGTTTGGTTAGTAATTGATTCAGCAAAGTAGTCATAAGAAAATGGTTTCCATATACTTACAATTAGGATCACTCGGTTGTGTGTTAGACGGAGGCATGCCATATCGTTCAGCTAGCACATTCAATTGATCATCTAGAGAATTATCTCCGCGTTTCTGCACACTTCTTTTCTTTTTCAACCCGCGTGTCCTAGCCATCTGATCAGAACCAATAAAAAAAATGAATCAATAAAGCATCAATAAATTAAACTTTTAATTTCACCTAAAACCAAGGCAATTCTTCGAAAAAAGGTTAAACAGAACTTATTTTTAAATTCACCTGAAATGCAAAATCAGACAATACAATGAGACAACAGAAATTATATTGGCAAAATGCAGTTACTGACGGAGGCATAGAGCAACATTCAATATTGCACTACACGTTGGCCAATGTTCAGTCCAACACTCAAGTCCAAAAAATAGTATTCTATATAATAAATATTGCATTAAACAAGTAGATTAAAAAGTAGTACAGTCTTCATATAGTCATAAGACTAAACTCAAGCCTCATCATCCCCTTCACGAACCCAACAAATATTCTCGTCCCCTTCTTCCACTACGGGGTTGCAGATTTCAGCTTGCAAATGTGTATCAACATCCACGATGTCTCCCATTTTATAAACTGATCTTGCATTTGTAACAACAACAACATGCCAATCACTTTCCTTTGATTCCTCTACATAGAATACTTGTGCTGCTTGAGAGGCAAGAATGAATGGTTCTTTGTGGGGAGGCACATTGCTGAAATTTGCTAATAAGAATCCATCCGCATCTTGTTTTAGTCTCTTCCCATTTGACACCCAATCACATTCAAACAATACAACTCTTCGATCGCCTCCGTAGTCCAACTCAATTACATTCTTCAAAGTTCCAAAATAAGCCACATCACTTAAAATAGGATTTTCATCCCTTATACTTGAAAAACTTGAAGTAATTGCATTCACGTAAACTCCACTATTTTGGGTTTTTCTTTTACGCTCGACTTCTTTTGTGTGAAACCTAAAACCATTTACCATGAATCCCTGATACTGTAATCCAACTTGTTTAGGTCCCTTAGAAAGATAAACCAAATCTTGTGTAATATGGCTATCTTCAAATATTTGCAAAGAAGTAACCTAGGTCACAAAAAAAAAAAAAAAAAAAAACAAAAAAAGAAAATCAATATAAACGAGAAAATAGAATTTAATTTGACACATAAGAGAAAGGTTAAACAGAATTTTAGCTTACGTGATGGGCAAACCATTTGGCGAACGTCTCACTATGAATACGCTCAATTTCATGTCTTCCAGCACGTGGATGATTTTGAGCTACCATCGTAAGGTGTTGACTATACAAAATAGAAGTCGGTTTAATCAGTAATTGTCATGAAATCTACAATATTCCAATCCCTCTATGAAAAATTTAAGGAGACTTACTCAATATATGGCTTGACAACATCACAATTAAACAGTACATATTGATGTGCTTTATTCAAAGACATTTGATCAAACTTTCTTGGTGTGCCTTTACCCAATGAGCGCCCCCGACATTGTAAGCACATCAATACCTACTCGAGAGTCAGCCATATCTTCTTCATTTCTAGCTGTTCGATTGAACCTTGTTTGGACATAATCAGCTAAATATAATGAACAAAAGGTTAGGCATTCTTCAGCCAAATAACCTTCTGCAATAGAACCCTCTGGGCGACTCCGATTTCGTACATAGGATTTCAAAGTGCTCAAATACCTGAAATAATATAGTTATGAAATTATCATAACTATAATTGCACCATTTAAAAATAAGAGAAAAACTAATAAAAATAAAAATAGATAATGCACACCTCTCAATTGGATACATCCATCGAAATTGCACCGGACCAGCAATTCTTGCTTCGTAGGCTAAGTGAACACATAGATGCATCATGATATTGAAAGCTGATGGTGGAAAGACCCGTTCTAGCTCACAAAGGATGAAAACAATGTCCATCTCTAGTTGTATCAGATCACGAGGCAACAATTCCTTGGAGCAGAGTAGTCTGAAATACCTACTTAGCCTAAGCAAGGGATATCGAACAGATTTTGACAACGCTTTTCTTAGGGCTATAGGCAGTAATTGTTGCATTAAAACATGATGGTCATGGCTCTTAAGCCCTAAAAGCTTTGGTGGCTTCAGTTGTACGCACCTAGATAAGTTAGCAGAATATCCATCAGGAACCTTAACCCTTTTCAACACCTTACAAAAATTCATTTTTTCACTCTTACTCAAAGTGAATACAGCCCGAGGCAAAGAAGATGCACCACTCTCCTTCTCAAGAGGATGTAGTTCTACTCTAATTCCCATTTCTTTCAAGTCAAGTCGTGACTTATGATCCCTTTTCTTATCCACCTCAAGTAATATGCCACAAATCATTTCACTAACATTTTTCTCGATGTGCATTACATCAAGATTATGCCGCATCAAGTTATCCTTCCAATAAGGCAATTTAAAAAAGACACTTTTTTTCTTCCAATTAAATGGCAATTTTTGGTTATCTTTCACCAGCTTCCCAAACTTAAAATTGATACCATCTAATTCATTTAAAATCACATCTCCAGATAAAAATGCAGGTCTCCCTTGATGCTCCTCTTTACCATTAAAGGATCGAGCATCCATTCTAAAAGAGTGGTCGGGTTCTAAGAACCTACGATGTCCCATATAACAATGCTTGCAACTATTTTTCAGCCATTGTGAATCTGTCTCCTTATGACAAATGGGGCAAGCAAACTCCCCTTTAGTTCTCCACCTCGACAAATTAGCATATCCAGGAAAATCACTTATAGTCCATAATAATGCAGCTCGCATTTGAAAATTTTGCTTGGAATATGCATCATATGTAGATACACCTACATCCCACAATTCCTTTAATTCTACAATGAGAGGTTCTAAATAGATGTCAAGATTATTCCCTGGAGCAGTCGGACCAGGTATTAGCAAAGACAAGATGAAGTATGGTTGCTTCATACACATCCAGGGGGGTAAATTGTAAGGCATCAAGATGACAGGCCACGTACTGTGAGCAACATTCATATTTTTGAAAGGATTAAACCCGTCAGAAGCTAAGCCTAGTCTCACATTACGTACATCTTTGGAAAAATTAGGATGAAGATAACTGAAATTTTTCCAAGTAGGTGTGTCAGTAGGATGTCTCATAGAACCATCATCTATTCTATCTTCCCCATGCCATCTCATTGATTTAGCAATCTTTGAGGACATGAACAAACGTTGTAATCGAGGCTTCAGTGGAAAATGCCAAATAACTTTTTTTGCAATCTTTCTCTTCTCCCCTGTAGGATCATTTTCCGAAGTTGCCCACCTAGACTCTTTGCATGTAAAACAATATTTCCATCCCAATTTATCCCCCCAGTACAATGTGCAATCATTAGGACATGCATCTATCTTCTCATACCCCAAACCTAATTGTTTCATTATCTTTTCAGCTTCATAATAAGATTTTGGAATTTCAACACCCTCAGGAAATGATTCTCGCAACAAATCAAGAAGCATATCAAAATGTTTGTTAGACCACTTCCCCGCACACTTAAGATGTAGCAATCGAATAAGAAATGATAGCTTAGAGAAGTTCTTACACCCAGGATACAACTCTTGTTGAGAATCATTAATGAGTTTGTAAAAATTTTCAGCATCCGAGTTTGAACATTCAACTCCGGGAGATGTTTCAACCCTCTCAATATTATCATCTATTGGAATGCCAAATGCATCATGCAACAAGCCGTCCATGTCATCAGTTTGACTGGTAACATCTTGCAAATTATTACCTAAACTTGTTCTAGATGATCTAGACAATAAAAGTTCTCCATGTACTATCCAATGAGAATATCCCTTAATAAACCCATATACTATGAGGTGCTCTCGCACTTCCATTTCAGTCCTCATTACCCCATTTCCACATTTTACACAAGGACACAATATCTTCCCATGCAAACTTGCGTTGTTCATTGCAAATCTTAGAAAAAAATCAACACCATTTTGATATGCACGGCAATTTCTAGGAAGACTCATCCAAGATTTGTCCATATTGGCGATGCTACAAGCAATAATAGACAAGCAAGTTACAACCTAAACAACAAGAAATACATAATATGAGATTCATGCAATTAAATTTAGGCAAAAATGCTACTTCTTTCCTTGAATTTTCACATATTTTTAGATATAGTTATGGCTAAAAAGATGCAATTTAACTACACCAGTATTCATCCTTTTACTGAAATAAAGACCGACAAGACGTTCCATACCAACAAACATATACAAATAGCTACATATATACATGTATCCAAGGAGATAGAGTGCACAAGGAAAAAAAATGTTCAGCATGATAAACAATGATATTACAGCTCCAAAATTAAAAAAAAAAAAAAGAGCAGACAACTTCGTATGCTAATTCATATTGTGCTAATGGAACAATAAAATGATTCTGCGTATCAGTTTTTCTTTCACAAAATTGAGTAACCACCCATTAACTACCTTCTCCTTAGTATTGTAACAGGATTCAAACCCCAAACACGTCATGTCATTGAACTATTTAAAGCAAAAATGATTTAATGATAAACTATAAAAACTGGTTGTTCAGAATTTTAAATGTGTGTGGAAGCCATGAAGCATTATAGAAGTTCATATTAGCTATCAATACTTTAAAACTAATCTATAGACAATGCTTTTCTGAAATGCAAAATGCAACTAGAAGTTATTAATATCAGTACAAGTACATTAAAAAACTTGTTAGTTTCTTACGTATATCTGTTATGCATATATTAATTACAACTCAAAATGATGTAGAATTTCTTACATATCTGTTATGCACATCTTAATTACAGCTCATATCCGTTATACCAACATCATACAGTTGCCATGGAAGGAGCAATTATGCAAACACATATACAAATGAAAGCATGGGTATCAGCTAAGACTAGAAAAAAAAAAGTTAAATCTACCCTTATACCCAAAATAGTTCGGTATTTTAGGAAATCAAACAAATCAAAATTCAGTAAACAGCATATGAAACCCTGGATGCTTGTTTCCAGCAAACAAGAGGGAAAACCAAATTTATGTTATACTTCTTTCTTGTGATTGGGTTTGGGGAGGGGGAAGGGAAAAACCTATCCAAGTGCTTGATAAGCTTCAGCTTAGATACCAGATTTCCTTTCAGATGCATTACCAAATGATTCTTCAAAGACTAGCTCTACCAATGACTGATTGTACATAAAGTGAAGTAAATATGAACAATTAGTGCATTCATTAGCCACAGTACTGTCACTTTACACCGAAGATGGCATCAAACCAGCCAAGAAACATAATCCTTAAAGTGGCATCAAAGGAATAATAGATAGAAATATTTGCTGCCAAAAAGATATATTGCGAAGACTGTAATAATCCGTCATTTTAACTAACCCCAGATGAGATAGATCACTTGTCTATTGGTCAATTAAAGGAGAGCTAGAAGATGGTTTCTTGTCTGGAATATTTGAAGCACCTTTAAGAACTGCAGCCAACAACAACAAAAAGAACAATATGAAAAAGTGCAAAATTTGATGGAAGGAATTTCTTTTAGGTTGCAATAGATGGGAAAAAAAAGAAAGGGAGGCTCCTTATGTTATCAAATTGTTTGGTCCTAACTTAACTTGTACAGAGTGATAAGAGAGAATATTATTCAAGAGTTCCAACACTTAAGCTCCTTTAGAAGCTCACTTTTATGTGAATTTGTGTGCGAGTCATGTGCATCAAACAAGGATATCCTGGTCTTCTAGTTGATCTAGAGCAACACGTGGTGCAAATATTACTGCAATCAGTACCCTTGGCCATATAGACACAAACTCATATGTTCTATTTTTCAGATACAACAAACGAAAAAGAAGACACTTTAAACCAAAAGAAAAAGGAAGAAAAATTTTCTGAATGCTCAAAATGGAAAGAGATTATTCTTTCTCAATTTCTTAACACATGGATACTGTAAACCTTTGGAATTCTGGAAATAATATAATACTGTATTAAATGACAAAGTTTTGGGTGTCCTTTAACATGCTAAGTTTATGTTTCTCACATAATACTCCATAGAGTGCACTGCATAGTAAAGTCATCTATGCATTCCTGATAATCAGTAGAAATCATTTCTTAATAAAAAGATATACTTCTTTTCAAGTTGATTAAGATAGCAAATCCAGAAGTAAGTTTAGGTCTCCACATTGTGATCAGTGAGGCCACAGGTTCCAATGAATATAACTAGTTTATTTGCCTGCAAGTATAAGGCTGACTATGACTTTCTGAACTTCCCTATGGGCAGAGCCTCATGAACAGGTTTTTCCATTTAAAAATAAATAAAACACATAAAAGAACAGGAATTTCTTCACCCATGAGACATATACACTTCACAATCCTAGGTCTGATAACTGCGGATATAATTATGCATGACCAGTTACAAGAAAATACTTCAGATTGAATAGACCATTCAGAAATTTTTATCAGAATAATGTCTTCAAAAAGCCATGAACAAGATTGCAGTAAAATGGTATAAGGCACAGCTTAGCATATCAGACAAGTAGCGTTAAGCATTCAAAACACAGTGACATCACAAACACCACATAAACACCTATCAGAAGGAAAAATAACCATTTTACACAATGTACGCAGCACTACAAACCAAACTCCAGAATGCACTAATAGATACTCATGAATAAAAGGGATAGCTGCCATATCAACCTCTAAAATGACAAACATAATTTTAACCATAATTTTCAACCTCAAAGGCAGATCACAAGAAACAGTAACCATAATTTGCTTCTATCATGTATCATATCATGTCCAAAGATTTACCATGTGTTCAAATCACCTCAGACAATTTTCTCGTTATGTGGCAGTAGTCTTATTGTATTTCAAATGCAATTTTTCCAGCTCATTCTTGTCTTTACATTCTATGAATCAAATCTAACAATCTAATTACAAGGACATTTATCATCTTTGATTCTATGTTTAGCTATCAAATAATCTGTGTCACTTGCCTTGTAAGCAGTTAATCTAGTAGGACAGAGAAATTCAAAATTATAGATTGGTAAAAAGCACCTTTACAAGATAATGATAGCACTTACAGAAGCCATATGACCAGTCAAAGAGTGAACCAAGCTACCGTCACTAGCATTCCAAACACATATTCTGTTATCTGCATATGAACATAATTTTAAGCTTGAGAAACTAGAATATGTAATTCTAAACACATAAACATAAGTGGAATATGAATGTATGAAACACAAAAACCTGAGAAAGCAACCAAATTAACCAGGCAATTTTTAACGAAGAAATGGCCTAAAATTTTTCCATCCCATAAATCCACAAAGGGAAAAGAAATTTAAGCCTTTATAGAGTTGATAAATAGATACATCTCCTTTCTACTAAATGTAAGAATATGCACTTCTCCTAATTGATGGTTCACACCCAATCAGCTCTGACACATCTGTTAAAAGAAGCAACAGTTTAGGAGAACATTCAATAGCGGCAACTATGAAATGCTCAGGATATATTAGTGAGATTGTGAGTTTACGCTGGATGATGGCTCTGCTGCAAGCATACTCTAAGCATCTAGTATGAGACACAAAAATACTCTTTAAAGAAGTACGAGACACAAAAATAACTTCATCAAGCTCAAACCCAGAACTGGAAAAAGAATGGATTTTCGGACAAAAAAACACCAAAGAGAAGTGAAGGACTGCTAATGACATTTGGAAATTAAAACCCAAACAGACATTCTGAGATGATGAAATCAACATGTAGAAAATAATTCCACGGGTGGGGACAAACCCAGAAATCAACATGTAGAAAATAAATCTCCAGCCAGCTAATCCAAAACAGTCCACTAAAATAGCTCCTAAGAACAAACAAGCATTTTCGGACCCAGTTCCTAGAAGTAACCAAGTCAAAACATGCAAGAGGCATAAACAGACAAAATGCAGCTAAGCTTTAGAAATACACTCAAAGTGAAGCCACGCAGCACGAGATACAAATCAATAGAACTAGATAGAAAATACCACCTCAATTTCCAGTCATAGTTCGGTGCAAAGTGGGCTGGTTTCTCGGGCACCCCTCACAACTACTACAAAGAAATGCTCGAAC
This sequence comes from Voacanga thouarsii, assembly GCA_026120185.1. NCBI lineage: Eukaryota > Viridiplantae > Streptophyta > Magnoliopsida > Gentianales > Apocynaceae > Voacanga > Voacanga thouarsii. Next base: position 1,353,613 of record JANUWF010001341.1, on the reverse strand, counting down.
AGTGCCGACCTTGTGCAAATCTTTCTTCACGGCATTTCCACAGCTCTTGTTCAGTTGAGAAGATGGTATATGAGGGATGAATGTGGGCTGAGATGTAAGGGATTATAGGAAAGAGGCAGAGAGGGGAAATGGAGTTTCAGACGAAGATAACCGGATTTGAGGAAGGGGGGATTGAGAATCCAATGTTTTGTGAAGTTGGTGGAATGATTGGGTGCAAGCAGTGCACGTGAACCAGAGTTAGATTAGTGTACAAAATGTTTAAGAACTTGTACCTTGCTAGAATTGTACAATAATATATGCATATCGTACAACTATTAAGGATTCGGTGCATATTAACCGCGCACACCTAATAATTTGAATCTAATCCCATATTTTTCCCTTCTCCCGGACTTTTTTCAAGCTCCCGCTATTTTTTTTTGGGTCGGTTCTTTTATTTTATTTTTTTCCTATAAAACATCTAGAAATATGTCCAGATTTCTAGATTCATTTTATTTACCAGATACAATGAATCTAGAAATATGTCCACATTCGATGTATCTGGATGATGTCCAGATTATTAGAATCTGACTTAGTAAATTAATTAGTTAAATTACCAAGATAATGGCAGAATCCTATCATGTCAGTTTTTCATTTAATTTCAATTTAAATTAAAATATGATAAGATATTATCAGATTTGGACTCTAAGGGATTCGGAAGGTTTTAAGAAAACTCTAGCCGTCTTCTCAATAGTTCGGTTCTGTTAAAAAACTCCGTGCCTCTATTCACCAGGAGAAAAAAAAACCCTCTCAAACCCTAGGTGCTAGCATTCTCGGGGCAATGAGTCAGTTCGCTATATGTACCTATAGAGGACGTTCGCACACTACAACGTCTGGTGATTGTTTAGGTTGCACGTACGATAGCACAATCAGAATCGAAAGATCTCGATTACGCCGAAGAGAGGTAATTCTGTAAACCTAAGGTCTTCTTAATCATTTACTTGGATCCTCGGAAGGGATTCATGGATGTTTTTCGCATTTAGGAGTCCACGAATCCTAACAAATATTACTTATATTTAATAGTAATTAAAGGGTTGTACCCTAATTTGATAGTGTATTGGATTATTATTTGGCTTAATCTTACTTGAGTATTCTATTACGTAGGTTAGATTGATTGAATTGATTAATTAGGATATTCTCTTATATTGAACTTGAAAAGGAATGGCTTAATCTATGTTGATTCAATAGATTTGTTTTGCTTTGATGAGAAAGGATTTGAGGGATTAAAATTTTGTCATAGATAGGGCTATTGGGCCACCTAGAGATAGGAATTTTTCACTTTTTAGCTTGAGGATTGTGGATCTTTGATTTATGTGCATCATCGAGTTTGATTTGTATGATAGAGATATCTATGGGCTGGACTCAAAGATAGATAACTCATTACTTGAGAAAGAGTGAGTTTTACGAGAGACCCTTGCTTGATTTTAGATTCAATGAATTGAGTGATGTTTAATATATAATCATTACTTGGTGGAGTACAATTTGATTACATGTTTAATCTCATTTTCTTACATGTATTTTTCCCTTGTGATCTTCTTCACTCTACTTTATGATTGGGTTGGTGTATTCGTATCGTGCACATTAATAGTTAGTTATAATCAGTAGTAGTTAATAGTTAATTTCTCAATTTTTGATTGATTAAACAATGAAACAAGGATGGAAGTAGAGGTAGTTGATACGATTATGTACTAGGGATCCATTGGTACTTACCAATTAAACTTTATGCTATATGATGGGTATACTTGCCCAAACGTATTTGTATGTGAGTTAAATTGGTATTTTAAATTAAAACTTAATTGAGTTTACACTACAAGAAAAAACCAAATTAGCGACGGCAAAATCCGTCGCTAATCACATTTAGCGACAGATTACGTCCGTCGCTAAAAATGGCGTCACAATTTGCGACGGAAAGATAATCCGTGCCTATTTGCGATGGTCATTTAATTGATGATATTATAATTAAGTTTATAATCAACATAGCGACGGATTTGCGATGGCAAAAAAAATTTATTTTTTAAAAAAATTAATTAATTTAGCAACGAATTTGCGATGGCGAAAATTTTTTTATTTATAAATAATTAATTAATTTAACAACGAATTTGCGACAGCCAAAATCTTTTATTTTAAAAAAATTAATTAATTTAGCAACGAATTTGCGATGGCGAAAATTTTTTTATTTATAAATAATTAATTAATTTAACAACGAATTTGTGACGGCCAAAATCTTTTATTTTAAAAAAATTAATTAATTTAGCAACGGATTTGGGACGAAATTTTTTTTAAATTTTGAAAAAATTAATTTAGCAACAGATTTGCAATGGTAAAAAAAAATTTTATTTACAAAAATTAAAATAATTTAGCGACGGTTTTGCGACGGAAAAAAATTTATTTTAAAAAATTAATAAATTTAATTTTCGCTAGCAAAAAAATTTTATTTAAAAAATTTATTAATTTTGCGACGGCAAAAAAAATTTATTAAAAAAAATACTTAATTAGCTACTCGGCCTACCCGTTCATTGGCCCAACCCGACCCGCTGAGAACCCGATCCGCAACCTGACCCGCCAAGAATATTATGAGATTATGTCGGACTTGGGGCTCGAACCCGCGTCCTTGTTGTGAGGGAACACGCATTCCACCACTAAGCTATTGAAGTTCTTGCGATATATTGTGATATATATTAATTATATAATAATTTTTTTTTGTGAATTAGCGACGGATTTGCAAGGGCTTTGCGACGGATCTGCGACGACAGAATTTTCCGTCGCAATCCGTTGCTAATTAGCCACGGATTTGCGACGGTTAATTTTTTAAGATTAAAAAATAATTTTTTAAAAAAAAATTTTAATGGCTGTCGCAAATTGCGACGGATTTGCGAGGGCTTATTTTTTTAATTTAAAAAAAATAAATTTATTTTTTAATTTTAGATGGTCGTCGCAAATTGCAACAGATTTGCGATGACTTTTTTTAAAATTTTAAAAAGATAAATTTATTTTTTAATTTTAGATGGCCGTTGCAAGTCCGTTACAAATTGCAACAGATTTGCGATGGCTTGTTTTTTATAATTTTTTTAAAAATTATTTTTTAATTTTAGATAGCCGTCGCACGACGGCTTTTTAAATTTAAAAAATAAATTTATTTTTTAAATTTAGATTGCTGTCACAAATCCGTTGTAAATTGTAACAAATTTACGATGGCTTTTTTTGAATTTAAAAAACTAAATTTATTTTTTAATTTTAGATGGCCGTTGCAAATTGCAATGGATTTGAGACGACTTTTTTTAAAAAAAATTTAAAAAATAAATTTATTTTTTAAATTTAGATGACCGTTGCAAATCCGTTGCAAATTGCGACGGATTTGCAATGGTTTTTTTAATTTAAAAAAAATAAATTTATTTTTTAATTTAGATGGCCGTCGCAAATCCGTTGCAAATTGCAACGGATTTGCGATGGTTTTTTTTAATTTGAAAAAAATAAATTTATTTTTTAATTTAGATGGTCGTCGCAAATCCGTTGCAAATTGAAACGAATTTGCAATGGTTTTTTTTTAATTTAAAAAAAATAAATTTATTTTTTAATTTAGATGGCCGTCGCAAATCCGTTGCAAATTGCAACGGATTTGCGATGGTTTTTTTTAATTTGAAAAAAAGAAATTTATTTTTTAATTTAGATGGCCGTCGCAAATCCGTTGCAAATTGAAACGAATTTGCGATGGCTTTTTTTAATTTAAAAAAAATCATTTTTTAATTTTAGATGTCCATTGCAAATTGCAACGGATTTGCGACGTCTTTTTTTTTAATTTTTAAAAAATAAATTTATTTTTTAATTTTAGATGGCCGTCGCAAATCCCTTGCAAATTACAACGGATTTGCTACGGCTTTTTTTTTTAATTTTAAAAAAATAAATTTATTTTTTAATTTTAGATTGCCGTTACAAATTGCAACGGATTTGCAACGGCTTTTTTTTAATGTTAAACAAATAAATTTATTTTTTAATTTTAGATAGCCGTCACAAATCTATTGCAATTTTCTATCGCAAATTGCTACAGATTTGCAACGGTTTTTTTTTATTTTGAAAAAATAAATTTATTTTTAAAAATTAGATGGCCGTCGCAAATTGCAACGGATTTGCGAGGGCATTTTTTTAATTTAAAAAAATTAAATTATTTTTAAATTTTGGATGGCCTTTGCAAATCCATTGCAAATTTGCGACGAATTTGTGAGAGCTAAATTTCTGTCGCTAATCCGTTGTAATTACCGACAGATTAGCGACGAAAATTTTAAAAAATAAATTTATTTTCAAAATTTTTGCTTCCGTTGTTGTTTCATTGTAAATTAGCGACGACCTAAAGACCGTCGCAAAAATCCGTCACTAATTTGATATTTTTCTTGTAGTGTTAGGACACATATCTATAGCATGTTAGCATATGCACAAACAAGCACATACGCAACACAGTTTGACCTTGTTGGCAAATTTCCTCAGGTGAAACTGTCAATGCAATCCATCAAAGAGGAGTTCAAGAATATTTGGCCCATGGGTGATATCACACGTGGATGGCTTGACTCTTGCCATATTCTAATTCGGCCATTGCTAGAAAAGGGTTATCTTAGATAATGACTTGAGGGGATTTGGTTTCTTTTAGGGTTCCCTGTGTAAATCCTTAAGTGGACGCCCTACTTTCGTGTTTAATTTGATCCCGCCACTGTTCCAGTATAGATTCCTTTCGAATATCTCCCTATTAATTTTATTTTTTGCAAAATCTGTGCTCTTCTCCTTGGCCTCTTCTATAGGTAAACCTTTGGACTTGACGACACAGTGGCTACTCTATCATGCCCTAGTGTTGCTTGAGTTTGTGTAGAAGTCAACTTGTTGAATCAGCAACTCTAATAGGGTTTGGATTGGGGTTGGTGATGCTGGATTATGTCAAACAGTGACGAGAATTTGTCGGAGTATTGCCCAGACTGTTGTAGAATTTGTTACGGGAAATCATCTTGTTGCTCCAGAATAATCCGTGAAGAAGAGATACAGGAAAAACCTCAAAAATAGCTTGAGCTTTTGGTTTCCAAGCGGCAAACAAATCAACACCCTAACCCTAACGCTGTTAGTCTTGTACATGACGCAGCGCATCTTCAAATCGCACAAGGAGACCAATCTCATGCTATCCAGGAATAGGATTCAATGGCCATGGGAACTCCGAGTAATCAACCATGTTCTAATGATGTTGAGCCTAATTCCACGAGGAAACCAAAAGATTATTCAGGTTTGCTGACGAAATCTAGCAGCAATGCTAATAAGCTCATATTATTTGGACAGTAGAGAACAATTTCCTAATTTATCTATTGCTGTTGAATTTGAAGATGTTCTGAACAAGGCTACAGCAAAGCACTTGGATAATTAGAATTTAACAACCTTGCTCGATGAGTTGAGTACTCCATTATTCAGTAGTATTCAGGAGTATCAAAAGCTGTCACCATCAAAAGATGTCTTGGCGAAGGGTTGCTTTTCAAAATCTAATATTGTTGTTCTTCGTGAAGACTTCCTCTGCACAGTCTCGAAAATTTTGTGTAAAAAGAACACAACTCGATAAAGCAGCCAGCATTCTGGTTGTACGTTAGTTGATTTAACAATGCGAGATTCAGAGTTGTCTGCTGCTCTTCAAGCTGCCCAAATGAACCAAACTTCACAAAAGGACCAATCTGATTCATGTTTACCAGAGGTACATACTAGTGAACCTAACTGCATAGATTTTTTCTAATGTTCAGCTCATCAGCAAAGCTAGATAGCCTTAATCTTCCATATCATGTTACATTTGAAATTCAAGTTGGACAATCCACTCATGATTTAGTGCATAATAATGGCTGTCTTTCTATTCCTCACCCAATCCAATTAGACTAGAATTTAAACTCGACATTAAGTAACAACGCGCAGTTAAAGAAGTTGAAAGTATGCAAAAAAAAAAAAAAAGAAAAAAAGAAAAAAAAAGAAAAGCAATCCCAATGTTTTGTCCAAGTTTCAATGCTATATATTGATTCAATTGAAGGCAGTATAAAGACGACTATAGTGACGAAGACTTCATACTAGTTCGCTCTACGAAAGGGAAGAAGAGTAGGGATATTCTATTGTCCAGGCCCACTATGATTACAAGACACAATGTTTGGGGGTTTTGAATATAACTATTTTAACAATTTCCTTCTAATTGTAATTTTATTTGTTTAATGTTAATAAAATTTTCACTTTTGGTGGTTTTGGAAAAAAAAAAAAAAAGAAGGAATTATATTATATGGAATCCAAAGGGGATCGCTAGTCTACCAGAAAAATAACCTAACAAGTTCGCTTATTGTGTGACCCTATAAGTTCATTTAACACTGGCAGTGTACCTAAATAATATTTAAATAGCCCACAAGTTATAAGTTGTTTCTAGCAAAACATTATAACTATCCTGGTTTAATGAAGATCAGTGATCTCTTTGAACTAAACCACAATTTTATATTTAGTCCTTTTGTCACACGATATCCAGATTAAGCATAAGGCACGGAACATGTCATCCTTATTAAGCTTAACGAATTATTTCTTGATTTCATAGTAGACTGTTCAAACAAATGATATTAATATCTTAAATTGATATATTTGAGCACGACCATGCATTTTAACAGTCTAACTTATCAATGGGGCCATGGATATCTCTCCCATAATTGAGAGGGACAAATTCCTTTACTATCAATCATATTCCTCTTCCTGATTTATTCTATATCTAACAATAGTCTAATTTATTATTTGGTTAAAGACAACTTTAGACAATGTCAAAATATAGAATTTATCCAGTAGGAAACTTATGATGAATTTAGGTCGAAGGTCTTTTAATATTATTATGGCAAGAAAGTACTTATGACATGTTTCATAAAGTACTCTCACAATGGGTCATGTCCAATACAATGTTCTCTAACATTTATTTATGTTTTGACTTGATATCACAAATATCCATGAGCAGTAAAACATAGCCATCTAATCACAAACATACTAATCTTAATTTATTATTGTTTCGATAATAATAATCGATTAAGGACTATTTTAGAATAGTCATTGTATTTATTGTTGGGCTTTACTATCAAGTCACGTACTTGATGATCACAAAATAAAATACACTATTCATGGAAAGGAAAACCTCATATTATTATATAAAATATAACGACAATAGTATAAGTACAATTGACTCTAGGGCATATCCCTAAAAATATTAATATTCCCAGATAAAAAAATACAAAGCAAAAGAAAAAGAAAACTCATGGACAAGTGCCCTTCTTCTACTTTGAATCTTCTTTTAGGTGCTCCTCTTTTTTTCCAATCTTGCCTTGATCTTCTCTCCTAACTCTCTTTAATGGTTCCAAGAGGTTCCTTTAGTTTTATTTCCTATGGCTCTATCTTATGTTCTTGGAATGGAAGAGTATTTATAGGTTGCGCGTGAATAGCCCTAAAAATTGTAGAACAGTGGTTAATCTGCGATATTGCACAGCGTCATGGAAGATGGTCTGCACGTCACCGTGAATGCATTCCTTTACTTGATTCGGCTTCAAACGACGTCGTGACACTTGAATTTTTTGTATGCTGGAATCATACACAACGGCATCACAATTGAGATGCATGGCACCATTGGCTTTCAGAATGTTTGCTATTTCTGAACTCTAAATATGCACGATGTCATGCAAGGTGTTGGGCACGGCACCACGGACTCCCAATATCCTGACTTCTGAAACTCAAATGTTGCACAGTGACATGAACTATGATCTCGACGACGTTATATTGTGTCAGTTAAGCTCTTTTTTATTCTTTTTCTACATGAATCCACTTCTAATTTCAAATCATTACAACTTACATCAAAGAAGAAGAAAATAGGGGGATAAGTTGAAATTTATAGCAAATTTTCAAGACTCTAAAGCACAGTTGATATGCAAAATACGTGTATAATGAATAATTATCACTCCCCCACACTTAAGCTTTTACTAGTCTTGAAGCAAATACAAATTAAAAACCTCAAGCAAAAAGCTACTTCCCAAAACACATTTTAAAAGATAAGATTTTTGAAAGAAGATCAACAATTATGGCAAATGTATTATCTCTCTTTTAATCTATGAATCCAATCTAACACCTAATTAGCTAAGCAAATTTTTGTTTAAACTATTGTATTAAGATATAAATAACTAAGATCAAAGTTGTATTAAACTATTTCATACTTATTCAATGCGTTCCATCCTTTCTCCTAAGTAAAAAATACAAACCAAGTGATTCATATAAATAGGGAGTGATGAGCTATCTTATATTCTCTGACTTCAAAAACTACTACAATTATAGGTAGTAAATAGAGGATTGGTCTCTATTCTCACTCTTGCAGGATAATGTAAATGCCTAATAGGGGTGAATAATTGAAGATCTTTCAGCTTTTACATTACTCTCATTAAACTCTTATTTTCTTTTCTGAGTATGGTAATGCAAAAGCTAAGTAAATATATATGAGCAATGATTTTTCAAATTTTGCTTTGCCCTACTCAATTCTCTAATTTTCTTGCCCCAATCCTCATTTACTTAAACCAAGAGTCAGGACTAGCTAGAAGATTATAGAATATGAGTAAGCCAAAATTCATAATTTATACTTCATCATAAATTTCTCATCTATTGAAGAAAGTCGACGAAATGGCTAAATGCTAGACGTTGACTTCTACGTCCAATATTTTTCAATCTAAGTACGAGAGTATGCCTACTACCTATGATATAGATATATCATTATGCATCATGTTTTCTGACAAGAGCCAATCCACAAGGCTGGAATTCAGTCTAAGTAAGAGAGTATGCCTACTACTTTTGATATAGATATATCGTTGCACACTGTGTTTGCTGACAAAAGCCAGCCCGCAAGGCAGGACGCTCTTAAGGCAATCATGAACACTAGGATGGAGAATATGGCATTGGTTCATGAACATATGTTCAAGATGATTGCTCACTTCAAAGAAGCCAAGGTCTTAAAGGCAACAATTAATGTTGAGAGCTAAATTAATATGGTTCTTGAGACTTTTCCATATTCGTACTCTCAGTTCAAGTTAAATTCTAACATGAATAAGTTGAGTATGTCTTTGATTAAGTTGATGAAAGAACTTTAGACTACTGAGAAAATTATAAAGTCTATGTCAAAGGTTTGGTTACTCGTTTTGATTCATCTTCTAGAATTAGGGCCCAGCCTAAGAAGTTCAAGAAGAAGAAGATCCTGAATAATGCAAGGGCCTAGCCTAAGGGGTCTAAGCCTGCCTAGTCCATTTAAGCCCAATACAAAACCTAAAGGAAAACACTTCAAGTATGGCAAGAAGGGACACCTCAAGAAATATTATCTAGACTTCTTGGCCAAGTCCTCCTCAAGTATTGCTTTTTATTTAAAGTCTATTTTGATGGTTAGATTATCATCCACTTGGGTTATTGATTTCTAAGCCAATGACTATATTTGTAACTCATTACAGGGGTTCAATAAGATAAGGAGAGCTTAGACTTCGAGTAGGCAACAAAGTACAAGTGTGGGCAAACTAAAAGGAGAGTTCGAGCTTTTATTTGATTGTAATCGGATTTTAGTATTAAAAGAAAATTTATATGTTTCTAGTTTCAAATAGAATTTGATTTTATGTTTATTCTATGAGTCGTCACTACAAGAAATCTACCAATTTGCCATGGACAAATCTGTGGCAAATCCGTGGCTAAATTGGAATTTGTCACAGATTTGCGATAGAATTGGTCCATAGCAAATACCTTTGTCGCTAAGCATTTTTTGTGAGGGAGTTTTTTTCCCGTGGCAATTTTCCACGAATTTGCCATGGATTATTCAAGTTGGTAGCACCTTTTAGGAAGAAATATTGCGAGGGAACCGTGTCAAATCTGTGGCAATCTGCCACGGATTTGCCATAGAAGCTATGTTAAACAAGCTGTCCGTGGTAAATCTGTGGCAGATTGCCACAAATACTTCATTTAAAAATTTCTTCCGTGGCAAATCCGTGACAATTTGCCACTAAGTTACTACGGAAAGTTTATTTTTTTCGATGTAAATTGTCACGGATTATTAAAAATTAAAATTTTTTGAATTGTCCATGGCAAATCCGTTGCAAAATTGCCACAGATTTGCCATGGAAACGTAATTTTTTCCGTGGCAAATTGCCATAGATTTGCTACAAATTATTAAAAATTAAAATTGTGGCCCAGCCACACCGGATCATGTTCCATTCGGTGCACAATCTTCCTCACGCACCAACCACACCAGATCACAAACTATTTGGTGCACATCCATATCCATGGATTTAAATTGTTCAACAATTGCATAATGCAAGACTTGAACCCACGACCTCCGAAATGTATATGTTGTGTTTAGCCGCTGAGCTATGGCAAATGTTATGCTATCCTTTTTTTTTTTTAAATATAAACTACTCTGAACAATCTTTGTGTGTGTGTTTTTTTTAAATAAAAGTATTATAACAAAAATATAATAATCATATTAAATTCAATATAAAACCATATTCTTCAATATAAAAAATATATTTTATATTTAAATATTATTAAAATTTTCTATACTATCAATTATACTATCTTTTTTATTAAATGATTTATACACACACACACACACATATGTATATATATATATATATATATATATATATAAATTCATACATAATATAACCCCCCACCCCCCACACATGCACGCGCGCGTGCTCTCACACACACACACACACACCATATATATTTAAGTACACACACACACACACACACTCATAATCATATATATATATATATATATATATATATATATATATGCATATTCATACACACACACACACACACATACACTCATAATTATATATATATATATATATATATATATGCATATTCATACATATATATATAAATACACACACACATATTCATTTACATATATACACACACACACACACACACATATTTATTTACATACATACATACATACATACATACATACATACATAGAAATACATATATATATATATATATATATATATATTCATATATTCATACACACACACACACACACACATATTCATATACATATATAAATTTAAATATTCAGATATTCATACACACACACACACACACACACACATATATACATATATGTGTATGTGTGTGTATAAATATATATATAATTTTTTATTTTAACACACATATATTTCTACATACAAAAATATTACATTCTATTTTAATTCGTATAAATTATTTTTCAAAAATAAAAAGTTAGAGATAAAAAATAAAATGTTTATAAAATATTTGACAATTTTAATCAAAATGTATGGAATAAAAATAAATATAATAAAAAAGAAAAAATAAATCCGTGGCAAATCCCTCGCAATTTGCTAGAGAATTGCCACGGACTAACTAATGCATTTGGATTTGGGTATAAAAATCATATAAAAACTAAGCACATTCCCAATCAAGTTTACATTAAAATGTTAACCCTAAATTACACACATGAGAAAGCATACTCATCATTAATATAGTATAGGGTTTAAACAAGTGTCGATCCTCAAGGAACAAGTATGCATTAATCCCTTTTCTTTCATTATTTAACCGACTCAATAAAGTGAAAAAAAACCGAAAAAAATTTTAAAAAATAAATACATGTCAAGGATGGAGAAGTATGTAACTCAAACCATTATTTTGACAATCATAATCTTAAAGTATCCAATCATTATCATAACTAATTATTCTCTTGGCATCATGAAGGATTAAGATAGATTCACTTCTTTTTCAATCCATGAAATCCCTACCCTCTAGATAAATTAGAATCATTTGGTCTCGTCTCAACTAATTCACCAAAAAGGATGCATTAAACACAATCCTTGATTAAATTCCATTGGTTTCGACGAATTTAAAACATGAAATTAACCAATGAATTCTTGGTCTCGGCAAACATTAATTAATCTTTAATTACCTAGTCCTCATCAATTAACCCCCTTAGTCTCAGCGAGTTAACAAACAACAAATATGAAATTAATAAATTGAAACCACCACTAACCCCTTTGGTCTCAGCGAGTTAATGGAAAGAACCAATCAATTAATCTCGTATAATAAGCTCAAATAATTAAATATCAAGAAGAACAACCAAGTAATCAAAAGATCAAATAACAATAAATATCATGAATATCTAAAATAATGTCAAATTATAATAAAACAATTAACACATCATTGTTCAAGAAAAAGAAAACAAAGTAAAAGAAAGAACTCATAGACAAGCATCCTCATTCTTCCTTTGAAGACCTTCTTGCACAACCCTCCTTGAATTGAAGAATTGCTCCTTTGATTTAAGTGATTTTCTGTGTTGATCAATGAATTCTCTCATTTTTCTTTCTGTTTTTCATCTATTTATAGGTTTGGAAAGTGCCGAAACTCGTTGGTGTAATGTTCTTAGCCAAGTAGAAGTTGGAAGATACTAAAACTCTACAAATTACCAAAGACTGCGTAGAAAAATCACAATCCTGCCTTTTCCTCAGAGCACAACCGGCGCTGCCTTGGCTCTCGGAGCCGGCGCTGGTTCAGTTGTAGTTCTTTACTTATTCGCCAATTTTTTTCCGAATTCTGCATAATGTATTCCGGAATGCAGCCCGCGCCGCCTTGGCTCTTGGAGCCTGCGCCAGTTCCACCCTGTTCCGGTCTGTTTTGACAATTTTTTGTTGCCTCGAAGTTCATGTCATTAGTGCCTGGCCGGCGCCGATTCCAATGCCCTAGTCGATGCCGCTTCTCTTCTGTTTTGTGACGTTTTTGCTTCGTTTTACTCCAAAAATCTGTAATAATGAACAAACTACCTTTCCAAGGGTAAAATCTCAAATATAAAGGAATATGACTAGTTATTGAACAAAATGTATCACAAAAGTGCCTCAAATAATTAGGAAAAATATGATTAATTTAGCCCTTATCATATTCCCCCATACTTAGCTCTTTTCTTGTCCTTAAGCAAAGTATCAAAGACAAGTAGGAAAACACAAGGTTTCATCAAATCCCTCAATGAATTTCAAAATAATATCTCTAATTCTTCATTCATTCAAGAACATAAAACACATGATACTACATCTTTCACAACAAATGCAAGACTTGTGTAAGTGAATAATGACTTAGTACAACCATCACAATACTTTACAATATTCTCAAACAATTGGAAAGAATTTAGCTCAAAAAGAATATACATTCCATAGGCTTACCTTTCATACACTCTCTTCACTAATCAGAGACATATCATGATTCTACTTAGGTCAAGTAGGACTTTCAAGCTTGTAATATAAGGCTAAAGGCTTGTAATGTAGCTTATCAAATGAAGGCTATAGGAGAATCAAATATCAAAGAACTGAGAATTCACAAGAAAAGGATAAACAAAATGAGTCAATAATTTCCAACTCTTCTTGCTCTCCTATTCCAAAAATTAATAAAACCATAACCGTATTTAGACATTACAACTCTACTCAAGCAAATCCTGCATTTTTATTTTCTCTTTTTCCATTCTTCTTATCACCTTTCCACTTCCTTTATCAATTCTTCTTTATTTTTTACATGATCACTCAAATGTTAAGCTACACAAGCTGATATTTCTTTCTCCTACTTTCGTCTTTCGCTCAAAGAGTTCTTGTACTATTTGAACTTCTTGCACCCTCATAGTAGCCATCCTCACCTTTTGGCTCAGTGCATTAGCTACCACATTAGCCTTCCCTGGGTGGTAGTTAATTGGGCACTTATAATATTCCAAAAAACTCCATCAATCTTCTATGTCTTAGATTTAAGTCATTTTGAGTGAAGATATATTTTAGACTTTTATGATATGTGAAGACTTCATACTCTGCTCCATATAAGTAGTGTTGCCACTTCATCAGGGCAAACACTATTGTAGGCAACTCCAAGTCATGCGTTGGATAGTTAACCTCGTATGGCTTCAATTTTCTCGATGCATAGGTGATAACTTTCCTATCTTGCATCAGCACTGCCTCCAGACCTTCCTTAGAAGTGTCTATGTACAAGGAGTAAGGTTTACATTTCTTAGGTAAACTCAATACCAGTGTCGTCATAAATCTCCTCTTGAGCTTTTGAAAACGCTTTTCATACTTATCACTTCAGACATACGGCACGTTCTTCCTTAGCAGTCGGGTCATTGATGTAGCCAGCGTAGAGAAGTTTTTGATGAACCACTGGTAATATCCCGACAATCCAAGAAAACTCCTAATCTTAGTTACGCTATCTGATTGTTTCTAATTAGAGATAGCCTCGATGTTTGCTGTGTCCACATTGATTCCCTCTCTAGATATTATATGACTAAGAAAGGCCACTAAATCTAACCAAAACTCTTATTTGCTAAACTTGGCTTATAGTTTTGCTTCTTCAATTTCTCCAGTACCAACTTTAGATGCTCCGTATACTTCTCGAGACTCTTAGAGTAGATCAAAGAATCATCTATAAACACCACTATAAACTTATCCAAGTATGACTAAAAAACTCTGTGCATAAGATCCATGAAAATGGCAAGTATATTAGTTGCTCCAAACGGCATCACCACGAACTCGTAATGCCCATATCCAGTGTTGAAGGTTGTTTGGGAATATCTTCCTCCTTGATTTGCACTTGGTAATAACCTTGTCGGAGGTCCAATTTAGAGAAGTGACAGGAGCCTGGAAACTGATCGAATAACTCATCAATTAGAGGTAAGGGGTACTTTTTCTTGGTCGTGAGATTGTTCAACCTTCTATAGTCTATACACAACCTTAACATCCCATATTTCTTCTTTACGAACAACACCGAAGCTTTCTAAGGTGACGTACTGGGTTTTATATACCCTTTCTTAACCAACTCCTCCAGCTATTCCTTCAATTCCTTTAATTCCGCAGGAGCCATCCGATAGGGAGTCTTCGATACCGGCTTAGCTCCAGGAACTAGATCGATAGTGAACTCAACTTCCCGTGACGGTGGGAGAGAAGTGAGCTCGGTCGAAAATAAATTTGCGAAGTCCTTCACCACCTTGGTGCTTTCCAAGGTACAACGCTGATCCTTTAGCTTATTGATTAAGTAAGCCAGATACCCTGCACAATACTTCTTTAGCATCTTCCAGACTTTTGTTCTCGCTATTAGAAATTTTGACTCTGTTACCATCTTCTCGCTAAACTCAAATACATCACATCCGGGTCTAATGAACTGCACTGTCTTAACCTTGCAATCCAATCTTGCTCCATGTTTTGCTAACCAATCTATACCCAGAATCAAATCATAGTCATCGATAGGTAGGATTATGAGGTCCACCTTCAAAATCTCCTTCCTAACCACAATATCACACCCTTGCACTACCTTACTTGCATCTCTCTACCTTCCCAAGGGTGTACTTATTAACTTGGTATAAGGCAATTCTATGACTCGATGCCATCTACTACCATTCGTGCCCATTACAAGGTTTATTACGGGAAAGTTCATGACATGCAACTGAGTAGCTTATAGATTTGAAACAATTTGCAATACAATAGAAAATAGATGCTCCAAATAGAATAGAGAAATCAATAAAATCATGCTTTCATTAACCATATCCAATGCTAGGTACTTCTTTTATTATTGCGAATCAAATAAATAAATGAACATCTCTTCATGAAAATAAAAAAAATAATCACTAAGAGTCCTATAAACTTTAAGCTTCACTAGAGTTGCTAGAATCCTCAAAAGCCTCAGGAGAAGGTTCCACTATCCATCTTGCACTATTGTTGGGATGATCTTCCACACGATCCTTGGCGAAACCAAAAGATCAAGGCTTCTTCTTAGGCTAACCTAAAATGAACTCATTATCATCCTTACCCCTCAGCTTGACCCTTAACTCTGTATTCCTAAGCTTTTCCATGGTTAATGTCAATGCAGTCTTAGGCCCTCCTGATTATGACTCGCATGACTTGCTTCCTAAAAGCGTCGGGATTCTTTCCTTTATTGATGGGGTCATAGGTGCATCAATACTATCCTCCCCATCAATCACTTCTACTTTACCCTCGCTCTCAAGCTCTCATATCTCCCCATTAATCTCAAGTCGCCCTAGCTCATACTCACTCTCATCATTCATTACTCCTCTATCTCCTATCTCCCCCTCATCATCTCTCTCATACTCAACCATATCCCCCTCTTCCTCAAATTCAGGCATCTCAAGTACCGGGTTCTTAAGTTCTTCCTCTACACCAAAGTTTTCCATCATTAGCGGTTCATGGTCTACTTTGTCCTCACTCAAAAAGCATCCACTCTCAGATTTTGTCTCCGAATCAGATGATGATGAATCTGCGATAGGGATTGGACTATGCTCTACTACTTGCAGGACCACACATAAAAGGCTAGTCTCAACTGCGGATCTTCTAATCACCCTAGGGTTTTGGGTACTATGCAATAAAACCAATTACCTAAATCTAATCTCTGATACCACTTGTAACTGCCTGCTACCTATGTACTCAAATAGGTGGGATGTCATCCCATCCAAAGGACCAGGGGTCTTTATAATGAGGTACAAAAGGAACAACAATGACTAAATAAAATTATGCGATAGTCTTATTACAACAAAAGTTAAAACTTATACAAGTCAAAGAATTTAAAACTAACACTCATCTCTCGAAAGAAATACAAAGTAGAGATCAATAAACAGAAGGTCATCTCTTATCTCTTCAACCTTCTCAATAAAAAAAATGATAGAAAATAGTATGAGATTGGCATCTCAGTAAGTGCCGTTTGTGTGAATGTTATATATAAATATTTCGTGCATGCAGGTTTATCAAAACCCCAAAATCATATCTGCAAGACTTTTCATTAACAAACAATTATTCAAAGGAGTATTGCTTATCATATCCAAATCAGTTCGCAATAAATCATCATCTCGTCATAATCATAAAGGAGCATTGCTCATCATTTATAAAGCAGTTCTCAATAAATCATCATCTCATCATAGTCATAAGTTCATTATGTAGGGATTAGTAATGATTCAAATAATAGTATCATAATACATATTATGGTTACCACCATGATAGCGTCCCAATGTAACCTTTCAATAATGGGCAGTGAAGGATCCTCCTACTAGGACGAGATACTCTTCCATCTCTACACCCAAAACACTGGTTGTCTAACCCAGATAAATAAAGTCCACATGGACCCATATGCTAGCTCGGACCAGCCTGACTAAGTAGTATTATTGCCACTCCAAGTTGATTTCATCTCTAGAGGTGGCCTCCTGTTAGAAGACTCACTCTAGCTTTTCAAGACTAGCACCATTAGCCACCCCATTGAGTACTCACCGCTCTCTATTTAGGGACAGATTCATTTTCCTAATTTTCACAATCGTTGATTACTTGTCTTTGTAAAATGTGATTTTTCAAAATAAGTTTTCTAAAACGTTTAGTAATAAAGGAAAGAAATAGTGTTAAGTTTAAAAGTTGAGATTTGAAAAACTTATTTAGAGAATAAAATGAACACGTTCTCAAACCAAGTATTAAAATACCATAGTATAATTCATTATATTTAACCAATGTTCCAATCATCATGTCAATCATCATATTGACATTATTTCAACTATTATTGTACAAAAATACTTACAAATGTGTAATATTTAGCAAAATAGTTATGCAGGAAATTACTTGGATATTCTCTTTAATCAACCAAGGCAACGGTTGATCTTTTTTTCATTTTTCTACCTTATATAGAATCATTGTTTCTATGATTAGAAACTAGTTATGAATCCACTCATCCTTTTATGCATCATGAATCCCTATGATCATGTCATCCATGGCATCTAGATAGTGAGCTCATCACTATAGCTTCCCATGATTATGCATCTCATCATGGCATGCATATAATCAAATCTCATCATCAATAGAAGGACCTCTAATATAAAGATATACATGCTTAGTTCATTCCATTGAACCCTCTAACTCATCAATATAATCTATTCATGCTTTCATCTAGCCTCCATGCATGACAAAACCATGATAAATGCAACCTTATTTAAGCAAAAAGGGATTGAGACCAAGAATAACTCTTGATGACACACACACTAAAAGCAAATGTGGCGCCTTTAGTGGTTGCTTGGATTCACTTGAGGAAGAAATGTTGATTGTGATGCTCTTGGCCTTCTTATAAAAAAGTCTCCAATAAAAGGGGACAAGGATTTGTCCTTTGATGATCGAGATTGAGAAGAAAAGAAGGAGATCATTAGAATAAAAGGTAAAAGGGGTTGAAGGGTTACTCACCTTAGGTTTTGTTTTCAATTTTAGAGAGGATTGGAGGGTATAATGCATGAAGTCCTTAGAGAGAGTAGTGGCTAGAATTCTTGGGCAGAAAAGGGTGTTTAGAGTTTAGGAGAGTTTAATCTTGCTTCGGTCGCATGATCACAGCAAGGAAAAGATGACAGCTTTTTTTCCTATTGTTGTAGCTGACTTCTAGCAAGGTTTAAGAGGGGTTTAGGGCTGGTTTTTTGTGGCTGTTTTTTGGTTGTTATTGTGCCCGAAATAAGGAAGGAAAAGATGAGAAAATAAGCTACCTTTTGGTTCTTGTGTTGGCCAAAATTTGGAGAAGAAGGATGATGGATTTTTGGTGTTGTTGTTTTAGCTTAAACAAGAGAAAATTGGAAGACAAGGCTACTGGAATTTTCGTGAGTGAGTGTGTGTGTGTGTGTGTGTGTGTGTGTGTGTGTGTGTGTGTGTGTGTGTGTGATTGGTTTTTGTTTAGCTTAGAAGAATTTTGAGAAATAAGAATGAAAAGGTTTGTAAGAGTTGGGATTTGAACTCGTCACCAAGTATAAAATACCACGCTTCAACCAGTAAACCACAACAACTCTAACTTCAACCACAACAACTCTTGTTTCAACTACTAAACCACAACAACTCTTCTTTTAATCACTAAACCACAACAACTCTTGCTTCAACCACTACACCACAACAACTCTTGTTTAAATATTCCTTAATCAAATTCCCTGAACTCCCATTCACTTACTCCATTTCCCTTTTAATAAATTATACTCATAAAACAAAAGCTCAAGTCCACCAAGAAACTAACAAATTCCCTTAACTCCCACTCACTTACTTAAATTCCCTTCTAATAAATTCTACTCATAAAACAAAAGCTTAAGTCCGCCAAGAAGTTAACAAATTCCCTTAACTCCCACTCACTTACTCCATTTCCCTTCTAATAATACTCATTAAACAAATGCTCAATTCCACCAAGAAACAAACGCCAAACCTTAACCACTAGACTACAACCACTCTTGTTTAAATAGTCCTCCAACAATTATATCAAAATAAATAAATTCAGGAACTAACTAATATATAGATCACATATATCAATAAAAAAATTAGTTCAAGTTATCAAATTTCATTTAAAATGTTATGTCATGCATGACTTTCCCCATATAATTAAGGTTGTTTTAAACGGGGTATTACACGAAGGATCTGATACCACTGTTGGAATTTTATCATGCTTATCAAATAAGAACGCAGCGGAAATAACTATGAAATCCATGCCCAAATATCACTTGTTAGAAATTAAAATAGGAATAGAGGAAGGAAATAAAGATTACCTTCTATGGCGGCAAAACAAAAAATCTTCTAGCACCCAACCAGGTCCCGTCACCCCACTACAATCCAAGAGTAGGATTGTCTCTAGCAGTAATCCACACAAGGTTGAATTGCACACAAAGCCCGCTCAAATCTATGCTAGTAGAAGAGGAGTAGCTAGGTTTAATTGGAGAAGAATAAGGAAGAAGAAGAAGTGTTTGTCTTTCTCCCTTTGTTTTTAAACGACTGCACAAGGGAACAATTCCTATATTTATAGTTTTTAGGATTTGTCTTAATTGCAATTAAGTCCTCTAAGATCCAATGTCTACAATTGGTGTTGGGTATTTCAGGCTCGTAACGTATACGGTGTAGCGGAAAATTAAACGAGATCCCATCCTAGGACCCCCTTATGTGTGGAAAACAAGACATAAAGATAGCAAAGGTAATAGCTTTTACCTTTCTTTGATCGTGCGAAGAACAAAATTTCTTCTTCAAGTCGAGGCGCGATCCAACAATTCTCTTGTGCAAACTCCACGAGAGTTGGACGTTTAACTACTATAATTACAGTGTGTGATTATCTCTAATAGTAATCCACACAGAGGATACACTCAAGTACCAAAATTTCATGTGCTAGCAGGAAAAAGATGGCGGCTAGGGTTTTTTGATCAAGATCAAATTGAGAGAGAAAAGAGAGGAAGTTGTTGTTTCATGGCTCTTGGTTTTTCGTGTGTGTGTCACACTTAGCTAGGGTTTTCGTGAATCCCATCTACATGTTACACGAAAAAACCCCTACCAAAACTAAGAATTCTAATCCTATTAGAATTCCCTAATTGTAATAAGAAATATCAAGTTCTCACAATTATAATTTGGACCATAAATTATAACTAATTATAATTTGTCCATAACAACTTTTCTTTCTCTTAATTAACCCCACTATGTTATCAAATAACATCTTGAGTATATAATCATCTTTTGTGTATGACCTATTAGATTTCCCAGTTAATTAGTAGAGAACATAAATTAATCCAAACGTCTTTTAGATTAATGATCCATAATTAATTAGAATTAATTCTATTAATTCTAATAAGGATTGGTTTATAAATTCATCAATTAATAAACCCATATTCCTAGATCATGAGTAGTATCCAGTAACACATCATGACCACCCAAGAGTTCAAGAAGTTAAATGGCTTGACATGAACCCTTCAATAACAAACTTCAGTGTAATTAACTCCTTTCACCATACAATATCTCATTCGGTTTGGAGTACGGAATTAGTGCCAACTCCCTCCAGAAATAATTCTGGCTCGAATACAATAGTACTTGTATCAGGAACCCACTACTCTAGATGTGTATCAATTGGAACTATTTCCAATACACATTTGCTTTGGCTAAGGACTTTTCGTGTAGTAATTCCTACAAGTGGCTGTGAGATATTCGCCCATACTATTAGGAGTGGTGAATCCTTTATTGACCCTCTCAACTACTTTCGTTTCACTTACAATGTACCCAATATCCATCCCATAGGTGGCCCTCGATCGAGCTCCGGAGATTGGAATCAAAGTACAAAGCTCAGCAAACAAAGTACCTTGGAGATCTCAAGTGTAAGGATACTTGCACGTTTACTATATTGAGATTATAACACTGGCACTAAATAGTTATCCATGTGATTATCTCAAAGCTAGGTCATCCAATGAACTTGTTCCATTAACAAGCATCCATGTGTTAACTTTGAGTATCTCAATACTCACGGTTATGAGAACCACCGCCTGATCAAATTAGGAAGTCTAACACATGATAGTCTTAATGCATTAATGATGTCCTGTCTCATTAATACTATGACTAGGGACTATTTAAGTACTAACACCATCCAATGTAGTATGAATCTCATATCATGATCTCTATAAAGATTTCCTTATCACAGTGTTGTACTAGGGACTTTATCGAACAATTATATTACTTAAAGTAAACAAAAGAAGCTGTAAGATAAATAATGCCTTTTTTTTAAAATAAAATATGCCATATACAATGTATAAGTTATTACCTCTAGGGCACAACACTAACAAACTCCCACTTGCACCAGAGCCAATCATTCATGTATTTAATACTGAATGACTCAACATGACAATCATGTTTCTTTTGGGATAGTGCTTTCATAAGCAGGTCAGCTATGTTCTCATCCGTGGGACCTCTCTCTATCTTTATTTCCTTAGCTGCTTCAAAAGCGGCTATGTACTCAGCTTATGTCATAGAGTTGGCAATAGTCTCTTATTTGGAACTTTTCCAACTTATTGCCCCTCTGCACAATGTAAACACGTAGCTAAATTATGATTTGAAATTACCTTTGTCAGTTAAAAAAATGGTATCAGTATACCCGTTTATTTTCAAATCACCTTCTCCATATACCAAGAACACATCCTTAGTCATTCGTAAGTACTTAAGAATGTTCTTTACAGTTGCCCAATGACCCTAGTACATATTATAGCATACATGATAGATCCAATTGTCAAGGCATATGGAATCTTACTCATGTGATTCCTTTCAACTTATGTCTTGAGAGACATGGACTTTGAAAGGCTTACACCATGTGACATGGGTAAGAATCCCCTTTTGGATTGATCCATGCTAAACCTCTTTAGCACTTTATCTAGGTATGTAGACTGCGAAAAACCTAGCAACCTTTTGGATTTATCTCTATAGATCCTTATTCCGAGAATATAGGTTACCTCTCCAAAGTCTTTCATGGAGAATTGTTTGGACAACCAAATTTTAACCGTTTGCAAGATAAGTATATCGTTTCTTATTAGCAATATATCATCTACATAAAGTAATAAGAAAATGATTGCACTCCCACTAACCATTTGCAGTTTGCACACCATTGTGCTATAATTGGATATGAAATCCTCAAGTTGTGTCATATACACTTCTTCAGTCAGATTTCCATTTAGGAAAGCTATTTTCACATCCATTTGTCAAATCTCATAATCATGATGAGCAGAAATGGCTAGGAGTATCCAGATGGATTTCAACATAGCTACTGGCAAGAAGGTTTCATCATAGTCAATACCATGTTGTTGACGATAACCCTTCGCCACTAGTCATGCTTTATAGGTAACTAAGTTACCATCCATGTCCATTTTCTTCTTGAAAACCCATTTGCACTCAATAGGTTTAATTCCTTTGGGTGGATCAAACAAAGTTCATACTTGGTTGTCGTACATGGAATCCATCTTTCACTTCATGGCCTCAAGCCATTTGCCAGATTCTTAACTATTCAGAACATCCTTGAAGGTAGTAGGCTTATCTTCATCTATGAGTAATACGTCATTGTGGTTACTAATGAGAAATCCATATCTCTCAGGTGCCACACGTATCCTACTAGATCTACGAGGATCTTGTGTATTAGAAGGTTCATCTATTCTCTCAATAGATGTAGGGTTCGACGGTTGGTCCTCGTTTGCTTGATCTTTATGAACTTGACTAAGTACAATCTTACTCCCACTGTCCCTTTTGAGCATGTGCTCCTTCTCTAAGAAGACAGCATGCTTCAAGACAAACAATTTATTTTTGAAGGGTAGGTAGAAGTAATATCCGAAAGATTCTTTCGGATATCCCACAAACAAACACTTGTCAGACTTACTATCAAGTTTGTCTGACTGTGGCCTTTTAACAAAGGCAGGACAACTCCATACTCGCAAGTGAGATAACTTTGGTCTCTTACCAAAGAACATCTTAAATGGGGTAGTATCAACTGATTTTGTTGGAACTCTGTTTAGTACATAAACAAAAGTCTCTAAAGCATACCCACAAAATGATTTTGGTAGGTCTGCAGAAGCCATCATGGTCCGTACCATGTCTAGAAGGGTTCGATTCTTTCTCTCAAATATACCGTTATGTTGAGGTGTACGTGGTGGAGTCCATTGAGATAATATCATATTATCTTTAAGATAACTCATAAACTCTTGACTCAAGTATTCTCCTCCTCGATTAGATCTTAGAGTCTTAATACTTTTACCAATTTATTTCTCTATTTCATTCTTGAAGTCTTTGAACCTCTCAAAGGCCTCAGATTTGTATTTTATTAAATACAAATACACGTATCATGAGAAATCATCGATAAATGTTATGAAATAGTTATAACCTCCTGTTGCTTGTATTGACATTGGGCCATATACATCAAAATGTATTAGTTCTAATAACTCCTTGGCCTATTCTCATTTTTCTGGAAAAGGAGTTTTAGTCATTTTACCTAGTAAACAAGACTCACATATGCCATATAATTCATAATCAAATGACCCTAAGTCACTAAGCTTGTGTAACTTAGAAAAATGATTTTCGTTTATATGGCCCAAATGACAATGCCATAAGTAAGAGGTGTTAGAGTTATCTATTTTGAGTTTCTTATTGTTTATATTGAAAACCGGATTATCCAAGTCTAGAACATATAAACCATTAACCAAAGTTACTGAACCATAGTGAATATCATTCAAAGAAAAAGAATAACATTTATTCTTAAATATTAAATAAAATCCACATAAGTCTAAACACGCAACTGAAATATTGTTTTTCATTAAAACTGGTACATAATAACAGTTTTCTAGTTCTGGAATTAATCCTGAAGGCAGGTTCAGCTCGTATGTCCCCACAGCAAGTGTAGCAACCTTTGCCCCATTTGCAGTACGTAGGTTCACATCACCTTTCTCTAGCCTTCTATTGCTCTTTAGTCCCTGCAAGTTATTGCACAAATGAGATCCACATCTGGTATCCAATACCCATATCTCATTTCTAAAGGCAGTATTTATCTCAATCATAAACTTACCCGTAGTAGAAGTAGAAGTGCTTGTAAGTTTCTCATTCTGCTTCTTGTCCTTAATGGTCTCCAAGTAGGCTTTGCAGTTGCACCTCCAGTGGACCATCTTTCCATAATGATGGCATGGACCCTTGGTAGCTGCATCCTTCTTGTTCACACCACCTTTGGGCTTTATGGGAGCCTTCTTCTTCTTCTTTTGAACTTTCTTCTTAGAAGAGGAAGTTCTACCATTAAAACTGCATTGGAATTCTTCTTCATGAAGGACTCTGCAATTTTGAGAAGATTGATCAACTTAGGAATGGTGGATTCAATCTTGTTCATCTGATAGTTAATCACAAATTGTGAGAAACTATTAGGTAAAGATTGTAGACTTAAGTCGACACTTAGGTTATGATACATTGCAAACCCGAGAGATCCAAGCTTCTCTATTAAGCCCAATATCTTCAGCCCATGAGTGGCCAAAGAATAATCCTCTGTCATTTTGCAACGGAATAGTTGCTTTAAGATCTCGTATCTCTCAGTTCTGGCTTGAGCATCAAACAGCTCTCGAAGATGTAAAATGATCGATTGAGCATCCATATGCTCGTGCTGTTTTTGTAACTCAGGAGTCATGGATGCCAGCATAATACATGATGTTGTATCATTATTCTCCTTATGCCTCTTGTGGACAGTATGCTCATCAGCATGAGTATCTTGGGCTAGTGGTGGTGGAATATGAGCATCTAGCACGTAGAGCAACATTTCTGATTTGAGAACGATTTTCAAATTTCTATACCAGTCGAGATAGTTTGATTTGGTTAACTTGTTGGTTTCTAAGATGCTACGTAAGTTCAAGTTTGTTGATATGATGCAAGTGACCTAGATGTAAAAATAGAGAACATTAGCTACTTGTATATGCATATGGTATGCAAATAATTAGGGTTTTAATTAAACACATTTTTACTCCACTATTTTACTCAAACCAATAGCCCTCACTATTGATTTGGGAAAGGTCGTTGGAAGCTTTCCTAGTGGACCAATATCAAAATTCCTCAAGAATAACCTTGGGTTTGCCCAACAAGCTACCCTTAAGTTCATTGGTAGGTATCTAATACCAATTACATCGTATATAACTACTGGACCAATGGGTGATTAATAGCTTTTAATCTTAAAGCCTTTTGGGCTACCCCAACTTTTTCTCTAAATTTCTTTATGCTTGAATTTGCCCAATCGGGATAAAGAATTTAGTTAAACCTGACCCATTAATTAGGAATTTAATTCCATAGCTTGAACATGCTCGATGTCAAGTAGGCTTAGGTTTGCCCAATAACCTGGTCTTGAAAAATGACTCTCGTTCTTACTATATTAACGGAAGGAATTAGGTTTAATATTAATTAAGGGATTTTTTCCTTTTAGTGATTTCGTTGAATGACATGCATAAAAATCAATAAATCATATAATTGATAATCATGGTAATAAAGCGATTACGTGGTATGGTTATGGACTTTATTCTAAATTAATTTCTTTGAGTCATAAAAGAAATTAATATAGTTAACCCTATGTATTCATGCATGATTCAAGTAGAAGGTGTTACCTTCTCACATTGTTTAGGTTGCTATCTCCAAAATTAAAAATAATTCTACTCTTATCTAACCTATGTAAACTAATTACATAATTTTCTACAGAGAAAAAACCTCAAGTTACATTCGAGAGGAGTTACATGAGAAGAAAATTACACAAGAATTTTAGAGAAGGCAGGACACACAAGCCCTATTTCATAAAAACCAAAACTATAAAATGCATGAACAGATATAATTGGTTTTAGTCCATAACCGTCCACCATGCCGTTGACTATGCTTAAACAAAATAAACATATACTTTTATTATTCCAAAATCACTATTTCGGAAAAATAAAACAAATTCTAAAATCAATATTTTAGAAAAATATATTAATTTTAAATTTTCAAAATCACTATTTTGAAAAATAAAATTGTTTGTCTCAAAACTAATTTTGAAAAAATGCGGTCCCACTGGCCGGTCAACGGGTGAGGTCAAGGGGGCAGTGCCTCTTGCGGGGGTCGGGCGCCCTCCCCCCGTGGAAAAATTTTTATTTTGCCACCTCTCATCAAATGAGATTTTTCCCTTTTGAAAATTCTATTCCATAAATTTTTTTTTTAAACCGTTGGATCATGCAAAACAGAGCATAACCGGCGTCGATTTGGAAGCCAGAGCCGGCGCCAGCTCTGTTCTGGTTTCCAAAAATTTTTCTCTTCCAAAAACGATTTCTGGACATCACGAACAGAATGAAATCGGCACCGGTTTGGAGGCCAGAGCTGTCACCGACTGTAGTCGGGAAGTGGCGGCGATTTTTAGAAAAAATCTTCAGAAACAATTTCTGGTACCCTAATCTTCTGCAGAATTTTAGAGAGAACAATTCTCAACAGAATTTTTTGTTTTGAAGCTCAAAACAACAACCAATTTGTTAGTTTAGACAAAACAAAACAGCAAATCAAATTCACAAGATGAAACGGAGGGCAACTATCATGTTTAAGAAAACGTTTTTCTGCAGAAAATTTTCAGTGCATAAAGACAGCACCTTTCGAAATATGCTATAACTTTTACACAATCATAATGTGCTATGGACCGAACCCACAAACTAAAGGAAAACGAAAAAAAGGGGAGCATGCTGTACGTTAAAAAAATTTCACGAAGAAAAATAAACCGAGCCATAAAGGCTATGCGGAAGCGTGAAGATCATACCTTTGCGTTCCTTAACCCTCCTAGGTTGCGTAGGAACAGATTGAACGGCTGGAATCGCCTCGCTTTGCACACTTGAATGAGCTTTCGGTTGAACACCCGCTAGCCTTCTACTTCGCCTTATTTGCATTCACGCTTAGCTCTCCAGCTCTCAGGATATTCCTCAGCCTAACCTCTAGTTGGTGAACACTATGGTGAAGAGGAACGATCTCAAAACTCCTTGGTTCTTTCGCTATTGATTAGCAAAGAACAAGAAGAAACCACAGAGGAAGGGAGAGGGAAAAACGTGAGTTCCCAGAGAGAGAGTGACGTGAGCCTTTGTGAGGCTAGGGAAAAATTAGGGTTTTTTCTTTTCCAAAGAGTTGTTTATAAGTTAGCCTAAACTAGGTCTCTCAATCTCTGATAAACATATCCCCGGGATTTCAAAACACCCGGATGTTATCCTGATAATCAGTTTGGCCTAACCCTAAACTCCTCTTAACCGTATTTGGAAAAACCCTAAGGTCCAAGCTATTGGGCCAGAAAAATATTTATTATTTTTCTTGGACCCAAAATGCCCAAAATAATAAATATTAATTATTTATTTCCTGGGCTTACATAAGTAACCTAATAAATAATTAATGAGCCCAAATGAACCATAATAATTAATCTTTAATTATTTATTTCTTGGGCCTATATAAATAACCCAATAAATAATTAAACATTATTTATTTCCCCTAGTTTAAGCCCGGGTTAATTTCTTAATTATTCATACTGGACCTAGGCCCTGAATAATTAATTAATCAATTAAACTAGAAAATTAATTTCTCTCAACTCCTATTTTATTTATTTATTTATTTTATTCCAGTCCAATAATAAATTAAACTTCTTGAATAAAATAAAATAAAATAAAATCCTCTTCAACTGAGACCAATTCCTCAACCCAAAAGTAGTTAGGACTTAGGGCTGTCCCGAGGACCAAAAAGACACATCGCCTTGGCTACTAAAATGACCAAAATACCCCTGCTATATAAATAGCTGTATTTTGCATTTTAAATATTTTCTAATATCACCATAAGGAAATATTGACCCCAAGGATAATGCTGCATCCGCAAAGTCTCTGACCTACAGGTGAAATGACTAAAATACCCCTCTACACACCGCCGTACATTTAGAGAGGAAGAAGTGTACTAACACTTCTCTAAAAGACATCTACCATCCTTAGGCTTCTAGTCCAATGATCCACGACTTCTTGGAGTGTTTCTGCTTTCCAAGGGAGCTACCCTAAAGCAAACATCCAAGTCATGTTTCCCAGGGCCCTGGATAATTTAGACCATTTGGACAACCACAAGAGGCGATATAGTGCAGAAACTATCTTGTATAAGTCTGTCTTAACTAACTAGTCACACATACCCAACATGCAAGTATATTGACCCTATGATAGAACCTCAACTACAGCAAATCAAAGTATATGCTTCCAGCTTCGCTAGACCACCAACTTATACTCAAGTCGTAGAGTACTAGTCCACGCGGTAGCGGTAGTAGTCTAGGTTTCTACCATATAGTACTTTGAGAAACCACTACTACAGGTCTTGTTCTACGTATTCGAAATACGCTTATGTCATGAAGTGAGTGGACTACCCACTGGCTAAAGGTCAGCCATTCCTCATTTGGAATTCATAACATAATAACCTAGACATGATGAGGTTCCCAGTCTCATCAATAGGTTAAGAACAAATGTTTATGTGTTAAATAACCCGTGATCCATACCTTACTGCGAAAGACCACCATTCACATGGATCACTTATTTAAACACAATGGGTCTGTTCCAAACGAAAATCATGTACAAACAAAAAGTAAATTCACAAACAATTTCTGAAACTAAATTCTTTCATTAAAATATTCGATTTTACATTAGAAACCTAGTCTAAGAGGGCATACAATCCAACACAAACCACAAAGCTCGAAACGATTTTGACTCGAGTGAAATTGATTTTCACAGTGAATAAAGACAAACATGAATACATGAAAACAGTTTTCTATGGGATTGTATGCCCTCTTAGATGAAACCCAATTTTAATGGGTATAGGCGGTTGTGGTTATGTTTTAGATGAGTTTTTATAAGTAAAAATGTCCAAAGAAGCCAAAGAAGACAGAGAAAATTCGAAGGAAAAAATTTCTGTGGAAAAATTCGCGCGGGTGAAAAAACGGAGAAGAAGAAAACTGTTCATAAGCCGCCGCGTGGAGCCGAGCCGCCGAGCCGAGCCGCTTCTGTTCTGTGAGTGGAGCCCGTGCTGCTGGAGCCGCTAAGCCGAGCCAATTGCGTTTGATTTTAGCCGATTAAATTGCAATTCAATTGGCGCGCGGGTATTCGGGCTAAAGAGCGGGTCGGCAGCAGAGGAGAACCAGGCGCGGGTCGCGGGCGCGGGCGAAGTCCACGGGTCGTGGCTGGCGTGCGATCTGGTGCGGCGCGGTGCATTGCGGCTGTGGTGGACCGCAAGCCATTTTGGCGCAGATCCTGTGCGGCCGGTGCAGTGGACCGCCAGCCATTTTTTGGCAATATTTTTTTTTTCGTTTTGGGGTCCCATACCAGGCGAAGTTAATATTTTTGCAATATTTATATTCTTGGAATATATTTGCATGATAAATATTAGTAAGGGATTTTAGGATTAAACAAGATCATTAATTAATTAATTAATGTGTTTAATTCTATTATTTGGGCACTTAGGTTTAAAAAAATAGAAAAGCATGAAAACGTTTATTGTTTTCTAGCATGCTATCTTTTTTATGTACCTATGTGTGCTTTTCCTCAAAGACCAAAGTCTTTGGGAACCTTTTGTTTTGGCAAGGAAAAATATTTTTCTTTAAAAACTAAATGGTTATTTTAATTGGTACAAAAATTAATCATTGAATATTTTCTCAAAGGATTTAATCCTTGACATAGAAAATATATTGGATTTAGATATTTTTGTAAATTAAAATGGAGAGCCATTTTGTTTTGTTTTGGACTAGAAAAATGATTTTGTCAAATAAACTTGAGACCAAAGTCTCTAAGTTTTAATTGGAAATTTTTGAAATCATTAAGTTTTATTCTCAAGACCATTACCTAGAAGGGAAATTAATTTGTGGTGGTTAATACACTTAGCTTAGGAAACTGTTAATCTTCCTAAGAAGCTATGTCAGTTTTCCTAAGAGCCAAATTATTTTCAGTGCACAAGTTTCATTTTGTTTTCACAAACTAATTTCTTTCTTTTATTTTCGATTTTCAGAAATGGTGGGAGGTTCTTTTAGTCCATTGGCCGTTATTCTCAGGGAGAATAAGTTAACGGGTCCAAACTATGTGGACTGGAAAAGGAACCTGGACATAATACTCACAGCCGAGGAGTATAAGTATGTCATTTACGAAACCTGCCCTGTTATCGGGGAAGGTTCCACCGCTGAAGAGCGAGAGGCTGAAAAGGCATGGAAGAAAGCTGACGAAATCGCACGTTGCTATATGTTAGCTTCAATGTCTAATGTGCCCCAGTCAAAACACGAGCACATGGCTTCTGCATATGATATAAGTCAATCGTTGGCAACTATGTTCGCGGACAAGAGCCGGCCCGCAAGGCAGGAGGCTCTTCGAACAATTGTAAACACTAAGATGGCTGAGGGAGCATCAGTCCGAGAGCATATGCTCAAGATGATTGCTTGCTTTCGAGGAAGCAGAAATCTTAGGGGCTGTCATTGACCTCGAGAGCCAAGTGGACATGGTTCTCGAATCTCTACCGGGCTCTTTCACTCAGTTCAAGTTAAACTATAACATGAACAAGTTGAACATGAGTTTGACTGAACTGATGAAGGAGCTCTAGATGGCGGAGAAGGTCATGAAGCCGCAGTCTAAGGCCATGATTGCTAAGGCCTCTTCTTCAAGAACTGGGCCTAAGCCTAGAAAGTTCAAGAGGAAGAAGGGGAATGCAGCAGCCCAGCCCAAGAACCAGCCCAAGGACAAACCAAAGGGCAAGTGCTTCAAGTGTGGAAAGAAGGGACACTGGAAAAAGGAGTGTCCAGATCTTCAGGCCAAGAAAAAGCCCACAGGTAATGTTTACTATCTAGAGTCCATATTAATGGTAGGATCAACTTCCACTTGGATTGTTGATTCAGGAGCCACTGATCATATCTGTAACTCCTTGCAGGGGTTTAGGAAGATAAGAAGACTTAAGAAGGGTGAACATGGGTTTCGAGTGGGTAATGGAGCACAAGTCTGGGCCCTTGCAGTGGGAGAGCTGGATCTTATTTTTTATTGTAATAAGATCGTGGTTTTAAAAAATATTTTATATGTACCTGGTTTTCGTCAGAATTTGATTTCAGTTGTAAAACTTATTAATCAAGGATATTCTGTATCTTTCCATTCTGGTATTTCTATCAGTAGAGATGGAGAAATTTTATGTACTGGGCACATGTATGGAAATTTGTTCTTTTTAAACCCTATTAACAACCAATCAAATAACGTTCTGTCTGAGGTTGGGTCATATTAACTCAACCAGGATTCAGAGGCTAATCCATGATGGGCCTTTGGGCTCATTGAGATTGGAAAGTTGGCCTCAGTGTGAATCTTGCCTGATGGGAAAAATGACCAAAAGGTCTTTTACACCAAAGGCGGATAGAGCCAATGAGGTGTTGAGTCTTGTTCACACTAATGTGTGCGGTCCATTGTCTACACCAGCTAGGGGAGGTTTTGAGTACTTCATCACTTTCACGGATGATTGTACGAGGTATGGTTACATTTACCTGATGTGACGCAAGTCTGACTCTTTTGACAAGTTCAAAGAGTTTAAGGCTGAAGTGGAGTGTCGGACAGGTAAATTAATCAAAACCTTACGATCGGATCGTGGTGGAGAGTACCTCCTAGGTGAATTCAAGGACTATATGGTACATCATGGGATAGTATCCCAGCTCTCTACGCCAGGAACCCCCCAGCAGAACGGAGTAGCTGAGAGAAGGAACAGGACGTTGATGGAGATGGTCCGAAGCATGATGTCTCATGCTACTCTTCCAGTGTCCTTTTGGGGATATGCCCTGGAAACAACGGCATATATTCTGAACTTGGTGCCTTCCAAGTCAGTACCTAGGACTCACTATGAGATGTGGACTGGGCGTAAGCCAAGTCTAAATCATCTCAGGATTTGGGGGTGTCCAGCTTATGTACTGATCAAGGGAGACAAGTTGGAACCAAGATCAGAATTATGCTATTTTGTTGGGTATCCAAAAGGGACAAAAGGAAGCTATTTTTATCATCATAAGGAGCAGAAGGTACTAGTCAGTACCAATGCTAGATACTTGGAAGATGATCAAAGTACTTCCACTAAAGGTTCAACGAGGTTGGAACTTCAGGAGAAGTTATCTATGGAATCAACTTCTACTGACCCGATTTTGGAACAAGAAGAGGAACAGCTTCAAGAGCCTGTACAAATGGAGCCTCATCGTAGTGGGAGAGTGTCTAGGGTTCCGGATAGATGGACTGGAGAAGCCTTTGAGCTGGTTTCCGACCATCAGGAACAAGACCCCACTAGATACAAGGAGGCTATTGCTGATGCCGATGCAAATCTGTGGCATGAAGCAATGAAAGCCGAGATTCAGTCTATGTACCTCAATTAGGTTTGGGATCTTGTAGCTTCACCTGAAGGGATAAAACCTATTGGGTGCAAGTGGGTATACAAGAGGAAGAGAGGAGTGGATGGGAAGGTGGAAACCTTCAAAGCTAGGCTTGTGGCGAAAGGGTATACTCAGAAAGAGGGTATCAACTATGTGGAAACCTTTTCCTCAGTAGCCATGCTTAAATCCATTTGCATCCTCCTTGCCATCGCCTGTCACTATGACTACGAGATATGGCAAATGGATGTCAAGACGGCATTCTTAAATGGCCATCTTAGCGAAGACATCTATATGTCCTAACCGGAAGGCTTCATTGCTGAAGGCCAGGAACACATGGTTTGCAAGCTTAAGAAGTCCATTTATGGACTTAAAAAGGCATCAAAAGCATGGAACATTCGTTTTGATGAGACTGTAAAGTCTTATGGTTTTATTCAAAACGAAGATGAACCATGCGTGTACAGGAAACTTGAAGGCATTAATGAGGTTTTTCTTGTCCTGTATGTGGATGACATTCTACTCATTGGAAATAATGTAGGGACATTGTCATCTACAAAGGTTTGGTTGTCTAGTCAATTCAGTATGAAGGACTTGGGAGAAGCCAGCTACATTCTCGGGATTAGGCTTCTTAGAAATAGGAAGCAGAGAATGTTAGGATTATCCCAAGCGACATACATTGACAAGATGCTGGCCAAGTACAGCATGGACTCATGCAAGGGAGCTCTAATCCCTTGCAGACATGGGTTGTCATTTTCTTCGATGGACTGTCCTAAGTCTCAAGAAGAAAAGGACAGAATGAGTAGGATTCCCTACGCTTCGGCGGTGGGAAGTCTCATGTACGCCATGCTGTGTACTATCTGCTTTGCCGTGGGCTTAGTTAGCGGATATCGATCAAACCCGGGGAGGTTCATTGGCAAGCTGTAAAGCATATTCTCAAGTACCTCAAGGGAACGAGAGATTATATGTCTGGTTTACGTGGTCGATGATTTGGTTCCTACAGGATACACAGACTCAGACTTCCAGGCGGATAAGGATGAGAGAAAATCCACTAGTGGATATGTCTTCACCTTCTCTGGAGGAGCAATTTCATGGAGAAGTATCAAGCAATCCTGTATTGCTGACTCAACCATGGAAGTTGAGTATGTGGCAGCTTCGGAGGCGTCCAAGGAAGCAGTCTGGCTCCGGAAGTTTCTTTCAGAACTTGGAGTCGTACCACATATGGATAGGCCGGTTGTGATGTATTGTGACAACACTGGAGCAGTGTCGCAATCTAAGGAGCCTCGGAACCACAAGAAGGGAAAACACATCGCGAGGAAGTACCACCTGATCCGGGATTTCATCCAGAGACGGGAAGTCGTGGTGGAGAATATTACCTCAGAAAACAATCTAACAGACCCATTCACCAAGCCTTTGGCTGAGAGAGTCTTCAAGAGACACTTAGACGCCATAGGGGTGGGCACCTATGGACTTACCTAGTCTTAGAGTGCAAGTGGGAGATTGTTGGATTGTATGCCCTCTTAGACTAGGTTTCTGATGTAAAATCGAATTATTTAATAAAAGAATTTATTTTCGGAAATTGTTTGTGAATTTACTTTTTGTTTGTGCACGATTTTCGTTTGGAATAGACCTATTGTGTTTAAATAAGTGATCCATGTGAATGGTGGTCTTTCACAGTAAGGTATGGATCACGGGTTATTTAACACATAAACATTTGTTCCTAACCTATTGATGAGACTGGGAACCTCATCATGTTTAGGTTATTATGTTATGAATTTCAAATGGGGAATGGCTTACCTTTAGCCAGTGGGTAGTCCACTAACTTCATGACATAAGCGTATTTCGAATACGTGGAACAGGACCTGTAGTAGTGGTTTCTCAAAGTACTATATGGTAGAAACCTAGACTACTACCGCTACAGCGTGGACTAGTACGCTACGACTTGAGTATAAGTTGGTGGTCTAGCGAAGCTGGAAGCATATACTTTGATTTGCTTTAGTTGAGGTTCTATCATAGGGCCAATATACTTGCATGTTGGGTATGTGTGACTAGTTAGTTAAGACAGACTTATACAAGATAGTTTCTGCACTATGTCGCCCCTTGTGGTTGTCCGAATGGTCTAAATTATCCAGGGCCCTGGGAAACATGACTTGGATGTTTGCTTTAGGGTAGCTCCCTTGGAAAGCGGAAACACTCCAGGAAGTCATGGATCATTGGACTAGAAGCCTAAGGATAGTAGTTGTCATTTAGAGGGGTGTTAGTACACTTCTTCCTCTCTAAATGTACGTCGATGTGTAGAGGGGTATTTTAGTCATTTCACCTGTAGGTCGGAGACTTTGCGAAAGCAGCATTGTCCTTGGGGTCAATATTTCCTTATGGTGATATTAGGAAATATTTAAAATGCAAAATATAGCTATTTATATAGCAGGGGTATTTTGGTCATTTTAGCAGCCAAGGCGATGTGTCTCTTTGGTCCTCGGGATAGCCCGTAAGTCCTAACTATTTTTGGGATGAGGAATTGGTCTCAGTTAAAGAGGATTTTATTTTATTTTGTTTTATTTTATTTTATTCAGGAAGTCTAATTTATTATTGGACTGGAATAAAATAAATAAATAAATAAATAAAATAGGAGTTGAGAGAAATTAATTATCTAGTTTATTTGGTTAATTAATTATTCAGGGCCTAGGTCCAGTATGAATAATTAAGAAATTAACCTGGTCTTAAACTAGGGGAAATAATTAATGTTTAATTATTTATTGGATTATTTATGTAGGCCAAAGAAATAAATAATTGAAGATTAATTATTATGGTTTATTTGGGCTAATTAATTATTTATTGGGTTACTTATGTAAGCCCAGAAAATAATTAATTAATATTTATTATTTTGGGCCTTTTTTGGGTCCAAAAAAAATAATAAATATTTATCTGGCCCAATGGCTTGGACCTTAGGGTTTTTTCCAGAGATGGTTAAGAGGAGTTTAAGATTAGGCCAAATTGTTTCTCAGGATAACATCCGGGTGTTTTGAAATCCCGGGGAGATGTTTATCAGAGATTGAGAGACCTAATTTTGGCTAAATATAAACAACTCTTTGAAAAGAAAAAAAAACCCTAATTTTCCTTGGCTAAGGAGACTTTCACGTGAGTCTCTCTCTCTCTCTCTCAAAGTCTCTTCTTCTTCTTCTTCTTCTTCTTCTTGTTTTTCTCTTGTTCTTGGCTAATCAATAGCGAACGAATCAAGGAGAATTGAGACCCTTCCTCTTCACCATAGTGTTCACCGACTAGAGGTTAGGCTGAGGAATATCCCGAGAACTAGAGAGCTAAGCGTTAATGCAAACAAGACGAAGTCGAAGGCTAGCGGGTGTTCAACCGGAAGCTCCTTCAACTGTGCAAAGCGAGGTGATTCCAGCCGTTCAATCTGTTCCTACGCAACCTAGGAGGGTTTAGGAATGCAAAGGTATAATCTTCACGTTTCCGCATGGCCTTTATGGCTCGCGTTTAATTTTTTTTTATCTCTGTTTTTCCCGTCCATGGCTTCCTGTGCTGCGTTTTTCCATCATTTTCATGCCAAAACAATGTCCGTAGACCACACATAGCTTGGCTCTGATACCACTATTGGGTATCTCAGGCTCGTATCGTATACGGCGCAGCAGAAAATTAAACGAGATACCATCCCATGACCCCCTTATGTGTGGAAAACAATACATAAAGATAGCAAAGGTAACAGCTTTTACCTTTCTTTGATCGTGAGAAGAACAAAATTTTTTCTTCAAGTCAAGGGGTAATTCAACAATCTTTTTGTGTAAACTCTATGAGAGTTGGACGTCTAACCACTATAATCACAGTATGTGATTATCTCTAACAGTAATCCACACAGATGATACACACAAGCACCAAAATTTCCTATGCTAGCAGAAAAGGATGGTGGCTAGGGTTCTTTGATCAAGATCAAATCGAGAGAGAGAAGAGAGGAAGCTATTTTTTCGTGGCTCTTGGTTTTTTGTGTGTGTGTCACACTTAGCTAGGGTTTTCGTGAATCCCATCTATATGTTACACGAAAAAATCCCTACCAAAACTGAGAATTCTAATCCTATTAGAATTCCCTAATTGTAATTAGAAACATCAAGTTCTCACAATTACAATTTGGACCATAAATTATAACTAATTATAATTTGTCCATAACAACTTCTCTTTCTCTCAATTAACCCCACTATATTATCAAATAACATCTTGAGTATATAATCCTCTATTGTGTGTGACCTATTTGGTTTCCCAGTCAATTGGTAGAGAACATAAATTAATCCAAACGTCTTTGAGATTAATAATCTATAATTAATTAGAATTAATCATATTAATTCTAATCAGGATTGGTTTATAAATTCATCAATTAATGAACCCATATTCCCAGATCATGAGCGGTATCTAGCAACACATCATGACCACCCAAGAGTCCAGGAAGTCAAATGGCTTGACATGAACCCTTCAATAACAAACTTCAGTGCAATTAACTCCTTTCATCATACAATCTCATTCGGTTTGGAGTACAAAATTAGTGCCAACTCCCTCCAGAATTAATTCTGGCCCGAATACAATAGTACATGTATCAAGAACCCACTACTTTAGGTGTCTATCGATTGGAACTATTTCTAATACACAATCGCTTTGGCCAAGGACTTTCCGAGTAGTAATTCCTACATGTGGCTGTGAGATATTCGCCTATACTATAAGGAGTGGTGAATCCTTTATTGACTCTCTCAACTACTTTCGTTTCACTTACAATGTACTTAATATCCATCCCATAGGTGGCCCTCAATCGAGCTCCGGAGATTGGAATCAAAGTACAAAGCTCAGCAAACAAAATACCTTGGAGATCTCAAGTGTAAGGATACTTGCACGGTTACTATATTGAGATTATAACATTGGCACTAAATAGTTATCCTTGTGATTATCTCAAAGCTAGGTCATCCAATGAATTTGTTCCATTAACAAGCATCCATGTGTTAACTTTGAGTATCTCAATACTCACGGTTATGAGAACCACCGCCTGATCAAATCAGGAAGTCTAACACATGATAGTCTTAACGCATTAATGATGTCCTGTCTCATTAATACTATGACTATGGGCTATTTAAGTACTAACACCATCCAGTGTAGTAGAAATCTCATATCATGATCTCTATAATGATTTCCTTAACACAGTGTTGTACTAGGGATTTTATCGAACAGTTATATTACTTAAAGTAAACAAAAGAAGCTGTAAGATAAATAATGCCTTTTATTTAAAATAAAATGTGTCATATACAATGTATAAGTTATTGCCTCTAGGGCACAACACTAACAATTGGGCCTTTGAACTTTATGTAATTGTAACCAAGTCTCATAAATTATAACAAACTTATAATTCACCTATAAATATATTTTCTTCTCTTAATTAATCCCACAATATTAACAAATAATATATGTTGAGTATTCAAATCTTTATTATGTGTGACCTATTATGTTTCCTGGTCTTATTGATAGCATAATATGAATTAATTTTAACAACTTTAGAATTAATAATCCTAAATAAAATATAAGATTAATTTATTAATTCTCTAATTAATAAATTCATATTCAGTAGATCAAGTGCGACATCTAACAATGAATCTTGATCACCTAAAAGTCCAGAAAGTCAAGTGACTTGACATGAAGATTTCAATAGCAAATAACTAGTGGAATAAACTCCTTTGACCATACTATATTT
The DNA here is from genome assembly GCA_026120185.1 of Voacanga thouarsii. Classification (NCBI taxonomy): domain Eukaryota; kingdom Viridiplantae; phylum Streptophyta; class Magnoliopsida; order Gentianales; family Apocynaceae; genus Voacanga; species Voacanga thouarsii. The sequence continues at coordinate 1,315,101 of JANUWF010001341.1, read as the reverse complement.
CATTCGGTCTAAAGCATGGAATTAGTACCAACTCCACCTAAAATATTATTAATTCTAGATTGAATATTTTAGTACTTCAAGAAATCCATTACTCAATATGTGTATTAAATTTGGAATTATTTTCAACACATCGTTGCCTTGGCCAAATGCTTCATGAGTAATGATTTCTACAAGTGGCGTAGAGTTATACTCTCCTACTATTAGGAGTGGTGAATCATTTATTGACCCTCTCAGCTATTTTCATTTACTCTACATTGTACCCAATATCCATCCCATAGGCGGTCCTTGTAAAACTCCAAAAATTAGAATCAAAGTTCAACGCTTGATAAACAAAATACCTTGAAGATCTCAAGTCTAAGGATACTTGCACACTTGATATAATGAGATTCTATCACCGACACTCAATAGCTTATCCAAGTGATTATTAGTAGGTCATCCAATGAACTTGTTTATATAACAAGCATCCACATATTAATCTTGAGCATAAAAATACTCACAGTTTTGAGACCCACTGCTTGATCAAATCAAGAGATATAATATGTACTAGTCATGACATATGAATAATGTCCCATCTCATTAATACTAAGACTAGGGATTATTCAAGCACAAACACTATATGATGTAGTAGGAATCTCACATCATGATCTCTATCATAATATCCTTAACACTATATTATATTAGGGACTTTGTCAAATAGTTTATACATATATTAAGATATAACAATCAAATTGAAAGATAAAGAATGCCTCTTAATAATTATTATGCAATATATATGGTGCAAGTGATTACCTCTAGGGCACAACACTAACAATACTGTCTCTCTTATTTTCCAAAACCTTGTAGGAAATAAGAAGACTTTTCTTTTATTCTTTCTTTTATAGGTTTTGGATTTTTAAATTTGTAATAAGGCCTTTTGAATTATAACTAATTTATAATTCAACCATAAACCTTTTAAATAATTACAATTTCATCCAACTATAATTCAACCATAATTATAATTGCTCATAATTTATTATTTCTTCTCACAAATTAACCCCATAATATTATCGTATAATAACTTGAGTACTAATTCCTCTATTGTGTGTGACCAAGTAGGTTTTTTAGTTAAATATGAATGAATTCTATTATAATAAAATTAATAATTCTTTAATAATTACAATTAATAATTCTAATTAGGATTAAATTTATTAATTCTCTAATTAATAAATCCATATTTAACAGATCATGAGTAGTATCTAGCTATACATCATGACCACCCCAAAGACCAGAAAGTCAAATAGCTTGACATGAACATTTCAATAGCAAAACATTAGTGCAATAAACTTCTTTTATCAAACAATATTTCATTCAGTTTAAAGTATGGAATTAGTGTAAACTCTCTTCAGAATATTAATTAATTCGGGGCTAAATATTTTTGTACTTGTTCTTGAAATTTATTACTCATCATGTGCCTCAATTGGAACTATTTCCAATTCATAGTCACCTTGGCCAAGGATATCTTGAGTAATGATTCCTAGAAGTGGCCTTGAGATATTCACTCCTACTATTAGGAGTGGAAAATCCTCTATTGATCCTCTTAACTACTTCCATTTACTTCATATTGTATCCAATATCTATCTTTTAGGTAGCACTTGATCTGACTCCAAATATTAGAATTAAAGTATAATGCTAAGTAAACAAAGTACCTTGGAGATCTCAAGTCTTAGGATACTTGCACCTTTGCTATAATGAGATTCTATCATTAGCACTACATAGTTATCCATATGATTATCTCATATCTAGGTCATCCAGTGTAGTTGTTCAAGTAATAAACATCCACGTGTTAATATTGAGTATCACAATACTTACAGATGTGAGAACCACTGCCTGATCAAATCAAGAAGTATAACATTACTATCACATTAATACTATGACTAGAGATAATTTAAGTACAAATACTATCCAATATAGTAGGAACCTCACATTATGATCTCTATCATGATTTTCTTAATGTAGTATGGTACTTGTGACTTTATCTAATAGTTATATTTACACGAAAGTATAAATAAAGTGAACTAAAAGATAAAGAATTCATTTATTATTAAATAAATATGCAATACACAATATACAAGTGATTACTTCTAGGGAACAACACTAACAATTAAGTTTATGTATCTCAGTCAAGTCTAGAACCTTGTCACCATACCTAAAGAGATTGAACCCACAGAGTGTAAGTGGGTGTATAAGAGAAAGACAGGTATGGAGGGAAAGGTAGAAAACTATAAAGTAAGATTGGCTGCAAAAGGTTATACCCAGAAAGAAGTAATCGATTATGAGGATACCTTTTCATTATTGGCCATTCTTAAGTCCATCTTATACTTTTGGCCATCGTATGTCTGTATGACTGTGAGATATGACAAATTGATGTCAAGACAGCTTTTTATAATGGCTATGGTAGTGAAGACATCTATGTGTCCTAGCCTGAAGGGTGTATTGTGAAATGCCAAGAACATATGGCCTACAAGCTTAAGAAGTCCATTTATGTACTTAAACAAGTATCGCGAGAATGGAAAATGCGTTTTGATAAAACTGTAAAGTCTTGTGGCTTCATACAAAATGTGGATGAACCATGTGTGTATAGGAAGGCAGATGGAAATAATTTGTCCTTCATAGTACTTTATATAGATGACATTCTACTTATTGAAAATGATGTAGAGATATTGTCAACTATAAAGATTTGACTATCAAGTTAATTTAGCACATAAGATATGGGAGAAGCTAGTAACATTGTTGGGATAAAGCTTCTTAAATATAAGAAGCAAAGAATATTAGAGTTATCTCAATCTACTTATATTGACAAGAGATTGGCCATGTTTAGTATTGATTAGTATAAATGGGCAAACAAGCACATATTAATTATATCTTCGAAGTAGTGTCCTAAGACGCATGATGAAAAGGAATGAATAACTAGGATTTCCTATGCTTCGACTGTGGAAAGTCTTATGTATGCCATGCTTTATACAAGGTCATACATCTTCTTTGCCATAGGTACGGTTAGCAGATGTTAGTCAAACCTAGGGAAAGAACTTTGGTAAGTTGTGAAGCATATACTCAAGTATCTGAAGGGAACGAGGGATTATATGCGTGTCAACAGAGTTGATGATTTAGTTCGTATATGATATATTGATTCAGACTTCCAAGCAGATAAAGATGAAAGAAAATTCACTAGCGGATATGTTTTTACTTTGCCTGGAAGAGCTATTTCGTGGAGAAGTACCAAGGGATTTTATATTATTGGTTCTTCCATGAAGGTTGAGTATGCGACAGCTTCAAAAGCTTCTAAGGAAGTGGTTTGGTTGTAGAAGTTGCAAACATAACTTATAGTCGTACCACAAATGGATAGGTCCATTATAATATATTGTGATAATTTTGGAGCTGTGTCATAATTAGGGTGTAAACAGGTCGTGTCAGGTCCATGTCACCCAGTTTCGGACTTGACCCATTTAATAATTTTGTATACCTGACTAGACTTGAATACCCACTGAGTATGATATAAGAATACCAATACCCAAGGACATGGGTATCAAATCCCGGTCGGGTATACTCGACCCGAAAATATAATAATATATAATAATATAATAATAAATATAAAATATAAAATATTTTTATATAAATAAAATAATATAAATATAACATCATATAGTAATATATATAATATAATATATTATAGTTTATTTTATTTAATATTTAAATTAATCGGGTGAATAGGTACAAAACTATAATGCCGCTACCTAGACCCAATTATATAAACTAAACGTGTTTTAATCGCATTGGGGTAATAAAATAGTTGTACCAAATCTGTTATAAATAGGTTTCGGTTCGAGTCAAGTCCGAGTATATTTGACCCATTGATAGCCCTAGTCACAATGTAAGGAACCAAGAAACCATAGGTCAAGCAAGCAAATTGAGAGAAAGTATCACCTAATTCGGAAGTTCATCCAAAAACGGGAAAGAGTGGTTGATGAAATTTCTTCTTTAAATAATCTGGCGGATCTTTTTACCAAGTCTTTGATGGAAAAGGAATTTCAAAGACACTTGGACGTCATAGGGGTAGACATATATGGATTATTATAATTTATTTAGTGCAAGTGGGAGATTGTTAGAATGTATGCCCAAAATAGATTATATATTTATGTATTTTGGAACGTAATAAAAACATTTCATTCATTAATGATTGTTTGTTTTTATATATTTGTGCATTAAGGTCCAAGTGTATTAGTAGGTGATATTTGTGATCGGGTTGCGCTTTAATAGTAAGGTAGTTATTAACATTGATGCAAAAATGTTCTTGATCGATTGATGAAATTGGGTACTTCATTAAGGTTTATATCATTACAATATGTCTTTTGAATGGTGAGCCATTAACCAGTGAGTAGTCCTTTCACGCTAATAGTGTAAGTGTATTTAGAATATGTAGAACTAGATCACGCGATACTAACCTTTATAAAAGTACTATAATAAATAAAAATTGGACTATTGCTACTACTGCGTGGACAAGTATATATGCTGGTCATCTGATGAAACTAGATTTATGCATTTTGACATATGATGGGCGTGGTTTTCTTATAATGCCAATAACTTTATATGTTGGGTGTATGACTCTAGTTAATTAAAATAGACTTATACAATAGAGTTTCTATACTTCACTTAGTGAAGATATCACCCTCTTGTGATTGTCTAGGATAATCTAAATAATCTAGGGCCTCGGAAAAGTGGCTTAGTATGTGTGCTTATAGGTAGCTCTCTGAGATAAGTGGGTACATACTGAAAGCCATAGATTATCGGACTAGACATGAAAGGCTGGTAGATGTAATTGAGAAATGTGTTAGTGCATTTTTCCTATCTTCAGTGACTACTACAAGAAAATGCTAAATTAGCGACAGCCAAATCCGTTGCTAATCGAGTTTAGTGATGGATTACGACCGTCTCTAAAACGGGCGTCTCAATTTGCGACAAAATGAAAATTCATCGCAAACAGCGACGAATTTGCGATGGCCATTCAATTGATGACATTATAATTAAGTTTATATTTAACGTAGCGATGGATTTGTGATGGCCAAAATTTTGGATTTTTTTAAAAATCAATTAATTTAGCAACGAATTTGAGACGGTCGAAAATTTTTATTTTAAAAAATTAATTAATTAGCTCCCCGATCGGCCCCCCTAGCCCAACTCGAGCCGACCACCAAAACTGACCAGAGATGACTCGGCAAGAACTTTATGATATTATGTTGGACACAAGGCTCGAGAACATTTCCTTGTTGGGGGGGGGGGGACACATACTCCACCACTATAGTATTGATATTCTTGTTATTTATTGTACTATATATTAATTATATAGTATATATTTTTTTTTGTGAATTAGTGACGAATTTGCATGGATCTGTGACAACCCAATTTTTCATAGCAATTCCGTAGCTAATCAGCGAGGGATTTGTGACAGCTCATTTTTTAAAATTTAAAAAATATATTTATTTTCAAATTTTGGAAGGCTGCCACAAATCTATTGCTAATTAGTGACAGCTTTACGACGGCCTTCCAAAATTTAAAAATAATTTTTTTAAATATAAAAAAAATGAACTATCGCAAATCTATCGCTAATTAGCAATAGATTTGCAAGGGCTCATTTTTTCAAAATTAAAAATTAAATTTATTTTTAAATTTTGGGAGGCCATCGCAAATCTATTGCTAATTAGTGACGTCTTTGTCACGGCCTTCCAAAATTTAAAAATAAATTTACTTGAAAAAATTAACCATCGCAAATCCATTGCTAATTAGCGACAGATTTGCTACGACTTATTTTTTCAAATTTTAAGAAATAAATTTATTTTTTAATTTTGGATGGCCATTGCAAAGCCATCGTTACTTAGTAACGGATTTACGACATCTAATTTTTTAATTTTTGAAAAATAAATTTATTTTTGAACCTTGGTTGACCGTCGCAAAACCGCCGCTAATTAGCAATAGATTTGCGATGACTCATTTATTAAAAATTTTAAAAATAAATTTATTTTCAAATTTTGGATGGCCATCACAAAGTCGTTGCAAATTAACAAGTGATATGCGACGACTTTTTTTCAAATTTTAAAAAATAAATTTATTTTTGAATTTTGGATGGCCGTCACAATGCTGTCACTAATTAGCAACGGATTTGCGATGGCACTTTAATTTTTTAGTGTTAATTAAATATTTAAAAAGGCCATCGCAAAGCCGTTGCTAATTAGCGTTGGATTTGCCATGGCTTTCAATTTAATTAGTGTTAATGAATAATTAAAAAAAACTGTTGCAAATTAATCGGTAATAGCGACGGACTAGCCACAGACTTAAAAAAAATAAATTTATTTTCAAATTTTTTACTCTTGTTGCTGTTCCGTTACAAATTAGGGACGGCCCAGAAGCCGTTGGAAATATCCATAGCTAATTATTATTTTTCTTGTAGTGGATGAGTGTTACATAGACGGGTATTTTCGTCATTGTACCTAATGGTCGAAGACAGCGCACTTGCAATATGATTCTTGGAATCAATATTTTCATATGGTGATAAATAGAATATTTAAAATAACAAAATACAGCTATTTGTTTGCAGAGCTATTTTAGTCATTTTAGCAGCGAAGAATAATATGTTTTTTGGTCCTTAGAGTAGCTCAAGTAACCTTAGTAATTTAATCTACTATATGGGCTTATTGGATAAAATTATTCTATGAGTCCAACAATTATTTATTTGAGTTAGAATAATATATTGGGTCAATTTAATTAAATTTGTTTATTAATTAATTATCCTGGAAATTTTATATTGGACATAAGTAGATCAATTAATTAATAAGAGAGTTATTTAATTAGCCTTGGACTGGTTAAGAAAAACCTTACTCTACGAGGGTTTGGAAGAGATGACTACAAGTTTTAAAAACCTACGTAGCCATCTCTTTATATAGAAGAAGTAAGAGGGGCAGAAAATATAGTTGAAAAAAAAGTTGTTGTGGTTGTACGTGATGGAAAACGAGAAAACAGGGGCATGCTCTGTACGTAAAAAAAATTGGAGAAAAATAAAACGCGAGCCTTAAAGGCTATGCGGAAGCGTGAAGATCATACCTTTGCATTCCTTAACCCTCCTAGGTTGCGTAGGAACAGATTGAACGGCTGGAATCGCCTCGCTTTGCACACTTGAAGGAGCTTCCGGTTGAACACCTGCTAGCTTTCTACTTCGCCTTGTTTGCATTAACGCTTAGCTCTCTAGCTCTCGGGATATTCCTCAGCCTAACCTCTAGTTGTTGAACACTATGGTGAAGAGGAACGATCTCAAAACTCCTTGGTTCTTTCGCTATTGATTAGCAAAGAACAAGAAGAAACCACAGAGGAAGGGAGAGGGAAAAACGTGAGTTCCCAGAGAGAGAGAGTGACGTGAGTCTTTGTGAGGCTAGGGAAAAATTAGGGTTTTTTCTTTTCCAAAGAGTTGTTTATAAGTTAGCCTAAACTAGGTCTCTCAATCTCTGATAAACATATCCCCAGGATTTCAAAACACCCGGATGTTATCCTGAGAATCAGTTTGGCCTAACCCTAAACTCCTCTTAACCGTATCTGGAAAAACCCTAAGGTCCAAGCTATTGGGCCAGAAAAATATTTATTATTTTTCTTAGACCCAAAATGGCCAAATTAATTAATATTAATTATTTATTTCCTAGGCTTACATAAGTAACCTAATAAATAATTAATGAGCCCAAATGAACTATAATAATTAATCTTTAATTATTTATTTCTTGGGCCTCTATAAATAACCCAATAAATAATTAAACATTATTTATTTCCCCTAGTTTAAGCCCGGGTTAATTTCTTAATTATTCATACTGGACCTAGGCCTTGAATAATTAATTAACCAATTAAACTAGATAATTAATTTCTCTCAACTCCTATTTTATTTATTTATTTATTTTATTCCAGTCCAATAATAAATTAGACTTCCTGAATAAAATAAAATAAAATAAAATAAAATAAAATCCTCTTCAACTGAGACCAATTCCTCAACCCAAAAGTAGTTAGGACTTAGGGCTGTCCCGAGGACCAAAAAGTCACATCGCCTTGGCTACTAAAACGACCAAAATACCCCTGCTATATAAATAACTGTATTTTGCATTTTAAATATTTCCTAATATCACCATAAGGAAATATTGACCCCAAGGATAATGCTACATTCGCAAAGTCTCCGACCTACAGGTGAAATGACTAAAATACCCCTCTACACATCGCCGTACATTTAGAGAGGAAGAAGTGTACTAACACCCCTCTAAAAGACATCTACCATCCTTAGGCTTCTAGTCCAATGATCCACGACTTCCTGGAGTGTTTCCGCTTTCCAAGGGAGCTATCCTAAAGCAAATATCCAAGTCATGTTTCCCAGGGCCCTGGATAATTTAGACTATTCGGATAACCACAAGGGGCGACATAGTGCAGAAACTATCTTGTATAAGTCTGTCTTAACTAACTAGTCACACATATCCAACATGCAAGTATATTGGCCCTACGATAGAACCTCAACTACAACAAATCAAAGTATATGCTTCCAGTTTCGCCAGACCACCAACTCACACTCAAGTCGTAGAGTACTAGTCCACACTGTAGCGGTAGTAGTCTAGGTTTCTGCAATATAGTACTTTGAACAACCACTACTACAGGTCCTGTTCTACGTATTCGAAATACGCTTATGTCATGAAGTGAGTGGACTACCCACTGGCTAAAGGTAAGCCATTCCCCATTTGAAATTCATAACATAATAACCTAAACATGATGAGGTTCCCAGTCTCATCAATAGGTTAAGAACAAATGTTTATGTGTTAAATAACCCGTAATCCATACCTTACTGTGAAAGACCACCATTCACATAGATCACTTATTTAAACACAATGGGTCTGTTCTAAACGAAAATCGTGCAGAAACAAAAAGTAAATTCACAAACAATTTCTGAAAATAAATTCTTTCATTAAAATATTCGATTTTACATCAGAAACCTAGTCTAAAAGGGCATACAATCCAACAATCTCCCACTTGCACTCTAAGACTAGGTAAGTCCATAGGTGCCCACCCCTATGGCGTCTAAGTGTCTCTTGAAGACTCTCTCAGCCAAAGGCTTGGTGAATGGATCTGCTAGATTGTTTTCTGAGGCAATATGCTCCACCATGACTTCCCGTCTCTGGATGAAATCGCGGATCAGGTGGTACTTCCTTTCGATGTGTTTCCCCTTCTGGTGGTTCCGAGGCTCCTTAGATAGTGATACTGCTCCAGTGTTGTCGCAATACATCACAACCAGCCTGTCCATATGTGGTACGACTCCAAGTTCTGAAGGAAACTTCCAGAGCCAGACTGCTACCTTGGATGCCTCTGAAGCAGCCACATACTCAGCTTCCATGGTTAAGTCAGCAATACAAGACTGCTTAATACTCCTCCATGAAATTGCTCCTCCAGACAAGGCAAAGACATATCCACTAGTGGATTTTCTCTCATCCTTATCTGCCTAGAAGTCTGAGTCTGTGTATCCTGTAGGAACCAAATCATCAGCCCTGTAAACCAACATATAATCTCTCGTTCCCTTGAGGTACTTGAGAATATGCTTTACAGCTTGCCAATGAACCTCCCCTGGGTTTGACTGATATCTGCTAACTAAGCCCACGACAAAGCAGATAGTACACAGCATGGCGTACATGAGACTTCCCACAGCCGAAGCGTAGGGAATCCTACTCATTCTGTCATTTTCTTCTTAAGACTTAGGACAGTCATTCGAAGAAAATGACAACCCATGTCTGCAAGGGATTAGAGCTCCCTTGCATGAGTCCATGCTGTACTTGGCCAGCATCTTGTCAATGTATGTCGCTTGGGATAATCCTAACATTCTCTGCATCCTATTTCTAAGAAGCCTAATCCCGAGAATGTAGCTGACTTCTCCCAAGTCCTTCATACTGAATTGACTGGATAGCCAAACCTTTGTAGATGACAATGTCCCTACATCATTTCCATTGAGTAGAATGTCATCCACATAGAGGACAAGAAAAACCACATTAATGCCTTCAAGTTTCCTGTACATGCATGGTTCATCTTCGTTTGGAATAAAACCATAAGATTTTTCGGTCTTATCAAAACGAATGTTCCATGCTCTCGATGCCTGCTTAAGTCCATAAATGGACTTCTTAAGCTTGCAAACTATGTGTTCCTGGCCTTCAGCAATGAAGCCTTCCGGTTGGGACATATAGATGTCTTCGCTAAGATGGCCATTCAAGAATGCCGTCTTGACATCCATTTGCCATTTCTCGTAGTCATAGTGACATGCGATGGCAAGGAGGATGCGGATGGATTTAAGCATGGCTACCGGGGAAAAGGTTTCCTCATAATCGATACCTTCTTTCTGAGTATACCCTTTCGCCACAAGCCTTGCTTTGAAGGTTTCCGCCTTCCCATCTGCTCCTCTCTTCCTCTTGTATACCCACTTGCACCCATTGGGTTTTATCCCTTCAGGTGAAGCTACAAGATCCCAAACTTGATTGAGGTACATAGACTCAATCTCGGCTTTCATTGCTTCATGCCACAGATTTGCATCGGCATCAGCAATAGCCTCCTTGTATCTAGTGGGGTCTTGTTCCTGATGGTCGGAGACCAGCTCAAAGGCTTCTTCAGTCCATCTATCCGGAACCCTAAACACACTCCCACTACGACGAGGCTCCATTTGCACAGGCTCTTGAGGCTGTGCCTCTTCTTGTTCCAAAATCGGGTCAGAAGAAGTTGATTCCGTAGATAACTTCTCCTGAAGTTCCAACCTCGTTGAGCCTTTAGTGGAAGTACTTTGATCATCTTCCAAGTATCTAGCATTGGTACTGACTAGTACCTTCTGCTCCTTATGATGATAAAAATAGCTTCCTTTTGTCCCTTTTGGATACCCAACAAAATAGCATAAATCTTATCTTGGTTCCAACTTGTCTCCCTTGATCAGTACATAAGCTGGACACCCCCAAATCCTGAGATGATTCAGACTTGGCTTACACCCAGTCCACATCTCATAGTGAGTCCTAGGTACTGACTTGGAAGGCACCAAGTTCAAAATATATGCCGCTGTTTCCAGGGCATATCCTCAAAAGGACACTGGAAGAGTAGCATGAGACATCATGCTTCGGACCATTTCCATCAACGTCCTGTTTCTTCTCTCAGCTACTCCGTTCTGCTGGGGTGTTCCCGGCACAGAGAGCGGGGATACTATCCCATGATGTACCATGTAGTCCTTGAATTCACCTAGGAGGTACTCTCCATCACGATCCGATCGTAAGATTTTGATTAATTTACCTGTCCGACGCTCCACTTCAGCCTTAAACACTTTGAACTTGTCAAAAGAGTCAGACTTGCGTCTTATCAGGTAAATGTAACCATACCTCGTACAATCATCTGTGAACGTGATGAAGTACTCAAAACCTCCCCTAGCTGGTGTAGACAATGGACCGCACACATCAGTGTGAATAAGACTCAACACCTCCTTGGCTCTATCCGCCTTTGGTGTAAATGACCTTTTGGTCATTTTTCCCATTAGGCAGGATTCACACTGAGGCCAACTTTCCAATCTCAATGAGCCCAAAGGCCCATCATGGATTAGCCTCTGAATCCTGGTTGAGTTAATATGACCCAACCTTAGATGCCAAAGGCATGAATCATTGATATTGGTCTTTCTCTTCTTAGTTAAAGGTTCAGACAGAGCGTTATTTGATTGGTTGTTAATAGGGTTTAAAAAGAACAGATTACCATACATGTGCCCAGTACATAAAATTTCTCCATCTCTACTGATAGAAATACCAGGATGGAAAGATACAGAATATCCTTGATTAATAAGTTTGCAACTGAAATCAAATTCTGACGAAAACCAGGTACATATAAAATATCTTTTAAAACCACTATCTTATTACAATCAAAGATAAGATCCAGCTCTCCCACTGCAAGGGCCCAGACTTGTGCTCCATTACCCACTCGAAGCCCATGTTCACCCTTCTTGAGTCTTCTTATCTTCCTAAACCCCTGCAAGGAGTTACAGATATGATCAGTGGCTCCTGAATCAACAATCCAAGTGGAATTTGATCCTACCATTGATATGGACTCTAGATAGTAAACATTACCTGTGGAGTTTTTCTTGGTTTGAAGATCCGAACACTCCTTTTTCCAGTGTCCCTTCTTCCCACACTTGAAGCACTTACCCTTTGGTTTGTCCTTGGGCTGGTTCTTGGGCTGGGCTGCTGCATTCCCCTTCTTCTTCTTGAACTTTCTGGGCTTAGGCCCAGTTCTTGAAGAAGAGGCCTTAGCAATCATGGCCTTAGACTGCGGCTTCATGACCTTCTCCACCATCTGGAGCTCCTTCATCAGTTCAGTTAAACTCATGTTCAACTTGTTCATGTTATAGTTTAACTTGAACTGAGTGAAAAAGCCCGGTAGAGATTCGAGAACCATGTCCACTTGGCTCTCGGGGTCAATGACAGCCCCTAAGATTTCTGCCTCCTCGAAAGCAGCAGTCATCTTGAGCATATGCTCTCGGACTGATGCTCCCTCAGCCATCTTAGTGTTTACAATTGTTCGAAGAGCCTCCTGCCTTGCGGGCCGGCTCTTGTCCGCGAACATAGTTGCCAACGATTGACTTATGTCATATGCAGAAGCCATGTGCTCGTGTTTTGACTGGAGCACATTAGACATGGAAGCTAACATATAGCAATGTGCGATTTCGTCAGCTTTCTTCCATACCTTTTCAGCCTCTCGCTCTTCAGCGGTGGAACCTTCCCCGATAACAGGGCAGGTTTCGTAAAGGACATACTTATACTCCTCGGCTGTGAGTATTATGTCCAGGTTCCTTTTCCAGTCCACATAGTTTGGACCTGTTAACTTATTCTCCCTGAGAATAAAGGCCAATGGACTAAAAGAACCTCCCACCATTTCTTGAAAATCGAAAATAAAAGAAAAAATTTAGTTTGTGAAAATAAAATAAATTAGGATATTAGGAAAACTGACATAGCTTCTTGGGAAGATTAACAGTTTCCTAAGCTAAGTGTATTAACCACCACAAATTAATTTCCCTTGTAGGTAATAATCTAGAGGATAACTCCATCGTGGGATGACCGTTTTCTCTTATTTCCTATGGACATACCTCGCACTATAACCTCCAACGTGGGCTGGCCGATCATAGTACGTGCCCCGGGTTATTAATTATATGCTTCCATTAGATCTAGATCCTTGTGGTATCCCCATTCTATACGGGTTCACTCCCAGGGTGACGCGAGGGGGACCCACGATCTCTAATGAGGACCGTGATGGAAGCCGTGGGGCCGTTGGAACCCCTCTCCCACTTAGTCTTTTAAAATAAATTTTTTCTAAAAAATATCCTTTTGAAATTTCCATTAAGTTTTTCTTAACTCAAAAATAAAATATCTAAGTCCAATAAAATCTCTATGTCAAGGCTTATATCCATTGAGAGATTTCCTCCATAGACTAATTTTATTTAAGTTAAAAATTAATGATTTCAAAAATTTTCCAATTAAAACTTTCTAGAGACTTTGGTCTCAAGCTTATTTGACAAAATGATTTTTCTAGTCCAAAACAAAACAAAATGGCCCTCCATTTTAATTTACAAAAATATCTAAATCCAATATATTTTCTATGTCAAGGATTAAATCCTTTGAGAAAATATTCAAGGATTAATTTTTGTACCAATTAAAATAACCATTTAGTTTTTAAAGAAAAATATTTTTTCTTGCCAAAACAAAAAGTTCCCGAAGACTTTGGTCTTTGAGAAAAAGCACACATAGGTACATAAAAAAAATAGCATGCTAGAAAACAATAAACGTTTTCATGCTTTTCTATTTTTTAAACCTAAGTGCCCAAATAATAGAATTAAACACATTAATTAATTAATTAATTATCTTGTTTAATCCTAAAATCCTTTACTAACATTTTTCATGCAAATATATTCCAAGAATATAAATATTGCAAAAATATTAACTTCGTCTGGTATGGAACCCAAAACGAAAAAGGAAAAAAAAATAAAAAAAATGCAAAAAATAGCTGCCGGTCCACGTGCACCCGATGCACCAGATCAAGACCCATTTGCTCTGTCGGCTCACAGCGCTCCGGTGCACCAGCCGCACCAGATCCAAGCCTGTATGCCCTGCGATCCACTGCGGCCGCTGTGCACCACACCGCACCAGATCGCACGCCAGCCACGACCCGTGGACTTCACCCGCGCCCGCTTCACCTCTGCACACGACCCGCGAACTCGCCCGGATACCCGCCGCTCGACCCGCGCACGATTGTAATTTCATGCAATCGGCGCAATTGGCTCCCAATTCTCCCAGCGGCTCGGCTCAGCAGCGACCGGCTCCTCTCACCAACAGCAGTGGCTCGGCTCGGCGGCTCGACTCGAATGCGGCGGCTTATGAACAGTATCATCTTCTTCGTTTTTTCACCCGTCCACGCGCGAAATTGCAGAAACTCTTCTGCTTCATTTTTTTCAGCCTTCTTTGTCTTCTTTGGACATTTTTACTTACAAAAAACATCCAAACCAAAAACACAACCGCCTACACCCATTAAAATTAGGTTTACACGATTAAACCATTAAAACCAAAAATTTTACAGTGGCCTCCTATGCTTCAACGATGAAGCTTACATCAAGCCTATCCCATACCAAAACAGCGAAGGATCACAGGTATAATCATCTTCTCCATTTTATTAACTACCATGCTCCTTATATTGATCAAAACCAGTGGCTCTGATACCACTTTGATGGAAAACGAGAAAACAGGGGCATGCTCTGTACGCAAAAAAAATTGGAGAAAAATAAAACGCGAGCCTTAAAAGCTATGCGGAAGCGTGAAGATCATACCTTTGCATTCCTTAACCCTCGTAGGTTGCGTAGGAACAGATTGAACGGCTGGAATCACTTCGCTTTGCACACTTGAAGGAGCTTCCGGTTGACCACCCGCTAGCCTTCTACTTCGCCTTGTTTGCATTAAAGCTTAGCTCTCCAGCTCTCGAGATATTTCTCAGCCTAACCTCTAGTTGGTGAACACTATGGTGAAGAGGAACGATCTCAAAACTCCTTGGTTCTTTCGCTATTGATTAGCAAAGAACACGAAGAAACCACAGAGGAAGGGACAGGGAAAAACGTGAGTTCCCAGAGAGAGTGACGTGAGTCTTTGTGAGGCTAGGGAAAAATTGGGGTTTTTTCTTTTCCAAAGAGTTGTTTATAAGTTAGCCTAAACTAGGTCTCTCAATCTTGGATAAACATATCCCCGGGATTTCAAAACACCCGCATGTTATCCTGAGAATCAGTTTGGCCTAACCCTAAACTCATCTTAACCGTATCTGGAAAAACCCTAAGGTCCAAGCTATTGGGCCAGAAAAATATTTGTTATTTTTCTTGGACCCAAAAGGCCCAAAATAATAAATATTAATTATTTATTTCCTGGGCTTACATAAGTAACCCAATAAATAATTAATGAGCCTAAATGAACCATAATAATTAATCTTTAATTATTTATTTTTTGGGCCTATATAAATAACCCAATAAATAATTAAACATTATTTATTTCCCCTAGTTTAAGCCTGGGTTAATTTCTTAATTATTCATATTGGACCTAGGCCCAGAATAATTAATTAACCAATTAAACAAGATAATTAATTTCTCTCAACTCCTATTTTATTTATTTATTTATTTTATTCCATTCTAATAATAAATTAGACTTCCTGAATAAAATAAAATAAAATAAAATCCTCTTTAACTGAGACCAATTCCTTAACCCAAAAGTAGTTAGGACTTACGGGCTATCCCAAGGACCAAAAGGACACTTCGCCTTGGATGCTAAAATGACCAAAATACCCCTGCTATATAAATAACTGTATTTTGCATTTTAAATATTTCCTAATATCACCATAAGAAAATATTGACCCCAAGGACAATGCTGCGATAGCAAAGTCTCCGACCTATAGGTGAAATGACTAAAATACCCCTCTACATATCGCCGTACATTTAGAGAGGAAGAAGTGTACTAACACCCCTCTAAATGACATCTACCATCCTTAGGCTTCTAGTCTAATGATCCACGACTTCCTGGAGTGTTTCTGCTTTCCAAGGGAGCTACCCTAAAGCAAACATCCAAGTCATGTTTCCCAGGGCCCTGGATAATTTAGACCATTCGGACAACCACAAGGGGTGATATAGTGCAGAAACTATCTTATATAAGTCTGTCTTAACTAACTAGTCACACATACCCAACAGATAGGTATATTGGCCCTACAATAGAACCTCAACTACAACAAATCAAAGTATATGCTTCCAACTTCGCCAGACTACCAACTCACACTCAAGTCGTAGAGTACTAGTCTACGCTGCAGCGGTAGTAGTCTAGGTTTCTCCATATAGTACTTTGAGAAACCACTACTACAGGTCCTGTTCTACGTATTCGAAATACGCTTATGTCATGAAGCGAGTGGACTACCCACTGGCTAAAGGTAAGCCATTCCCCATTTGGAATTCATTACATAATAACCTAAACATGATGAGATTCCCAGTCTCATCAATAGGTTAAGAACAAATGTTTATGTGTTAAATAACCCGTGATTCATACCTTACTGTGAAAGACCACCATTCACATGGATCACTTATTTAAACACAATGGATCTGTTCCAAACGAAAATCGTGCACAAACAAAAAGTAAATTCAAAAAAAATTTAAATAAATTCTTTCATTAAAATATTCGATTTTACATCAGAAACCTAGTCTAAGAGGGCATACAATCCAACAGTACGCGTGTGTTGTGCATGTCATTTATAAAATACTATTCACATAGGAAAAACAACAGTTTGTTCTATAGCTGCTGGTTTTTCTTTTTCTTTTTTCGTAACACTAGCTCACCCAAAACATTCTTCCAATTATTAGTCATCCTAATTCAATTTTCACCAGTAGATATTCCGTAGGAGGCTAGTGAATACTCTTGAAGTAAGGAGTTTAGAGATTTTCGAGAAGTCTTGGATGAATCTTCTATAAAAACCTGCATGCCCAAGAAAACTCCTAGTGGCCCTCACACAGAAGTTGGTGGAGGAAGTTTTTCAATTAACTCTATCTTGGCTCGATCAAACTCAATTCCCTGTAGTGAAATCTTATGACCTAAGATAATGCCCTCCATTATCATAAAGTGGCACTTCCCCTAACTCAGCACAAGATTTGTCTTTTCGTACATTTTGAGTACTTTCTCCTGATTTTGCAAACAAAGCTCAAAGGAATCCCTAAAAAGAGAAAAATCATCAATGAATACTTCCATTATCTCCTTTAGCAGAGCTTCAAAAATAGCCATGGTACATCTTTGAAAAGTCCTAGGCTCATTACACATTCTAAAAGGCATACACCTGTAAGCAAAAGTTCCGAACGAGCAGATTAAGGTAGTTTTCTCTTAATCTTCAGGGGCTTTGGGAATCTAAAAGTAGCCTGTGAATCCATTTAGGAAGCAGAAGTACATATGTCCAGCTAGCCCTTTTAACATTTGATCAATGAAGGGAAAAGGGAAATGGTCCTTTCTTGTAGCGTCATTCGGTTTTCGATAGTCGATGCACATTCTCCATCCTGTGACAAGCCTTATTGCAATAAGCTCATTCTTCTCATTAGGTGTAGCTGTCATGCCTTATTTCTTTGGTTCCACTTGTATAGGGCTCAGATATAAACTGTCAGAAATAGGGTATACAATTCCTGCATCCAATGGCTTAATTACTTCGTGATGCATTAATTTTGGGTGCATAAAATCATTAATTTTAAATCTATCCATTAATCAAGTTTTAATTAAAACATTAATCCCAAAAATATACATATGAGCAAGTATAAACATTGCAAGCATAGTATAGGAAATTAACGAGTATCGATCCTCAAAGAACAAGTACACACTAATCACTTTTCTTTTATTATTTAACCGACCCAAATAAAGGGATGAAATAATAATAATAATAAAAAAAGAAATATATAAAACTCAAGGGTGTAGATTTATGTAATTTAGACAATTATCCTACAAAACATGACTGATAGGGGCTAATTTGGTTATATTTTGCGTAGTCATTTGAGGCTCTTTTGTAATACATTTTGTGCAATAACTAGTCATATTCTTTCATATTTGAGATTTTACCCTTGGAAAGGTATTTTGGTCATTATTTCAGATTTTTGGGTAAAACGAAGCAAAATCATCGCGAAATAGAGCAGAGGCGGCATCGGCTGGAAGCCTGGAACAGGTGCCGGCTGTACACTGGATGCATGGACTTCAAAGCAATGGAAAAATTGGAGAAGCAGAGTAGAACAGAGCCTAATTGACGCTAGCTGTAAGGCTGGAGGCGGCGCTGGCTGCAGTCTGGAACGTATGCGCAAAATTCGGAGAAAAATCGGCAAACGAATGGAGAAACAGAACACAGGCGGTGCTGGCTCCGAAGGATCAAGGCGGTGCTGGCTGTGGTCTGTTCCTGAGGCAGTGCTACGATCTTTTGACACGTTTTTGGAAATTTGGGGAGTTTTAGCATCTTCTAACTTCTACTCGGCCAAGAACATTGTACCTACGAGTTTAGGCATTTCTTAAGCATATAAATAGATGAAAAATACAAGGAAAAAGGGGAGAATTCATTAATCATCATAGAAAATCACTCAGTTTAAGGAGGAATTCTTCAAGTTCAAGGAGGGTGTACAAGAAGGTTTTCAAAGGAAGAAGAAGGAGGGCTTGTCTATGAGTTCTTTCTTTTACTTTGCTTTCTTTTTCTTGACAATGATGTTTTAATTGTTCTATGGCAATTTGACATTGTTTTAGATAATCATGATTCTTGGAGTTATTTGATCTTTTGATTAATTGACTATTTTTCTTGGTATTTAATTACTTGGGCATATTCCGAGATGAGTTGGTTGTTTCTATTGTTAACTTGCTAGACCAAAGAGGTTGATGATGGTTGCAATTGATTAATTTTTGCATTCATTGGTTGTTAACTTGCTAGACCAAAGAGGTTAATTGCTGAGGATTGAGTAATTAAAGGTTAATTGATGTTTGTCAGACCAAGGATTCATTTATTAATTTCATGTTTTAAATTTGCCAGACCACGAAAATTTAATTAAGGATTGTGTTTAATGCATCATTTGGATGAATTAGTTGAGACAGACCAAGTGATGCTAATTTACCTTAATCCTTCATGGTGCCGAGAGAATGATTGATTATGATAATGGTTAAATTCTTGAAGATCATGGTTGTCTAATCAATAGTTTGAGTTGCATATTTCTTCATCATTGACATGTACATATTTTTATTTTATTTTTATTTTTATATTTTCTTTTTATTTGATTTTCACTTTGTTAAGTCAGTTAAATAATGAAAGAGGGGTAATTAATGTTTACTTGTTCCTTGAGGATCGACACTCGTTTGAACCCTATGCTCAGTAATGATGAGTACGCTTGCTCATATGTGTGATTTGGGTCCAACGTTTTAATTTAAATTTGATTGGGAATGTGCTTAGTCTACCCTGTGAAACACCACCTAAAGTCTACCCTAGAGTAAGAGGGATAGGATGCATATCATGTCATCATGCATAAAATAAATCACTTGAATGATTTTTGTGTGCCTTAGAATTGTGATTTATATGATATATGATTTATTTGTGCTTGTTGAGTAGAAAAGGGTAATATGGTAATTTATCTTGGGGTCAGAATAGGAAGATGGCTTGAGGTTTAGATAAGAATAATATATGGTTGAGAAAAAAAAAAAAAGAGTTAGTGTGGTTAAGTAGTTAGAGCTTTGTGAATTAATCTCTAAGGTCTTGAGTTCAAATCCCATCACTTAAGTTTTATTCATATTTATCTTAGCCATATTTGAATTTTTGTTTTCCATACATTCCTTAAAGATAGGAATATTATCTTAAGGAAGACATAATGGTAATGGCTTGACCATGTGATCTTGTCCTAAAAAGAATTCTAACAGAATTCTTGTCTTCATTAATTTTGCTAGCCTTGTCCTAACATCTTTGAAATTTAAACTACTCTTGATTCTTTAATCCATTTTTAATCATAAAAATTCTGAGATAATTCCCTAACTTAGAATTTTGAAAATCCCAGCTCTTGTGGGATAGAGATAGCTAAAAGTAACGAGGAAAAATAGGTAAAGGTTCCAAGAAAAACACCATAGATATTCCTTTAAAACTCTATCTTCACTTTGTTCATGTTTTAGTTAAAAATCCGGAAAATTTTCCAGATTTCCTTCAAGGCTATTTTCAAAAATTGCAGCAAGGTTTCCTACCCAATTCTTGCAAGAAAACCAATAATTTTATGTGAGGATGAAGGCTGGAAATTCCTTGAATTTTCGGAGCTTTACAAACAATGCGAAACCAGAAATTTTTTCCAGCAAACTAGCAACATTGAACATGAACTTGAAGCCACCCGTTAGAACATATGAACAGCTAGAACTTCCTCTATTCTTCCTCAAGATGAATGCTGGAAAACCACCATTAAAAGACCTTCAAACACCTTTAAAATTCAGCTGCAAAATCATGCCAAAGTGGACCAAAAATTCTGCACCGAAACCATTTCAATTCCAAGTGTTTTTGAGCTTTAATTCCAGAAAATTTTCCAGCTTTGTCTCTTCAATGCTAAGGCTGAAATTCTTCAGCAAACCTCACTGAATTTCAGCCCTTGTACAGCCATGAACTGAACATCTTGGCTTCCCCACCAACCTTGAGTAATAGGACTCCATTATCATACCTCAAAAAGCTCATATCTTCACTCTATCCAAACTTGTTCAAACTTCAAATTAAAATTCCAGATTTTGTTCCATTAAAACACTCCTTTAGCTAATTGATAAAACCAGAAAATCCTCTGCCATTTCATAGCTATTTTGAGCTAACTTAAGTCTAAAGCAACTCTCTATCCTTTGGTTGAAACATAGCTAATTCAGCCATACACCATTGAAGAATAAGAAACCTTCCAAGAGCAAACACCATTAACCAATTCTATAGCTCAAACAACTCCACTTTTCTCTCAATTTAAATTTTAAAAAAAAAATCTGAAAATCTCTCTCTCATTCTTGGATAACCAAAAGCTCCTCCTAGTCTAAGCCATTCGGCCATCACACTCACAAACACACAAGAAATTCATCTCTTCTCAAACTCTCATGAACACCAAGAACACATACTTCACATCTTCAAGCCTAAACCACTCCTAAACACCTCCAATCACTCCCAAACTCTCTAGACCATCCATATTCAACTCATATTCTTCATTGCTGCACTTTTTAACACCAAAACACACAAAGTTGAACTTTTGAATGGATTAAACCATCCTTTTTGTAGAAGATTCGAAGAATACCAAAAAGGTAAAATAAGAATAATCTTCTTGTTCTTCTTCTTTTATTCAACTTCTATTCTCCTCTTCTTATTTCATTGATTCCCCTCTCACTCACTCCCTTTCTCTTGGTTGAAATGTTGATGAACAACGATGGACTATTTTTGGATCACTAAAAGCCATCAAGCACTCAAGAATCTCCACTAAGCAAGGTGTAACCTTTATTAAACATTCATCAAATCAAGTATTTCTTTCTCGATCTCCTCTTTAAATTTTCAAAATCAAGAGTCTTAGATGAGGGATTTGAAAGGTTGATAGAATAATGTGGGGTTGGAGATATGTATGTGGGTGAAGGGAATAGATTTAAGACATGAAGCATTAAATGAATATTGTGACTTAAGAAGTATGGAATGCTTTAAGATCATTGTATGTTCATTATGATTAAGAGTTTTATGGATGTTTGATGTATGATAGATATTAAACCATCAATTTTGATTATGCTTTCATGATGTTATATTTTTCAATAAATCCATAAATAATATTATGGCTAGTAGAAGATCACCCTTGTTGTGATGTATGTTAGTACAAGCCTATTTTTGGATAAATAGACATGTTTTTTGTTGGATCCATGTGTGTATGAATATGTATATAAATTTTCTCTAGTATTTCACTATAGTCATTAAAAATAATTATAAGAACTACTTTTATTATTTTTAGCATTATTATTACTATCATTATTATTATTATAATTAATATTATTGTTTAATTTAATTGACTAATTTCGGTGAACACAAATATTTTTGAAACTGATAATTATTTAAAATATTAGTATTTTATTAGATAAATAAATATAATATTTTTATTAAACATTATTATATATAAATAACAATATATTGGCATTACGATAAAATGTCTTTTATATTCATATTATTATTAGTTAGCCTTACTAAAAATTTTATTTACACTCTTAAATATTATTTATATGAGAATAATTTATTTACTATTAATTTTATTTGTTATTTATTATTTACTATTAAAATTATTTACAATCTATTATTAATATTACTTATTATTTGTAATAATATTCTTTATTATTTATTACCAATATTATTTAGGATTTATTATTAACAGTACTAATTATTTATTACTAATTTTATTTATTAATATTACTCATTATTTATTATTTGTTAATAATTAGTTAAAATTATAATTTATTATTTATTTATTATTTATAACACTTATTTATTTTAACTTATCAAATTAATCTTATTCTATAAAATACCTTATCAACTAGTGTTGAAGCTTAAGGCATTGTTGTCATAACTAGAAGTTGTTGTATTTAGTTGAGTTTAAGCATGTTAGGCTTGGAATTATTTATTTAAAGTAAGTGTTGCCTGGTTGTTGGGACTTATACCCTGTATTTACCCCAAGCGGGGTTAGGTTGCCTTGGACTATCTTGGAAGGCTATTGCATCAGGAAAAAGCAAGAGATCAGGTAAGTCCTTGTATAAAAGATGTTTGTGAACAAATACTTTTTTGCAAGTCAAATGCACTGATTGTCGTGAAAAATGTACCTTGAGATGCAATTATGGACAATATATTCCTTCTTCTAAAATAAAATAATTTTTGTCAAGAAAACAATTTTCTGAGCAAAAGAATAAATTTTTCTTAAACAATATTTTACCTAAAGTTGTTTGAAAACCATAATTGCTACTTCAAATAAAGCTCTTCATTGATTTTACATTTTCCAAGTGGAATAAACATAACATTGAGTACTCAATAAGGGTAGATTACTAGGACTTGTTTTTGAAGGGTTAGGTAAGTCTCTCAATATGAGGCCACCTCTGAGGGGTGAACCCTGCCTAGACAAGATGATAGTTCTTGTTAGTCAGGCCGGTCTGAGCTTGCAGTACAGTTTAGGTGGACTAATTTATTTCCGGAGTGGACACCCGGTATGTTTGGGTGTAGAGATGGAGGAGTATCTCACCCGGTAGGCCGTACACCCACCTTGTATCAGCATACACAAAGTGTGGCATCTTGATCATTCTCTCGTCATGATGCACAAAGTGTGGCATCC
Source organism: Voacanga thouarsii (assembly GCA_026120185.1). Taxonomy (NCBI): domain Eukaryota; kingdom Viridiplantae; phylum Streptophyta; class Magnoliopsida; order Gentianales; family Apocynaceae; genus Voacanga; species Voacanga thouarsii. The sequence continues at coordinate 1,291,643 of JANUWF010001341.1, read as the reverse complement.
TGACTGTTCTCTTGACGTGGTGCATTAAGTGTGGTGCCATGTCTATTCATGATGCATGACTTCATAGTCAACTTTATTAGAATGGTTATTTCTTTTCAAGGTGAGTATTTTTACTTTACAAATGCTGATAAAACACCACACAGCGTTCAAAGATAAATTTCTGGGTTTGCAGACTTTTTATTATGAGTTGTTCAAAACTTGCATACATGAACTGTTTTTCCTAAAATACCATAAGTACACACAGGAATTACTGGGAAATATTTCTCGCACCTTTTATATCATGTCTTCAGGTCGATCTTGCTTAGAAGGTTGATTTACTTATGTTGCCATGAGCTCAAAAGATTTATCCTTATGTATTTATTTGTTAGAGATTTTGGTTACCATCTATTTGTTTCAAGACTTGTAAAAGTATTATTTTGGGATTGTAATAAGTTTGTTTTTAAGTTATTTCCTTCTATGTTTTCTATTACCTAGTTATAAAGACCTCTTGTCCTAAGGACGGGGCGACATCTCCGCCCTTTTTGGGGTACGTAGGTAGCGGGGTGTTACCCCCCCACACTTGAACATTTGCTTGTCCTCAAGCAAAACACTTTAGTCAAAGAAAAATTATCAAGAAAATACAAGTTTTTTCTCATTCCAAAAATTTCTTCACCATACCAAAGATCATGTCTTCCTTTCAAACTTTAGATACAACCCTTGTCATTCATATCCTTTTGAAAACAATTTCAAACATTGAAACATTAGACAAGACATCACAAAACTCTTGAAGTCAAATTAATTAAGTGCATACCTTAGCCTAAGAAAATCATTTCACTCTTCAAGTAAAAATATAGATAACCTGAATCATATAAGTCAAGCCATCTACCAACTCAAGTATTATAAATCTAAAAATTGCACATTCAAGTTATGATGTGAGGAAAGCATTCTAATTTTTTTTTTCTCTTAAATTTTTTCAATGACTTAGGGAATTGATAGCTTCAAGTGCATAGATTTCTCTTCACACACCGTATTGGCCCCTTTCCCAATCATCACTCATCATTTTTTTTTACCAATTCTTTCTTTCTTTCCTTGCTCTTTCTTGCCTCTTTTGCCTTCAAGATAGCATTAAGAGGGTGGATCGAATACACTTGCTACTTCTCCCCATATTAACCCCCTTTTCAGCAAAAGGTCTTCAAAAATCATTAATAAAAGCATTTTCCCCCCTTAATTCATACCAACAACAGTGTTGTTTCCACTTATTGTTTTTTTCTTCAACTTAAATCAAAATTTTCATAATGTTCTTCAATCTCTCTTCTCAAAGATCTATTTTCAACTCATTTTTTTTTTCATCATAACTTAAAGTTAGCAAAATTTTAACTCATAATGCAAGAGTTTATCCAATAAACTCTTTCCATATTCATCACATCTTCTATATTTCAACTAGATAAGTCAAATAACATTCAAACACCAATGCATAAACAAGATTATTCGAAATTCTCAAGTCTTGACAAATATCTTTTCCAATAAAACCAATTTCATCAAACTCCACTTAATGAGTGACAAAACTCATATCCAAGTAGTACAACCTTGCTTAACAATAAAACTACTAAAATTTTCAAAAAAAGTTATCACAAACATAAAATCTATTCACTAAAATAATATGGAAAAGAACTTCTTCAACCTTATTCTCCTCCCCACACTTTAACTGGGCATTGTCCTCAATGACCAAAGATAGAATAATAAAAGTATAGCTAAGAAGACCAAGAGAAAAGAAGAAGAATAAAGAAAAGTAGATACTTCCATTATATTGTCGTGCTACCAGGTTTTAATCCACCTCAAGGAAGGGTCATTACAAGAGTACCTACTAAAATAAAAGAAACAAAAGAAAGAAAACATAAATCTAGGTAAAGAAAATAAAAATAAGATAAACAAAAGAAAAGATAAAAAGGATAAAAAAATCACTAATCAGAAAGGGTAATATCGAGATGTTCTAAAGTGCCAAGTTCTTCACCTACATAGGGTTTCACTCGATTCCCATTAACCTGAAATAGTCCCTTGGTTGGGTGTGACACCTTAATAATGCCAAACAGGAAAACACGGTGTATCTCATATGGTCCTGACCATCTAGACTTCAATTTTCTTGGAAAGAGTCTAAGCTTGGAGTTAAATAATAACACATTATCTCCTTCTTTCAACTCTTTAGGAGAATGAATATATCTATCATGCTATCGTTTCATCCTATCCTTGTAAATGCGAGAATTATGGTAAGCCTCATTTCGCCACTTATCTAGTTCCTTGACTTGGAGCAATCTCCGTTGACCAGCAAGTTAAAGATCAAAATTTACAAGCTTAATCACCCAATGTGCCCTATGTTCAACCTCCACAGGGAGATGACATGTTTTCCCGTACACTAGTTTATAAGGGGTTGTACCAATCGGAGTTTTTGAAAGCAGTCCTATATGCCCAAAGGGTGTCATCTAACCTCAAACTCCAATCCTTTCAGGTATTGACCACTTTTTTCAAGATTCTTTTTAATTCTCTATCGACCACCTCAACTTGGCCACTAGCTTGCGGATGATAGGGAGTAGCAACCTTATAAGTAACCCCTAAATGCTTGAGAACTTTATCTAGTTAGGTATTACAAAAGTGGGTTCCCCTATTACTAATGAGCACCTTAGGTACTTCAAATTGGGTGAAAACTTTTTTTAGAAATTTTACAACAACTCGTGCATCATTAGTAGGAAAGGCTTGCTCCTTAACCCACTTTGATGCATACTCAACTGCCACCAAGATGTATTTTTTGCCCAAAGAACTAGAAAAAGGACCCATGAAATCAATCCCCCAACAATAAAAAACTTTACAAGCTTGAAAATTTTGTGATGGCATCTTATTAGATTTAGAGATGTTACCTATACATTAACACCTATCACAATTTTGAACAAACCTGTGAGAGTCCTTGAAGAGTGTAGGCCAATAAAAATCTGACTCAAGTACCTTTCTTACAGTGTTGTTAGCTTGGTAGTAGCCTCCCGCGGGTCCTTCATGACAATATTTCAAGATATGTTATTTTTCATGGAATCCACATATCTTCAAATGATTTGATCCACACAACACCGAAATAAGTATGAATTTTTGCAAAAGTATTGCTTTACTTTGGAGAGAAATTTTGTCTTTTATTGTGCATTGAAATCGTCGGAAAGAATTCCTGCAACTAAGTAATTAGTGAAATTCGCATACCAAGGTAGTTGAGAGACCTTACCATCAACAAATAAAAGTTGTTCATCCAAAAAGGTGTCATTGATGTCTTCTTCAGCTAATAGTGCAAGGTTGGGATTTTCCAACCTTGATAAGTGATTCGCAGCTAAGTTTTCTGCTCCTTTTTTGTCGCTAATTTCCAAGTCAAATTCCTGCAATAATAAAACCCATCTTATCAATCGCGGTTTAGAATCATGCTTGTTCAGTAGGTACTTCAGGGCAGAATGATCTGCGTACACAACGAATTTGGACAAAACAAGATAAGAACGAAATTTATCAAAAGTAAACATTATTGCAAGGAACTCTTTCTCCATTGTGGTGTAGTTCTCTTATGCCACCATAACAGTTTTTCTTGTATAGTAAATCAGTTGAAAGTGCTTATCCCTCCTTTGTCCAAGCACTGAGCCCACTACGTATTTACTTGCATCACACATTAGTTCAAAAAGAAGAGGCCAATTAGGTGCAATTAAAATAGGAGAATTAATTAGTTTTGTTTTAAGCACATTGAAATCATTGAGACATTTTTCATCAAAATAAAAAATAGCATCTTTTTCAAACAAAGAAGTGAGGGGTTTAGAAATCATTGAAAAATCCAAGATAAATCTCGTATAAAAACTTGCATGCCCAAGAAATCTTTGAATTGCTTTCACCGAAGTTGGAGGAGGGAGTTTCTCAATTACCTCAATTTTGGCCCTATCAATCTCAATACCTTTTCTTGAAATCTTATGTCTAAATACTATACCTTCTTGAACCATGAAGTGGCATTTTTTCCAATTAAGTATGAAGTTGGTCCCTTCATATCGTTGAAGTACCTTTACCAAATTGCCCAAACACAAATCAAAAGAATCAACAAAAATAAAAAAATAAAGCATCCATAAATACCTCCATGATATCTCCCATGAGTCATTTGAAAATAGCCATCATACATCGTTGGAATGTTCCGGGGCCATTGCAAAGACCAAAAGGCATACGTCGATATACAAAAGTACTAAAAGGGTATGTAAAGGTAGTCTTCTCTTAATCCTCCGGTACTATGGGAATTTGAAAGTATCCAGAAAAACCATCTAAGAAGTAATAAAACTCATGTCCGGCTAACCTTTGGAACATTTGGTTAATGAAAGGGAAAGGGAAATGGTCCTTCTCGCATTCAATTTCCTATAGTCAATGCAAACCCTCCAATTGGTTACCAATCTTAGTGGGATCAATTCATTTTTTTCAGTAGGACTCACAATCATTCCTCTCTTCTTTGGTATCAGTTGTGTTGGACTAACCCAAATACTATCAGAAATAGGATAAATGATGCTGAAATCTAAGAGTTTAATCACCTCACCTTTTACCACACCACTCATGTTTGGATTCAACCTACGTTGGGGTTGCACTATGGGTTTGGCTTCTTCTTCCAACAATATTTTATAAGTACAAAAGGAAGGGCTAATTTCATTAATATCCATAATTTTCCATATAATAACTCCCTTATGTTTTCCAAATAGACTAACCAATTTGATCTTTTGTTCACAAGTAAGGTCTTTGGCAATGATCATGGGTAGTTTTTCATCTTTTACAAAAATGCATATTCTAAGTGCTCGGGGAGTCTTTCAAATCCAATTCCGGTGGTTCTTCAATAGATGACTTCATCCTTCCCAAACAGCTTTTTTCGATTTCCTCAAAATTTTCCAATCTATTGCCCTCAATTGAGTCCTTCAAATATTCAATGGATTGTTCCATATAACCTTGGACAAATGATTCCTGCACAAAGTCAAAGATAGGTTCATTAAGAATATCAACACTTAAACAAGAATCATCACAAGAACTAGAATGGTGCATGCTTTTCTGGATTTTTATAATGACTTCCTTGTCCTGAACCCTAAGTGTTATTTTTCTCCATGAACATTAATTAAAGCTTTAGCAGTTGCTAAAAAGGTCGACCTAGGATCAAAGGAACCTTAGAATCTTCATCCATGTCAAGAATTACAAAACCTGTAGGGAATATGAATTTATCCATGTTAACCAAGACATCTTCAATTATTCCTCTAGGATATTTAATAGATCGATCTGCAAGTTGAATACTCATCCTAGTGGGCTTGGGTTCGCCTAGGCATAACTTTTTGAAAGTTTTATATGGTAACAAACTAATACTCGCACCTAGGTCGGCTAATACATTGCAAAATGTAAGAGTACCAACAAGACAAGGAATAGAAAAACTCCATGATCACCTTTTTTCGTGGCATAGTCTGTTGGTCCTATAAGATAGCTGAACACTCTTCACTTAAAACTACAGTAGATAATTCCTCCAATATCTTTTTGTTCACAACCATGCTTTTGAGAAATTTTGCATATTTAGGCATGTGCATTAAGGCTTCAATAAGTGGAATGTTTATATGTAGTTGTTTGAAGATTTTCAAAAACTTGTCAAATTGTGCATCTTTTCTTGTTTAGTGTGTGTGAGTAGGGTAAGGTACCGATGGCTGAAAATATGGTTTTTAGGTTATTTTTTGAAAGGTTCAACAATAGGGAGTGGTTTCGGCCCATCTTTTTTAGATGGTACTGGTTCCATGCTGAGATTGGGTAGCTCTTTACCATTCTTTAGTGTAATAGCAGCTGAATAATATTGTGCTTCTACCCCAACTGGTGACTTTATCACTAAATCCATTAAAAACTAAATTTACCTTTCCATATTTCTAACCATGCCCTCAAAATTTTCCAGTGTGTCATCGATCTTAGAAAAACACTTAGTTACATGGGTGGCAAATTATTCCAACACCCTTTCTAAGGCAATGGAGTCAGATGGTTAGGATGTCATCCCCTGAGATATGTTACGATACCGTCCCAAGTTTTAATTTTAAATCCATCCCTTAATCAAGTTTTAATTAAAAAATTAATCCCAAAATACACATGTGCGCAAGTATACTCATCACAAGCATAGTATAGGGAATTAATGAGTATCGATCCTCAAAAGAATAAGTACACACTAATCATTTTTCTTTTACTGTTTAACCAACCCAAATAAAGTGATAAAATAATATATATATATATATATATATATATATATATATATATATATACACAACTCAAAGATGTAAATTTATGCAATTTAGACAATTATCCTAGAAAACATAATAATACCTACTTAACAACTCTCTTAATTCATCATCATCCTGACATCATAAAGGAATATAAAGTAAAGTTCAATCGTTTCCCTAGTCATAAATTCACTTATATAGATTCCACTTCTTTTCCAATCTATAGAATCACTACCCTTTTATTAAATTAGCAGATTTCCTAATCAAACCAACATAACCAAAAGATGCATTAAACATAATTCCTTAGAGACATGACATTTGCCAACAACCCTATACTCTAAGTGAAATTAACTAACATTTGATTATCTAAGTTCTTTGGTTTTAACTTCGTTTCCCAAGTCCATTAGATATAAATTAATTCCATCAACCTTAATAAAATTAAGTAATCAAACACCAAGAATATAGAAAATTGACCAAGTAGTTAAATCGATGCATACATCATGAATCTCAAAATATTGTCAAATTATAATAAAAAAATCAAATACATCATTGTTAAAAGAAAAGAAAGCACTCACAGACAAGCCTCTTTCTTTTTTCTTGAAGACTCACTTGAACAATCTTTCATGATATGGGTGAACAACCTCCTTCAATGAGAGAATCAAAATTTCTGCCTTTTAATTCACTTTTCTATGTTGTATATATCAAACCCTTGTATTTTCTTGTACTTTTATAGGCCTCTTGGATGCCAATTTCATGGTTGATAAAGTCTTGGCCGAGTAGGAGTACGAAAATACCAAAATTATTGGAAAAGCCCTAATTTTGCGTATAGTATTTCCGCTTCCAGAGCATACCTGGCACTGGGTACCTTTGACCCACCTGGTGCCAAGTGCACTTTGCTCTTCCTCTATTTTTGCTCTGTTTTCGGCCGTCTCTTCTTGGTAGATAGAATAGACCCAGCATTAGGTACACTTGTCGGACCTAGCACCAGGTCAGTTCTAGAAAACCCCTGAAGCTTACTCAAACTCTACTGCTGGAGTAGAATGGACCTGGCGTCTGGTCTATTGGCTATGCCTAGCACTAGGTACATTCTGGTTCTGTGCACTTTCTAGTTGATTTTAACTTAAATCTGCACATATTTTCCAAAAATATCTTTTACAAGAAAAATGTCAAATAGTAAGGCATATTCCTAGTTATTACAACAAATATATCTTAAAACATCATCAAATAACTAGGAAAAGAATGGTGATTTTAACCCCTATCACTTTGCCTTTAAATACTTCATTCATGTTTGGGTTCAATCTCCATTGGGGTTGTACTACAGGCTTTGCATCTTCTTCAAGCAGAATCTTATGTGTGCTAAAAGGAGGACTGATTCTTTTTATGTCTGTGAGTTTCTGAACTATTGCCTTCTTGTGATTTTGTAGAACTTGAACCAACTATAGTTTTTGCCCTTCCTTCAAATCTTTTACAATTATTGCTGGCAAATTGTTCCCCGGGGGCCAGAAAGGCGTACTCAAGATGTTCCGGCAGTTCCTTTAATTCTAGCTCTAGTGGATCCTTAATGGATGATCTTATTTGCCCAAGACTCGATCTCTCTATAACCTCGAAAATTGATGGTTCGGATTTGTCCTTGGAATTCTTCACTGAACGAGGTATTCTTGCCTAAATTTAGAAATGCAATCATCTAGAACATCCATCATCAAGCAATTAGCTTATAAGGAAGAATGTTTCATACTGTCTGAAAGTCTTATGATAACCTCCTCTTCCTCAACTCTTATTGTCAACTTTCCCTCATAAACATCTATAATAGCTTTTGGTGTAGCTAGGAAAGGTCTTTCTACGATCAATGGAATTTTAGAGTCCTCATTCATTATAAGAATAACAAAATCAATCCGAAAAATGAATTTGTCCACCTTAACAAGCACATCCTCCACAATCTTTCCGGGATATTTAATAGATCTATTTGCTAATTAGATACTCATCCTAGTGGGTTTTGGCTCTTCTCAGCCCAATTTACAAAAAAGTGTTGTAAGGCAATAAATTGATGCTAGCCCCTAGATCTGCTAATGTTGTGCCCAAAGTAATACTTCCAATTATATAAGAAATGGAAAAACTTCCTGGAACCTTCAATTTTTGTGGCGGCTTTTCTTTATGTTGGTGGAGGGCAAAACACTATTCATTCAAGGTGATAGTAGATGACTCTTCTAGCTTTCTTTTGTTGGATAGGATGTTTTTAAAAAATTTAACAAACTTAGGCATTGTGTTAGGGCCTCAACAAGTGGAAGATTGATATTTGGAGCTGTTTGAACACCTCCAAGAACTTTTTAAATTGCTTCTCATCTTTTCCTTTACTTAAACAATCCGGATATGGCACAAAAGAAGGATGTTTTTGCTTTTTTGTCTTTTTTTGTTCAATTTTTGTAGGTAGAGGTATTGCTATTTTTGTTTCCTTTAATGATACTGTAGATGAGTTATGTTCTTTATCTTGCCCTTCCTTTGTTCCTCCATCATCATCATCATTGTTGAACAATATCACAGGGTTAGTCAGCTTCTTACTACTTCTTAATGTGATTACTTTAACAAGTTCATGGGAAGCATAATCTTTAAGATTCCTAACAAATCATCTAATCTCATCTCCCAGATTGTGGATAATACTTCAATGCCTCCACTTCCTCAAAAATATGAAATGGCTGAAATGGAAAATTACTCTAGAAGGGGTTTAAGTGATGACTCATAACTTAACTCATGAATCCTATGGACATCATTAACCCCCTGACTATGATAACCATCTTGAGTACAATTTCCCCAACACTATACACCTTCCCTCTAATTATTACCCATACTACAATGTTAAATCAATCTTGCAAAAATAATTCAAAACTAAAATAAATGAATTGCGCAAGAATTCTTCAAGAGAAACACAAAAGATCAATAATCCTCAAGATATCCATTATACCTCAACATTGAAAGCCAAAAACAAATTCCATGAAGTAGTAGTAATTTCTCAATCTCCACAAGATAAACAAAAGAAAATTCGAATCCAAAAGACCTAACATTTATTAGACAAAAGCAAAAAACAATATTGCTCCCACAATAACTCTAGGTCACAAATTAACACGCATACTTTATAAGAGAGCCAAGAATTTTCAACCCCAACAAGAATGAATTCATCCATCTAAACCGTATACACTATATATATATATATATATATATATATATATCCTTTCCACAAATCGACCTTCAACATTTCACCTTAAAATTTTCAATTTGAAGCACTAATAAATATAATTTGCATCACAAATTCATTTCTATTTTTCAACCCAAGAGATCCAACCACATGAAAAATAAACCACAAATCTCCAAATTCAACAGTTTCCTCATAATCATTCTCAACCAACCAAAGAATAAGATATAAATGAAAAAACCAATAAATGAAAATGAAATTACATGAAGTCCAAAAGAATTGATTTTACAACAATAACAATAATACAACAACAATCAACGAATACAAAAATACAATTTTGGCCAAAATAAAATAAAATCACAACACACACAAAACAATTATTTATAAATAGGTTAGTAATATGTGCAAGTGTATATACAAATACAAGGCTAAATAAACAAGAATTAAAGTTTTTAGAATATAGTCTAAATTGTTCCCCAGCAATAGTGCCAAAAGTTTTGTTGGGTGTGTTCGCGCATATAGAAAATCTAAATCAATGGAGCCCCACATATACACAAGTAGTAATAATTAAAATACTAACTAGAATTACAAAGTCACATGTATATAGGCAAGTGCACCCATCATGTAGTCTAGTTTCCTAGGCAAGTATTGGAGAACTTTAAGAAACGCGGGCTGCTACCCCACTTCATTCTTTTCTCATTGTTTCGCTAAATATAAATGTAAGTTATAACACTAATTACAATAGGAGAAAGGTCATGTTCTTGCACAAAATATAGAGTTACAACTTTCTCAAGGAATAAGAAAGAGAATAGCCCATTAACAAAAGGTTGTCCCTCATTTAAGACCTAAGAAATGAGCTTCCCTTGGAAGCATAATTTCTAATTCTAGGCACCAGAGTGAGTCACCCACCATTCTCACTCTATTTTGAGTTATGAGATTTCTATCTCTAAATTCGATTAATCGGCATCTCTACCTAATTAACCAAACCAAAACGTGCATTAATCATCAGACATCATCCCAAATCAATCGAATGCCACAAAATCCTTATTTCTAGGCAATTTAAAAAATCATTTGGTCATTAGCCCTAATTTCTAACCTCCCTATTGGGTTAATTGAAAATGGTAAATATTAACTTAGTTAAGTGGGTGTCCTATCCTTAACCCTATCTCTAAAAACTGTTAAGGAAGAACATTTAATTGAATGAAATCAATCAAAACCCAACTCAACCAAGATAACCCAATAAGTTCAAATAACCAAATACCGAAGAGCAAAAATCATATATCTAAATAAGCTATATCATTCTCAAGAACAAAAATAGGATACAACCCTTTATTACAACTAAAAAACAAATATTAGCATAAGAATATAAATAAAATTACAAAATTAATTGAAAGGGAAACTCATAGATAATTGGTTCAATCTCAAGAAGGGGAATGACCTTGCAAGGACCAATGATAAGATTGAGGACTAAGACATTCCAAGGTGATATCCAATTGTTCCTACAATAATGTTTGAGGATGGAAGAGATTTGGAAGGATGATGAAGGTAGCCAAGAGCTCAATTTAATTGGAAGGTACCCCAACAACAACTCAAGCCTGTACCAAAAGAGGGAGAAAACACTGAAATCCAGTGAACCAGAGCTGATCTAGTGTTGGTTGTACACTATCAGCAAAACTACTGGCATCTAGCGTAGAGCCGGCACAGGCCTTAGCGTCAGAAGCGGTGCCGGCCCTTGTCGGGCCCAATCCCTGTTTTTGTCATTTCTTTTATTTCCTCCGATTTTTTTCTACTTTAAACACTATGTAAAGACCTTTTAAGGCCTTAATTTGTCTAAGAGCCTTAGTAATCACTTAGCTAGGCTTAGAGTTGTATAAATACATCTTTTTGGTGATTTGACAAGACAATCTACTTACTTTATTCAAATTTGAAAGAGAGTCTTGAGAGGTCTTTACCTCCTTGTTCATCTTATTCAAGACTATGCTCAGGGCTTAGTTCCCCATTTGAATGAGTCTCTAAATCTTGTGGATAATCCAATATGATTTTTTTTTATTGGGTCTCAGTTGCTTTGTTCTCCTAAGGTTTATCTTGAATTCCATTATTTGGGTGCCTAGAGTTCTACTTTTTTTGTTCTTGATTACCTTTGTTGTTTCAAGGATATTTAGGTGAATCTATAGTTGATCTTACTACTATTCTTGTTGGTCTTTGATGCTTAGCTCTTCGAGAGTTTGCTAGAGTGTAGATAGATATTAATCTCCCTCTATTTTAACCACAAAATTCCACTGTTTGGGTTTCACTTCATGAGCTGAGATTTTTGCCCATTTTCGCATCAATTTAACCACTCAAGATCATATCACTCCTTCTTCTTCATCTTGAAATTTTCTAGTAAGCTCCTTTCCTTCTCCTTGGATCTTTTGGTCTTCCTCTCTTTTTGGTACTCAAACTCACAAGAACTACAATTCTTGAGAGAAACCCTAGCCATTGTCAAACACTCCTCCTTTAATTTTGTGTGTAAAGAATTCTTAAATAGAGGTTTAGCTGACAAAAATATGAAAAATTGTGCAAAACAGTGTTTTTCTCTCAAGTGGGCAACCCAGGGAACTTGAACTTACCTGGGCTGCGTTGTTTTTCCAGAAATAAGGTGGCCAAAGGAAGTTGAAGTTCCCTGGGCTGCCAAGATTAGGGAAAAAATGACGAAAATAATGAAGACCTGGCGTCCAAGGAAACTTAGACTTCCTTGGGCCGGCAACCTAAAGCTACATATACATTTACAAACCAGGCTACCTAGGGAAGCTAGATTTCCCTGGGCCACCAACTCTCTAGAATTTTTTTTAGAAATGTGGTTAGTAGTTGGTGGCCTTAGCCACCTACTCCCTGAACAAAACTAGCATGTGTTGTTTACCTGGCAGTATAGGGAACTTCACCTTGGCTGCCTATTCACTGGTCAATGTGCACAACTTCTTCTATTTTCTTCCTTCTTCTTCCTTCTTCTTCTTCCTTTTATATTTTCTTGATATTTTCCACTTCCTAGCAAAAACAAGATAAAAAGAATATGGTGAGTAGTGAATTGTGTAAGAATTTATCTTTATTGAAGCATAAAAATAATAAAAAATGTATATATGATGAAGCCTCATCAATATCATTATTGTATAATGACATGAACATTTTAACAGCTACGAAATACATGCCCTTGCAAAATTATATGTCACCGTCGCTAAATTAAGAGAGTTAACAAAAATAAAAATTATCAGACAAATACTGTGTGACAACGTTATAATTTTAAAAAAACAAAATTGGTAGAGGGGCCGAATATAAAATTTTAAAGGTTTTTTTCAACTTAGAACAATGGAATCCATAGAGCGTAGTCAAAAAGGGATTTCAATCAAACACAAATGGTAATTATAATTATAAAAAAGAATTCTTATATGATTTCAAATCAGGAAGTCAGGAAAAAAATATTATAAAATCAAAATTCCTATATAATGATATTTATATTTTTTCTTTAATACTTATATTTTTACTATTATATGTTGATATTATTATATATATAAATGAATACGTATAATATACGAGTACTGAAGAAGTATCCAATCTTTTTTAGGATACATAACTTCAAGAAATATGGTCTCCTATCCTCTTTAGGATACAAGACTTCCAGTTAGTGCAAGTTCAATTCAAAGATGGAATGAGAATTATTTGTACTCAAGAATAGGGTTCATAAATATATATGGTGTTTTCATTTATTAGTTATGGGGTTCATGAATGTAGATAGTGCTTTTATATAATACTTATTATTGAAAAACGATGAAAATAAGAAGATGGAGTTGGGAGAAAATTTATGCTAAGGGAACAATAACATAATTTTTGAATTTTGCGTCGAAATAAAAAAATTTAATGTGTTTTTTAAAATTAAAATATGGAATCCAAGCCATAGAGTGTTAGTGTTGTGCCCTAGAGGCAATCACTTGTATATTGTACATGACACATTTTATTTTAATAAAAGGCATTATTTATCTTACAGTTTCTTTTGTTTACTTTAAGTAATATAACTGTTCGATAAAGTCCCTACTACAACACTGTGTTAAGGAAATCATGATAGAGTTCATGAAATAAAATTCCTACTACACTGTATAGTGTTAGTACTTAAATAGTCCCTAGTCATAGTATTAATGAGATAGAACATCATTAATGCGTTAAGACTAGATGTTTTAGACTTCCTGATTTGATCAGGCGGTGGTTCTCATATCCATGAGTATTGAGATACTCAAAGTTAACACATGGATGCTTGTTAATGGAACAAGTTCATTGGATGACCTAGCTTTGAGATAATCACACGGATAACTATTTAGTGCCAGTGATATAATTTCAATATAGCAAACGTGCAAGTATCCTTAGACTTGAGATCTCCAAGGTACTTTGTTTGCTGAGCTTTGTACTTTGATTCCAGTCTCCGGGGCTTGATTGAGGGCAGCCTATGGGATGGATATTGGGTATATTGTGAAGTAAATGAAAGTAGTTGAGAGGGTCAATAAAGGATTCACCACACCTAATAGTAGGGGCGAATATCTCATGGCCACTTGTAGGAATTACTACTCGAGAAGTCATTGGCCAAGGAAATTGTGTATTGGAAATAGTTCCAATCGATACACGTCTACAGTAGTGGGTTCCTGGTACAAGTATTATTATATTCGGGCCAGAATTACTTCTGCAGGGAGTTGGTACTAATTTTGTACTCCAAACCGAATAAAATATTGTATGGTGAAAGGAGTTAATTGCACTGAAATTTGTTATTGAAGGGTTCATGTCAAGCCATTTGACTTCTTGGACTCTTGGGTGGTCTTGATGTGTTGCTAGATACCGCTCATAATTTGGGAATATAGGTTTATTAATTGATAATTTAATAAACCAATCCTGATTAGAATTAATAGGATTAATTCTAATTAATTATAGATTATTAATCTCAAAGACGTTTGGATTAATTTATGTTTGCTACCAATTGACTGGGAAACCTAATAGGTCATACAAAATAGAGGATTATATACACAAGATGTTTTTTGATAACGAAGTGGGGTTGATTGAGGGAAAGAGATGTTGTAATGGATAAATTATAATTAGTTATAATTTGTGGTCCAAGTTGTAATTGTGAGAACTTGATGTTTCCAATTACAATTAAGGAATTCTAATAGGATTCGAACTCTCAGTTGGGGGGGGGGATTTCATGTAATATATATAGTATATATAAAAACTCCGCCTGTGAGCTCCACGGGTTTTGTCTGCGGTGTTCATTGCCGGTCTCAAGGGTGGATAAAGGAGGAGAGTTGCGGTAGGCTTGTGATGGCCAGCGTAAAACATAGTCACATCTATGACATGAACCAATCGATTGACTTCATGGGGGCATTCCCTACTCAGCGATGCACTGTACTTCCTAGACCCGGGTATAGTGACAAATATGCGAGGGTTGCTAGGTCATTTCCCGGAAGTAACGCGCCGTGTCGGTCCCCAGATGGGTGTCAAATATGCAAGGGTGTAGGGTAAAAAAGACAGTCTATAGGGATAGGATTCATCTAGCTACATGGAATATAGGATCTTTGACCGGTAGATTGATAGAGCTAGTTGAGGTAATGCGGAGAAGAAAGATTAGCATTTTGTGTCTTCAGGAAACCAAGTGGGTAGGTGAGAAGGCGAGAGTAGTCGCTCTATGGGGTTATAAGCTTTGGTATTCAGGTAGAGTTAGAAATAGAAATGGAGTCGGGATTATTATTGATCGTAAGTTTATTGATGATGTGGTTGAAGTACAGAGGAAGAGTGATAGGATTTTGAGCATCAAGATCATGATTGGCGGCGAGATTACTACTGTTATTAGTGCGTATGCGCTGCAAGTAGGACTCGATGATTCGGTTAGGCAACAGTTCTGGGATGATTTAGATGAGATTGTCCAGAGTGTACTGTGTGTAGAAACGCTTTTCATTGGTGGTGATCTACATGGACATGTAGGTACTGATAAGAGCGGGTTTGAGAGTGTTCATGGAGGTCAGGGTTTTGGAGCTAAAAACGAAGCAGGAACTGCTATTCTTGATTTTGCCTTGGCCTATGATTTGACCATAGCAAATACTTGGTTTAAGAAGAGAGATTCTCACTTAGTGACCTTTAGAAGCGGGTTAAATGCCAGTCAGATAGACTTCTTTATTATGAAGCGCAGGTTTCGTAGTGGATGTACGGTTTGTAAAGTTATTCCAAGTGAGAGTGTAGTTACGCAACACAGGCTGTTGGTCCTCGATTTTAATTTTAGGAAAAAGGGTAAGCAGCAAAATTTTCGTGTTGACCCTAGGATTAGGTGGTGGAGGCTTCAGGGGGATGAAAGAATAGCCTTTGTCAATAAGGTAGTTGAGGTGGATAATTGGTCTTCTGATATGCATTCGGATCCAGATACTATGTGGAGAAAGATGGCTCAATGTATTAGGACAGTAGCTAAGGAAGTGCTTGGGGAATGTAAAGGAAAAATACCTCTTAACAAGGATGTGTCGTGGTGGAACGACGAAGTGAAAGAAGCCGTAAGGAGTAAAAGAGAGTGGTATAGAAACTTAGGAAGGTGTAGGAGTGATAAAAATTTTGAGAAATACAAGGTCGCGAGAAGAAAAGCTAAAGAAGCTGTCAGAAACGTACGAGCCATAGTTTACAAGGATTTATATGAAAAGTTAGATACAAAAGACGGAGTGAAGAATACATATAGACTGGTGCGTTACAAGGAGAAGAAGACGAGGGATATAGGTGTAGTGAAATATGTAAAGGACGAAAACCACAATGTTTTATTTAAGGATGAAGAAATAAAGGAGTGATGAAGATCATATTTTGATAAGTTATTCAACGGGAGTCAAGTCCAAGTTCCTAGTGTAGGTAGCCTAGCGCTTTCGAACGAAGAGGTTAACCGTGCATCGATTCGTCGTATTCAGAAGCATGAAGTCCGTGATGCCCTTAAAAGGATGAGTCCAAAAAAAGCTGTAGGACCAGATGGTATACCGTTCGAGGTTTGGAAGTGTTTAGGAGATATAGGTATTACGTGGCTGACAAGTCTATTCAACAAGATATATAAAGTTAATAGGATGCCTACAAAGTGGAGGAAGAGTACTCTGATTCCTCTGTACAAGAATAAAGGAGATTTCCAAGATTGTGCCAATTACCGTGGGATTAAACTCATGAGTCATACTATGAAGCTTTGGGAGAGAGTGATTGAACAGAGGTTACGGGGCATTATACAAATTTCAGATAATCAGTTTGGTTTTATGCCTGGGCGTTCCACTGCGGAGGCAATTCATTTATTATGGCAGATGATTGAATATCATAGGGAAAGAAAGAAAGATTTACATATGGTATTTATTGACTTGGAAAAAGCCTATGACAGGGTTCCTAGAGAAGTAGTTTTGTGGGTGCTGGTTAAGAAAGGTGTATCAATAAAGTATATTACTCTCATTAAAGATATGTATGAGGGAGCATGTACGAGTGTAAGGACTGGCGCAGAATTCCCTATTAATATCGGGGTGCATCAAGGATCAGCGCTTAGCCCTTTCCTCTTTGCAGCCGTTATAGATAAGTTGACCTGCACTATACAGGAGGCTGTGCCATGGTGTATGCTGTTTGCGGATGATATTGTATTAATTGATGAGACCAAAGCCGGTGTAAATGCTAAATTGGAGTTATGGCGGCAGACATTGGAATCCAAGGGTTTCAGAATTAGTAGAAGTAAAACAGAGTATATGGGATGCAAGTTTAGTGGTAACAGAAACATAGCCCAGAGTGTAACTTTGGAAGGTAGAGATATACCGTTAGCTGATTGTTTTCGCTATCTAGGATCTATTATTCAGAAAGACGGAGAGTTCGATAGCGACGTTGCACATCGAGTTAAGGCGGGTTTGTTGAAATGGAGGAGTGCGACTGGTATTCTTTGTGATTGTAATGCACCGTTGAATTTAAAGGGAAAGTTTTACAAGGCAGTCATACGACTAGCTTTGTTATATGGAACGGAATGTTGGGCAGCTAAAAGGTGTCATATTCAAAAAATGAAAGTGGATAAGATGTGTATGTTACGGTGGATGTGTGGATATACTAGGAATGATAGACTTAGAAATGAGATCATTAGGGAAAATGTGGGTGTGGCATCTATTGAGGAAAAGATGAGAGAAAGTCGTCTGCGTTAGTTTGGACACGTTCAGAGAAAACCGAGGGATACTCCTGTTAGGGCGATGGAGAGAGTGAGGCAGGATAGGTTAGACAGAGGCAGAGGTAGAGGTAGGCCTAAAACGATATGGATAGAGGTAATTAAGAGAGATATCTCTTTGTTAGATTTGGATGAAAGTATGACGTTCGATAGAAGAAAGTGGTGAGAGAGGATTCATGTGGATGACCACACGTTGCCTGACGTTGGTTCATGTAGCTGACCCCAAGTTACTTGGGATTAAGGCTTAGTTTGTTGTTGTTTGTTGTATATAGTAGATATAAAACATGAAAACCCTAGCGGAAAACACACACGAAAAACTACGAGGCACAAAACAACAACTTCCTCTCTTCTTTCTCTTAATTTGATCTTGATCAAAGAACCCTAGCCGCCATCTTTTTCTGCTAGCACAGGAAATTTTGGTGCTTGAGTGCATCCTCTGTGTAGATTACTGTTAGAGATAATCACACACTGTGATTATAGTGGTTAGACGTCCAATTCTCGTGGAATTTGCACAAGAGGATTACTGGATCGCGCCTCGACTTGAAGAAGAAATTTTTGTTCTTCGGATGATCATCCAAAGGTAAAAAGCCGTTACCTTTACTCTCTTTATGTCTTATTTTCCACACATAGACAGGTCATGGGAGGGTATCTTGTCTTATTTTCCGCTGCGCCGTATAGGATACGAGCCTTAAATACCCAACAGTGGTATTAGAGCAATGCTATGTGTGGTCTACGGACATTGTTTTGGCATGAAAAACTATTTTCGTGTTTGTCTTTATTTACGGTGAAAATCGTTTTCACTCAAGTCGAAATTGATTCGATCATTATAGATTGGGTCCGTAGCACAATATGATCGTATAAAAGTCACAGCGTATTTTGAAAAGATGCTTTCTTTGGTGCTAAAAATTTTTGCAGGAAAAATATTTTCTTGCAACATGGATGTTGCCCTTCGTTTCATCTTAATTTTCCATTTTGATTTTGTTTAAACTAACAAATTGGTTGTTGTTTAGAGCTTCAAAATAGAAAATACTGCTGAGAATTGTTCTCAGTGAAAATTTGCAGAAGAAGAAAGCACTAGAAATTATTTTTGGATTTTTTTTTGAAAAATCGCCGCCATTGTTTCAGAACACAGGCAGCGTCGGCTCTGGCCTCCAAGCCGGCACCGGTTCTATTCTATTCACGATGTCTAAAAATCGATTTTGGAAAGGATTTTTTTTTTTAAAACCAAAACAGAGCCGGCTCCGGCTTCCAAACCAGCGCCAGTTCTGCTCTGTTTGTGACTTCCAAGTATTTTAAAAAAAAAAATCTGGAATAGAATTTTAAAAGAGAAAAATCTCATTTGTTGAGAAATAGGACCCAAAAGCATTTTCTCAAAATTAGTTTTGAGATAAACAATTTTATATTTTCAAACAATTTTGTTTTTCAAAATAATGATTTTGAAAATCTAAAATTAGTGCATCTTTCTAAAATGGCGATTTTAGAATTTGTTTTGTCTTTCCAAAATAGTGATTTTAGAATGATAAAAGTATATTTTTATTTTTTTTAAGCATAGTCAATGACATGGTGGATGGTTATGGACTAAAACCAATTATATCTATTCACGCATTTTATAGTTTTGGTTTTTATGAAATAGGACCTTCGTGTCCTACCTTCTCTAGAATTCTTGTGTAATTCTCTTCACATCTAACTCCCCTCGAATGTAACTCAAGGTTTTCTCTCTTTAGGAAATTATATAATTAGTAGATTAGATAGGAGTAGAATTATTCTATTCTGGAGATGGCGACCAAAACAAGGCGAGAAGGTAAGACCTTTTACTTAAATCATGCATGAACACCTAGGGTTAACTATATTAATTTCTTTTATGGCTCAAAGAAATTAATTTAGGAAAAGTCTATAGCCATACCACGTAATCGCTTTATTACCATGATTATCAATTATGTGATTTATTGATTTTTATGCATATCATTCAACAAAATCACTAAAAGGAACAAATCCCTCAATTAATATTAAACATAATTCCTTTCGTTAATATAGTAAGAACCAGAGTCCTTTTTCGAGACCAGGTTGTTGGGCAAACCCAAGCCTACATGACATTGGGCATGTTCAAGCTATAAAATTAAATTCCTGATTAATGGGTCGGGTTTAGCTAAATTCTTTATCTCAGTTGGCCAAACTCAAGCATAAAGAAAGTTAGAGGAAAATTGGGGTAGCCCAAAAGGCTTTAAGATTAAAAGCTGTTAATCACCCAATGATCCGGTAGTTACATACGATGTAATTGGTATTGGATACCAACCAATGAACTAAAGGGTGGCATGTTGGGCAAACCCAAGGTTATTCTTGAGGAATTTGTATACCAGTCCACTAGGAAAGCTTCCAACGGGCTTTCTCGAATCAGTAGTGGGGGTTATTGGTTTGAGTAAAATAGTGGAGTAAAAATGCGCTTTATTAAAGTCCTAATTATTTGCATATCATGTGCATATACAAGTACCTAATGTTCTCTATCTTTATATCTAGGTCACTTGCATCATGTCAATAAACCTAAACATAGTAGCATCTTGGAAACCAACAAGTTAACCGAATCAAACTATCTCAACTGGTATAGAAATTTGAGAATTGTTCTCAAATAGAAAAAGTTGCTCTACGTCCTAGATGCTCCTATTCCACCACCACCAGCCCAAGATGCTCATGCTGATGAGCGTGCGACCACAAGAGGCACAAGGAGGATAGTGATACAACATCGTGTATTATGCCGGCATCCATGACTTCTGAGTTGCAAAAATAGCACGAGCTTATAGATGCTCAATCGATCATTTTACATCTTCGAGAGATGTTTAATGCCCAAGCCAGAACTGAGAGATATGGGATCTCGAAGCAACTGTTTCGTTGCAAAATGGCAGAGGGTTCTTCTGTGGCCACTCATGGGCTGAAGATGCTGGGCTTAATAGAGAAGCTTGGATCTTTCGAGTTTGCAATGGATCATGACTTAAGTGTTAACTGAATTCTACAATCTTTGCCTAATAGATTTTCACAATTTGTGATTAACTACCAGATGAATAAGATTGAGTCCACCATCCCTGAGTTGATCAATCTTTTCAAAACTGCGGAGTCTTCCACGAAGAAGGATTCTAATGCAGTTTTAATGGTAGAATCTTCCTCTTCTAAGAAAAAAGTTCAAAAGAAGAAGAAGAAGGCTCCTATGAAGCCCAAAGGTGGTGTGAACAAGAAGGACGCAGCTACCAAGGGCCCATGCCATCATTGTAGGAAGATGGGCCACTGCAGACGCAACTACAAAGCCTATTTGGAGACCATTAAGGACAATAAGTAGAAGAAGAAGCTTACAAGCACTTCTACTTCTTCTCCAGGTATGTTTATGATTGAGATAAATACTACCTTTAGAAATGAGATATGTGTATTAGATACCGGATGTAGATCTCATTTGTGCAATAACTTGTAGGGGCTAAAGAGCAGTAGAAGGCTAGAGAAGGCGACGTGGACCTACGTACTGCAAATGGGGCAAAGGTTGTAGCACTTGCTGTGGGGACATACGAGCTGAACTTATCTTTGAGATTAATTATAGAACTACAAAATTGTTATTATGTACCAGTTTTAATGAAAAAAATTATCTCAATTGCGTGTTTAGACTTGTGTGGATTTCATTTGATATTTAAGAATAAATGTTGTTCTTTTTCATTGAATGATATTCATTATGGTTCAGCAACTCTGGTTAATGGTTTATATGTTCTAGACTTGGATAATCCAATTCTCAGTATAAACAATAAGAAACCTAAAATGGATAACTCTAACATCTCTTACTTATGGCATTGTCGTTTAGGCCATGTAAACGAAAATCGTGTTTCTAAGTTACACAAGCTTGGTGACTTAGGGTCATTTGATTATGAATCATATAGCATATGCGAGTCTTGTTTACTAGGTAAAATGACTAAAACTCCTTTTCCAAGAAAATGAGAACGGGCCAAGGAGTTATTAGAACTCATACATTTTGATGTATGTGGCCCAAATTCAATACAAGTAAGAGGAGGTTATAACTATTTCATAACATTTATCGATGATTTCTCACGATACGGATATTTGTATTTAATGAAATACAAATCTGAGGCCTTTGAAAGGTTCAAAGACTTCAAGAATGAAATAGAGAAACAACTTGACAAAAGTATAAAGACTCTAAGATCTAATCGAAGAGGAGAATACTTGAGCCAAGAGTTTCTGAGTTATCTTAGAGACATTGGGATATTATCTTAATGGACTGCACCACATACACCTCAGCATAACGGTGTATCTGAGGGAAGGAATCCAACCCTTCTGGATATGGTACGGACCATGATGGCTTCTACAGACCTACTAAAATCGTTTTGGGGGTATGCACTAGAAACTTCTGTTTATATATTAAATAAAGTTCCAACAAAATCGGTTGATACTACCCCATTTGAGATGTTCTTTGGTTAGAGACCAAAGTTATCTCACTTGCAAGTATAGGGTTGTATTACCTTTGTTAAAAGGCCACAATCAGACAAACTTGATAGTAAGTCTAACAAATGTTTATTTATGGGATATCCGCAAGAATATTTTGGATATTACTTCTATTTACCCTCCGAAAACAAATTGTTTGTTTCGAAGCATGCCGTCTTCTTAGAGAATGAGCACATGCTCAAAGGGGACAGTGGGAGTAAAATTGAACTTAGTGAAGTTCATGAAGATCAAACAAATGAGGATCAACTGTCTAACCCTGCGTCTATTGAGAGAATAGATGTACCTTCTAATACATAAGAACCTCATAGATCTAGTGGGATACGTGTGGCCGCTGAGAGATATGGATTTCTGATTAGTGACCACAATGACATATTGCTTATAGATGAAGATGAGCCTACTCCCTACAAGGATGTTCTGAATAGTTCAGAATCTGACAAATAGCATGAGGCCATGAAGTCAAAGGTGGATTCCATGTATGATAACTAAGTATGGACTTTAGTTGATCCACCCAATGGAATTAAACCTATTGGGTGCGAGTGGGTTTTGAAGAAGAAAACAGACATGGATGGTAACTTAGTTACCTGTAAAGCACGACTAGTGGCAAATGGTTATCGTCAACAACATAGTATTGACTATGATGAAACCTTCTCGCCAGTAGCCATGTTGAAATCCATCAGGATATTCCTAGCCATTGCTACTCATCATGATTATGAGATTTGGCAAATGGATGTGAAAACAACTTTCCTAAATGAAAATCTAACTGAGGAAGTGTATATGACACAACCTGAGGGTTTCACATCCAATGATAGCACATAGGCGTGCAAGCTGCAAAGATCTATTTATGGACTTAAGCTGACTTCTAAGAGTTGGAATCTCTATTTTGATGAAACAATCAAAGAGTTTGGTTTCATTCAAAACATGGATGAGCCTTGTGTATACAAAAAGGTTAATGGGAGTGCAATCATTTTCTTATTGCTTTAAGTAGATGACATATTGCTAATAGGAAACAATATACCTATCTTGCAAATGGTTAACATTTAGTTGTCCAAACAATTCTCCATGAAAAACCTTGTAGAAGCATTCTATATTCTTGGAATAAGGATCTATAGAGATAGATCCAAAAGGTTGCTTAGTCTTTCACAGTCTATATACATAGATAAAGTGTTAAAGAGGTTTAGCATGGATCAATCCAAAAGGGATTCTTACCCACGTCACATGGTGTAAGCCTTTCAAAGTCGATGTCACCCAAGACATAAGTTGAAAGGGATCACATGAGTAAGATTCCACATGTCTCGGCAGTTGGATCTATCATATACGCTATGATATGTATTAGGCCCGATGTATCTTATTTTCTTAGTTTGATGAGCAAATGCCAATCTGACCCTGGTGAGGGTTATTGGGTGACTGTAAAGAACATTCTTAAGTACTTACGAAGGATTAAGGATATGTTCTTGGTATATGGAGAAGGTGATTTGAAAATAAACGGGTATACTGATGTCAGTTTTCAATCTGACAAAGATGATTTTAAATCACAATTTGGCTACGTGTTTACGTTGTGCGGAGGGGCAATAAGTTGGAAAAGTTCCAAACAAGAGATTATTGCCAACTCTACTACAGAAGCAGAGTACATAGCCGCTTTTGAAGCAACTAAGGAAATAAAGATAGAGAGAGTTCTCACATATGAGAACATAGCTAACCCGCTTACGAAAGCACTATCCCAAAAGCAACATGAATATTATGTTGAGTTATTCGGTATTATATACATAAATGAATGGCTCTAGTGCAAGTGGGAGTTTGTTAGTATTGTGCCATAGAGGCACTCACTTGTACATTGTATATGACATATTTTATTTTAAATAAATGCGTTATTTATCTTACAGTTTCTTTTATTTATTTTAAGTAATATAACTATTCGATAAAGTCCCTAGTACAACACTATGTTAAGGAAATCATGATAGAGATCATGATATGAGATTTCTACTATATTGTATAGTGTTAGTACTTAAATAGTCCCTAGTCATAGTATTAGTGAGACAGGACATCATTAATGCATTAAAACTAGCATGTGTTAGACTTCTTGATTTAATCAGGTGGTGGTTCTCATATCTGAGTATTGAGATACTCAAAGCTAACACATAGATGCTTGTTAATGGAACAAGTTCATTGGATGACCTAGCTTTGAGATAATCATATGGATAACTATTTAGTGCCAGTTATATAATCTCAATATAGCAAACGTGCAAGTATCCTTAGACTTGAGATCTCTTAGGTACTTTGTTTGCTGAGCTTTGTACTTTGATTCCAATCTCCGGAGCTCAATCGAGGGCCGCTTATGGGATGGATATTGGGTACATTGTGAAGTAAATGAAAGTAGTTAAAAGAGTCAATAAAGGATTCACCACTCCTAATAGTAGGGGCGAATATCTCACGGCCATTTGTAGAAATTACTACTTGAGAAGTCCTTGGCCAAGGCAATTGTGTATTGGAAATAGTTCCAATTGATACACGTCTAGAGTAGTGGGTTCATGGTACAAGTACTATTGTATTCGGGCCAGAATTATTTTTGGAGGGAGTTGGCACTAATTCTGTACTCCAAACCGAATGAGATATTGTATGGTGAAAGAAGTTAATTGCACTGAAGTTTGTTATTGAAGGGTTCATGTCAAGCCACTTGACTTCCTAGACTCTTGGGTGGTCATGATGTGTTGCTAGATACCGCTCATGATTTGGAAATATGGGTTTATTAATTGATGAATTAATAAACCATTATTGATTAGAATTAATAGAATTAATTCTAATTAATTATGGATTATTAATCTCAAAGACGTTTTGATTAATTTATGTTCGCTACCAATTGACTGGAAAACCTAATAGGTCACACACAAAAGAGGATTATATACTTAAGATGTTATTTGTTAACATAGTGGGGTTGATTGAGAGGAAGAGAAGTTGTTATGGACAAATTATAATTAGTTATAATTTCTAGTCCAAGTTGTAATTGTGAGAACTTGATATTTCCAATTACAATTAGGCAATTCTAATAGGATTAGAACTCTTAGTTTTGGGGGGGAATTTCATGTAATATATAGTAGATATAAAATCCGAAAACCCTAGCTGAAAACACACACGAAAAACCAAGAGCCACGGAACAATAGCTTCCTTTCTTCTCTCTCTCGATTTGATCTTGATCAAAGAACCCTAGCCGCCATCTTTTTCTGCTAGCACAGGAAATTTTGGTGCTTGAGTTTATCCTCTGTGTGGATTACTGTTAGAGATAATCACACACTATGATTATAGTGGTTAGACGTCCAACTCTCGTGGAATTTGCATAAGAGGATTGTTGGATCGCGCCTCGACTTGAAGAAGAAATTTTTGTTCTTCGGACGATCACCCAAAGGTAAAAAGTTGTTACCTTTACTCTCTTTATGTCTTGTTTTCCACACAGAGACAGGTCCTGAGAGGGTATCTCGTCTTATTTTCTGCTGCGCCATATAGGATACGAGCCTGAGATACGTAACATAGAGTAAATAGGGGATTTCGATCGAATACTACTAGTAATTGTAATTATAAAAAGAATGATAAAAAAATTCCTATGCAATTTCCTAGCAAGGAATAAAAAATAAAAAAAGTCAAAAAATTAGTACTCGTATATAATAAAATGTATGTATTTATTTAATATTTATATTATTACTATTATATGTTTATTTTATATGTTCAATTTATTATTATATACATATATATAACTACATATAATATATTATTAACAATGAAGTCACTTATAGTCTATAACCTTATTAGGACGTGTGACTTAAATATTTATAGTATCCTATCTGCTACAGGATACAAGATTTTTTGTTAGTATAAGTTCAAAAAATGATGAATGAGAATTATTTAGATTTAAGAATGTAGTTCGTAAATAACCCTCTCAAATTGAGAGGGCTTAGTGATGGTTTTAAGCCCTAGCTAAATTAAAGACTAAGTGAAACACTTAGTCGTTTTATCCCCTTCGTGTTTTTCCTCCCTGATTCGTCTGTGATTTAATTCCCTTTTCATTTCACCTTCTCTTCTATTATATTTTCTGGCAAAACCCCCCTCTCACTACCCTCTTCAAAATCCAAGCCTTCACAGCACTGCCGCAGCCGAGCTCCTCTAGTGTCACTGTTTTCACAAGGGATTTAAGGTCTAAGTTTCAGGTAATTTCTTTTTCCAGAGAATAATTCATGGATGGTAGATGTGAGTGATAAAAAAATTCTTGGGCTTGATTGAGGAATTAGGTTCAGTACTATTATTGGATGACTTTAATAGGGTTATAAATCTGTAACTGAAGGATCAAAATGGAAAATATCAAAGAAAACATGATGGAAAATTTTTCAGTTTTCCGAGCCCATCTAGGATAGAGTACTTACTTTTCTTTATTGGTCGTGGATTAACCAACAAAGGGTTGGGTCACACTAGAACTTGCATTGGGAAGGGAGAAGAAGTTACTTGCGGTTTGACTAGTATTCCCGCCAATCTTCTACTCCTACGCATTAAGCATCTCCAAGCTTCCACTCTTCGTTTTTTGGAGTATGACTCTACCTTGCTCTTAGGTTAGCTTGGTGAAAACTCCTTTTTTGGATAATCAAAATATCTCCAAGGGAGAAAGAAGAGAAGGACGGGAACAAGTGAAAGAGACGGCACACTCAGAGAGAGAGAGCTCAAGAGAAACCATGTTATTTTTTTCCTCTCTTGCACCTTAATTTTGGCCATCCTTAGGACTTGATAAAGCCCAAGTGGCCGAAAACACTAAGCCCTAATGGGCTTGGTGTTGTGCATGTAAATCAGTCAAGGGCTGGCTCAATCCTCTTAATTAATTAATTAATTACCTTTTTTGGGCTTCATTAAATACCCAAGGCTAAATAATTAATTCTAATTGGACTTTTAATATATATCAATATATATCAGCCCAATTAATTAATTTATTCTAGCCTAATCTTCTTAATTAATTAATTATCTTTTCTGGGCCTTATAAAAAACCCAAGACTAACTAATTAATTCTAATTGCACTCTTAGAATAAATTTTATTATCTTCCAAATAATTAATCATCAAGCCAAGATTGTATCTAAACAACACCATGGGAACATGAACACTCCAGGGACCAAGAAACATATTATTCATGGATACTAAAATAACTAAAATGCCCTTATTGTTAAATAGTTGTATTTTACCATTTTAAATATTTCCGTTTATCACCATATGGAAATATTGATCGCAAAAATAATATTGCTAAAGTAATGTCTCTGGCTTACAGGTAAAATGACTAAAATACCCCTCTATGTCACAGACATCAATGAGACAGGATAAATATATTAACACCCATCTCAAAGACATCTACCATCCTTAGATCTCTAGTCCGATAATTTATGACTCACTTGAATGTACTTGCTTAGAAGCTACCCAAAAGCACACATTCTAGAGTTACGTTCCCAGGGCCGTAGATTATTAGATTATCCTAGACAATCACAACGAGGTGATTTAACTTCACTGAGTGAAGCATAGAAACTCTGCATGATTCCGTCTTAACTAACTAGGGTAATACACCCAACATACAAGGATATTGATCTCACAAAAGAAATCTCACCCAACATATATCAAAGTATAAAACCCTAACTTTGCCAGACCACTAACTTATGCTCAAGTATGAATGTATCCGTCCATACTGTAGTAGTAATAGTCTGGTTTCTATAATTAGAGTACTTTAAGAGAGTCCAGTTCTACAGGTCCAGTTCTACATATTCGAAATACGCTTATGCCAATGATGTGAGTGAACTACTCATTAATTCAAGGTAAACCATTCCTCAGTGTAACTCATAGCATAATAATCTTACCTTGATGATATACCTAGTTCCATCAAACGACTAGGATCTCATTTTTACTTTTATGACAAGTACCCATAGTCTATACCTTACTGTGAAGAATGACCCAACAAATAGACTATTACTTTTTATACTTGGGCTTTAAATATGAAATAATATAAGAAACAAACTAAATTGAATGAATAAATATTTTATTGCAATATATTTACACAGAATATATAGTCTTTAAGGACATACTTTCCAACAATCTCCCAATTGCACTACAAAGACTAAGAAAGTCCACAACTACCTACCCCTTGGACATCTAAGTGTTTGCAAAACACCTTTTCTGTCAAAGCCTTAGTACAGGGATCTACCAGATTGTTGACAGAGAAAATCTAATCGATCGCAATCTCCCATTTCTGGATGAACTCTCGGATGAGGTGATACTTCCTCTCTATGTGTTTCCCTTTCCTCTGGTTTTGAGGTTCCTTGTATTGTGACACTGCCGCAGTGTTGTCATAATAAATTATGACAGGCCTATCCATGTGCGGTACTATTCTAAGTTTTGGGATGAATTTCCAGAGCCACACATCTTCTTTAGAAGCTTCTGAAGTAGCAACGTACTCAGCTTCCATGGTAGAATCAGCAATGCAGGATTGCTTGATACTTCTCCATGAAATAACTCATCTAGACAAAGTGAAGACATATCTAGCAGTGGATTTTCTTTTATCTTTATCCACTTGAAAGTCTGAGTTTGTGTAACCGGTAGGAACCAAATCATCAGTATGATATACAAACATATAATCTCTTGTTTCCTTGAGATATTTTAGTATATGCTTGACAGCTTGCCAGTGAGCTTCGTTTGGGTTTGACCAATATCTATTAACCATACCTATTGCAAAGCAGATATCTAGCCTAGTACAAAGCATAGCATACATGAGACATCCCATAGCAAAAGTATAAGGGATCTTGCTTATTTTCTGCTTATCTTCCTGTGTCTAAGGACACTGCTTGGAAGATAAAAATAATCCATATCTAAAGGGTATAGCCCCTTTATATTAATCCTTATTGTACTAGACCAATATCTTGTCAATATAAGCAGACTGTGATAAGCCTAACATTCTCTGCTTCATATATTTATGAAGCTTAATACCTAGAATGTTACTAGCTTCTCCCATGTCTTTTAAGCTAAATTGACTAGATAGCCAAACCTTAACTGTTGACAATGTTCCTACATCATTTCCAATGAGTAGAATGTTATCTACATAAAGTACCAAGAAAATCACTTTGCCACTGTCTAATTTCCTATACATACATGGTTCATCCACGTTTTGAATGAAACTATAAGCCTTCACAGTTTCAACAAATGTATATTCTAGGCTCATGATGCTTACTTAAGTCCATGGATGGACTTCTTAAGCTTACAGAATATTTGTCCGTGACCTTTAGCAACAAAACCTTTTGGCAAGGATATATAGATGTCTTCGCTAAGATAGCCATTTAAGAAGGCAGACTAATTATCCATCTACCATATCTTGTAGTCATAAATATATGCGATGGCTAAGAGAATACGGATAAACTTAAGCATGGCAACTGGTGAAAAGGTTTCCTTATAATCGATCCATTCTTTCTGAGTATAACCTTTATCAACTAACCTTGTTTTATAGGTTTTAACCTTTCCATCTGCATCTCTCTTCCTCTTATATACCTACTTACACCCAATAGGTTTTATCCCACCAGGTGTAGTGATAGAATCCCAGACCTGATTGGGGTATATAGACTCAATTTCGGTATTCATAGATAGCTGCCATTTGTTTGCATCAGTTTCAACAATGGCCTCCTCGTATCTAGTGGGATTTTGTTCTTGATGATTAGAGATTAGATTAAAGATCTCGTTGGTCTACTTTTCTGGAACTCTTGTGATCCTTCCACTACAATGAGGCTCAGATTGTATAGGAATATCCGGTAGTGTTTCTCTTAGTTCCTTGATCGGGGTGTTAGAAGTACCTAAAGTTTAATCAGTAACCAACTTCTCTTCTAACTTTATTCTACTTAAACCTGTGGTCAAAGTAACTTGTTCATCCTCTAAGTATCTAGCATTAGTACTAACAAGTTCTTTATGCTCTTAAGGATGATAGAAATATTCACCCCTTATTCCTTTTGGGTACCCAACGAAGTACAATAACTTTGATCTTGGTTCTAGCTTACTTTCTTTTGTCAACACATAAGTTGGACAACCCCATATCTTGAGATGGTTTAGACTAGGCTTTTGTCCAGCCCACATTTCATAGATCTCTTAGGTACTGATTTGGAAGGCACCAAGTTTAAAATATATGCCGCTATTTTTAAGGCATATCCCCAAAAAGAAATAGGAAGTGATGCATGACTCATTATGCTTCTGACCATTTCCATCAAAGTTCTATTTCTTTTCTCAGCTCCTCCATTCTACTGGGGAGTCCTAGGCACAGTTAACTAAAATATTATGTCGTAATGTATGAAGTAATCCTTAAACTCACCGAGGAGGTATTCTCTACCACGATCTGATCTCAAAATTTTAATTAATTTACCTGTTTAGCGCTCTACTTCAGTCTTAAACTCGTTCAATATATCAAAAGAGTCAGACTTGTACCTCATCAGATAAATATAACCAAAACAAGTGTGATCATCTATGAAAGTGATAAAGTACTCGTAGGCTCCCCTAGCTGGTATAGTCATCGGACCACAAACTTCCATATGAACTAGTGCTAGTGTTTCCACGGCTCTATCTGCCTTTTTGGTAAAAGACCTTTTAGTCATTTTACCTTTAAGGAAAAATTCAAAATGAGGCCATTCTTCCAATCTTAATAAACCTAAAGGCCTATTATGGATTAGCCTCTAAATCGGATTAGGATTTATATGTCCTAATCTTAGATGCCACAAATACGAGTCATTTGATATGGCCTTTCTCTTTTTATTATTAAGTTTAGTTTGAATATTGTTTACTTGATTTTTAATAGGATGTATATAAAAGAGATTTCCATACATGTTTCCAGTACAAATTAAATTACCATCTCTACTGATGGAAATATTAGAATGGTAAGAAACATATAAAATATCTTTTAGAATTAACTTCCTATTACAATAAAAAAATAAGCTCAAGATCTCCAACTACTTCAACCTATATTCTTGCTCTATTGCCTGCTTGAAGTCTATGCTCACCCTTGCTGAGTCTCTTTGTCCTTCTGAACCCCTATAAGAAGTTACAGACATAGTTAGTAGCTCCAGAATCAACTATACAGGAAGATGTTAATCTAACCATCACAATAGACTCAAGGTATAGAACAATACTTGAAGTAGACTTAGCTAAGATGTTTGGACAATCTTTCTTCCAATGCCCCTTCTTGCCACACTTGAAGCATTTGCCTTTGGGCTTGGCCTGACCAGATATTTTTGGCTTGGACCTTGCATTGTTTTGGACATTCCCCTTCTTGAAATTGATTAAGATTTGTATTTACCCATGTGGGGTTAGGTCAGCTGTTCGAGACCTTGTTGTTGTGAGCAAGAATCAGGTAAGCTCCTGCATAAAACCTATCGATGTGAAAATGTTTTCCTTATGGCAAGCTAAATGTGGAGTGTATGGACACTCATCTATCTGAAGGCAATTGAGGGTTGAATTTGTTCTTATTTCCAACACCTAAAATTATTTAAAAGTTACTGAACAGATTTTCCAAACTTAAAACTCTTTCTAAAACTGATTGTTCCCAAAACTTTGGAAACCCTCAAAATACTATTTTCATGAAGAGCAATGCTTTGTTCATTTTATCCCAAGTGGGAAACATCGTTGAGTACTCAATAAGGGTGGACTACTAGGACTAGTCTTTGAAGGGTTAGGGTAAGTCTCTCAGCAGGTGGCCACCTCTGAAGGGCGAGTCCTTCCCGGATAAGATGTTAGTCCAGTGAGTCGTGCCAGTCCGAGCTAGCAGTTTGTTTTCAGTCAAGTGATTGTGTTTTGCTGGAATGGACACCTAGTTGTTGCTTGGGTATAGAGAAGGAGGAGTATCTTGCCCAGTAGACCGATCACCTACTTTTGTCAGTCTGCACAAAGTGTGACCGGTTATGGGGCCCAACGTGTGGTAACCCATATCCCCTTCTTTCGGGTGGTTGATTTCATTACTTATGTACGGCTAGATAAGCCAAAACGCCACTCTTGCTTTGACTAATGTTTGATGCTTGCCAATGTTTCTCATATCAAAGTTTCACACTTTGCATCCATGAACTATTTTCAGTAAACACCCAAAGCACACACAGACTTACTGAGATTTCTGTCTCATCACCTTTTTATCATGATTTCAGGATGATTCTGCTATGGAGTTGAGTGGCTAGTAATATCTGCTTTGGAAGAGAATGCGTCTTTTGATTTTATGTATTGCTTTGGGAAGACGAGAGTGGATAATTTTATTTATGGTTTTTGTTTTGGAATTTCATGGATTTACTCTTGGAGTATATTTGGTTGTAATAAATTTTTAAGTTAATTATTATTTTATTTCAGCAATTTTATTTGTATGACCTAGTTATAAAGACCCCTTGTCCTTTGGAAGGGGCAACATCCCCGGCCCTGGCGGGCCTAGGCTTTGGGGTGTTGCAGGAAAGGTAGAGGAATTTTTTTGAGTTGATGACAGAAGAAAACAACTCCATTTCTAGGCTGCTATGCAGCGAAATCTGCCCAGAATTTTTCCTAGTTTGTGCAATCAGATTTTGCACAGGAATTTCAGTCTTCAAGCTGAATAAATTGGCCATTTTTCTGGCAGCAAATGAGTAAGAAAGATGGCTGTGATTTTTGAAGGTTAGGATGCTCAAGAATCTGGAAAATTTTCAGATTTCTTTCATGAAAAACATGAATACTATGGAGGGGAGTTTGAAGGTTCAACCATGGAAATTAATTTCCCTTGGGAACCTTCCCTAACTCCTCTCCTATTTTCAGTCAATTCTCCAACTTGCAAGATTTATTTCCGAAATTCAAAGACCAAGAATCCTTGCTGAGTTTTCTGGAATTAAAAATATGAATTTTGATAAATTTTTAACAAATTTAATTGGTGAAGAGGTTAGGACAAGATAGGGGTAATAATAGGACAAGAATTTCTGTAGAATTCTTTTTAGGACATGATGATAGGATTAGGACATTCTCTTCATGTCTCCCCTAAGACAACATTCCTATCTTTGACGAATGCAAGAAAACAAAAATTCAAACTTAACTAAGAAAATCATGATAAAAACTTAAATGATGGGATTTGAACACATGACCTTAGAGATTGATTCCAAAACTCAACCACTAAACCACACTAACTCTAGTTCTCATTTTCTCACCAAAATATTCTTCTTATTTAATCCTCAAGTTATCCTCCTATTTTGACCTCAATCAAAATTACTATTTTATCGTTCCTACTCAATAAGCATAACTAAGCCTTTTAACCTATAAATCATAATTCTAAAGCACATAAAATCATGCAAAAATATATATCCATGCAAAATGATATGATATGCATCCCCATCCCCTTACTCTAGTGTTGGCTTTAGGTGGGGTTTCACAATGACTCTATCTTGCTCTTGGGTTAGCTTGGAGAAAGCTCCTTCTTTGAAAAATTAAAATATCTCCAAGAGAGAAAGAATAGAAGGACAAGAACAAGAGGAAGAGATGCCACACTCAGATAGAGAGCTCAAGAAAAAACCACGTTATTTTTTTCCTCTCTTGCACCTTAATTTTGGCTAGCCTTAGGGCTTCATGCAGCCCTAATGGCCGAAAACACTAAGCCCTAATGGGCTTGGTGTTGTGCTCATAAAACAATCCAAGACTGCCCCAAGTCTTTTAATTATTTAATTACCCTTTTTTGGGCTTCATTAAATACCCAAGGCTAATAAAATTAATTCTTATTGGAGTCTTAATATATGTTAATATATATCAGCCCAATTAATTAATTTATTCCAGTCGAATCTTCTTAATTAATTAATTATCTTTTCTGGGCCTTATAAAAAACCCAAGACTAATTAATTAATTCTAATTGGACTCTTAGAATAAATTCTATTCTCTTCCAAATAATTATCCATTAAGCACAGATTGTGTCTAAACAACACCAAGGTAATTTGAGCTACTCTAGGGAACAAGAGACATATTATTCATGCCAACTAAAATGACCAAAATCCCATTACTATTAAATAGATGCATTTCACCATTTTCAATATTTTCATTTATCACTCTGTGGAAATATTGACCCCAAGAATAATATTGCTAAAGCATTGTCTCCGACCTATTGGTGAAATGATAGAAATACTCCTTTATGTAACACCCATCAATGAGACAGGATAAATGTACTAACACCCATCTCAAATATATCTACCATCCTTAGATCTCCAGTCTAATAATCTATGACTCACTCAAAGGTACTTGCTCATCATGGGAAGCAACCCAAAAGCACACATTCTAGAGTCATGTTCCCAGGGCCCTGTATTATTAGATTATCCTAGACAATCATAAGGGAGTGATTTAACTTCACTAAGTGTAGCATAGAAACTCTGTTGCATGATTCTGTCTTAACTAACTAGAGTAATACACCCAACATATAAGGATATTGATCTCACAAAAAAAATCTCACCAAATATATATCAAAGTATAAAGCCGTAGCTTCGCCAAACCACTGACTCATGCTCAAGTATGATGGTATCCATCCACGCTGTAGCAGTAATAGTTTGGTCTCTATAATTATAGTACTTTAAGAGAGACCACTACTACACGTCTAGTTCTACGTATTCGAAATACGCTTATACTAATGATGTAAGTGAACTACTCACTGATTCAAGATAAATCATTCCTTATTGGAACTCATGGTATAATAGTCTTACCTTGATGAAATGCCTAGTTCCATCAAACGACTAAGAACTCATTTTTACTTATATGACAAGTTGTTAGGTATCTCACATGCATATCATATATGGTGCAGCGGGAATATAAGAACGAGGTACAATCCCAGGATGTACATATGTGTGGAAAACAAGACATAAAGAAAGCAAAGGTAACAGCTTTTTACCTTTCTTTGATTGTGTGGAAAATAAAATTTTTCTTCTCCAAGTCAAGGTGCGATCCAGCAAACCTCTTCATCAAACACCACAAGAGTTGAACGTCTAACCACTATAATCACAGTGTGAAACCCCAGTCAAAACCAACCTTAGAGTAAGGGGGTTGGGATGCATATCATATTTTATTGCATGTTTAAATATATTTTTATATGATTTTATGTGCATTGAATTCGTGTTTTATAGTCTAGAGGGCTTGATTATGATTATTGAGTGAGAAGGGCAAAATGGTAATTTTTGCCTGAGGTGAAAATATGGAGATAGCTTGGGAAATAAATTGGAAAATATTTTTAGAGAGGAAATAAGAACAAGAGTTGTTATGGTGTAGTGGTTAGTGCCTTAGAATTGATTCTTGAGGTCTTGGGTTCAAATTCCATTATTAGAGTTATAGCATGATTAAATTTTATTTTTCCTTAGGAAGTATCATTGTCGGCCTTAGTGGTGTTTGGAGTAGGGTAGATATGTTGTCCTATGAGAGACATGATAGGAGTCTTCAAATCCTACTCTTTTGCTCTACACAAAAATTCTAAGGGGAATTCATTTCCTCTTGATCCTTAGTTTTTCCTAATTCTCAATTCATTAGTTTGTTCATTGTGTTCAAGCTAATTTTATTCTAGAAAAATTCTAGCAATGTGTTGTGGCTTTGAAGGTTCAAAATCTCTTAGTAAAAGACATCATATGGACCGAAATAA
This sequence comes from Voacanga thouarsii, assembly GCA_026120185.1. NCBI lineage: Eukaryota > Viridiplantae > Streptophyta > Magnoliopsida > Gentianales > Apocynaceae > Voacanga > Voacanga thouarsii. The sequence goes on along the minus strand of JANUWF010001341.1, from coordinate 1,255,874 downwards.
TGGATGAGGGGGAAAGATTTCAAGTGAATTAAATTTCTTAGTGAACTTTCTAAAAATTCACTCTAGCTAGGTTCATTTCCCTTTGTACATAAAACTGAAATTTTTCCAGCTTTGTGTGCCTTCAAGGTGTTGAAATTCTTGACCATTATTCCCTCCCAAATTCTTCTAGAAAATGGCCCTTTCGATCACCTTAGAATCTGGATTTTTATGGCTATTTTCGGACTGCACAAAGATGGTGCAAAACCAGAAAAAAAATCCTGTACAAATCGCAGCTTTGGAGGTCCAAAACCAAGCTATTTTCTTCCAATTTTTGTACAGCACCCTAGCCATGTTTTTCCTCCATGAATCAGGCTGGAAACCAGCCTTGAATACCCCAGAAATTCCCCTTCAAACTCTCTGCAAGTTGGCTGGAAATGGCAGCCGAAAATCTGTCCAGAAAATTGCTGTTCAGCGAAAATTGTGCAGGAAAATTTTCCAGCTTTGGTTCCTATTTCTCTTCTAGCTGAAACTCCATCCTTTTTCTGCAAAAACCACCCTTAAACCTCCATTAATAGAACTCCATTGTCCTCCCAAATTTCTGCACGAAAATCCAGCCATGGATGCCTAAAAGATTTCCAAAAATTTCTGCAATCATACCTTCATTTGGATACCAAAATTCCATCCACCATGATTTAACAACTTTCCATAAAATATACCTCAAAAAACCAGACCTTATCTCCACCATTATACTCCATAATTTCGTCCACCCTAAGCCTCCTTCAACTAGCTTTCATTCAACCAAAACACTGCCCAGAAATTTGTCCATGGCAGATCTCCAAAAGCTCTCCAATAATCAAAGATATTCTTGTGATATCTAGTTTCCAAATTTGCTTCCTAAAAGTATTCTTCAAAGATTGTAACAACTAACCTTTCCTTTTCCCTTCCAAATCAGAGAATCAACCTCCTAAACCCTACAGAAATTCGTCCAGCTCTATCTCTCACAAAAATTCGGCAGCTGCACATTACCATCTCTCGATTTTCTTCAACCTTCAAGAACACATAGTACACCAAGAACACCTACTCCTTCCTTTCACCTAATACCTCTCCAAATCACTTCAAACTACCTCTAAAAATTCCAGATTTCATCTATTCATTGTTGTGAGTCCATCCGTACCATTTTTAACTTCAAACTCCACAAATCATCTTGCTACTTCGGATCAAAAACCATAAATTTCTGTTAAGGTCAAGAACACCTTCAAGGTAAATTTGTTCTAACAACTTCATCTTCTCCAATCTTGATCTCTAGTAAGAGCCTATGTGAATAAACATGCTAATGGTCTCTCTCTCTCTCTCTCTCTCTCTCTCTCTCGGCCGAAAATTCCCCTCTCTTGGCCGGATGACTTTTTCTCCCATGAACATGCTTTCGCCATCTCCCATGGACAAAGTTAGACATCTAGGAGTTGAGATCTACTCTAAACTCCTTCAAGACATTCATCAACCAAGTAAGTACCTTCAATCTTCCTTTTTAAACTCTAGATTCATGTGTCTAGGATGATGATGATAGTAGGTGGATGGGGATAGGATTGGAGTATATATATATATATTGTTGAGATTGAAGTACGAATATATGTATATTTGTGAAGGAGATGGGACTTATGCATGGAAGGATTATCTTGGTGGATTGCATGTTGATTTGAGGTTTGATGCATGTTATATGTAGTATTTGTGATGAAGTATGCTAGAGATTATGTCACCTTTGGTGAATAGGATTTATATTCATGTTGGATTATTGAAGCCATGATCATATTTATGCTAGTAGGGGTTAGATCATGTTTTGATAAATTGAGATCTATGCTTGTATGCAAGATTTGGATGATTTGATGAATTGAAGGGTTGTATATGTTCATGATTGTGGTTAGCTATAGGAATATGATCATGATCTAGTTGTCCCTAAGCTAAATTTTATTTCATTAATAAAATATTTAATAATATGATTTTTCTAGTAAAATTTTGAAAACCATGGGAAAATGTGGATTTGGTCTTTTATATAAAATAGTGATATTTTAGTCAAATAAATAATAGTTTTTGCTAGGAAAATAAAATATATAGATATTATAGTATCAAATAAAGCCTTTTTGTGAAAATAATTATAATCGGTAAAATATTTATTGTTAAAATTTAATTATTATCTTTTAATCAAACCTATTAAAATTTATTTATTATTTTTCAAGCAAGACTCATTAAAATTTATTTTCAACTAATTTTAACTATCAATTATTTTCTAGCAATTAATTATTAACAAATTATTATTTTACCTAGTACCACATAGGACTTTTCATCAAATAAACTCTAAATTATTTTAGCAAGATTTAAACCTTCAACATATTGTACCTAATTTTCCAAACTCTAGTTATTTTAATATCAAACTAGATTTATTTTATAAACCCCTTTTATTTATTATCGAACCTTAAAGCTTGGGATACTAGGGACATGATTGTAGTAAGTTGAGTTAGTTTTATTTGTGAACGTGAATCTTGGCTTGAGTTTGATTGTGGTTTGTATTTACCCTATGCGGGGTTAGGTCAGCTGTTGGAGACCTTTGTTGTGGGCAAGGATCAGGTAAGCTCCTGCATAAAACCTATTTGATGAAAAATGATATATATTTTTTTTTTATGGCAAGCCAAATGTAGAGTGCATGGTCACTCATTTCTGTAAAGGCAATTGAGGATTATTTCCATTCTCATTTCAGACAAAAAAATTATTCGTAAATCAAGGAGCGGTTTTACTCAAAACCTAAAATTCTTTCTAAAACCAATTTTGCCCCAAACTTTGGAAAACCTGAATTGCTATTTTCAAGTGAAACTGTGTTTTGTTCATTTTCTTCCCAAGTGGGATATGTTACGTTGAGTACTTAATGGGGGTAGACTGGTAGTACTAGTTTTGAAGAGTAAGAGTGAGTCTTTTGGCAGGAGGCCTCCTCCAGAAGATGAACTCAACTTAGAGAAACGTTAGTACTACTTAGTCATGCCGGTCCGAGCTAGCAGTTTTTATTTCAGTCAAGTGACTGTGTTTTGTCGGAATGAACACCCAATTGTTATTTGGGTATAGAGAATGAGGAGTATCTTGCCCGGTAGGCCGATCACCTACCTTTAGTCAGTCTGCACAAAGTGTCGGCATTCTGACCGGCAGTATACACAAAGTTTCGGCATACTGACCATCCGGTTATGGGGCCCAACGTGTGGTAACCCATAATCCTTTCTTTTGAGTGGTTGATCTTATAAATTATGTATGGCCGGAAAAGCCAAAACGCCACTCTTACTTTTGACTATTGTTTATTGCTTGCCAATATTTCTCTTATAAAGTTTTATACTCTGCATCCACGAATTATTTCCACTGAACACCCAAAGCACACACGAACTTGCTGAGATTTCTGTCTCATCACCATTTCACCATGATTTCAGGCCGATCCTGCTGTGGGGATGAGTAGCTTGTGTTATCTGCCTTGGAAGAGAATGTTATCTTTTATTTTTATGTATTGCTTTGGAGAGTTGAGAGTGGATGATTTTATTTATGAATTTGTATTTCTTTTGGGAATTCATGGTTTTATTCGTGGATTTATTCTTGGGTTGTAATAAATTTTAAGTTAAATTATTATTTTCATTTCGCTATTTTAATTGTGTGACCTAGTTATAAAGACCCCTTGTCCTTTGGACGGGGCGACATCCCTGGCCCTGGCGGGCCTAGGTAGCGGGGTGTTACACAGTGTGTGATTATCTCTAATAGAAATCCACACGGAGGATACACTCAAGCACTAAGATTTTCTGTGCTAGCAGAAATAAGATGGCAGCAAGGGTTCTTCTGCTTTTAGGAAAAACGAGAGAGAGAGAGAGAGAGAGAGAGAGAGAGAGAGAGAGAGAGAGAGAGAGAGAGAGAGAGAGAGAGAGAGAGAGAGAGAGGGGAAGAAGTTGTTTTTGGAGAGTTGTATTTTGTGAATCCCTTCCAGCTAGGGTTTCATGTTTATCTAATATATCACATGAAAAATCACTGAAAATTTGAGAATTCTAAAACAATTAGAATTTCCTAATTGTAATTGGAAACATCAAATTCTTACAATTATAACTTGGACCATAATTATAACTAATTATAATTTAGCCACATCAACCTCTCTTTCTTGTAATAAACCCCACTATGTTATCAAATAATATCTTGAGTATATATTCCTCTTTTGTGTGTGACCTATTAGGTTTCCCGGTCAATTGGTAGAGAACATGAATTAATCCAAACGTCTTTGAAATTAATAATCCTTAATTAATTAGAATTAGTCTTATTCATTCTAATCAAGATTGTTTTATTAATTCATCAATTGATAAACCCATATTCCCAAATCATGAGAGATATCTAGCAACACATCATGACCACACAAGAGTCCAGGAAGTCAAGTGTCTTGACATGAACCCTTCAATAACAAACTACAGTACAATTAACTCTTTTTACCATACAATATCTCATTTGGTTTGAGTACTAAATTATTTTCAACTCATTCTAGAATATATACTAATTCTGGCCTGAATACAATAGTACTTGTACCAGGAACCCACTACTCTAGATGTGTATCAATTGGAACTATTTTCAATACACAATCAGCTTGGCAAGGACTTCTCGAGTAGTAATTCTTACAAGTGGTCCTGAGATATTCGCTCCTACTATTAGGAGTGGTGATTCCTTTATTGAACATCTCAACTACTTTTATTTACCTCACAATATACCCAATATCCATCCCATAGGCGGCCCTTGATCGAGCTCTAGAGTTTGGACTCAAAGTACAATGCTCAGCAGATAAAGCGTTAGTGTTGTGCCCTAGAGGCAATCACTTGTACACTGTATATGACACATTTTATTTTAATAAAACGCATTATTTATCTTATAGTTTCTTTTGTTTACTTTAAGTAATATAACTGTTTGGTAAAGTCCCTAGTACAACACTGTGTTAAGGAAATCATGATAGAGATTATGATATAAGATTCCTACTATACTGGATGGTGTTAGTACATAAATAGTCCCTAGTTGTAGTATTAATGAGACAGGACATCATTAATGCGTTAAGACTAGCATGTGTTAGACTTCCTGATTCGATCAGGCGGTGGTTCTCATAACCATGAGTATTGAGATACTCAAAGTTAACACATGGATGCTTGTTACTGGAACAAGTTCATTGGATGACCTAGCTTTGAGATAATCACATGGATAACTATCTAGTGCCAGTGATATAATCTCAATATAGCAAAATGTGCAAGCATCCTTACACTTGAGATCTCCAAGGTACATTGTTTGCTGAGCCTTGTGCCTTGATTCCAATCACCGGAGCTCGATTGATGGCCGCCTATGAGATGGATATTGGGTACATTGTGAGGTAAACGAAAGTAGTTGAGAGGGCCAATAAAGAATTCACCACTCCTAATAGTAGGGACGAATATCTCATGGCCACTTGTAGGAATTACTACTCATAAGTCCTTGGCCAAGGCGTAAGTGTATTGGAAAGGGTTCCAATTGAGATACATTGAGAGTAGTGGGTTCTCTGTACAAGTATAATGATATTCGGGCCAGAATTAATATATATTCTGGAGGGAGTTGGCACTAATTCCATACTCCAAACCGAATGAGATATTATATGGTGAAAGAAGTTAACTGCACTGTAGTTTGTTATTGAATGGTTCATGTCAAGCCACTTGACTTCCTGGACTCTTAGGTGGTCATGATATGTTGCTAGATACCGCTCATGATTTGGGAATATGGGTTTATTAATTGATGAATTAATAAACCAATTCTGATTAGAATGAATAAGATTAATTCTAATTAATTAAGGATTATTAATTTCAAAGACGTTTGGATTAATTCACGTTGTCTACCAATTGACCGGGAAACCTAATAGGTCACACACAAAAGAGGAATATATACTAAAGATATTATTTGATAATATAGTGGGGTTTATTACAAGAAAGAGAGGTTGATGTGGCTAAATTATAATTAGTTATAATTGATGGGCCAATTTATAATTCTAAGAACTTGATAGGTTCCAATTGCAATTGGAGAATTGTTTGGAATTCTCAGATGTGGTTTTTGTAGAGGCTTTTGGTTATATGAGATATAATCAAAGTGGTTTTATTGTTGAGCAAGAAATCATACAAAATAAACAAAAGGGCACACATGAAGGAATGGGTGCTAATGCTCCTTTTTATCAACACACATGAAATAATGTGTGTGGGGCCATCCTCTCAAGAGAATAATAGAGATATGATCTTCATGTTCTCTTATACATCTCTGTCTCTCGTGTGGCTTCTTCCAAGAGGGAATCCAAGACTCTTCTTCTTCTTATTTTCTCTGTTTTTGCTTATGAAGTAGAACAAGAAAGAAAAACCCCAGCCACCATTGTAGTTTTCAGCTAGCATAGAAAATCTTGGTGCTTGTGTGAGATCCTCTATGTGGATTTCTGTTAGAGATAATCACACACTGTGATTATATTAGTTGGACATACAACTCTTGTGGTGATTCTTCAAGAGGATTGTTGGACCGCACCACAACTATCTTACTCGAAGAAGGAAAATTTTATTTTCCAAACAAACAAAGAAAGGTAAAAGTTGTTATCTTTGGTTCTTTGTTATATATGTGTGTGTGTGTGTGTGTGTGTGTGTGTGTGTGTGTGTGTGTGTCTTGTTTTCCACATATATTTGGATCCTGGATGGTATCTTGTTTTTATTTTTTCACTGCGCCGTATATGATATGCATGAGATACCCAACATAAAGTACCTTGGAGATCTCAAATCTAAGAATACTTGCACGTTTGCTATATTGAGATTATATCATTGGCACTAAATAGTTATCTCACAGCTAGGTCATCAAATAAACTTGTTCCATTATCAAGCATCCATGTGTTAACTTTCAGTATCTCAATACTCACGGATATGAGAACCACCGCCTGATCAAATCAGGAAGTCTAACACATGCTAGTCTTAACGCATTAATGATATCCTGTCTCATTAATACTATGACTAGGGACTATTTAAGTACTAACACTATACAGTGTAATAGGAATCTCATATTATGATCTCTATCATGATTTCTTAACACAGTGTTGTACTAGGGACTTTATCTAACAGTTATTTTACAGAAAAGTAAATAAAAGAAACTGTGAGATAAATAATGTCTTTAATTAAAGTAAAACGTGTCATATACAACGTATAAGTGATTGCCTCTAGGGCATAACACTAAGACAAGTACCAATGGTCTATACCTTATTGTGAAGAATGACCCAACACATAGACTATTACTTGTCATAGTTGGACCTTATATGTGTAATGTTATAAGAAGCAAATTAAATTGAATGAATAAATATTTTATTGAAATATATTTACACAGAATACATAGTCTTTGAGGGAATACTTTCTAACAGTAATCTTATTTCACAATTTTGTTCATTATTTGTATAGCGGCCACAAATGTGATAGTCATTTCTTTGTAATTGTTATATAGAAGATTCTTTGAATATGACTGAAATCAAATGTTATTGCTATTTGCACTTCCAAAACGTTCATGGATCCTCATTCGTTGATATTACGAAATTCTTGTTTTGAATTTGTTGTCAATGCTATTCTGTAGTAGCTTGTTATATTTTTGTGATAGTGCATATTGTAGAAAAAAAATGGCATTTCTAGTATCATATAGTTAAATTTTCTTTAGTTTTGGGCTTTATTTGGGTAAAACAGAGTGCCCTCCTTTGTAATTTGTAAGAATTCCTATTCTAATAATCATTGATGCTTTGTAAACTCCGTGTTTGTTTGTGCAAATTTCATGTGGAAGGGTGGTAAAGATTTATGGCATTTTTTAAATTTAGTAGAGAAGTTGTTCGATATAATGTCTAAGTGGTGCATTTCTAGAAGAAGGGTTTTTTTCTTCTACTTATCTTATTATGTAGGTTTGTAGTTTTCTCTATGTTATGGATGCGGGAATAGGCAAAACAACTCTACAGATGAAAGTTTGTGGGAACTAAGAGGCCATCATCATCCTTAACTTCCATTTCTAAAAGTAGAATGGTGATTGTTAAAAAAACTTCAAATCACATAAAAAAGAAAAATTTTTAAGATCTTCAAAACCATTCTTCATCTCTTTCATGTACCCTTCATATATTTCTAACCCTGTTAGCTAGTAATTAGGCTATCTATATCTCTTGGAAATTTTTCATTCGTTGGCAGTTTCTTTTCGTCATTTATGAAATCTCAAAGATAACATGGCTATTGTTCTTTTTTTAGACAGATCCTACTAGATTTGTGAAGGACTACTTTACTCTAAAGTATGAATGTGTGTTCATGATTCAAGTCTCCAGAAAGATAAGAAAATTGTAACACCCCTACTAAAGACAACTGGGGAAGCATATTAGCACTGGGTGTCTCTCTGTCCAGTTTTCCGGACAAGGGGTCTTTATAACTAAAACAACAGAGTATATATATATATAATATATATATATATATATATATATATAAATATATATATATATATATATATATATATAAGGTTCAGACTCAACAATATCACATACTAATGGTCACACATACACATATATTAGAGAATCTCATACATGCCATCTCTATATACAACAAAACAAAGTACATGATCAAAAGGAAATCCATCAAGACCTATACTGCTGACTCTATGGTATCATCTTTCTATCCATAGGTCCACTCAACTCTAGATCCTACAAAAGGTAAGATAAAAGATACATGTGAATGACAAATCACCCAGTGAGTCTCATGTGTGGTAGTGCTTTATGAAAGAACAGAGAATACAAAAGTTTTGTGAAATAGTAGATCATTCTTTTCCTACTGGAAACAATTTTCAAAACACTCTAAAGAGAAGAGTTTATTCAGAACTCAATCATTTTTTTTTTGAAAAATAATATTTCAGATTTCGAATCGTTGCCCCAGTTTCAAAATCATAGAAACTTCTCCAATAAAAGGTCGGCCTGTATGCAAGTCCTGCAAGTCTTGCCTTTGGCGCCACGTATCATTGTACTGAGACCACTGCCTCCAGTACTTAATCCCTAAGTCGCCAAAAAAAAGTACACCAAAACATATATAATCAACATATGCACACATCACATAATCTTTTACTTGCTATCGTAAGTTTGGGATCCCAATCCTGATGTCAATCACCATCGAGGCAACAAGGGATTTGAACAACGCCAGCTATCCAGCCCAGCCCGTAAACAACACAAATCACAAAATGCACATAAGGCACGACAATTTCCAGGCTTTAGACGGCTAGCGAGAAAGACTCATCTCATTGTCCTGTTACCCCATTCAGAGTAAGACAATCCCCAGAATTAGGCCAGGTTACTAAGGTCATCTAACTCTAACGTAGGCCAGTACAAAGATTAAAGTCCTTGCTGAGTACTCAACGTCACCACTACTAACCCCTTCTGACTGATTAGGCCAGAAGGTTATCTGATGCCGTAGGATTTTCAATCAAAATAATTTTTAGGGTAAATAACACTTTCTAAAATTTGATCTCACTAATTCACAAGTCAGATCATCATTTACATAGACTTCGTAGGGCTAATCAATTTATTCCATAGGCACATCAGACCAATAAAATAATTTTAGGGATTAAAAGTCATTTTCGAAAAGTCAACCTCGTCAAGAGAGATCATTTTTCAAAACCATGTCAAAACAGGTTAAAGAGTTCTTTTCATACATTAAAACAAGTTTCTAGGAGTATTCACATCATTTTCCCTATACTCGATCACAAAAGTTATTTTCAAGGGTATTCAGATCATTTTATTTATACCCGATTCCAAAAGACTTTCTGAGGGTATTTAGGTCATTTTACCCTTACCCGATTTGAAAAGGGTATTTCGGTCATTTACCCAATAGCCCATTTTAAAGGTTTTCATAAAATATTCTAATAAGGACATTTGGGTCATTTACCAACACCCGATCCCAAAAGAAGCTCATTTCAAGAAACCCAGAATCCTAATCTAAAAGAGGATTAAATTTAGAGTTTCCATACATATTTCCGTAAAATGTTCCAATAAGAGCATTCTAATCAATTTTATGAATACCTGATTCCAAAAATTACCATTTTCTAAAATTTCCGAACATTTAATCTAAAAAGAACCAAATTCACAAATTTATGCTTTAATCATCTGGTAAGGTTTCCAAGCTAATTGTGAAGTTCATTCAAGCCCAAAATAGCATAAAATAAATCTTGCTCATCTAAACCTTAAACATATTCAGCGATTTTTAAAACGGTATAAAACATGGCATTTCAAGGAAAAACAAGGCACATTATCTTTCAAAAGGTTTTAGAAGTCCAAGGGACGCACCTCGGGTCCTAAATAACTATTTCCGTTCATGGCCGTTTAACCACCGTCTCTACCATTTCCAATATTCCATTGGTCGTTTATTCATAAACCTACAGCAAATATTATGTTTGGGTCAATTCATATTTGGCCGAAAAATAGCCAAGGGTTAGCCGACATGACAGATAGGTAGCCGACGTCTAACCGGCGTTTAGTCGATGGTTAGTCGACGAGGCCAATGGTTAAGGAAAACGTTCGACTTTCATTCGCGTCATTTTTTCATTGTTTGTTCGATTATTTTGTTTTTCTTTTTCCACATCCTTTCTCCCCTTATATACAAGGGATTCATTTGATATTTTCTAATTATTTCATCCCAAGTCACACAATTAAGCATTCTTAAATTCATCCACTTTCTAACCAATATTCTGAAGTTTTGCTGCTTTGATACACGATTTTGTTTTGGTTATAACTGCCAGCTCACAACTCTAATTTGGCTCTACGATATAACAAAATGACCATAAGATTCTTATATTTAATTCTACATTGGCCTTTTTTAGATTTCTGGTTCCCATGACATATATAGGGTAAAAATAGCCTCTGTAGTTTTACCTCAATTCCACTATTCATGCTTTTCTTTGTTCTCATTTAGTCTTTAACACCTTGGAACCATTAATCCATTTAATTTTCCTTTAAATTATCTTTAATTCTATTTTTCCTTTAAATTATCTTTAATTCTATAATTTCTAGATTCCAATAGCTCACAAGAGGCATACTTATTCAACACAAATTCATCTTTTTCTAATCAAAGCTAATATAATCTATTTTTCCAACCAAGTAAATTCCATTTTCTCCTTACTTTAATCATCTCTTCCTCCATCGAAAACTACCCTTCAAACAACCATAATTTTTCAATTATTTCTCTCACAAAATATTATCTAAAGACCCTTAGGCAGTCAGCACATATAAAAGCATATCAAGGTTCATACACAAAAGTTCACAAACCCAAGCTTTGATCCAAAATCAAGACATGAAAGTCATGTTTTCATGTTAAAATTCACATCAACATAATCATCATTCACCCAACAACAACTTTAATTCAAGTAAGGTAGGGTTATACCTTGTATTTAAGGCTATTTGGGGTGATTTTGCTCCAAGAACTCTCAAAACTTCACTTAGCACACCAAGAACACACACTAGCCTTTTTTGTTTTCTGTCTTTTGTTTGATTTCTTTTTCTCTTAGTTTTTCTCCTTCATGGCTGACAAATTTCTGGCTATTTAACAACCCCTTCTATCCACATTTCACTTTTCAATCTTGGCCCTTCATTTCTTGTTTTAGGTGTGTTCCAATAAGATTTTTACACACCAACCATTTTTTCCTCCCCAAAAATTCCCTTTATTTCTTCTTACATAGCTACCAAAATTCTTGGCCAATTTTCAACAATTCATTCATCTCCTCTTGGTCCAAATACAAGCTAATTACATTGTTAGTATTCTGCCTTAGAGGCAATCACTTGTATATTGTATATGACACATTTTATTTTAATAAAAGGCATTATTTATCTTACAGTTTCTTTTGTTTACTTTTTAAGTAATATAACTGTTCGATAAAGTTCCTAGTACAACACTGTGTTAGGAAAATCATGATAAAGTACATGATATGAGATTCCTAGTACACTATGCAGTGTTAGTACTTAAATAGTCCCTAGTCATAGTAGTAATGAGATAGGACATCATTACTGCATTAAGACTAGCATGTGTTAGACTTCCTAATTTGATCAGGTGGTGGTTCTCATATCCGTGAGTATTGAGATACTCAAAGTTAACACATGCATGCTTGTTAATGGAACAAGTTTATTGGATGACCTAGCTATAAGATAATCACATGGATAACTATTTAGTGCCAGTGATATAATCTCAATATAGCAAACGTGCAAGTATCCTTAGACTTGAGATCTCCAAGGTACTTTATTTGTTGAGCATTGTACTTTGATTCCAATCTTTGGAGCTCAATCGAGGGCCGCCTATGGGATGGATATTGGGTACATTGTAAGATAAACGAAAGTAGTTGAGAGAGTCAATAAAGGATTCACCACTCTTAATAGTAGGCACGGATATCTCACGGCCACTTGTAGGAATTACTACTTGAGAAGTCCTTGGGCAAGGCGATTGTGTATTGGAAATAGTTCCAATTGATATACATATGGAGTTGTGGGTTCCTAGTACAAGTATTATTGTATTCGGGCCCAAATTAATTCTAAAGGGAGTTGGCACTAATTCCGCACTCCAAACTGAATGAGATATTGTATGGTGAAATGAGTTAATTGCACTGTAGTTTGTTATTAAAGGGTTCACGTTAAGCCACTTGACTTCCTGGACTCTTGGGTGGTCATGATGTGTTGCTAGATAACGCTCATGATTTGAGAATATGGGTTTATTAATTGATGAATTAATAAACCAATCCTTATTAGAATTAATAGGATTAATTCTAGTTAATTATGGATTATTAATCTCAAAGACATTTGGATTAATTCATATTCGCTACCAATTGGCTGAGAAACCTAATAGGTCACACACAATAGAGGATTATATACTCAGGATGTTATTTAATAACATAGTGAGGTTAATTGTGAGAAAGAGAAGTTGTTGTGGCCAAATTATAATTAGTTATAATTAATGGTCCAAATTATAATTGTAAGACCCTAGCTAAGGTGTAAGACACGACTCCAACCCTAGCAACACTTGCCATTCCATCTCGCTCTCTCTCTCTCTCTCTCTCTCTCTCTCTCTCTCTCTATTGTTCTTGAGAAGCCCTAGCCGCCATCTTGTTTTTGCTAGCATAGAAAATTTTGATGCTTAAATGTTCCTCTGTATGGATTACTATTAGAGATAATCACAGACTCTGATTATAGTGGTTGGATGTTCAACTCTCGTGGAGTTTGATAAAGAGGATTGCTGGATCACACCTCAACTTAAAGAAGAAAACTTTTGTTCTTCGGATGATCAAACAAAGGTAAAAAGCTGTTACCTTTGATCTATTTATGTCTTGTTTTCCACACATATGCGGGTCCTGGGATGGTATCTCATTTTATTTTTCCTCTACGCCGTATAGGATATCAGCCAGAGATACCCAACATACATTGCCTAAGACCTTAATCAAACGGGCCCATAAGTGATGTATTCCAATTACAAAATTACACTTCACTCTTTATTTATTATGTAACCCTTTAATTCCATGCATCTTGCATGAATCTTTCATGCAACCTCTCTTAAATTAACACATGTCCATGGGCTAGCAATCACAGAATGCCACACATACCGTTTTAGCCGTGATTTCCTCTTTTTTTTAGAAATGTCTAAAATAGGGTCCATAACGGAAAAATATTTTATTTCACCATCCAACTCCAAAAATTCTACTGAATCTATTGGTTATACTTAAATTCTTCAATTCCTTCTCAATTTTGTCAAATTTGCGTTCAAAGTCGTAGGCACAGTTAAAATGATGAAAATGTCCCTGATATCCCAGGTAGCATAATTCACACCAAAACTCATGTTTCATCGCACTGATCAATTTTTCTTTTCAGCGTACCCTCACATTCTTATTTTGTTAACAATAATAGCCTTTTGAAGATTTAGGGTATGGGTAGAATAAACCCAATAATTATATCCAGATCTTGACAAAATATTATTATACCAAAGTATTCATCTCATTACACCGATCAACTTTTGTTCTGGACATCGATACAAATTCTCATTCTATTACAAATAGTAGCTAATCAAAAGTAAAAAGTTAGGGTATTACATTCTCCCCTCCTTACAAAAATTTTGTCCTCAAAATTGGCTTACAATAGGAATAGTTCTAGATACTTTTTCAACATCTTTACCTCTGTTTCCCAAGTTGCATCTTGCACCCGGTGATGATTTCACAACACTTTCACAAGCGAAATCTTCTTATTCTGCAATTCCTTTTCAACATACTCTAAGATCCTAATAGGCTTTTCCTTGTACTTCAAGCGTGGAGTTATCTCAAAAGATTCTTCATTCAAAATGTGAGCCGGATCAACCACATACTTTCGAAGTTGGGATACATAAAACACGTTGTGAATTCCTTGAAGCTCTATGGGTAACTCCAACCTATAAGCTACTTTCCCAATCTTCTTGACAATAGGGAATATTCCTATGTACCTAGGTGCCAATTTCTTCCCTTGTCTTTTGGTTCCCAATTATCATTATTGAGTCAACTTCAATAATGCACGATCCTCTTCAACAAATTCCAAATCTCTCCTACATCGATCCACATAACTTTTTTGTCTACTCTGTGCTGCCTCGAACTTGGTTTTGATCATCTCGATAGCCTTTGAACTTTTTCGAGATCAAAAGCATCTTGTTCACCCATTCTCTGTCCTAAACTTTCCCAATATAATGAGGACAGACATTTCCTTCAATATAAAGCTTCAAACAAGGCCATTCCGATGGTTGATTGATAACTGTTGTTGTAGGCAAATTCTGCGTATGCTAAATTATTAATCCACTTAGTTCCAAAATCTAAAGCGCAAGCCCGCAACATATCTTCCAAAACCCTACTCACTCATTCAGCCTGTCTATCCATCTATGGGTTCACTCTTGTTTTGAATTTTAATGTTGTCTCATATCTCTGCTACAACTTAGTCCAAAATTTCGAAGTAAATCTGGGGTCTCGATTCAATACAATGCTAGAGGGTACTCCGTGTAGTCTGATTACTTCCTCTATGTAGATTTTACTTAACTTCTCTAGAGAATCTTGTTCATTGATTGGGATGAAATAAGCAAACTTAGTCAGTCAATCAACTATCACTCATATAGTATCCCCCTATCCTACTACCATGGGTAATCCTGTAATGAAATCCATCATAATTTTATCCCATTTCCATGATTGAGTTCGTAACGGCAGCAATAACCCTCCATGCCATTGCAGATTAGCTTTTACTTGTTGGCAAGGCAAGCATCGAGCCATAAAATATGAGATATCCTTCTTCATACTAATCCACCAATAATGCCATTTTAAGTCTTGATACATCTTCACGGCTCCCGAATAGATGGTATACTTACTCCGATGTGCCTCCATCAAAATATCTTGTCTCATCGTAGACTGTTCGAGATACAATACCAATCTCGAAAATAAATAATTCCATTATTGTCCCTTCGAAACCTATCTCATTCTTTATCTACCTCCTTCTGCACTAGTCTTTGCAATTCTTCATCTTTATCTTGCTCTTCCTTTAACCGTTGTAGAAAAATAGGTTGAATGGAAATATTACTCAGCATTATTTCTCTATTTACTACAAATGTTTCCAATTCTCAAATTTGTAGCATCCAAAGAGTTGATAAATTTGCCTTCCTACTAAGGGCATTTGCTACGGTTATTGCCTTCTAAGGATGATCCTTAATTGGACGCCAAAATTCTTCCAGAGATTCCATCCATCGATGTTGTCTCATATTCAAATCTTTCTGAGTAAAAACATACTTCAAACTTGTGTGATCGGTGAAAACTTCAAACTTAGCTCCATACAAATAATGCCTCCACTTCTTAAGAGCAAATACAAAAATTGCCAACTCTAGGTCATGCGTAGGATAATTCTTCTCATGGGATTTTAATTTCCTAGAGATATAGGCTATCATCTTTTTTTCCCTGCATATAATACTCCTTCCAATCCTTCCTTTGACACATCCGTGTACACCTAATAAAGTTTGTCGATGTTCGGCAATGCCAAAAAATGAGCAAAGCTTAACATCTTTTTCAGTTCCTGAAAACTTTTCTCACACTTCTCAGTCCACACATAGGGAACTTTCTTTTAGGTGAGTCGAGTCAAAGGTGAAGCTATCTTAGAGAATTCCTCAATAAATCTTCGATAATACCATCCTAATCCCAAGAAACTTCGAATTTCAATTGAAGACTTAGTGCATTTCCAATTTGTCATTTTCTCAACTTTTGCAAGATCCATGGTAATTCCGTCTTTGGATATCACATATCATAAGAATGCTACTTCTTGTAGCCAAAACTCAAATTAACTAAACTTTGCATACAATTTAGCTTCTCTTATCTTTCCCAATACTTTCCTAAGGTGCTGCTCATATTCTTAGGGATCTTTAGAGTACACCAAAATGTCATCTATGAATATAACCACAAAATTATGTAAATCCAGACTTGGTAATATCCTTGGCTCAAGTCTAATTTCGAAAAACATTCGGCAACTTATAACTGGTCAAACAGTTCATTATCCATGGGCAACGGATATTTATTCTTTACAGTCATTGCATTCAGCCCTCGATAATCTATACATATCCGCAATGACCCATCTTTCTTCTTAACAAATAATACATGTGCTCCCCACGGTGAAATACATAGTCGAATAAACCCTTGCCCCATCAATTCCTGTTGTTATTTCTTGAGCTCCTGTAATTCCATGGGTGCTATTCTATAAGGGGTCCTTGAAATTAGTTCCTCTGATGGCACTAGATCAATGGAAAACTCTACTTCTATCTCCGGTGGTAACTCCTTCAATTTCGCTGGAAACACATCTAAATGCTCATTCACAATAGGAACATATTTGGGCTTCTTAACCACTCTTGGCTTATTAATTACAAAAGACAAGTATCCTGTGCACCCTTTCCAAATCATCTTTCCGGCCTTGAGTCTCGAAATAAAAGCATCACTTTTCCTTCAAGCCTCATCTACAAATTCCAATATAGCTTTCCCAGGCTGATGGAAATGTACTACCTTATGTCTACAATCAACTTAAGCATGAAGTTGGGATAGCCAATCCATGCCCAAGATAGCATCATAATCCTCTATGAGCAAACATATCAAATCTCCTCCTAATACTTTATCTCCTACCATGATCTTACAATTCCTATGTATTTTCTCACTATTCATTTGCTTTCCCAATAGGGTACTGACAATCATTTCATATGAAATTTATTCCCCCTTTATTCCCATAGAATCAAGAAATGAATTAGCAATAAAAGAATGTGTGGAACCAAGATCTACCAATACTTTAGCATTATGATAAAAAATAAGGAGCGTACTTTCCACCACTGTAGTCTGGTTGTCTATCTTCTCTAATGCCACCACCCGAGCGTTTACTTGCAGTTTGGGGGGTCCAGTTCTAGAAGTAGAAGCTTGCCCTGGGTTTCCCAATTCTTCTGGATGTGTTTTGGTCGTGTGTTTGTTTTGGGAATCCTTGCCTGTTTTGTACTTGCTATGGCATTATAACCGACTATCTGTACGCGGAGAAAATCTCATTTCATGGCTTAACCTTAACAATTAGGTGCAATATTGCCTTACCGATTGTGTCAAGACATGGGGGTGACGACTCAACGGCTCCTGGTCCCGATGTTGACCAAGTACATCGGCTAAAAAATTCTTAACGTCATCATTAGCTTGGCGAAATTCATATCATCATCGGCTCAAAGTTATTGTTGTAACGGCTCGGCTAAAGTTGAATTCAACACATGGCCCTAGAGTCTCGTTGCTTTTATGGCACGATCAAGTGAAGCAACGGGAATCGTACCTCTTTTAATTCGTAGTCGTTCTTTTCCTGACAAAGTTAGAATGTCTCGATCGTTGCTGAAGGTTTCCAACTCCTCAAGTTTGTAACACACGAGCGGCTAGTCTTTAAATTTCACTTTAAATAGCTGTGGTCCCCATTACTC
Organism: Voacanga thouarsii; assembly: GCA_026120185.1. Classification (NCBI taxonomy): domain Eukaryota; kingdom Viridiplantae; phylum Streptophyta; class Magnoliopsida; order Gentianales; family Apocynaceae; genus Voacanga; species Voacanga thouarsii. The sequence continues at coordinate 1,237,854 of JANUWF010001341.1, read as the reverse complement.
CATCTTCACCAATAAAAAAATCCTTTTTCTGATAAACTCTACTTCGATAAAACTTTTATCCTTCCCGTGAAATTTGACAGCATTTCTTGCACCTCCCTTGTTGATGATTTCTGATTTTTCATGGCCACCCCAGTTGGTAACACCCCCTTAACTTTGGATCAAGCTGAAGCTAACTTAATGCCTTAGGCCCACAGCTATTGTTGATGGAGGTCACCGCTAATCATCTGTGATTTACCTAGCAGGGGGATTTTATCCTCCCGTTAAATCGGAGTGACTTTTCTACGGTCGGTCTCCCGTTTTCCTTTCACCATTGGTCGTGTCCTCTGAAGAATTATAGAGAATGGCATGATCATTATCATGCTATCTTCAGTGCCCTTTAGGATCAATGGGGGAGATGCCGCTATGATATCCAATTTTGACATGGCCTTTGACTGTAACCTCTTCAATGTGGTTCTGCAGTTCTGGTCATCAGCAATTAATGGCTTTATATTTTCCCCCGGGTGTTTTCTCTGACCATCATGGATATTTATACCATCTTAGGCTTTCGATGTGATAGAGATGAGATCCTTAACCTCCACGATGATGAAAGTTTGCCTGCCATCGACGCCTACCTAGATAAAGCCATTGCTTCCTATGGTAATTTCATGGCTGCCCAAAGGGGCGTAGGCGGTGTTTCATCGGAGCAAGAGCAAGCCTCCCTTCTATGGTTATGTCTCTATAAGTACATCATATGTTCCCATTCGGCCGGGATAAGTAACAAATACCAATACTACGTATCAGCTATGCTGAGGAAGAAAAGGCATTACGACCTGGCTTTCTTGGTGCTGGCCTTAGTTTATCAGATGATGAACTAGATGACTTCGGTCCTATCAGCTGGTAGTGATCCAACCAACCTCGGCAGCCTCTCTAGGGTATGTAACTGTGGCTTTATCAATATGTCCCCCAATTCGGTGTTATCAACGTCTTAGGGGATTCTGCTGACTCCTTCACCCAGGTCACTGGCTATCAGCTATTAAGAACCCCTCTGAACAAATCTTTAGTCGGTACCATTATGTAGTATCTTCATCTGAACCGCCTACAAAACATGCCTCACTTCTTCCCCTAGCCTGCTTGGGAAAACTGGCTCTCTTTGGTTGAAAAACCTTGTCGATGCATCAAAGGTTTCTCAACAGACCATCTAGGCTAAAATGTTGTGTCCTAGGAAGCTCCTTTTAGGGGCCGAACTAGCTGCACAAAATGGCAAATCATCATGCGAATGGTACAATCCTCATTACTTGTCTTTGCAATTTGAGCTTATTCAGGACATCCCTACTGATCTTGGGCATGTATCATCCTTCCCTGTCATGTCCATGTTATCGGCTGACGATGTGCACACTCTAGCCTTTAGGTCCCTGACTATTATCTGTTCCTTTGAGTATCATCATTTTTAAGTCGTCCTAAAAGCTACACCCAACTTCAACCTTTGGTGGCGATTGATGAGTGAGATACTTTTCTCTGCCCCTGTGGAAACATGGTTGCTTAGGTTGGCTGGGTCGAGCATCAATGGAAGTGGAAGCATCGATGCAAAGAAAAGGTAAAAAGAGCAAGATACTTGCCAGTCTTGTTGTCGTACCGTCATTCCAAATACCGCTAGTGAAGAAGAAGAAGAAGAAGAAGAAGAAGAAGAAGAAGAAGAAGAAGAAGTTCTTCCTCTACTTAGGCAATCCAAAAGGCAGCAAGCCACCTACACCCCAACAATTACCAAGGTTTGGTCTCTTGTACTAAAATTTTTCTGATATTGTTCTATTTTAGACACAAGGTCTAACTTCTTATTCCTCTCCTTTGCAGAAATAAAAACTCAGCCGATTAGTTATTTTCAACTCTTCCTCTGAGTTGACAGAAGCATGCCCGCTTGTCACCTGAAAAGACAACACCAGCTGAGGAGGAATCTTTGGCTGCTTTTCTTGTGAAACCCCACCTAATGCCAACCCTAGAGTAAGAGGGTTAGGATGCATATCATATCATTTTGCATGAATATATATATATATATATTTGAATAATTTTATGTGATTTAAAATTATTATTTATCGGTTAAAAGGGCTTAGTTATGCTTATTGAGTAGGAAGGGTAAAATGGTAATTTTGCTTGAGGTCAAAAAAGGAAGAGAGCTTAAGGATTAAATAAGAAGAATATTTGGGTGAGAAAATAAAAACAAGAGTTGTTGTGGTTTAGTGGTTAGAGCTTTGGAATTAATCTCTAAGGTCGTGAGTTCAAATCCCATCATTTAAGTTTTTATCATGGTTATCTTAGTTAAGTTTGAATTTTTGTTTTCTTTCATTCCATAAAACTAGGAATGTTGTCCTAGGGGAGACACGAAGAGAATGTCGTAATCCTATCATCATGCCCTAAAAAGAATTCTAGAGGAATTCTTGTCCTTTTATTATCTCTAGCTTGTCCTAACCTCTTCACTAATTAAATTTGTTCAAAATTTATCCAAATTCATATTTTTAATTCCAGAAAATTCAGCAAGGATTCTTAGTCTTTGAATTTTGAAAATGAATCTTGGAAGTTGGAGAATTGACTGAAAATAGGAGATGAGTTAGGGGAGGTTCCCAAGGGAAATTAATCACTATGGTTGAACCTTCAACCTTAACTCCATAGTGTTCATATTCTTCATGGAAGAAATTTGGAAATTTTCCAGATTTTGAGCAACCTAGCTTTCAAAAAACTCAACCATGTTTCGTACTCATTTTCTGTCAAAAAGATGGCCAATTTATTCAGCTTGAAGACTGAAATTCCTCTGCAAAATCGGACTGCACAAAAACTGTGCAAATTAGAAAAAAAAAAATTCTGGACAGTAGAATTGGAGCTGTTTTCTTCTGTCATCAACTCAGCAAAATGCTTATGCTTTTCCTCCATAAAGAAGGCTGGAAACCAGCCTTAAAGGACTCTCAAACACCTCTCAAAATCCTCTGTAAATTGGGTTGGAATGTTGCAAAAAAACTACATAGAAAATTCAGCAAACCTTCGAACCATGAACATCATGAAACCAGAAAATTTCCAGCTTTGTTCCCTTTAAGCCTTGGCCGAAAACCACCCTTAAACCACTATAAATTAACCTTTGTTCAGCCATGAATTGAACACCATTACCCTTTCCATTTACCTTACATAATTGGACTCTATAACCACACCTCAAATTCCTCCTACAATTACTCCAATCAAACTTCCATTTGAATTTCTTCTGCCATTGAGCTCAGAATTTTGGCCAGCCTTAAAGCTTTATCAACCTTCATTCATTTAAGAAAAACACAGCAGTCCAACCGGCTCCATTGAAACTCTAAGAAACCTTTATCAATCAAATACCATTAACATATCTTTTACCTCAAAACACTCCTTAAATTTCTCCATTTGAATTTCAAACAACCAGATTTTTCTCTTACCCCTAAACTGAAACCAAAATCCCTAAACTGCCTCAATCATTCGGCCAGCCCTCTTCAACAATTCATCCAACATTCCCCTCTAGTTCTCTCCATTTCCACCAGGAACACACACTACCTTTCTTCAAGCCAAAGACCACTTTAAACACCTCCAATCCCTCTCAAAAACCGTAGAACACACCTACATACTCCCTAGAGTCCATTTCTAGAATTTATAATATCAAATCTCAAAAACAAAAATTGGCATTTGGATCACAATCAGATTTTTTTCCCTTGAAGTCTCAAGAAAATCATCAAGGTAACCAAGAACAACTTTTTTATTTATCTTCTTCCCTTCAATCTTTATCATATCATGCTAATGCTCTCTCTCTCTCTCTCTCTCTCTCACACACGCACACACACTCTCTCTCTCTCTGCCAAAATGGTTGCTACAACCATGGCTGTTTTCTTTCTCCTCTATAGGACAATTCAAAACTCTCAAGTGCGTGGACCTTCTTAAATCTCCATTGAAATAATCATCAATGAAGTATTTCTCCTTAACCTTTCTTTTAAATTCTAAATTCATGTCTCTTAGCTGTTAATAGAGAGGGTAGAATATAAATGGGTGTGAGTAGATGCATATGTATGAAGGGGTTGAGATTGGAGCATGAGAATGATTGATCATGATTAAGCTTTATGAAATTCCTTGAGAATCAATGTATGCTCTCCATGTCTTAAGAAATTATGAATGTTTAAGCATGCTAGATGTTATGACACATTTGGTGAATAGGATGTTATGTTCTTATTTTCATTGAAGCCATGAGTATGATTATGCTTAGAAGAGATTTGGCCTTGTGATAGTAGGTATGGCTTTAAGCCTATGTTCATGAATAGAATAGTTTGTTGTTTGATGTTGGAGTATATGCTCATGAATCTTGTTAACAATAGGAAAATTATAATCATGACCTTGTTGATCCTAGGCTATGTTGATTAACAAATTTTATTACCCTAATTAAAATTATTACTCTGTTTTTCCTCCAAAGATTTCAAAAATTCCTAGGAAGTTTTGGAATTGGAATATTAAATGAAATAGTGGTATTTTATTAGCCTAATAAATGATATCTTTTATTAAGAAATAGTATATATATCTATATATATATATATAATAATGAAAAATAAAACCCTTTTTATAAATAATAATAATAATAATAATAATAATAATAATAATAATAATAATAATAATAATAATAATAAATAAACTATTAATGTCCTTGTAGACCATATATTCATAAATATTAGTTATATTTATTTGTTATCTATTAATCAAAATTTAATAAAATTTATTTATTATTAATTATTTACTATCTATTAATTATTAATTAAGAGATTAGTAATAATTTTTTATTTATTTTAATAATATTATTATTTAAAAATGAGCATTTATTAATAACATCTAGGACTTAGGATTCTTCAATAATTAAACCCTAGTTTATTTATTAATAATAACACTCAAGATTTATTATTTGAACCTATAACTTATTAGTAGTTATTTTAAAACTCCTAGTTATTTTAACTTATCATGCTAGACTTCTTTTATAAAATTCTTTATCAGCTGGCCTTAAAGCCTAGGACATTAGGGTCATAATTGTAATTAGTTGAATTAGGAATTATTTGTGTAAGGCAAATATAGCTCAAGTATAACCTTATGTCTTGTGTTTACCCCAGGCGGGGTTAGGTCCGCATTGGAAGATTTTTGTATTCGAGCAAGCAAAGGATCTGGTAAGCCTCTGCATAAACTTATTTGAAGACAAAAGATTTCTATGGCAAGCTAAACCCGATGTGTATGGACACTCATTTTGTAAAGGTAATTAATGATTGTTTCCTTTCATGTTTTAGTCAAACAAATCATTTGAAAATCAAACAAGTAGTTTTGCACAAACACTAAACTCTTTCTAAAAACCAACTTTGACAAGAATTTTAGAAACCCTTAATTGCTACTTTCAAATAAAGCAATGTATTATCAGTTTTTTTTCCTAAGTGGGACAATCATCGTTAAGTACTCAATAAGGGTAGACTACCAGGATTAGTCTTTGAAGGGTTAGGGTAAGTCTCTCAGTAGGTGGCCACTTCTGAGGGGTTAGTGCTTCTCGGATAGGATGCCAATCCAAGCTAGCAAGTTTTAGTTATATGGACTGTGTATTTCCGGAGTGGACAACCGGTAAGTTTGGGTGTAGAGAATGAGGAGCATCTCACCTGGTAAGCCGATCACCTACCTTTTGTCCGTCTACACAAAGTGTGGCATTCTGACCGTTATATGGTAATGGGACACAACGTGTGGTAACCCATGGCTACCCATTTGAGTGGTTGTATTTATTGTGCACATGTATGGTTTGAAAAGCAAAACGCCACTATTTATTTTTAACATTATTTAATGCTTGCCAGCACTTTCTCTTATGCAATTTTTACAACTTGCATACATAAACTGTTTTACCTGAAACACTCAAAGCACACACAGGCTTACTGAGATTTTTATCTCATCACCTTTTATACCATGCTTTTAGGTTGATCCTGCTGTGGAGATGAATAGCTAGTCTTGTTTACCCATGCTTTGAAGACTTTATGTTATTTTTCTTATGTGTTGTTTTGAGAGATGGTAGCAAACAATTTATTTTAGATTTATTCATGTATTTTTGGATTGTAATAAGTTCAATCTTAAAGTATTGCTTTTATTTTCTTTTGTGTGGCCTAGTTATAAAGACCCTTTATCCTTTGGACGGGGCGACATCCCCAGCCCCGATGGGCCTAGGTGGTGGGGTGTTACATCTCCTTTATCGGCTATACTTCCAACATCTGAGTGCCTATCTCAGAGAAAATAGTAATTGACAAACCTATTCCATCTTCTGCATAGCCTATCTCTGAACCCTCTTTGGTAGAATCTCCAAAAGAAGCTGCTCCCTCTCAACCAATAATGTCTAAGGCTACTGCATTAGAGCTCTTGAATTGCCTAATGGGGCCACCCTATCGACCGGCCAGCATTCTCAGAATGCAATCAGTCGAGCCTTTCTGCTGCTTGCACAATCGGCTGATATCGACATTCCTGTTGAATTAAAGCATCTATCGGCTGATTACGTGGGGCACATGAGGTTCACTCAGCATTTCTTCTCATACACCAAAAAAGGAGGGATGAAGCTTCTCATCAACTTAAGGCTTTGGAGGTACTCCAAGAGTAAGAAGCTTTTCTGCAATCCTATCGCCTAGAAGCCTCTGCCCACCTAAGCATTCTTTGAGCTGAAATTTTAGAAAAAGTTGATAAAATTGAAGGACTTGAAAAATAATTGCAAGAACTTCAAGTGGAGCTAAATTCTGAGAAAAGGGCTCTAGAAGAAAATTTTGAGGCCGAAAGCATCTGTCAACAAACGGCCTCTTCCGCAGAAGAGTCAGCAACTAAGTTTCAGGATGAATGGCTCATGTTGGAGGAAGATGAAGAACTGCTTCAAATGGAGCTACAATACTCGAAGAAACTACTGGCTGGTATGTAATTATCGTGGGATAATTTCCAATCCTACGTGACTAATTTTTTCCATCATACTGATGACGCTAGTCCTTCAGGTACTCAACCTGGAGATGCAGAAGTTCACCCACCCCCAACGGAGGAAACGGTTGTTGAGCTAGAATAGACCTAAGAAGAGGCAACTAGCCACGTAGAAAGTAGAGGGAAATCCTACTGGAGACAACTCTGCCTGAGAAAGATCCGAGTTGGCTCACCATACTTCCATTTGCTCAGCCGATCGAGACGCCTCACACACAGTATAAGGAGAATTGATTTTTTGTAATATGTCTAGCTCGGTCTCAAATGTTATAGCCATCTAATCAACTTTTTTGTGATCAACTATCTTCTTGAATGCAAATATTTTCCCTCTTTTTCTTCTTTTTGCTGTTGTTATTGTTCTTTCTTCTTTTTTTTTCTTTTCCTCTTTTTTTTTTTTTTTACTCTTTTCCTGCCATGGTTATATCTCAAAATGTAGGATAGAATTTTTTTTAAAAATATTTATCATTTTATGGCATTACTTACCTCTTTTTCATCGGGTGTCATCAGCTGATAAGCCCCTCCATAAAAAACCTATGTAACAAGAAAAGGTCTTTCCAAGGAAATGGACCACTTACCATAACGTGGGTCCTTTGGTGCGACTAGTAGTATGGTTTTCCAAACTATATCTCCTTCCTGAAAATTCCTTCCTTGCACTCTCCAGTTATAGGCTTTTACTACCTTTTCCTTGTGCCTTTTGATATTTTCTAGTGCTACCCATTGGTCCTATTCGGCTTGATCTAAACACATAGCTAAGGTCAACTTGTAATCCTCAACCAAAAAATAATGTTGGTAAGCTACTCGAGCTGATCGCAATGATAACTCAGCAGGTAACATCGTATCCTATCCATATGTCATCCTAAATGGCATGAAACCTGCAGCAATTTTGAAGGCATTCCGATAAGTCCATAGAATGTCTTGGAGTATTTCGTGCCACCTTCTGTGATTGTCCTTCAATGACTTTCGGATCATGCTAATCAAGGTCCTGTTTGTAGCTTTAGCTTGACCATTGGCCAATGCATAGTACAGGGATGAATGTAATTGTTCAACTTGGAATTGAGTTAGAAAGTTATGTACCTTATCTCCCGTGAACATAGTTCCTTGATCGACCGTTATTCTTTCTAGTATGCTAAATTTAAATAGAATATGCTACTGAAAGAAAGTGATAACGGCAGGCTAAGTTGCCCCGATCAGTGCTTGTACCTCTACCCAATTGGTAAAATAATCCATTACCACTAACATAAAGGTATGCTATTTAGTCAATGACAGAAGAATCTTGCCGATGACATCTAAAGCCTAACCCCTGAAAGGCTACAACTTGATGATAGGATGCAATTCCGCAGAAGGTGCGTGTATCATGGGACCATGCTTTTGACACGCCTCACATCCAACTACATAGGCTACACAGTCCGTGGCCATAGAAGGTCAATAAAATTTGTGACATTATAGTGTCCATTTTAGCTTTGGGTCTGCCTACTGAGCACCGCATAGGCCTTCATACATCTCGGCTAGTGCCTATGACACTTCTTACTTTGACAAACATCTCAATAAAACTCCTAAATGACTTCTTCTAAATAAATCATTTCCGATCAGCATAAATTTCAACGCCTTATGTTTTAATACCTATGACATAGGACCTGTAGGTTTTTGTAAATAGGAAACGATATCAAAACGCCAATTTTCTTCGTGTTCCTCTCCCGATATTTGTTAGCACATTACTCTCCCAGTTCTTTTCTTGAATCTTGAAGTTATTTGTGCCAAATTGTTTGCCCCTTGGTTCTTAGTTCCAGGGATGTGAGTTAACATAACTTTCGAAAAGTGTTACAGCAATGCCTTTACTTCCTATAACTTATCCAACATAACAGGGTTAGTGTATTTATACTCACCTAAAGTCTGTCGGATGACAATTTAGGAATCCCCTGTTATATTGACCACTTATGCATCTAAAGCCTTCAAGACTCGAAGTTCCAAAATTAGAGCATCATACTCTTCCTGATTATTTGAAGTTTCATTCCTTAATTCAAAAAGTATTCTTCTTTATTGTCCATATGGGGCTTCAATGACCAAACCGACACCTACCTTAGATTGGGTGTTAGATTCATCAAACTGCAACTTCTATGGTTTGTATGAACTGTATCCCTGTGCTTCTTCTTTACCAAGATTGGGCACTTCAAAACAAGGCTGTTCAACCAAGAAATTAGCTATGGCTTGACTTTTTGTTGCTTTCAAAGGCACGTGAGTAAAAAAAAATATATATGTAGCTTAATTGACCATTTCATTAACCGTCCTTGCAACAAGAGGCAGTTTAACAGATATTTGACTAGATCAATTTTGTATAAGACTTGCACCTCCTAAGGTAACAGATAATGTTCTAATTTTGTACATGCATAATATAAAGATAACCATAGCTTTTCAATGGGAGAATACCTTGTTGCGGTATCTATTAGATTTCGACCGAGGCAGTTTACTGCTCTTTCAACCCCCTGTGCATTGTCCTGAGCTAACAGGTTTCCAATATACTCCTGAACTATTGAATTGTACAATTTCAAGGGTGTCTTATCGTGTGGTGGCATTAAGATAGGTGGCTGTGATAAAACCATTTTGATCTGATCGAAAGTCGTTTGATTCTCCGACTGCCAGAAAAACTCTTGAGACAACTTCAACCGAAGTAATAAGGAAAACGCCTTTTGTTTCCCTGCAATATTTGCTAGAAAACATTATAGGAAGTTAATTTTTCCAATGAAACTCTAGAGCTCTTTCTTGGATTACAATGGTCTTGCCTATAGAATATCTCTTGCTTTATTCTAATCCACTTCAACTCCTCTTTGATGCCTTAGAAACTCGAGGAAATTTTCAACTGAAACCCTAAAAACCCATTTGGCAAGGTTGATTTTTAGCCGATGCTTGTGCATTCAGAGAAATGCTTGCTCTAGCCACCTCAAGTGCTATGAGAAGGTGGGTGACTTAACCACCAGATCATCAATGTGGACCTTTATGGCCTTGCTGATGAGATCATGGAAAATGAGGTTCATGGCTCTCTGCAAAGCAGGCCCCAGTGTTCTTTAAACCAAGGCCATGACTAGCCATTTGAACAAACTGATAGAACCTAGACATAAGAAGGTTATCTTTTGTGTGTCCTTTTTGGCTATAAATATCTGATTGTAACCAAAGTATCCATCTATAAAGCTTAAGAATTGGTTTTCTGCTACCGAGTCTACCAACATGTCGGCATCGGTATAGTGTATTCACCCTTTGGTATGGCCAAATTCAAATTTCTAAAATCAACACAAACTCGGAGCTGGCCATTTTTCTTGATGACAAGAACACTGTTGGACACCTAGTTCACATATCGACAGGTACGGATGAAACCACACTGAAGTAACCTCTCGATTTCTTTTTTGATTCTAGGTAGGAGTGAGCGATTAAAATATTGGGCAGGTTATTTATGAGGCTTGAAACCTTCCTTAATTAGTAAGCAATGCATGATTATGCCTTTGTCCAACCCTGGCATTTAATGCTAATCCCATGCAAAATAATCTTTGTACCTATGAATCAAAGCTGTTAGGGTATTCCAATAGAGAATTAAATATAGGATTATTTTTGTAGTTTTGTTTTCTCTAGGTCCTCCGATATCCACCTCTGTTAGCAGATCCTGAGCGATGAAACCAGGTGGATGACAATCATCAGGGTCTTCTGTCCTCAAAGCTTTACCTTCTATCCCTTCTATTGTAATCAGATTTTAGGCCATGGTGAGCTTGGCGTATCGACATAGATCAAGGGTAGAATGGTAAAACACAATCTTATCATATGCACTTCTGCTAAGAATGGGTTAGGATCGAATGGTATCTTTTCCACTCGTTCTGCATCCCAGATTAACAATATTTGGCGAAGCATTGATGGAATACAATAATTTGTGTGAATCTAATCTCTACCTAATGGGATAGAATAAGCCAGATTTGTCGTTATTACAAAGAAAATATTTTTGCTGACCTTAGATCTAACTGCCACATCAAAAGTGATAACTCATTTTACCTTAGCTGTTTCCCCAGTAAAATTGAGCATTTAGATGTCTACAGGAGACAAATCGGGTTTATCCTTACCAAGCGTCTTAAGGTTAGCAATACATTCAGTATAGCCCCTCCATCAATGAAGACCCAAGAAAAAAGTTTTCCATTAATATGCGCCTTAATATACAACAGCTGGAGGTGATTAATATGTCCTGCCGTTGGGATTGGAAAGAACATCTCTTTCGATGGTACCTTGAATTCGATGAGTTCAATGGCAGCTTCTTCCGTTGCATAGTAGTCTTCCTCCACCACTTCTTGCTAGACCCTTGCTCGGAATTGTGATGGAAGAATGCTAAGTATATTTTGACTTAGTGAGGCACACACCTACTCATCTAACTATTTCTCAGGCATTTATGTCTCTTCTAAGCTCATTTCCTCTATTCCCGCCATCTCTGAATCTTTGTAAGACAGGGGTGACCACCCAAGAAGAATGGCTCTTTATAAGGTACATACACTGTAAACTTCTCATCTTTTTCATGGAAGTGAGCTGTGAGAGTTGGAACAGTAAACTGAATGAAGATCGACGACCAATCATCTAGCCTTTGGAATGCTATTCTTTCAACTTCAAAGGTTTTAGATTGCTCTTTAATGAAAGAATCTCCTGATTTTTGTTCCGTATCTTCCATGCATGTCTATACTATGCTTGTATCTGCCCTTGGGAACAGGTTTGTATCGACTAAGGTTTCCTCACGTTTGTCAGCAAATCTCACTCTTCCTTCTTGCAATGCTTTTTCAATTGTGTTCCTGAAAATAACACAGCTATTGTTATCCAAATTATGCCACTTACAGTATTTCTTTCCCTTTAACTCCTCTGGGCTTGGGACTTTGTGACCGAAAGGTAAATGGATTTATTTGTTCTTGACCGTCTGATCAAAGATTATTTCGACCTTTGATATATCGAATGTATAAGTGGCTGGCCTCGGAGGAGAAACCTCTTCCTTCCCCTTGCTAGGTTTCAAAAAGTGATAAGTATAAGATGAACCTTTCACTAACTCTACCACTATTATCTCTATCAGTTGTACTTCTTCGTTGTCCATAACATCATCCATAACTAATATCATGGCTTACCCATGAGAGAAATTGACAGATTGCTTTTTCTCCTTTTCCTTGATCATTTCTTCTATTCTGACAGCATGGGAATACAAATGGGACAGATTAGAAAAATCCTTGAGAATGAGATGCTCTTTGAGTTGCAGATACATTTTTACTGATAGCTATTCTAGCACACTCCATTTCTGGCAGTTGAGTGGTACATTTAGCCTTTATCTACCGAAAGCACTCAATAAATTCTACTACACCTTCGAATGACTTTTGCTTGACTGCCAAGAGATTTGCAATGGAAACCTCAAGTGTCGATTTGAAGAAACGCTAATGAAAAATCCATTCCATAGCTGCCTATGAATACACAGAATTGGGCATCAGATTTGCATACCAAGTAAATGCTGCCCTATTAAAGATAAAGAAAATAATTACAATTTATGCCAATTACTGTTCCCAAATTTGCCACTTTGTGTCGTGAACCTTGCAATATGTTCCATGGTTAATTTATTGTCCTCTCCAAATAATATGGAGAACTCAACCACTTTAAACCCCTGAGGTAACACTGCTTTAGAATCTACCCAATCGGGATAAGGTTTCTAATAAACTGGCTGATCCTTGGTCTGCTGACGCAATGCTTCTGTCTTTGTGTTAACATCGGCTGATGATGCTTGTTGCTGATTATGCATGGGGGAATTTAGCATAATTGGTCGGGAACCTTGTCTTGGGAATGGGGCCATCTCAGGGTATCTCTCTCATTGTATCGAATAAGTTGTCACCGTTGTAGGATATATGGGAGAAACAGTTGTAGCATAGCTCGTAGCCCTCCATACGGGAAATAAACACTCTTGTTTGGGGCTGCCGTTAGGTCATAAGATACCTATACCCCCATTGGTGCCTGGACCCCCATAATCTGGTATTGTGCAGTTCTTTCTAGGAAAGGCTCTAGGGAACCACATTTTGTGCCGCTAATCCTTGATTCCCTTGGTGGCCCACTGGTATCGAAAATGACGGTTCCCTGCACAATAATTGCACTGATCCATAAGATGGTGCACCAACGGTCAAGGCAGGAGGATACACAACTACCTGCGGTATCCCATGAGCATTTTGACTCTGTGGAAAATTATGGAGCTCATTCTAAAGTAGTGGCCAGAACACTATGGCAAACCGGGGAATAAAGCTCTGAATAAGTTTATCTGTACATTACTCCATGGCTTGTCGTATGGCAGTTAAGGACTTAGGTGTCAACTGAGACACCTGAGGAGAAGACAAGGACTGTGTTCCTGCCTAGGAAGGGTTATTTGGGCATTACTAGAAGTCATCGCAGTAGGATCAAAAGCTCCCTGTAAAGCCCAAATTGTAGGCTGATTGATTAGATGAATCTGATAATGGCCCTGAGGACTACTGCTGAAGATTTGACATATGCCATCCTAAACGCAGTTGTATGTAACAACTCCCATAGGTCCCACTGGGCGTGCTAATTTATGTTGCTGTATAAAAGGGAAGCCGATGGAATTGGTGATCGCTTCACTTTCGATGAACATAAACAATCTGATAGAATAATGAATACAAGAGTTAGACCTTTTCAAAGATGTAGGTTCCTTGAACTTACAATAGAAAGGGTCCAAGAAAGTAGGAATATCGCATGCAGAGGCCAATAGGGACTGGAATTCATGTGCTTCGATTGATTTTTGTAAAAAAAAAAAAAAAAAAAAGTACAAAATTATTGGAATTTAAAATCAAAGTAAAATGAAACAAAAAGCTGGTTATAAAGAAATAAAGGAAGCTTTTGAAACTAACCAAAGCTATGAATAAAGACAGAGAAAATGAATAATAAAATGGAATGGAAAACTTGAAACTAATAATCTTCTGGATGTGTTTTTGTCATGTTTTTGTTCTGGGAATCCTTGCCCGTTTTATGCTTCATGTGGCATTGTAACCGACTATCTATACGTGGAGAAAATCTCGCTTTATGGCTCAACTTTAGTGGTTGGGTGCAGTAGTGCTTTACTAATCGTGCCAAGACATGGGAGTGACGACTTAACGGCTCCTGGTCCTGATGTTGACCGAGTACAACAGCTGAAGAATTCTTGACGTCATCATCAGCTTGGTGAAATTCCTATCGACATCAGCTCAAAGTCACTGTTGCAACAACTCGGCTAAAATTGACGTGAACAATAATATAGATATTTCACATATTTTATGTAAAATGTCTAGTAATTAAAATTTTTTTGATATAAAATAAAAGAATCGACATATTTTATATATTTCTAACATTAACAAAAAATTTATGACATAATATAAAAATAATTTTGTTACTTTTTTAATGAAAAAATAATAATTTGGTCTTGTTAAACATTAAAACAAGATATGTGGTTTCATTCAAAAATTGGCCATGAGTTTAGAGGGAAATATTTTCGTGCAATCTCTTTTTTCCCGTTGCCCCACTTTGTTGCCACTGCAAACGTTCATTTCTTCCCCTATTGTTGTGAGGCTAAGATTCCTGTGACCTGCGCAACGATTGTTGCTTCTAGCACAAAAAATCTTGTCCTGAAGAATCCATGTTTGATTTATGAGAAATTGGGTTTGTGGGCTGTCTCTTAGATTAGCTTTTGGGGGTTTAATTCGAGAGTTTTTAAAGTACTATGTATATGGTGAATTTCGGGACAAATTGATGAAGGAGGTTTGGATAGACGGGAAGAAACAAGGTTTGCAAAGCTGATTCCTAAGTCTGCCACCAAAAAGAAAAAAAAATCAAGAAAAAAGGGTATGTGTCATCCCCAACTTTTGAATTTTTTTCATTATCGTGCTCTAAATCTTTTTTTTTTCAAAATGTTTTTGATGATGTTGATGTGTTAATCTGGAATGATTTGGTTGAGCTCTATTATTTTATTGAACATAGATTTTTTTTTTTTAATTTGGATTGAGCTCTGTGTGTCTTTTGTTTGTGAGAATGAGTTAGATGTTGTGTTGCTATGTTGAGATCAATTTTTCATAGGATTTTTTGTTTTTCCATTTTATCCCAGTTCAAACAATGGCATGGTGTTAAAGATGTGGATATGTGAATTTATCTTGTTGTTGTATTTGTAAAGTGTAATTCCATTTGGACTTTTTGCATCCCATTCATAAGTAGTGCTAATCTTCATTTCCATTAAATGTTTCGTGGAAATTAAAAATTCTACTAAAATATTGAACTGTCAATATATATGTGTCAATGACTAGCATCTCCATAAGGATTCTATTAGTGAAGTTTACACTTGATAGAAATGCAAGTTTCCCACTAAAAGTATCATAGTGCAGAAGCTTTTCTTATTAAAGTAGGGACCTTGTTAAGAGATAGGCTCAGTATTTCTAAAAAAAGTTTAAAGTCTCAATATCTTGTTCTATTTGTTTTTCTATACGGATTAAAATATTCTTGCTCCTAAATTAACCTCTTGAAATATCCACCCTCATAAATTTTTTATAGACTGTTAGAAAAGCTGTGCTGAAAGAAATTGGTTGGATGAGTTTTGAGGTTTACATTGTACACACGGAGACCTGAAGTAAATCAAAGTTAAAGCTGTTGTTATCCAACTTATAATGAATGCCAGAAAGACTAATTTAGTTTTGTTGTTTTAACTATGAACCAAGGAAAGTGACATTGCTGGGACATATAGATGGCTTAATTGTTAACGATACATCTTGATCTTAGCATATTGAGGATGCAATTTTTTTAGTGTTGTACTCTAATTTGTGGTGCAGTTGTAGCAAATTATTGCTACTTGTCAAAATCTATCCAATGCTTTCATTTCTATAATGTTTATGACCTTCACATGTGGCTCAAAATACGAATCCTAGCTGGGAAGTCTATGAATGCAAAATTTTGAAGTTGTTTGAGATAGTTTCTTTTTCTACTTGTAGAATGGTGCAAATATTCTTATGCAGATTATGCTTAATTTTTATTGTACCCCTGATATGATAGTGTTATGAAATATGGTTGTGATCCGTTTGGCTGCTGGATTCTATGTTCCATATACGAATGACTTCATTCTCCTTTGATAGAATAAGAAAACCTGAAAAAATCTGTATTGTTTCACACTATGATCCATCAACTAGGGGAAATTTTCTATATATACTCGTATTTGTAGATTTTTACAACAAAAACATGTAAAATATGTAGTGAAAGCTGTCCTAAATATGATAGTACTCTTTTCTTAGGCATGTGGTCTTGAAGAACGAATTTAGCTATGGATTTAATCTCTGGGCTTCAAATATATGCAGAATCCATAAAACATGCTTCCTGCAATCAAGCGAGTTTTATCAAGATGATAATCAAGGAAGGTGCATCTTGTATTTGGAGATTCCAAACCTTATAAACCTAGTACAGATTGTGGTCACTCCTTCATACCATTTCCGCACCCCCCCCCCAAAAAAAACTTTTGCTTAAAAATTTATGGTTAAAAAATAATAGGAAAAAGAATTGAAAACATTCTGAAATTCATGCATTAAGATTCCTATGATAAGAAAGAATCAAAGGGAAAAGGAATATTGAAAGAAATTTGTGTTGTAGGAGAGACCATTTAGTAAAAACCACAATCAACAAGTTTTGGATATCTCTTCCATTAGTAAAAGGTTGGGAATCTTTTATCTTGACAATATGTTCCTGACTTCTCATAATAGTGTCATGAATCCATAAAAAAAAAAAAAAGAAGAAGAAGATTTACGTCACGATTTAGGATGACACTTGCATAATTGCTTGTACTAATTAAAATAATTTATTTATCAATTATTTGATTATTGGAATCTTCACATTATCTATATCATTAGATATTAATAAGAGACTCCTTATCCTTCGCATATATATATATATATATATATATATATATATATATATTGAGAGAGTGAGAAAATTATATTTATTTTTATTTTTTTGTGAAGTAATTTAATTATGTTTTTGCTTTAAATTGAAGAATATTATTTATTTAAATTAATATTTATAAAATTTTATTAATATTTTATTAAGTAGTTAGCTAGTATCAGTATGCCAAAGTTATTGATATTGATAAGATAATAAGTATTTTGAATAGAATTATAGTACTATAATTCTTAGCCATTTTAATGTAATTAAATATTTTGCTTTACACATTTTTTAAACGAAGAATCATTTTGTGACTTTAGTAAGCAACATCATGGTGTGTCTTATAAATAAATAAATAAATAAATAAATAAATATATATATATATATATATTATATTGCTTCATCATATAATATAATCGAAACCAAATCTAATCAATATAAAGTGATCTTGATTGTTTGAACAGTTGCCAAAATTAATTCCAATTCTATACATTTTTAGTGTTTGGCATAATATTGCTATCCCCTTTCACGAGCTGATTTAGCAATTTGAAGATTGTTTGGTGTTTCACCATTTGTAGGAGAAAGATTCAAGTGGGCTTCTAAATAAAGCTGCATTTGTAACATGGTAGGTTTCCTGGCATTTGGGATCATAGCATTTGGTTGGATCTGAAATTAGAGCTTAGGTGAATACTTGTTTCTCTGATAATTCAAACATAGTCCTAGAATTATTAGACTGTTGAAATTAAGATAATTATCTAGTTATTAGCTCTTGTTCTGTTGTAATGAAGGACCATTATGTGCATGCATTAGAAACGTTAAAATTGTTCCTTATATATTTACATGCTTGAGTTGTCTGTTTTTCCAGTTGTCATGAATTTTATGTGGATATCTTAATCTCCATTTCCATTTCCATTTCTATCTGGCAAAAGTTCTTAGCTGTACAATGTACAATGTATTCCTATTGCATACTAAATGTTCTTGTTTCCCAATTTGCTTTTCTAGAAAAAATTATATGGAGGATAGGAGTTAGATGTATAGGCAGTATGTGACCGGTGTGAAAGGAATTACAACCGAATTTATTAGGGGAGTTGAACATTTTCTTCAATATGCTTTATCAAAAGTAGCAATATCTACTAATCCTAATGAACTTAGATGTCCTTGTGCAAAGTGTAACAATTTGCATCATCATACTGCAGAAAAATCAAATTGCACTTGTATAGAGTGGGATTTACCCAAAATTATTATAATTAGACATGTCATGGCGAAGAATTTAAAAATTTGCCACAAATGTCCAATGCAAGTGTGGATGGATATGCTTCAAGATCAACCAATTGGCATCGGGAAATGGTCATAAATATAGCAGGGCTAAATTTTAATCCAGGTCCATCCTCTCCTACTACTGAAGAACCTCCTAATTCTGATGCTCAGAAATTTTATGAAATGTTGAGAGGCAGATACTCTCATCTGGGAAGGGTGTATGAGCCACTCACTCATATATGTGATAGCTCAATTAGAAAAGTGTTTTAATCAAGTCATACAACTGATGAAGGAGGTTTTACCTCAAGGGACATGATGCCAGATAACTTCTACCAAACAAAGAAGTTAGTTTCTGGACTTAGTTTAGTGGTTTAGAAGATTGATGTTTGCACCAATGGTTGTATGCTTTATAGGAGAGCTGATGTTAATATGATAGATTGCAAGTTTTGCAATCATCCTCTAAACATGAGCAGGAAGAAGGTGGGAAAAAATAAGTAGTAGCAAGAAATCCCTTTTAAGAGCATGTATTATTTCCCAATTACACCGAGGTTGCAAAGACTTTATTTATCCAAAACAGCTGCAAAGCACATGAGATGGCACGCAGAGAGCCTTACTAAGTAAGATATGATGAATAACCCCAGAGATGGTGAAGAGTGGCAGCACTTTAATTGGACTTATCTTGAATTTGCAAATGAGGTGAGGAATGTTAGGTTAGGCATATGCACAAATGGTTTCACACCATTTGGGATATCAGGAAAGCAATACTTATCTTAGCCAGTTATTATCACTCCATATAACCTACCCCCATGATATGTATGAAGAATTCGGTGATGTTTTTGAGAATTATTATCCTAGGGCAAAAGAATCCTAAGAAAAAACTAGATGTGTATTTGCACCCATTGATGGATGAATTGAGATAGCTATGGTTTGATGGTATCTAGGATTATGACATTTTAAAGAAACAAAACTTTCAATTGTGGGTAGCCCTTTAGTGGACCATCAGTGACTTCCCTGCATATGGTGTGTTGAGTGGGTAGAGTATAGTGGCAAAACATGTTTGCCCGTATTGCATGGAGCGAACAAAGTCATTCCAACTACAAAATGGTGGGAAATAATGTTAGTTTGATTGTCATCGACAATTTTTGCCAATTGAACACCTTTTTAAGAGGGACACCAAGTCTTGCAGAAGAGATAAAGGTGCGGAAAAATCACTATCTCCACCACATAATTCTGGCGATCAAATGTGGAACTGAGTTTGTAATCTTCCGAAGTTAATTGAGATTGCAACAGAACTTAGGAAGAGTGATGGTAGGGGTGAATTCAATAATTGGGCAAAACAAAGTATATTTTAGGATTTGCCTTATTAGCGCACAAATCTTATTCGTCACAATTTAGATGTGATGCACAATGAAAAGAATGTGTTTGATATTGTGTTCAACACTATTATGGATGTTAAAGGAAAGACCAAATATAATGTAAAGGCTTACCGAGATTTGCTTAAGTATTGTAACCACCCAGAACTTTGTATAAGCCGAGAAGGGAATGGGAAACTGTCTATACAAAAAGCACACTACACTTTAACCAAAGAACAAAAGAGGCTTTTGCTTTAGTGGGTTAAAGAATTGAGGCTTCTGGGTGGTTATGCATCCAATTTGAGCTGGTGTGTTGATTTTAAAGACTTGAAGATGTCTGGCATGAAGAGTCATGATTGTTACGTGTTCATGGAGAGATTATTACCGATAGCATTAAGGGAATTGCTTCTAACAAACATAGGGAGTGTTTTAACCAAATTAAGTCTTTTTATAGGGATTTTTGTGCTCTTAAATTGTCGGTTACACAAATGTGCAAGCTAGAAAAAGATGAAGCACAGTGAATGTGCAAGCTAGAGAAAATATTCCACTAGGGTTTTTTTATGTGATGGAACATCTAATAGTGCATTTGCCTGACGAAGCTAGAGTTGGTGGTCCTGTTCAATATCGATGGATGCATCTGTTTGAATGGTAACATCCCATAATAGTTACCTTATGTTAATGAAATTTGAATTGCATGTACAAATGTCAGTTTTTAACTTGATGGCTATTTTACCATTTAGGTACTTGCATCATTTCAAGGTGAATGGTAAAAAATAAGGCTAGAGTTGAAGGATCAATTTGCAATGCGTATCTAGTTGAAGAAGTGTCTACATTTTTCTCCTATTACTTTGAGCTTCACTTGCAAATGAGACATACTGCTAGAGCTTGTAATGATGTAGATGACCATGAGGCTCTAGTTCAGGAACCGGTCTTGTCAATTTGTGCCAATTCAAGAAGGCCAATTGGAAAGTTAAAAACACGGTATTTAACTACAGAATAATTAAGAGCTGCTACCAATTACATTTTACTTAATTGTGAGGAGGTGAAGCCATATGTAAAGTAAGAATATTTTGATATATATATATATATATATTTATTTATATATATAGAATTTTGATTATAAAGGAGATGCTAAAAATATTGCTAATATTATATAATACATGCAATGATTGATTCAGCAAATTCAAGCAGTATGTGATGTCTCTAGGCCCAACTATAATAGACGAAGAAGTTGGAGGAGGATTCCAGGAAAAGTTTTCAGGATGGTTTAGCGTTTATGCAAGTTTGGCAATACATGCAAAGTGTTTGATTATTTGATATAACCTTGCATATTCACGTGCTTATATTTTTCCATTTCAATAGGTTCATGATCCAAGTAACTGAAAAGATAACATATGCCTAAAGAATTTATCTTAGGGACCCTCGGCTCAGGTGAAGTTATTTAATGGTTACTTTGTAAATGGGTTTAGATTCTACACGTATAGCTATGGGGATGGAGAGAAGACTATGAATATTGGTGTATATGTTAAAGGTGGTAGAGATGGGACGTTTGGGAATGATTATTATGGAATCTTGAAAGAAATAATTGAACTTGAATTTGTTTGTAGTCTAAACCAAAAGGTGGTGCTTTTTAAATGTGACTGGTTTAATACCACACCCAATCGGGGTACAAGAGTGCATTCTTAATATGAGCTTATTGATATTAATCACAAGAGGAGCTACACTGGATTTGATTCATTTGTGTTGGCCTATCAAGCTATGCAAGTATACTTTACTTCATATCCTAGTCACAAAAGACCAAAGTCTGATTGGTTTACCGTATGCAAGACAAAAGCACGTCATGTAATTGATGCACCATTGGTTGACAAAGCCTACCAAGAGATGTAGATGAAGTTAGAGCAATAATTATATGTATAGGAGATGACATTGGTCCACTAGCACACGAATCTGGTGAAAAGGAGAAGGTAGATGCTAGAGTTGATTTGTTTATTACAGTGTCTAAGAATGACTCAAATCACGAAAAAGATGAAGGAGAGACTAATTGGGAAACAGATGATGAAACTAATGATATTAATGAAGAGTGTGTGTCAGTTGATGAATCAGAACAAGTGAATTTTGTAATATCTAAAGAGGTTAGTAATTTCAGTAGTTTTACTTGTAAAATAGTAGCTATATGAATAAGATTACCTAAAAAACCATTAATATGCTATATCTGAAAAATATATGTTAATATGACAATTCTAAGCAATTCTCTGAAGAAAAATATATATTAATACATTATATCAGCTTATAGACATTAGCCTTACTTTTTTGTCTTCTTCTTCTTCTCTTCTGTTAATTAAGTATTGAAAACTGATGATTATTGTCACATGACTATTTATTATTATTACTAAATTAACTTGATCAAATTTTTTGTGCTAAAGGGGTAGGAAAGCAGTGTTCGAGTTATTCGTCATTTATATCTGCCCAAAAGGTGGGGCAGTCTTCATCTCATGCCCAAGAATTTAATACTCCAGTAGCCGCTCCTTCTTCTAGCCCTCCAGCTGTATCACTTACATTTAGTACTCTAGAGACTTCTCATCTTCCTGTGGTTGGAGTTTTTGACCTCCTCCAATTCCATGTATTGAGCCTATCAAGGCTACACGGTAGCAGCAACATGCCGAGTCTCCCAGTACATCACTGCATCCATCAGTAGCTAGTGTTACATCATAGTCTAGGGATAATAATCAAATCGAGCCCTATGGTGATACATAAGTAGAACATAATTTTATATTTATTTTTTACTTCAATTCTTTGTTCTTCCTAATCATAAACTTCAATATCTTGCTCTTCTTCAAGTCTACTTCAATTCTATATTTTTTACTGCTATCTAAGTTGTTTGAACCATGCTGCTACCTTTTTCCCTTACTTGTCTCCTATTCAAAACAGTCTATCATGCTCAAATTATTAAAATTTCACACGTTATTACAGACTCACACGTCAGTCTGAGTGTGCAAAAACTATCACCACAGTAATGAAGCAGCGATTTATGGGGTACTGGCCACGATTTAGCGGTGTACCTGTTGATGTCAGAGATGTCTGGCTTGGGGAGTTTGGTGTAAGTATTTTTATATTACTTTATTTTGCTATAAGAAACACTTAGTATTAGTCTAAATACCTATTATCAACCTTTATCTCAAAATTAGTAGTTCTTTTACAATGTAATAACCCATTTATTATTGTAGAAATACTGGACATGGCATGTAGAATATTTGCCACGGATACGTGCAACATAGGAGGAAAGGTGTCGAGCAAGAATGACTGATACCCTTTCAAAGATTAGGAATGTGCATAAGAAGAGACCTGCTTGGATGTCACAAGACATATATGACCAACTCTATAGACATTGGCAATATGAGGTTTGGCAAAAAATATCACATGTTGCCAAAGAAAATAGCAGGTCCAGCTCTGCTAAACATACCAGAGGTTCTATCAGCTTTATGAAGCATGAGTTGAGAGTGGTATTTTCTCTTTCATTTACTTTTACATTAAAATTTTCTTTAAGAATCGCTATTAAAATTGTGCATGTAAATTCTAATTCTATGCTAAGGCCACAATTTTGAATTAAACTTCTTTATATATGATTTCTGATTTCTTTATATCCATTCTTATTATTATCCGACATATAGGTGGTAGCCGTGCTAGCACATGCTACTTTAAACATCTTATTTGTAGCACTGGATGAAGAATAAAATGAAAGTATTTAATAGAAGCTAATAGTAGGAATTCTTGTCATGCAAATACAAGTTGCACAGTGGAATAAAGCAAAGAATTCCCACCAAGGATCTCATTTATGCGTAAAGAGGATTGAATGGTGAAGAATAATATACCTTATGTTCCCTCTGGGAATGAAAAACCTTCCTTCTCTATTCATTTGTGGCGCGATCTAGCAAAAGACTATTTCGTTCCTTCAAAACACTAAATCTCAAGAGTAGAGATTTTTCTAACAAAAATCCACACAAGAATTGTGCACAAGAACACTTCGAGATTTTTGTGCTAGCAAGAATCACTTGGCAGCTAAGGTATTACGACCATGAGAGCTCTCAATTTTTTTCTTATAAAAAAAAATCTCTGTAAATTAACTGGAGATCATATATCACACGGATTCCATATATCATCGTATATATCGTCCGCCTCACAGTTGGTAATCAGAATCCCAATCCTTATAAGGATTTTTAATTACTAATAAGTATTATGATTATAGTCATTTACAATATAGCCCACAAATTATAACTAATTATAATTTGACCACAACTACTTCTTATTTTCACAATCAATCCTATAATGTTACCAAATGACATATTGTGCACTCAATTCTCTTTTGTATGTGACGTATTAGGTTTTTTGCTCTATTGGTAGCAAAATATAAATTTATCTAAACATCTTTAAGATTAATAATCCTTAATAGTTTTAGGATTAACTTATTAATTCTAATAAGGATTTATTTATTAATTCTCTAATTAATAAATCTATATTGAGCAGATCATGAGTGGTATCTAGTAATACATCATGACCACACAAAAGTCCAGAAAGCTCAGTGGATTGACATGAACATTTTAATAGAAAATAGCACTGCAATAAACTCCTTTCATTATATAATATCTCATTTTGTTTGGAGTACGTAATTAGTACCAACTCCTTTCAGAATAATAAATTAATTTTTACTTGAATATTTAGTAGTTGTTCTAAGAATCCACTACTCATCACGTGTATCAATCAGAACCATTTCCAATACACAATTGCTTTGACCAAGGACATCTCGAGTAGTAATTCCTATAATTGGCTGTGAGATATTCACCCCTACTATTAGGAGTGGTGAATCATTTATCGACCCTCTCAACTGCTTTTGTTTACCTCACATTGTATCCAATATCTATCCGATAGGTAGCCCTCAATTTGGCTTTGGAGATTAGAATCAAAGTAGAATGCTTAGCAAACAATGTACTTTGGAGATCTCAAGTCTAAGGATACTTACACGTTTGCTATAGCGAGATTCTATCACTGGCACTAAATAGTTATCCATGTGATTATCTTATAGACAGGTCATCCAACATAATTGTTCCATTAACAAGCATCCATGTGTTATCTTTGAGTATCACAATACTTATGGATGTGAGAACCACCACCTGATCAAATTAGGAAGTATAACACGTGATACTCTTAATGCATTAATGATGTCTTATCTTATTAATACTATGATTAGAGATAATTTAAGTATGAACACTATCCAGTATAATAGGAACTCCACATCATGATCTCTATCACGATTTTCTTAACACAGTGTTGCACTTAGGACTTTATCCAATAGTTATTTTACACGAAAGCATAAATTAAACAAACTGAAAGATAAAGAATGCCTTGTTCATTTAAAAATGCACAATATGCAGAATACATGCGATTGCCTTTAGGGAATAACAATAACAAACTTCCACTTACGCTAGAGTCAATCATTCATGTATTTAATATGGAATGACTCAACATGTCTATCATCTTTCTTTTAGAATAGTGCTTTTGTACGCGAGTCAGCTATGTTCTCATTCGTGGCAACTATCTCTATCTTTTACATCTTTTCTATCAATGATTTCATAAATCAAGTGATAGCACTCAAATTGAACATGTAGCCTGATTGTGACTTGTAGTCAATATTATCATATTGGAAACCGGTATCAATATACCTTTTACTTATGAAGAGTAGAAATAATATCTCCTATTAGCAATATGTTATTTATATAATGTGTAGGAAAATAACTGCATTCCCACTAATTTTCACGTATGCACAAGATTTATCCATGTTTTAAATAAAACCAAACACTTTTATTATTCCATCAAAATGTATGTTCCAACTCCTAAAAGCATTTTTAAGTCCATAAATGGACCTTTGCAGGTTATGTGTTATCATTCGATATGAAACTCTCAGGTTATGTCATATACACTTCTTCAGTCAAGTTTCCATTTAAGAAAGCTGTTTTCACATCCATATGCCAGATCTCATAATCATAATGAGTGGATTGGCTAGGAGTATGTTGATAGATTTCAGCATAGCAACTGGTGAGAAGGTTTCGTCATAGTCAATACTATGTTGTTGACGATCACTCTTAGCTACCAGCCGTGCTTTATAGGTAACTAGGTTATCATCCATGTCAGTTTTCTTCTTGAAAACCCAATTGCATCCAATAAGTTTAATTCCTTTATGTGGATCAACTAGAGTCCATACTTGGTTGTCATACTTGGACTCCATCTTTGACTTCATAGCCTTAAGCCATTTCTCAAACTATGAACTATTTAGAACTTCTTTATAGGTAGTGAGCTCATTTTCATCTATGAGCAATACATCATTGTGCCACACGTATCCTACTCGACCTACAAGGATGTTGTGGAATAGAAGATTCATCTATTCTTTTAATAGATGTGGTATCAGACAATTAAACTTTATTAAGTTCAATTTTAATCCTACTGTCCCTTTTAAGCATGTGCTCCTTCTCTAAGAAGACAACATGCTTCGAAACAAATGCTTTGGTTTTTGAAGGCGGATAGAAGTACTATCCGAAAGATTCTTTTGGATTACCCACAAACAAACATTTATCAAACTTACTATCAAGTTTGTCTGACTGTGGCCTTTTGACAAAAGTAGGACAATCCCATACTCTCAATTGAGATAACTTTGGTTCCCTGCCAAAGAACATCTCAAATGGGATAGTATCAATCATTTTTTTACAGAACTCTATTTAGAATATAAATAGAAGTCTCTAGTATGTACCCCCAAAATAATTTTGGCAAGTTTGCAGAAGCCATCGTGGCCCGTACTATGTCTAGAAGAGTTCGATTCCTTCTCTCATATACACCGTTATGTTGAGGTGTATTCGGTAGAGTCCATTGGGATAATATCACATTATCTCTAAGATAACCTTGAAACTCTTGCTTAAGTATTCACCTCCTCAATCAGATCTTAGAGTCTTAATACTTTTTTCAAGTTATTTCTCTACTTCATTCTTGAAGTCTTTAAACTTTTCAAAAGCTTCAGATTTGTATTTTATTAGATACAAATACCTATATCGTGATTAATCACTAATAATGGTTATAAAGTAGTGATAACCTCCTCTTGATTATATTTGAAAAACCTTAGAGGTGGGGGGGTGAATAAGGTTTTTGGCAAGCAAAAATAATTTTTTCAAATAGTCTAAAATGCTGAATAAGAATGATCACCAAGATACTTGGACTGACTTTATGGATGCATAGAAAGCTATCTAAGTACTCGTAGATGTATATCCAGATTTAGACAGTGAAAGATCATAAAAAGACATTACATGAACCACTAAATAAAATGAGACAAGAGATGTATAGTGGTTCGATCAACAATGATCTACGTCCACTACCATGAGCCTCATACTTAAGGACTTTTAACCGTATTTCATTAACCTCACTTAATGAAATCGATTCACATACAAGAGAGGATCACTACACTAGGTTTTCCACAACCTCTCAAACACATCAAGGATCACCTTACTAGGTTTTACTCCACAACCTTGACACAGACACAAAACAACGATCACCCCAATGGGTTTTACCACACAACCTTAAACATACATAAAATACAAGGCTCACCCCTATAGGTTTTACACCACAATCTTGCACTACAACAGAGAATTGAAAATCAATAGAATAGAGATAAGCTGACTTACTTGAGTAGATGTTCTCTCGGATACAAGCCATAAAATGCTTTTATCTTTGATACATAATGAACTCACTTTGAAGCTAGATAAAGGAGATTTTTTGAAAATATTGAACAATAATATTTCTAAGATAGATGTTTTAAAAATCTCTTGCTCTAAGCTTGCCTTAACGGCTATTTATAGAGCCAAAAAGTGGAGTGCCAACGGTCATAAAAAAATGACTATAAATTTTTCTATTTAAACTTATCTGAGTTTTGGACTCGGGTTTGGACGAAGATGCATCCAAAAGGTAAGTCCAAAATGGCACATTTCAGACCGAAACTTTTCAAACTAGTTTATAGGATTTTAGATGAACCTTTTGGACTCAAACTATACCATCCAAAATTCTGTGAATTTCAAAAACTTTGAAAAGCATCTCCTTTAAAGATTCAAGGTAATTTGAAATGAATCAAAAGATAAGAAGATATAGGATTTAATAAATATACCTCAACAACACTTCCTAGTCTATCATTCTTCATAAAGAGCTTTCTTGATATATAACTCCTCATTCTTTAATTATCTCATTTTGATCTTCTAATCTTGAAATCAACGATGAAGGAGTTGTCAACAATTCTTATCTGAAGACTTTAGAAGAATAAAGCTCAAATATGTCCTATCACAAGAAATTAACAAGTTAGTTCATATCAACGTTTGTCATAAATCAAAACGTAGAAGAAAGCCCTTAGGGCTAACAATCTCTCCCTTTTTGAGTGATGATAAACATGACACTTTTGATATGAAAAGAGAGAACATGTTAAATGAAAAAGGTGCAAATAAATGTAATCTTACTGTATAGGTCTTATAGAGATCATATGATAAAAAATTTGTAAACATATCTTAATGATCCTAAGGCATATCATATCTCTATATAAATATTTAGAATGATTTGATAGAGATAAAATACTAAAATGCTCTCCCTAAATATATGCTTATTGTGACTATTTTGAACATAAGATGAATGAGAAGAAGTAACGATTTATTCATCCAAAAAGTGTATCCAAAATATTTTTGGAAGAACTAGTGTTTTTAGAATTTCATTTGGATAGGGATTTTGGATGTCCAAAATATTTTTCAGTTCAGTAAAACTGCTTATAAGAACATTTGTTTTGTATTTGAATTTTCTGAGTCCAAAACTCCTCCTGACTTAATGCACGAAAATCTTATCACATAATCTAGTCTCAAAAATACCATTATCATAAAAGAGGGCGTCACAAACAGAGGGGTTTTTCAGAAAATTTTGGTAAACAGTAAATCATATCAATGATTTTCTTAACAGTTCAAATTTGATATCAATGCATAACTATTTATGCCAGAAGTAGTTCATGCAGTTCATAACAGTTTATGCAGTTTCTTAAAATTCAGTAACTGATGTTTTAGTTTTCAAATTGGTTGCAATTATCATAGCAGTTCTTTCATTGATTAGTCCAATTTCAAAACAGAAGTCATTCTCAAAATTCAGTTTATACAAATATCATCAGCCATGTAGAATCCATAGCAGATTATTATGCAGAACCCATAACAACATGTAAATTGTCAGTCATATGCAGACCTAAAATTCTATCCTTATCAGTTAATGCATGCAGGCAAATAACATTTCCTTTCTTCCCAGAGAATGCATTCAACAGCATATAACAGTCATGCAAACCATAGTATTCACAGACCAACATTTTCACAACAGTTTCATTTTTTCTTTTTCTTTCTCCCCCATAATATTCACTGTCACCCATAACATCCACTGTTACCCATAATATTCACTGTCACTTTCTTTCTCCCCTTTGTCATCAATCAGAAAGAAGCATAGCAGAAGCAAAAGTAATATGCAATCAAAAGTCGTTAGATAGATAATAAGCATAACAGAGAAGTAAGCTTAGGCAAGTTTTAGAAATTAACCGAAGAAATAATGTAAATGACTGAAAAAAAATAAATTGTTCAACTTGGGCAGAAATAAAATTGTTCATCAACCAATCTTGTTGCCCAATATGCTATCTAGGAAATATTGATGGTTTCACCCTTGGATCTAGCCCCCTTCTTTGAAAACTGACTAGCTATTCTGTTGGATTTTCTTTTCACAACAATGTGTTTCTACCTTTTTCCAGAGGGTTTGGGCTTGGGAGAAGGTGGAGGAGTTTCTGTCTTCTGTAAGGGAGAAGGTGGAGGAGATGGTTTAGTAGAAGGTTCAGGAGAGGAATCTTTTTTGTCCATTGGCATTTCAGACTTGTCTATAGCTTTCTCATGATCAGAAGACTTAGCAGATTGCTCAATGATAGACAGCTTATTTCCAAGACTTTTAATTTCTGAACTAAGAGATTCCAATTTCTCTGCACAAGAGCTGATTGCACTCAGAATATTTTCAGACAAGCCAAAGCCCGGAGCAGTTCCTTCCTTATCAATTTTTCTTTTAATTCCTGACTTCCCTTCCTCCTTAATCTCTATCAAAATTTCCCCTTCTTTTCCTGCAGATTCTCTTAACAAATTCCTTGAATTTTCCTTCCTTACATATCCCATATTTTCAAAGGAGTCAAAGCTGTAAACATTTGTTTTGTTGGGATCACAGGGAACAGAAGTTAAATCAACATTAGAAAATCTTAAAACTTTGGTCAACAAATTTCCAAATGGTAAAGCCTTGTTGGATGTATTTCTAGATTGAAACATTAACTTAGTTGCTAGAAACCCAAAGTTTATCTGTCTCTCTTCTACTAAGGCTAACATGACCACCGTTTAAAGTATACTGATAGAGGTCTTATGGCCAGAACTAGGAACAACAATGGTAGACACCATATGATGCAGAATTCTACCCAATCCATTCAGCCATTTAGAACTTCGATTTCCAGAATTCTCAAAACTTTTTCCACCAGTAAATAACTTCTTAAAAATTTTCAGAACAAAAAATTCATTTTCATCAGGAAATTTGTTCAACTCGAAATACTAAAAATCTGCATCTCGAACATCACAGATTCTATTCAACATTCTATGGTCAAATTCAAAATATCTTCCTTTCACTCTTGTTACATACCATCAAATCATAAACCCTCTCTCGGTTTCTTCCAGTTTGTCTTTTCTCAGATTTGCATAAAATTCCCAAACTAAAGGAGTGTAGATTTTCTCATCAACAGATAACAAACTCCCCCATCCGACATGATCAAACATATCCATAATATTTAATAAGTTCAGAAAAGCAGAGTGGTTCACTCGATAGCCAGAAATAACAGTTCGATTTCTAGAGACCCAGTCATTGTATTCAATTTCACATTTTGAGTCAAGAAATCGTGGTACCTAATTTGCAGAACTCATTTGTTCTGAAGAAGATTCAGACAAATCATAATGAGAGGTAGAAAACTGAGGTTGAGGAGAAGCTTCTTTTGCTTTTACCTTGCCCTTATGATTTTCTCATCAACAGATAACAAACTCCCCCATCCGACATGATCAAACATATCCATAATATTTAATAAGTTCAGAAAAGCAGAGTGGTTCACTCGATAGCCAGAAATAACAGTTCAATTTCTAGAGACCCAGTCATTGTATTCAATTTCACATTTTGAGTCAAGAAATCGTGGTACCTAATTTGCAGAACTCATTTGTTCTGAAGAAGATTCAGACAAATCATAATGAGAGGTAGAAAACTGAGGTTGAGGAGAAGCTTCTTTTGCTTTTACCTTGCCCTTAGTTGAACCCGAAACTTTTTTCTTTAACACTGGAGAAGATTTTTGCTCCTTCTTAGGTTTTGCAACGGTGGATTTTTTCTTGGCCATTGAAAGATTGAAGCTTTTTTAGGGCTTTTTAGTTTTTGAAGTAGAAGAGTACAAAGGATTTTTGGAAGAAGAACGATTTCAAGGGTTTTGAATGAGAGAAAACCAGATAGCTTTGAATGTCTAGGATAGTGTAAGAGTAAAGTTCCTTGAAAACATATGTTTTTCTGAGGAGTTTTGAAAAACACGCAAACCAATTTTTCGAAACGCAAAATTTGGAATAAGGAATATTATGGATTGATTTTGGAACAAGACCAGATCCGAAATCAACATCCACAAGAGTGTTTTCCCGAAATGCATTTTTGATGTAGGAATTAGATTCCAACACTGTGTCCAAAACAAGGACGAGGTATTTCAGATGTAAAGTTTTGTTTCCAAAGCCTTTTTCTTCACAAATCATGCACAAGGAAGACTTATACCATATGGTTAGTTATCAAATTCTTGTAATTCCCAAACCTCTTCTCGAATTATTGAATCTATCTTTAGTTAGAGGTTTAGTGAAGATATCTGCTAGTTGTTCATCCGTTGAAACATATTCAACACACACATCTCATTTGAGTACATGGTCTCGAATGGAGTGGTGTTTAACTTCAATGTGCTTTGTCCTCGAATTCTGCACTAGATTTTTTGTTAAATTGATAGCACTTGTATTATCACACAATATAGGCACACAATTAAAATTTAGATTAAAATCTAGCAATGTATTCTTCATCTATAAAATTTAAGCACAACAACTCCCGGCTGCAATATATTCAGCCTCAGTGGTGGATAAGGATACACAAGCCTGCTTTTTACTGTACCATGACACAAGAGAGTGTCCAAGAAATTGACAATGACCACTTGTGCTTTTTTTTTTTTTCAACTTTACATCCTGCATAATCTGCATTAGTATATCCTATAAGATCAAATGTGTTAGTGTGAGGATACTATAATCCATAATCATATGTGCCAATTAAGTATTGAAGTATACGTTTTACTGCACATAGATGAGATTCCTTTGGACAGGATTGAAAACGAGCACAAAGACATACCGACAACATGATATCTGGTCGACTAGCAGTAAGATATAGTAGACCTCTAATCATACCTCTATATTTACATTCATCTACCTTCTTACCCTTTTCATTATAATAAAGTTTTATAGATGTACTCATAGGTGTGTTGATTTCTTTTGCTTCATTCATTCCAAACCTTTTGAGCAACTCTTTTGCATACTTAGCTTGGTTTATGAAGATTATGTCCTTGGTTTGCTTAATTTGTAGTTCGAGAAAGAAATATAATTCTCCCATCATACTCATTTCAAATTCTTTCTGCATAGTCTTAGCAAACATCTTGCACAAAGAGTCATTAATAGCGCAAAAAATAATATCATCAACATAGATTTGGACAATTAGTAAGTCACCAGAACTATCAGATTTGATGAATAAGGTATTATCAATTAATCCTCTAGAAAATCCTTTTGAGATTAGGAAACCACTAAGCCTTTCATACCAAGCTCTTAGAGCTTGCTTTAATCTATAAAGAGCTTTAGAGTGTTTGAAAACATGATTTGGAAAAAGCTCATGAGTAAAACCAGGTGGCTGCTCAACGTACATTTCCTTTTCAATAAAGCCATTTAGAAAGACACTTTTGACATCCATTTGATAAAGCATGAAATTTTTAAAAGATGCAAAGGCAAGTAACATTCGAATTGATTCTAGTCTAGCAACAGGAGTGAATGCTTCATCATAGTCAATGCTTTCTTCTTGATTAAATCCTTGAGCCACCAATCTAGCCTTGTTTCTAATAACAACCCCATTTTCATCAAGTCTATTTCTAAAAATCCATTTTGTTCCAATAACAGGATGATCATGCGATCTAGGAACAAGTTTCCAAGCCTGATTTCTTTCAAATTGATTAAGTTTTTCTTACATGGAAATAATCCAAAATTCATCATGTAAAGCAATATCAATGCATCTTAGTTCAATATTTGAAATAAGAGCAAAGTTGTCAACGAAGTATCGTCTAGTTTTAACTTCATGGTTTGGATCTCTAATAATTTGCTCCCTTGGATGACCAAATTTGTATTTCCAATCCTTCGGCAATTGATGATTTGCAGAATCTTCAGTTTGTTCTTTCTCTTGTTCATTCTGCAATTCTTCAATCTCTTCTTCTTTTGCATGAGTATCTAATGATGGAGCTTTAATATGATCTAACTTAACTTCATTTGAATTCTCTACATCATCGTCATCTCTTTTTGAAGTAAAAATGTTAGATTCATCAAATACAACATGCACAGATTCTTCCACACAAAGTGTTCTTTTATTGTATACTCTATAAGCCTTTTTATTAGAAGTGTATCCAAGAAATATGGTCTCATCGGACTTGCTATCAAATTTTCCAAGATTATCTCTTGTATTTAGGATAAAACATTTACATCCAAAAACTTTAAAATAAGAGATAAAGGGAGTTTTATCAAACATAAGTTCAAACGGAGTTTTTCTCAAAAATGGTCTTAACGTAACTCGGTTTATTGTATAGCATGCTGTGTTAATAGATTCCGCCCAAAAGTATTTTGGAAGAGCATTTTCACAAAGCATTGATCTAGTCATTTTTTGGAAGGTCCGATTTTTCCTTTCAACAACCCCATTTTGTTGAGGAGTTTTAGCTGTTGAAAAATTATGAAAGACTCCATTTTCATCACAGAAGTGAGTAAATTCGCTGTTACAAAATTCTTTGCCATTATCACTTCTAATAGAAATCGGTTTGCATCCAATCGAGTTTTGGACGCGCTTTATCAGTTTTGAAAATTCAGAAAAGGCTTCATCCTTTTGTCCAAGAAATAAGGTCTAGGTAAATCTATAGAAATCATCAACAATTACATATACATATTTTTTACCTCCAAGACTAGTAGTCCTCATTGGTCCAAACAAATCCATATGAACTAATTCGAGTGGTTTTGAGGTTGAAATCATTTTCTTTAGTTTAAAAAAGGTTTTGATTTGCTTCCCAAATTGACATGCATCACAGATTTTGTGTTTATCAAATTTCATTTTTGGAAGCCCCCTAACAAGTTCTTTTGAGGACAGTTTGTTTAACAAATCAAAGGATACATGACCTAATCTTCTATGCCAAAAATAACCATCATTGTCATGAACAGATATGCATCTAATTCCATTAGCTACAAAGTCATTAAGATAAAAACACATATACATTTCCCATGCATTTGGCACTAAAGATGATTTTGAGATTTCCACTATTAAGTATAGAGTAAGAATCTTTTTCAAAAATGACTTTGCAACTATTGTCACAAAGTTGGCTAATGCTAAGCAGGTTGTATTTCAAATCATCAATAAGTAAGACTTACTTTATAAATGTTAAGGAACCTTTACCAATATTACCAATGCCGAGAATCTTCCCTTTCTTCTTGTCTCCAAACGTAATAAATCCTTTATTTGTGGTCTGAATATCTTCTAACAAAGCTGCATTTCTAGTCATGTGTCTTGAACAATCACTTAAAGACCGTGCCTATACATGAGAAGAAGAGATGATTTTTGGTAACCACACTTTCTTAGGTCCATGAAGGTTAGTAACATTTTCTTTAATTTTCCAGAAAGTAACTCCACCAGATTCCACTTTTCTTTTAACAAGACATCTTGAAACTATATGTCCAGATTTTTCACAATATGTGCATGCCTTGTATGTGCTGTGAGAAGAAGTAGGTTTAACATATTGAAACTTGTTCACTTTGTAGTTATTCTTATGTTCATATCCTAAGCTACCTTGATTTACCGCTAAAATAAATCTGGGCTTGCAGATTTTGCCTTTATCCTCATGTTTATATCCTAAGCCACTTCGATTTCTAGCATAAACAAATCTAGGCTTGCAAATTTTGTCTTTATCCTTATGTTTATATCCTAAGCCACTTCGATTCCCAGCATAAACAAATCTGGGCCTGCAAATTTTATCTTTATCCTCATGTTTATATCCTAAGCCACTTCGATTACCAAAATGATGTTGAGTTCTGAGTAGCTTTTCCAGATTGCTTTTACCATTTGTGAATTTTTCAATGCAATTGGTAAGATCATTTACTCTAATTTTCATATCATCAAAGGTGCTAACCATGCATTTAAGAGTTTGAATTTTATCACACAAGTTTTTATTTTCTAGAGGTGCATGATGCAAAGCTGTCATAATCACATCTTTTTCAATTTTAGCACATATATGTGTTTCAAAAGACATTTCGTTGTCATTCATCAATGCTTCATTTTCTTTTATCAGACAATTAACCTTCAACTTTAACTCTTTATTTTTTCTGGACAGTTTTTTTAATTCATAAAACATATCACATAACAACTCATTAGGATCAACATGCTTTTTAGTCATAGATATATGCGAATTAGACATGCAATCTGATGTTGAAAGGTTTACCTCATTTTCCAAGGCCATGAAGCAAATGTTGGCAGTTTCTTCCTTAGATTCCTCATCTTTAGACTCATCTTCATTTAAGTCCTAAGCTCCTATCAATCATTTACCTTTCTTAACCTTCAGGTATTTCTTTTTCTTAGACGTTTTTCCTTTCTTGCCTTTTGCAACTGAACAGTCTGCAATGAAGTGATCCATACTTTTACATTCAAAGCATTGAGGTTTGAAGCCGGAGATTTATCTTTTCTTTCTTATAAGCTTCCTTCCTCATTTGTAGTTTCCTTTGTTGAACATCCTTCTGAATTTCTTTGCTATCATTGCCAAGTCATCACTGTCCATTTCCATGTCTTCACTGCTTTCCTAAAGACTTGTTTCTCCATCTTCATTTTCAACCAAGTCATCACTGTCCATTTCCATATCTTCACTGCTTTTCCGAAAGACTTGTTTCTCCATCTTCATTTTCAGCCTTTAGAGTAATCCCTTTTCTACCTCTATCATATCATCATATTCATGAAATTTTTTAAGCTTCATCTCATGAGTTAAAAGAGATCCAATCAACTCTTTAGTAGGTAGAGATTTCAAATCCTTGGATTCTTCTACAGTAAGAGTTTTAGGCTGCCAGCTTTTTGGTAAAGCATAAAAAATTTCCAGTCTTGTTCCCCAAGGGAATAAACCTTTCCGTAAGCTTTCAGACCATTTGAGATATTAGTAAATCTTATGAACATGTCTATGATGCTTTCATTTGGCCTCATAGTAAATAATTCATAATCATGAATAAGAAGCCCTAGTTTCTATTCTTTGACTTAGTTAGTCCCCTCATGGGTGACTTCAAGCATTCTCTACATATCATGGGCTGAATCACAACCACTAACACGGTTGTGTTCAGTCGCATCTAGTGCACAACACAAAATGTTCATAGCTTGAAAATTTACAGTTCTTTTTGCATTGTCTTCCACACTATACTCATCATTCTGATAAGGTATTTTTATGCCATCAATCATCTTTGATGGAATAAAAGGACAATTCTCTATTAAACTCCATAACTTGAAGTTAATAGAACACACATAAATTTTCATTCTATTTTTCTAGAAAGTATAATTGTTTCCATTAAATAAAGGCGGACGATTTGTTGAACACCCTTCGACATATGGAAGAGAGGATGAGCTTGCCATTAAGATCATTTCTATAAGGTTGTTAAACCAATTGTATGTAGACCTTATTCGGATACCAAATGAAAAACCTTAGAGGGGGCAGAAAGATCAAGCAAAAATAATTTTTCTGAATTGTCTAAAAAGCTGAACAAGAATGATCATCAAGATACTTGGACTAACTTTATAGATGCATAGAAAGCTATCCAAGTACTCGTAGATGTATATCCAGATTTAGGCAGTGAAAGATCATAAAAAGATAGTACATGAATCACTGAATAAAATGAGACAAGAGATGTATAGTGATTCGATCAATAATGATCTACGTCTACTACCTTAAGCCTCACATTTAAGGATTTTCAACCCTATTTTATTAACCCCACTTAATGAAACCGATTCACATACAAGAGAGGATCACCACACTAGGTTTTCCACAACCTCTCAAACACATCAAGAATCACCTCACTAGGTTTTACTCCACAACCTTGGCACAAACACAAGACAAGGATCACCCCAATGGGTTTTACCACACAACCTTGAACATACACAAAACACAAGGCTCACCCCTATGGGTTTTACACTACAACCTTGCACTACAATAGAGAATTGAAAATTAATAGAATAGAGATAAGCTCACTTACTTGAGCAGATGTTCTCTCGGATACAAGCCACAAAATGCTTTTATCTTTGATACACAATGAACTCACTTTGAAGCTAGATAAAAGGATATTTTTTGAAAATATTGAGCAATAATGTTTCTAAGATAGATGTTTCAAAAATCTCTTGCTCTAATCTTACCTTAAGGGCTATTAATAGAGCCAAAAAGTGGAGTGCTAACGGTTATAAAAAAACGGCTATAAATTTTACTGTTTAAACTCATCTGAGTTTTGGATGAAGATGCATCCAAAAGGTAAGTCCAAAATGGCACATTCCAGACAGAAATTTTCAACTTGTTTTACAGGATTTTAGATGAACCTTTTGGACTCAAACTATTCCATCCAAAATTCTGTGAATTTAAAAAACTTTGAAAAGCATCTCCTTTGAAGCTTCAAGATAAAGTCAAATAAATCAAAAGATAAGAAGACATAAGATATAATAAATATTCCTCAACAACACTTCCTAGTCTATCATTCTTCATAAAGAGCTTTCTTGCTATATAACCCCCTATTCTTTAATTTTCTCATTTTGATCTTCTAATCTTGAAATCAGCAATGAAGGAGTTGCCAACAATTCTTATCTGAAGACTTTAGAAGAATAAAGGCCAAACATGTCCTATCACAAGAAATTGACAAGCTAGTCCATATCAACGTTTGTCATAAATCAAAATATAGAAGAAAGCCCATAGGGCTAACAATATTGACATTGGGCCATATACGTCAGATTGTATAAGTGCTAATAACTCTTTCGCTATTTCTTCTTTTCCAAGAAAAGGAGTTTTAGCTATTTTAACAAGTAAACAAGATTCACAAGTTCCATATGATTCATAATTAAATGACCATAAGTCACAAAGACTGTGTAACCTAGAAACACGATTCTCATTTATATGGCCTAAACGGTAATGCCATAAGTAAGAGGTGTTTAAGTTATCCTTCTTTGTTTCTTATTATTTACATTGAGAATTGGATTATTATGTCTAGAACATATAAACCATTAACCAAAGTTGCAAAACCATAATGAATATCATTCAATGAAAAAGGATGACATTTATTCTTAAATGTCAAATGAAATCCATACAAGTCCAAACACATGACTGAGGTAATAATTTTCACTAAAGTTGGTACAAATAACAATTTTGAAGTTCGAAAACTAATCCTGAAGGCAGGTTCAGCTCGCATATCCCTACCGCAAGTGCAGCAACCTTTGCTCCATTTGCAATACGCAAGTCCATGTCACATTTCTCAAGCCTTCTACTGTCCTTTAGTCCTTACAAGTTATTGCGCAAATGAGATCCACGCCTGGTATCTAATACTCATATCTCATTTCTAATGGTAGTATTCACCTCAATTATAAACATACTAGGAATAGAAGTAGAAGTGCCTGCGAGCTTCTCATTCAGCTTCTTTTCCTTGACGATGTCCAAGTAGGCTTTGCAATTGCGCCTCTAATGGCCCATCATTCCACAATGATAGCAATGGACTTTGGTGGCTACCTCCTTCTTTTTCACATCACCATTAGGCTTAGTAGAAGCCTTTTTCTTCTTATTAGGAACTTTCTTCCTATAAGAGGAAGATTCTTCTAACGTAACTGCATTGGATTCTTTCTTCATGGAGGAGTCCACAATTTTGAGTAAATTGATCAACTCAGGTATGGTAGACTCAATCTTATTTATCTGGTAGTTAATAACAAATTGTAAAAAACTACTTGGCAAAGATTGTAGAATTAAGTCGATACTTAATTCATTGTCCATCACTAAACCAAGAGATTTGAGCTTCTCAATTAAGCCCAACATCTTCAGCCCATAAGTGGCCACAGAAGTACCCCCAGCCATCTTTGAACGAAACAATTGTTTTGATATCTCATATCTTTCCGTCTTGGCTTGGGCATCAAACAGCTCTAAAAAATGTAATATAATCGAGTAAACATCCATATGCTCGTGCTGTTTTTGCAGTTCAGGGGTCATTGACACCAACATCCTGAGCTGGTGGTGTCGAAATAGGATCCTCCTTATGCTATGTCACTGTCCTCCTTATGCTTCTTGTGGATAGCATACTCATCAATATGAGGATCTTGAGCTGGTGGTAGCAAAATAGGAGACTCTAACATGTAGAGAAACTTTTCTGACTTGAGAACAATTCTCAAGTTTCTATACCAGTCGAAAAAATTTATTTCAGTTAATTTATTAGTTTCCAAAACACTACATAAGTTCAAGTTTGTTGTCATGATGCAGATGACCTAGTTGAAAAATAGAGAAAATTAGCTATATTTATATGTACATATAATGCAAATAATTAGATATTTAATTAAGCGCATTATTATTCCACTATTTTACTCAAACTAATAGCCCCCACTATTGATTTGGGAAAGGCCGTTGGAAGCTTTCCTAGTGGACCAGCATCCAAATTCCTCAAGAATGACCTTGGATTTGCCCAATAAGCCACCCTTAAGTTCAATAGTAGGTATCTAATACCAATTACATCGTATGTAATTATCGAATTATTGGGTGATTAATATCTTTTAATCTTAAAGCTTTTAAGCTAACCTAATCTTGTCTCTAATTTTTTTTATGCTTGAGTTAGTCCAACCGAGATAAATAAATTAGTTAAACCCAACCCATTAATAACGAATTTAATAATTCCATAGCTTGAATGTGCCTAATATCAAGTAGACTTGGGTTAGCCCAACAACCTGGTCTCGAAAAAGGACTCTCGTTCTTACTATATTAATAGAAGGCATTAGGTGTAATTTTGATTGAGGGATTTGTGATATTTATGTCACAATATAGCACGCATAATATCATCATATCTATACATTGCATAAACATAATTACGTGGTATGGTTGTGGACTTTTCCTAAATTAATTTCTTAAGCCACGAAGGAAATTAATAAGGTCAATCCTATGTTTTCATGCACAATATAAGTAGAAGGTCTTACCCTCTCACCTCGTTCTAGTAGCCATCTCTATTGTCTTGTACATAATTTTTCTAACTCTATCTAACCTTTGTAATCTAATTACATAAATATCCTAAGTAAAGAAACCTCGAGCTACATTCGAGGGGAGTTTAGATGAGAAGAGAAATTACACAAGAATAATAAAGAAAGTAGGACACGCATGTCCTATTTCTTTTAAAACTAAAATTGTAAATAATGCATAAATAGACATATTTGGTTTTCGTCCATAACCATCCACCATGCTAACATCATGCCCAAAACACATTAAGCAAAATAAAACATAGCATACATTTCCAAAATCACTATTTTGGAAATAAAATCTAAAATCAGAATTTAAGAATACATATATATATATATATATATATTAATTTCAAAAATCAAATTTTAGAAATTAACAAAGTTTCCAAAATCAAATTTTGGAAATTTCCATATATATTTATATTAAAATATAAACTTCCAAAATCATTATTTTGGGAAAATAAAATAGTGAGCCTCAAAATCAAATGTTGAGAAAAACAACTTTTGGGTCCCCTTATCTGGAAAAAGAAAAAAAAAAAAAACAGCTTTTCCCTTATCTCAAAAGTAATTTTCATCTCTTATTCAATGAGATTTTTCCTTCCAAATCACTTGTAAAATCAATATTTTAGAAAAAAAAAATATTAATTTCTAAAGTTAATTCCAAAATCACTATTTTGGAAAAATGGAATAAATTCTAAAATCAATATTTTAGACAATATATTAATTTCTAAAATCATATTTAGGAATTAAAATAATATATAATCTAAAATCAAGATTTTAGAAAATATATTAATTTCTAAAATCATATTTTAGGAATTAAAATAATATACAATCTAAAATCATTATTTTCGAAAATATATTATTTTTCCAAAAGAAGAATTTTTTGAAAAATTATTTCAGTCCCAAAATACTAACATTGGCAAAATTTTGGGCACAAGTGAAAAAGGAAAAAGACATCCATGAGCCAAGCAAGAAGACAAAACAGAAGCTTTCACTAAACAAACCGAATTGCATCTAGGGAGGATCCAAGATCACAAATCCATTCCCCACGTGAGCTGAGATAGCCCATGCAAGCCGTTGCTTTGGGATTTTTGTCTCTCAAGCCACGGCTTGCGGCAAAAAAATATATATTTTTTTTCATTTTCTTCTTCGCCTTCCAGAAACGATTTATGAAAGAAAACTTCAGGTCTTCTGCGACAATATCAGAGAATTACTCTTTGATTGATTCCAATTTTTTTTCTTTTTTCCATTTCTATGAATTGATTCAAATCCTTTTTAGTAAAACAATACCAGAAAAAATCAATTTTTTTTTAGGAAACAAGATAGCTTCTAGAAAATAATTTCTTTTCCAGTTATAGAAACAAACGCCCATAAGTCATTTTTCCTTTCTGCAAAAATTAATGGAAGAATTAACCCTTTAATTCTTGTCATTAAACATTCCTGTAACTTTTACAGAAGCATATTTATGCAACTAAAGCCCACAAAATCATTTTTTTTTTTTTTTTGTTTCACAAACAACTCACATGAAAACGATTTCCACAGAGAACATAGAGGCAAACAACGAAATGAATTTCATGGCGAAATCACAACCAATTAACGCATAAACAGAGTCTCTGATACCACTATTAGGAATCCTTGTTATGTAAATACAAGTTGTGCAGAGGAATAAAGTAAGGAATTCCCACCGAGTGATAAGAATCATCCTAAGCATGAAGGACAATCTAAAGAAGGGGGAAGGAGGGCAAAGACACAACAAACGCCTCCATGGGTGAAGCTCCTTTTAAAGAGACTTCAAGGTGCATTTCAAGATTTCAAGCTAAGGATGAAGAAGGTTATCAAGTAATAAAGGATTAAAGAAGGGCAAAAAAAGATCAAATCTTGGACAACAATTGGTATGGAGGGCAAAAGAAGCACAAAAGAAGGCTAAAAAGACAAGAAAAATGAGGTGTAAGGAGGGCAGAACACACTTGGCGCCGGGTACACTAGTACACCTAGTGCCAGGTCCACACTGGAACAACATTATTCCGTGTGTAGATCACACCTGGCGCCTGGTCCACCAGTACATCTGGCATCAGGTCACTTTGGGTAATGTCCTATTTTGCTAATTTTTCTTGTTTTGTTTTATTTTATTTCGAATTTAATTTCAACAACTTTTAACTTGTAATAGGTATATTTTAGACTTACTTAAGAGATGAACGGCTGAGATTACATCTCCCATTTGCTAGATTTAGTTTGTTATCTTTATAAATGCCTTTTTACTCTTTTAATAGT
This sequence comes from Voacanga thouarsii, assembly GCA_026120185.1. Lineage (NCBI taxonomy): Eukaryota > Viridiplantae > Streptophyta > Magnoliopsida > Gentianales > Apocynaceae > Voacanga > Voacanga thouarsii. The sequence continues at coordinate 1,195,378 of JANUWF010001341.1, read as the reverse complement.
AGTTTTTAGAGAATTAGAATATTTTGGTAGAGAAACCAAATTCTTTCTAGAGGAGAGTGTGTTTGGGGTGATTCCCATTTCATGATTAAATAAAAAAGGCTTAGTCCCACATTTGATTCCATGTTTCTAAACGTCAAAAGGATAATCTAAATCTCATTCTCTATTCTTGGGTGCTAGTGTTCTTGATAGGTTAAGTCTTTGGGTCCCTTCAAATCCCATCATTTTGTTCTAATCTCTTGATAGATTAGGGTATTTAGATGTTTTGAAGTAGGCTAGATTCACCAAATCTCATTGGGTTAAGTGCATTAGCATTTAGTTAATTTGTGTGTGTGAATTTGGTAGGGAGTTGGGTGACCAACTCTAGGGTTCTTTAAAAATCAAGAGGCTTCTGCATTTTTAGCTCATGTCAAAGTCGTATCAGAGCAAGATTGTGTTGATTTTAATCAATATAACTTTCTTTGGGTAAAGGTACAATTTTTTTTTTTAGAATTTGTTAAAATTTTCAGATTTTCGTGACTTATTTTGGGGCTATTTTTGAATGTTTAGAAGCCATGAACTTGATGTGAAATTGAACTTACATGTTGGGTCTATGATTGGGTAGCTATTTGAGGATTTAAGTTGCAGAAAATTTGAAATTTATTGAGTATATTTACTACAAGAATTTTTGGACACAACAAATCCCGTAACTCATTTTCATGCGAAATTTGTGAGGTATAAAACTCATGTTTTTGACTTCTACTTGTTGGGAAATTATTCATTGGTGTTAGTATAATCATTGGGGATTAATTTTTCTTGTGATTCTTGAGTTTTTGGGTTGTTAAAAGTGTGAAAATTTTGAAACCTCTTGAGTTACGAAGTTGCACCTCAAGTATTTTATATATTGCATCAATGACTTATGATTGCTCATACACGACTATCTAAAGCTTTCATTCACGAACTACATTGTCTCATAGCATAGTAGATTGTTCTTAGTGAGGTAAATCTTCCTTGTAGCCACTAGAAAGTTTGTTTTTCTTTGAATTAGTCTCTAACTTGAAAAGCACTTGAGTGGATTGAAAAAGGCAAGAGGGTGAGCTCATTGTTGCAAGAGCCAAAGAAGAGTGTAAACACGAGGGTTGACTGACATTAATTGAGTGCTAAACATTTGAGGGTGTGAAGTGAAGAATTTTTCTTGTGTGTTTTTCGACTCAAAATTTCTCTTTAAAAAAAATGACTTGTGAGAGTTCATATGATTCATTTTCTATGTGTGCTCAATGTGAAGTAAGTGATTTCAATGAAATATCTTGATTAAGTAGAGGAGAATGTGATAACTATGATGAGGAAGAATGGGATTATGAGAAATATGAAGATGATTGTCCATCCTTGTATGATTGTGATGAAGAGCAAAGTACTAGTAGAGGTATGAATATTGGATATGGAAAGGGAAGAATTGGGTGTATAGATTATGAGAGTGATAGAATTCTTATAGGAGGACCTGTAAAGAAAGCAGAGGATAGATTGCAAAATTATTCAAATAATGGAGTGCAAAATAAGTGAGAGTTTGTGCAAAAGAAGAAGGGGTATGGTTTCTCTAATAGTTGGGGAAAAGGCTACTATTTTTACAATTGTCCTAATGAGCTACAATGTAGGAAGGATAAGTTGCAAGGTAGTAGAAATTCTACCTATAGACATACCAAAGCTACTTATCCCAACAAATTAGCACATAGGGAAACTTATGGGGTGCAAGGCGGTAGAAAAGGCATATGAATATTGACAAACAATCCCAAAGGAGAGTAGATCCAAAAAAAAACCACTCAAGCCAACCTTCTACTTAATTAATCAAGAGATATGGGAAATGAGAAACTTGGAGGGGTTAGAATGTGTAGTAAAGGAGGAATGGTGATTGAACAAATTTGTCCATTAATTGGAGTAGCAAGAAAAGATGGGGATGCTTATGAGGGTAAAGAAGGAGATGACATGCAAAGGGAAAATATTTTCTTTTCAAGGTGTCTTATTAAGGAAAAATCATGTAGTGTGCTTATTGATGGGGAAAGTTGTAAAATTTTGATTAGTACTACATTGGTGGAGGAATTAGAGTCCCTACAAGCTTTATTGGTTAAATAATTGTGGAGAAGTGAAGGTGAACAAGCAAGCTAAGGTTGAATTTGACATGGGGGGATACCATGATGAAGTGTTATGTGATGTTTATCCCATGCATGTTGGGCATATTTTGTTGGGGAAGCCTTATATGTTTGATAGGGATGTAATCCACAAGGGGAAGGCAAACACTTATACCTTGAAGAAAGATGAAAAGTGTTCATTTTAGTTCCCTTATCCCCTAGTGAGGTTTTAAAAGATCAAAATATTTTGAGAGAGAATGAAAACAAAAGGAGATAGAAGAAAGAGGAGAGAAAGATTGAGAGAAAAAAAACCGAGAGAAAAGAAGAAGAGATGAAAACAAAAGAAGAGGTTGGGGACAAAGTGGAGAAAGGGAAAGGAGAAGAAGAAGAAAATAGAATAACCTCTTCAAAATTGAGAGAAAAAGAAGTGAGTGACAAACAAGAAGGTGAGAAAAGAAAAAAGAGTGGAGGTAACATGAGAAGGAAAATGTGAGTAGTGAAAGGAGAAAATAGTGAGCATGGTAATGTTCAAAAAAATACATTTTAGCCTTAGCCTAAATTTTTGTGTAGGTGACTATTCGAGGACAAATCAATACAAAGAAGGGGGAAATGATAGGAATCGTCCTAAATATGCAGGCCAATCTAAAGAAGGGAGAAGGATGACAAAGACACAACACACTCCTCCATGGGTAAAACTCATTTTCAAGAGACTTCAAGGTGCATTTCAAAATTCTAAGCCAAGGATGAAGAAGGTTGTCAAGCAATGGAGGATTAAAAAAGGGCCAAGAAAATCAAATCTCGGACAACAATTAGTATGGAGAGCTAAAGGAGCACAAGAGGAGGCTGAAATAACAAGAAAAGTGAGGTGTGAATAGGGCAGAACGCACCTAGTACGGAGTACACTAGTACACTTAGTGCTAGGTCCACACTGGAACAACATTGTTTCGTTTATAGATCACACCTGGTGCCAGGTCCACCAATACACCTGGTGCCAGGTCTCTTCGAGCAATGTTTTGTTTTATTGACTTTTCTTATTTTGTTTCGAATTTAATTTTGACGACTTTTAACTTGTAATAGGTATATTTTAGACTTACTTAGGAGATGAATGGCTGAGATTACATCTCTCATTTTCTAGATTTAGTTTATTATCTTTATATATGCCTTTGTACTCTTATAATAGTAGTTTTTAGAGAATTAGAATTTTTTTTGTAGAGAAACAAAATTCTCTTTAGAAGAGACTGTGTAAGGGGTGATTCCCATTTCAAGACCAAATCAAAGGGCTTTGTCCCACTTTTGATTCTATATCTCTAAACTTCGAAGTGATAATCTAAATCTCTTTCTCTATTCTTGGGAGCTACTGTTCTCTCTAGTGTTCTTGATAGCTTGAGTCTTTGGGTGCCTTCCAATCCCATCTTTGTTGTTCTAATCTCTTGACAGATTAGAGTATTTAGGTATTTTGAAGTAGGCTAGATTCACCAAATCTCATTGGGTTATGTGCATTTGCATTTAGTTCATTTGTGTGTGTGAATTTACTAGGGAGTTGGGTGACCAATTCTAGGGTTCTTCAAAAATCAAGAGGCTTCCGCATTTTTAGCTCGTATCATCGAGGATCTCATTTATGCGTAAAAAGGATAGAACGATGAAGAATAATATACCTTAAGTTACCTCTGGAAATGAAAATTTTTCCTTCTTTGTTACTTTGTGGAGCGTTCCAGCAAAAGACTCTTTCATTCCATTAAAACACTAAATCTCAAAAGTAGAGATTTCTCTAACAGAAATCCACACAAGAATTGTGCACAAGAACACTTCAGGATTGTGCTAGCAAAAATAACTTGGCAGCTAAGGTATTTTTCTTTGTTCAGAAGAAGATGAAGACCACAAGAACTCTTAGTTTTTGTCTTAAAAAAAAAAAAAATCTCTATGAATTAACCGAAGATCATATATCACACAGATTCCATATATCATCATATATATTATCTGCCTTACTATTGGTAATCAAAATCCCCATCCTTATAAGGATTCTTAATTACTATTAAGTATTATGATTATAGTTAATTACAATATAGCCTACAAATTATAACAAATTATAATTTGACCACGACAACTTTTTCTTTTTACAATCAACCCTATAATGTTATCAAATAACATCTCGAGCACTCAATTGTCTATTGTGTATGACCTATTAGGTTTCTCAGACTATTGGTAGCAAAATATGAATTAATCTATACATCTTTAAGATTAACAATCCTTAATAATTTTAGAATTAACTTATTAATTCTAATAATGATTGATTTATTAATTCTCTATTTAAAAAATCAATATTTAGTAGATCATGAGCAGTATCTAGAAACACATCATGACCATCCAAAAGTCCAGAAAGTCAAGTGGCTTGACATGAAACTTTTAATAGCAAGTAATAGTACAATAAACTCCTTTACCCAAACAATATCTAATTCGATTTGGAGTATGGAATTAGTGCTAATTCCTTCCAGAATAATAAATTAATTCTGGCCCAAATATTTTAGTGCTTGTACCAGGAATCCATTGCTCATTGGATGTATCAATCAGAACCATTTCCAATATACAATCGCCTTAGCCAAGGACTTCTCGAGTAGTGATCCCTACAAGTGACCGTAAGATATTCGCCCTTAGTATTAGGAGTAGTGAATCCTTTATCGACCCTCTCAACTACTTTTGTTTACATCATATTGCACCCAATATCCATCCCATAGGCGGCCTTTGATCTGGCTTCAGAGATTGGAATCAAAGGACAATGATCAGCAAACAAAGTACCTTGGAGATCTCATGTCTAAAGATACTTGCACATTTGCGATATCGATATTCTATCACTGACACTAAATAGTTATCCATGTGATTATCTCATAGTTAGATCATCTTACTTGTTCTATTAACAATAATCCACGTGTTATCTTTGAATATCATAATACTCACGGATATGAGAACCACTGCCTGATCAAATCAGGAAGTATAGCACATGCTAGCTTTAACGCACTAATGATGTCCTATCTTATTAATACTATGACTCGAGATAATTTAACTACGAATTGTTGGGTATCTCAGGCTCGTATCCTATATGGCACAGTGGAAAATAAAACGAGATACCATCCCATGACCCGCATATGTGTGGAAAACAAGACATAAAGATAATAAAGGTAACAACTTTTACTTTTCTTTGATCGCCTGAAGAACAAAAATTTCTTCTTCAAGTCGAGGTGCAATCTAGCAATCTGCTTGATCAAACTCCACGAGAGTTAAATGTCTAACCACTGTAATCACAGTGTATGATTATCTTTAACAGTAATTCACACAGAGGAATACTCAAGCAGCAAAATTTCCTGTGCTAGCAGAAAAAAGTGGCTGCTAGGGTTGTTTCACTTTCTCAGCAAAACGAGAAAGAGAGAGAAGAACGTTAGTTGTTTGTTACCAAAAGTGTTCGTTTTTCAACCTCAGCTAGGGTTTCGATTATATCATATATATATAACCGAAAAATCCTACTAAAACTGAGAATTCTAATCGTATTAGAATTCCCTAATTGTAATTGAAAACATCAAGTCCTCACAATTACAGTTTGGACCACAAATTATAACTAATTATAATTTGTCCACAATACCTTCTCTTTCTCTCAATTAACCCACTATGTTATCCAATAACATCTTGAGTATATAATCATCTATTGTGTGTGACCTATTAGGTTTCCTAGTCAATTGGTAGAGAACATGAATTAATCCAATCGTCATTGAGATTAATAAACCATAATTAATTAGAATTAATCCTATTAATTCTAATCAGGATTGGTTTATTAATTCATTAATTAATAAACCCATGTTCTCAGATCATGAGCGATATCTTGCAACACATCATGACCACCCAAGAGTCCAGGAAGTCAAGTGGCTTGACATGAACCTTTCAATAACAAACTTCAGTGCAATTAACTCCTTTCACCATACAATATCTCATTCGGTTTGGAGTAAGGAATTATTGCTAACTCCCTCCAGAATTAATTCTGGCCCGAATACAATAGTACTTGTGCTAAGAACCCACTACTCTATATGTGTATTTATTGGAACTATTTCCAATACACAATCGCCTTGCCCAAGGACTTCTGAAGTAGTAATTTCTATAAATGGCCATGAGATATTCGCTCCTACTATTAGGAGTGGTGAATCCTTTATTGACCCTCTCAACTACTTTCGTTTACCTTACAATGTACTCAAAATCCATCCCATAGACGGCCCTCGTTCAAGCTCCGGAGATTGGAATCAAAGTATAATGCTCAGCAAACAAAGTACCTTGGAGATCTCAAGTCTAAGGATACTAACACATTTGCTATATTGAGATTATATCACTAGTACTAAATTGTTATCCATGTGATTATCTCAAAGCTAAATCATCCAATGAACTTGCTCCATTAACAAGCATTCATGTGTTAACTTTGAGTGTCTCAATACTCACAGATATAAGAACCACCGTCTGATCAAATCAGGAAGTCCAATACATGCTAGTCTTAACGCATTAATGATGTCCTGTCTCATTAATACTATGACTAGGGATTATTTAAGTACTAACACTATACAGTACAATAGGAATCTCATCTCGTGATCTCTATCATGATTTCCTTAACACAGTGTTGTACTAGGGACTTTATCGAATAGTTATATTACTTAAAAGTAAACAAAATAAACTGTATGATAAATAATGTCTTTTATTAATGTAAAATGTGTCATATACAATGTACAGGTGATTGCCTCTACGGCACAACACTAACAAACTCCCACTTGTATTAGTGCCAATCATTCATGTATATAATACCGAATAACACAACATGACAATCATGTTTCTTTTAGGATAATGCTTTTGTAAGCGGGTCAACTTTGTTCTCATCCATCGGAACCCTCTCTATCTTTACATCATTCATATCTATGATCTCCCAAATCAGATGATAGCGTCGCAATAGGATTGTTGGTGAGATCGTGGCTCATTTACTTATGCAATGGCTCCGTTGTTGTCACAATATAAAGTTATTGGACAAACAACACTAGGAACCACACCCAATTCCATCACGAACTTCTTGATCTAAACAGCCTCTTTAGCTGCTTCAGAAGCAGCTATGTACTCAGCTTCTATCATAGAGTCGACAATAGTCTCTTGTTTGGAACTTTTCTAACTTATTGCCCCTCCATACAACATAAACATGTAGCTAGATTGTGATTTGAAATGATCTTTGTCAGATTGAAAACTAGCATCAGTATACCTATTTATTTTCAAATCACCTTCTCCATATACTAAGAACATATCCATAGTCCTTCGTAAGTACTTAAGAATGTTCTTTACAGCCGGCCAATGACCCTCACCATGGTCAAATTGGCATCTACTCATCAAACTAAGAGCACAAGATACATCAGACCTAGTATATATCATAGCGTACATGATAGATCCAACTGCCGAGGCATATGGAATTTAACTCATGCGATCCCTTTCAACTTGTGTTTTGGGAGACATCGACTTTGAAAGACTTACACCATATGACATGGGTAAGAATCCCTTTTTAGATTGATCCATGCTAAACCTCTTTAGTACTTTATCTATGTATGTAGACTCTGAAATACCACGCAATCTTTTGGATCTATCTCTATAGATCCTTATTCCGAGAATATAGGTTGCTTCTCCAAGGTCTTTCATGGAGAATTATTTGTACAACCAAACTTTAACCATTTACAAGATAGGTATATCATTTTCTGTTAGCAATATGTCATCTAGATAAAGCAGTAAGAAAATGATTCCACTCCTGCTAATCTTCTTGTATACACAAGGTTCATTCATGTTTTGAATGAAACCAAACTCTTTGGTTGTTTCATCAAAATAGATGTTCCAACTCCTAGAAGCTTACTTAAGTCCATAAATAGACCTTTGCAGCTTACACAACTTTATGCCATCACTGGATATGAAACCCTCAGATTGTGTCATATATACTTCCTTAGTCAGATTTCCATTTGGAAAGCTGTTTTCACATCCATTTGGCAAATCTCATAATCATGATGAGCAGCAATGGCTAGGAGTATCTTGATGGATTTCAACATGGCTACTGGCGAGAATGTTTCATCATAGTCAATACTATGTTGTTGATGATAACCCTTCGCGACTAGTCATGCTTTATAGGTAACTAAGTTACCATCCATGTCCATTTTCTTCTTGAAAACCCACTTGCACCCAATAGGTTTAATTCCTTTAGGTGGACCAACTAAAGTCCATACTTAGTTGTCATACATGGAATCCATCTCTGACTTCATGGCCTCAAGCCATTTGCCAGATTCTGAACTATTCAGAACATCCTTGTAGGTAGTAGGCTCATCTTTATCAATGAACAATACGTCATTGTGGTCACTGATGAGAAATCCATATCTCTTAGGTGCCACACGTATCCTACTAGATATACGAGGTTCTTGTGTATTAGAAGGTTCATCTATTCTCTTAATAGATGTAGGGTTAGACGGTTGATCCTCATTTGTTTGATCTTCATAAACTTCACTAAGTTCAATTTTACTCCCACTATCCCCTTTGAGCATGTGCTCCTTCTCCAAAAGGACGGCATTCTTCGAAATAAACAATTTATTTTCGGATGGTAGGTAAAAATAATATCCGAAAGATTCTTTCGGATATCCATAAACAAACACTTGTCGACTTACTATCAAGTTTATCTGACTGTGGTCTTTTGACAAAGGCAGGACAACCCCATACTCGCAAGTGAGATAACTTTGGTTTCTTACCAAATAACATCTCAAATAGGGTAGTATCAACCGATTTTGTCGGAACTCTGTTTAGTATATAAACAGAAGTCTCTAGTGCATACCCCCAAAATGATTTTGGCAGGTTTGCATAAGCCATCATGGTCTGTACCATGTCTAGAAGGGTTCAATTCCTTCTTTCAGATACACTGTTATGTTGAGGTGTATGTGGTAGAGTCCATTAAGATAATATCCCATTATCTCTAAGATAATTCAGAAACTATTGGCTTAAGTATTCTCCTCCTCGATTAGGTCTTAGAGTCTTTATACTTTTGCTAAGTTGTTTCTCTATTTCATTCTTGAAGTCTTTGAACTTTTCAAAGGACTCAGATTTGTATTTCATTAAATATAAATACCCGTATCGTGAGAAATCATCGATAAAAGTTATGAAATAGTTATAACCTCCTCTTGTTTGTATTGACATTGGGCCACATACATCAGGATGTATGTTTTCTATTAACTCCTTGGCCTGTTCTCATTTTCCTGGAAAATGAGTCTTAGTCATTTTTTCTAGTAAACAAGATTCGCATGTGCCATATGATTCATAATCAAATGACCCTAAGTCACCAAGCTTGTGTAACTTAGAAACACGATTTTCGTTTACATGGCCCAAATGACAATGCCATAAGTAAGAGGTGTTAGAGTTATCCATTTTAGGTTTCTTATTGTTTATATTAAGAATTGGATTATCCAAGTCTACAACATATAAACCATTAACCAAAGTTGCTGAACTATAATGAATATCATTCAATGAAAAAGAACAACATTTATTCTTAAATATCAAATGAAATCCAAATAAGTATAAACACGCAAATGAGATAATTTTTTTCATTAAAACTAGTACAAAATAACAGTTTTGCAGTTCTAGAATTAATCTCGAAGGCAAGTCCAGCTCATATTGGAGCTAGTAGTTTTTTGGTGAATTTGTGTGAATTCTTGTAATTCTTCAAAAAGCTGAAAAAAACCAAAGCCATTCATTGAATAAAAAATACGCAGCTATTTTTTTCTTTAATTCCCTTTTGCAAATTAATTCCATAAAGCCACTAAGAATTAATCCTACTAGCATAGGGTTTTGGTGCCTATTTTCCACTAAGAATTAATCCTACTAGCATGGGGTTTTGGTGTCTATTTTAAGTACCAGTTCTTCGTGTGGATTGGAGAAATTCCTACACTTGGAATTTAGTTTCCACGACTTGGACAATTTCTTAAAGGGTTCTGTGCACGCGAAGAAAATTTTAAAAGCTATGTTTCCAAGGTAAAAAATTTTCTTCCTTCTCCTAATTCGTTTAATTATATACAAGTGATCCTTGAAACCTAATAAGTTTATCGAGTCAAAATTTCTGAACTGGTATAGAAACTTGAGAATCGTTCTTAAGGTAGAAAAGTTACTCTATGTGCTAGATACTCCTATTCCGCCACCACCAGCCCAAGATGCTCCTGCTGATGAGCATGCTATCCATAAGAAATACCAAAAGGATGGTAACATAACATCTTGTATTTTGATGGCATCAATGACCTCTAAACTGCAAAAGCAGCATATGTATATAGATGCTTACTCTATTATTTTCCATCTTATGGTGTGATTTGATCAGCAAGCAAGAACAGAGAGATACGAGATCTCTAAACAACTATTTCGATCTAAGATGGTTGAGGGTTCTTTTGTGGCCACTCATAGGCTAAATATGTTGGACTTGATTGAGTAGTTTGGATCTCTTGGTTTTGTGATGGATCATGAATTAAGTGTTGACTGAATTCTACAATCTTTGCTAAGTAGTTTTTCACAATTTGTGATTAATTACCAAATGAACAAGATTGAGACCACACTACCCGAGTTGATCAACCTTCTTAAGACTGTAGAAACTTCCGTGAAGAAGGAAGCCAATGCAGTTATACTGATAGATTCTTCCTTCTCTAGGAAGAAAGTTCCCAAGAAGAAGAAGAAAGCTTCAACTAAGCCCAAAGGTAACGTGAAGAAGAAGGAGGCAGCCGACAAAGACCTATGTCATTATTGTGGCAAAATGGACCATTGGAGGCGCAACTGCAAAGTATACATGGAGACCGTCAAAAGAGGAAGGAGAAGGAGAAACTCGCGGGCACTCTACTTTTACTCTTGGAGTGTTTATGATTGAGATTAATACTACATTTAAAAATAAGATATAGTTATTAGATACTGGATGTGAATCTCATTTGTGCAATAATTTGTAGAGACTAAAGGATAGTAGAAGGCTTGAAAAAAGGTGACGTAGACCTACGTGCTGCAAATGGAGTCAAGATTACTACACTTGCTGTAGGGACTAATCATCTGCACTTACCTTCTGGATTAATTTTAGAACTTACAAACTGTTATTATGTATCTATTTTACTTAAGAACATTATCTCAGTTGTTTGTTGGGACATGAATTGTTTTCATTTAATTTTCAAAAATAAAGGTTGCTTTTTTCATTAAATGATGTCTACTATAGTACTACAACTTTGATAAATGGTTTGTATATTCTAGACATGGATAATCTTATTCTTAATATAAACAATAAGAAATAAAAAAAAAAAGATAACTCAATCTCATCTTACTTGTGGCATTGTCATTTAGGCCACATAAATGAGAATTGCGTTTTTAAGTTATACAAGTTTGGTGGATTAGGGTCATTTGATCATGAATCATCTGACACATGTGAGTCTTGTTTACTTAAAAAAATGACTAAAATACCCTTTTTTGGAAAATTGGAAAGGGCCAGAGAGTTATTAGAACTCATACATACTAATGTATATAGCCTAATGTCAATACAAGAATGTGGCGGTTATCAATATTTCATTACCTTTATTAATGATTATTCATGATATAGGTATTTGTGTTTAATAAATTACAAATCAAAAGCATTTGACAAGTTCAAAGACTTGATGAATGAAGTAGAGAAATAACTTGGTACAAGTATGAAAACTCTAAGATCTGATTGAGGAGATGAATACTAAAGCCAAGGGTTCTAAAGTTATATAAAAGATAATGGGATATTATTTCAATGGACTCCACTATATACACCTCAACAAAATAGTGTATCTGAGGGAAGGAATCGAACCCTTCTAGACAGGGTATGGAACATGATGGCTTTTGCAGACTTACCAAAGTAATTTTAGGGACATGCATTGGAGACTGCTATTAATATACTAAATAGAGTTCCGTAAAAAATATTTGATACTACCCCCATTTAAGTTATTCTTTGGTAAGAAACCAAAGTTATCTCATATAAGAATACAGGATTGCACTGTCTTTATCAAAAGGCCATGGTCAGACAAATTTGAAAATAAGTCTAACAGATATCTGTTTGTTGGATATCTAAAAGAATCATTCAGATATTACTTCTATCTCCCTTCCAAAAATAAATTATTTTTTTTCGAAGCATGCCGTCTTCATAGAGAAGGAGCATACGTTTAAAGGAGACAGTGTGAGTAAAATTGAACTTAGTGAAGTTTAAGAAGAACAAACAAATATGGATCAATTATCTGAGCCCACATCTATTGAAAGAATAGATGGACCTTCATCTACACAAGTACCTCGTAGGTCGAGGAGGATACGTGTAGCACCTAAGAGATATAGATTTTTGATAAGTGACCATAATGACATATTGGTCATAGATGAATATGAACTTACTACTTACAAAGATATTCTGAATAGTTTAGAATCTAACAAATGGCTTGAGGCCATGAAATTTGAAATGGATTCCATGTATAACAACCAGGTATGAACATTGGTTGATCTACTCGAAAGAATCAAACCTATTTGGTAAAAATGGGTTTTTAAAAAGAAAACTGACATGGATAGTAGAGTAGTTACCTATAAAGAACGACTGGTTATTAAAGGTTATCATCAATAACATGGTATTGACTATGATGAAATGTTTTCGCCAGTTGCCATGCTGAAATCCTAAAGGATACTCCTAGTACTTGCAGCCTATTATTATTATGTTGTCTAGCAAATAGATGCGAAGATAGCTTTCCTAAGTGGAAACCTAATTGAAGAAGTGTACATGACATAGCCTGAGAGTTTCACACCCAAAGATAGCACAAAAGTATGTAAGTTGTAAAGGTCTATTTATGGACTTAAGCAAGTTTTTAGAAGTTAGAACATCCATTTTGATGAAATAATGAAAGAATTTTGCTTTATTCAAAATTTGGATGAACCTCGTATATACAAGATGGTTAGTAGGAGTCCAATTGTTTTACCATTACTTTATGTAAATGACATATTACTAATGGGAAATGATGTATCTATCTTTCAATCTGTAAAATTTTGGTTATCCAAGATATTCTCTATGAAAGACCTTGGAGAAGCAACTAATATTCTAGGAATAAAGATTTATAGGGATAGATTAAAAAGGTTTCTTGGTTTTTCATAGTCAACATACGTAGACAAAATTCAAAAGAGGTTCAACATGGATCACTCAAAAAAGATATTCTTACCCATTCTCATAAGGTAAGCCTTTCAAAGTTAATATCTCCTAAGACACAAGTTGAAAGTGATAACCTTTAGGGGGTGAATAGGGTTTATGACAAACAACTACAGATTTTTAAAGACTTTCGAATATCTAAAAGAAACCAAATACGGGTAAGTTTCAAAAGAGAAGCTTTTCTGTCCAGAATAAAATACAGTTGGAGATCTTTCAATGTTCTACAAAATGATAGGAAAATAGACTATGCTAAAAGAGACAGATAGAGGATTATCAATCAGTTCACTCTTCAACATAAATATCTTTAACAAAATTAGTAAATGCAAATAGTGATGGTATGCTTTCTAATCAAATGAACGGTGAACTTTCAGTTATAGGATCCAAAATAAATGCAAGAGAATGGACCCAAGGATTTATAGAGGTTAGATCATCAAATGATCTATATCCACTACCTTAAGCAAGCACTTAAGGATTTCAACACTGCCACTAAAACCTTTTTTCCCAAAACAATGGTGGTGGGTAACACCAATCTTACAATAGAGGGTCACCACACTGATTTTACTCCCAATCTCTATACACCTAACAATTAAGGATTACTGCAACTGGGTTTTACTTCCCAAACCTTGAGACGATTCAGATTAAAGAGAGAATATAGGATTGACTTACAATTGCACCAATATACACTACAAATATCAGCTTTACATTTTTACCTTTAGAAACAATAGATCTCACTTTGAAGCACAATGTAGATGAGGGATTTTTGTTTTTCAAATGTCTTAGGATGTTTCCAAAATTGTTAGTGCAAATCGCTTGCTAAAAATTGCATTTAAATAGCTTTTATAGGGGAAAAAATCAAAGTTACAATGGCTAGTAACGACTAGTTTCTACTGTCAGGTTTTGAAGAATTTTGGACTTACATAATGAAAAATTGTGCATCCGAAAGGTGTATCCAAAACAACACTTGTACCAAGAAGTATATTTCGAAAATTTTTAGATTTAGGAACCTTGGAAACAGATTTTGGAGGGGCGTTTTGGATTCAGAGGACTTGATAAAAAAGGACTCAACCAAAGTCTTAAAAAAAAAAAAAAATTTCTTAAAGATTTTTTTTTATGGAAAAAACCTAGATAAAAAATGTATGCCTTTTTTTTGAAATAATTTTGACCATTTCAATATGAAATAAATTGAACTTAAGGGAAAGAGACATAGAAAATACAAATAATACCTTTGCCATAATTTTCTAGTCTATAATTCTTCAAAAAATCTTCATGCTATGCAACTTCTTTAGGTAGGATGTTAACTTGCTTCAATCTTTCTTGTACTTCATTATCTATAAGTTTCTTAGCAATCCTTTTTATAAGACTTGAAGAACCGTGGTTTAACATGTCCTAATCCAAAAATCTTATAACATACAAATCACACATGTTAGTCCACATCAATATTTGTCATTTATCAAAAAATAGGAGAAAGTCCTTTGGGCTAACAATCTCCCCATTTTTGAATGATAACAAACTTGATGGATTGTGACAGGTAAAACTATTGTAACCTTGTATGAATATGTTAAATCGAGAGAGATATAATAATTTATATTCATTTTATTAGAAATCTCTCAATCATAAAGCTCAATGAATGGTTATGAGATAATATTAAGAAAAATTTAAGTATAGTCTCATAAATTGTGCTCAATAAGCCTATGGCCCAACCAACCTCAGTATCCTCCTTCATTCTTTTTAAAAGGACTATTTCATAAGGAAATATCTAAGAAATGGTAATTGGACATAAAATATGTTAACCCAAAGATTCAAAGTAAGGATATGTACATATGTGCATATGGAGATGTAGAAGATAGAAAATAGTTATTGTTGCTCCCCCTTTCTATATGCAGATGACCAATAGACAGAATGATATTTAAAAAATTATGTATTACCAAATAAAGCTAATTATGTGATTTTGGACTTCCAAAACATGCGTCCAAAAAGAAGAAATACAATCTTTGTAAGAACATGTTTCAGATTTGGATTTTAGATTCAGGATTACTCCCCTATGTCTGTACAGGGTTCGGACAAAACCTCAAACAATCTATTCAAAAAAATTTTTTTTTTACCATAGATTATTCCCAAACTTACTCCTTCATATTTTTGCACCAATCCAAACAAAATTATAGATCACTCACATCCAATCACATCACACAATCTACACAATCCGATCTCAGTAATCAAAATCCTATCATCAACATTAAGATCCAATCCCATCACACAATCTACCTAATCTGGCCTAAAATCCAGTCATCTGTTATCAAACACACAAAATCTACTCTCAATTTAATTTCTCCATCTTTTAGCATCAGTAAAAAAGAATAAGAGGTAAGAGCAAATGAACAAGATAAACAAAGGTAGCATAATATAACAAAGATAAATAAGTATGGTAATAATAAATAAGTGCAACATAATATAACAAATTGTTAAGTAGAATATAAAAGTTAGTTGGGGAAGTGATAAAGGTTGTTCAGGAATATGTCAGCCAATTTTCTTTATGGTTATCACCTTGAATTACCACATTTTCAGGCTTATCATTAGCACCACCCTTCTTATGCTTTCCAGCAAGTCTACTAAATTTCCTTTTGACAACGACATGTTTCTACTAACAGCCTGATGAGCTACCAGGGGCAGCTGGTTTGGCTTGCTCAAGAGCCACCTTGGGAACAGTGGTTTTAGTGGTTGTGGCAACAGGAGATTCTTAGTAGGTTCGGTAGGAGGGCCTTCAACTTGATCAATATTAGTATTCTTTTTTGGTGAAGGGAGGATTGTTTCTGGTTCTTGCTTAGAACATTTGTGAAATTAAAAAAGGCATCCGCATCAACCCGATAGCCAACAATAATTGTTCTATTCTTAGATACCCTATAACATCCCACTACCTACGTGCTCTAAAAAGGGAGGGGATGTCGCCCAGTCTTAGGACAAGGGATCCTTATAACTAGGTAATAGGAAAATAGAAAGAAATAATCTAATATAAAACCTTTTTACAACCCAAAACAATACTTGTACAAGTTTAAGAATAAATAAAAGATAGCTAAAATCTCTTAAGAAATAAATACAATTAAAATGAATCCTTGAAACATATGGCAACATAAAGCAACGAACCTTCAACGGAGGATCAACCTGAAAACATGACATAAAAAGGGTGGTGAGAAATATTTCCTAGTAAGTCCTCCATGTGTGCATAATAATTTAAGAAAGCATTTCATGCATGCAAATTTTTAAATAAGTTACAATGAAAAAACTGCAAGTCCAGAAATTCATCTTTAAACATTGAGTAGTATTTTTCAGCTTTTGCAAAAAAAAGGTGTACAACTTGTAAAGAAATAAACCACTCAAATAAAATTTGACTATGAAATCTTGCATCATAACCATGGCTATGAAACCCTGCATCATAACCGTGTACTGCGAAAACTTGTATCGTAATACAAGGGGGTGATTGGCCCATAGGGTAAGATACTCCTCCATCTTTACACCCAACCTTACTGGTTGTCCACTCTATGAATAAACAGTCCACCTGAATTATGTTGCTACCACGAACTAGCTTGACCAACTAGAACTGGCGTCTTATCCAGGGAGAGCTCACCCCTTAGGGGTAGCCATCTACCGAGAGACTTATCCTAACCCTTCAAAGACTAGTCCTCATAGTCTACCCTTATTGAGTACTCAACGTTCATGTTTTTCCCACTTGGGCAAAGTAAAATCAATAAAGTATCTCTCTTTGAAATAGTAATTACGGTATTCAAGCTGTCTAGATAAAACGGGTTTAAGAAAAATTTAACATTTTTTCTTTGGAAAACTATTTGCTTGATCTAAAATTATTTTCATTGAGTAGAAAAGATAAAGTGTTCAGAATTGCATCCCAAAGTACATCTTTCACGGTAAATAGTATATTGAACTTGCAAAAGCGCTTTATTTCAACAAACACCTTTATGCAATGATATACTTGATCTCTTGATCTCATGGATAAAATAATCTTTCAAGTGTTGTTCAACGCAACTTGGCCCCATTTGGTGTAAACATACGGTATCTGTCACTATTGGTGCACAACCAAGTAACAAAACTGTACAGACACAATTAACTCCTAACTCTAAATATTCATGTCCATCTAAACAATAACAAAACTCAAATATAATAATAATGATTTAGGAATATTAATATAAAAATATTCTAGATTTTAATATTAATTTTAGTACATGAATAATTTGATATTATAATATCATATGTAAGTGATATAAGTAATAATTAAGTATAACAAAAATAATAATATGCTCAAAAGCACTAATAAGAATGTTGATAATTTTATAGATAATAATAATATTGCTAAAAGGATGATAAAAATAATAATAGTAGCAGTAGTAATAATATTAATATATTTTTGTCTAAAATAATAATAATAATAATAGTAATATTGCTGATAATAATGTTAATAATATTAATATTAAAAATAATACTAATAATATTAATAGTAACGATAGTAATAAAAATAACGACAACGATTTAAGTATCAAAAGTAACAATAATATTACTATTAATAATTAAAAGTATTAATAATTTTGCTACTAATAAATAAAGTAGCAATCATACACGTAGAGGTACTAATAGTTATTCATTACAGCAAAAGTACTATTCATAATAACAACAATAATATTTGCAAGGCAATAATAATTATTGATGGTATTATCAACATTATTAAATCAACAACAATAAAAAAAATTAATCTCCAACATCAACCATATCATCAAACACTTAATGATGTATAGATTCTATTCTCATATCTCCCAACACATATGCCATAATCCCACATTAAAAATTAGGACCAAAATATAATACATAAAGCAATCCTATTGCATGTCTCAACCTTTATCATAAAATCACCCATACCAGAAATATTTCTGCAACATCATTATAAATCACATCAACCCTTCTATACTGACATCATCCTATTCCACTTGAGTTCAAAAGAAATAAGAATGTTAGATCAAAATACTTATCTTGATGACCATTTTGAAAATGATGTTGGCTAATCAAAAGCTTGATTGCCTTGGTGAACACCTTTGAGAGTCCAAATGAAAAGTCTATCTAGGACCATCAATCATTTTGGTTAAGAGGAGATTGAGAAAAAGTGTAAGATAAAGAGTAAGAAAGATGAAGAGCAATAATATGAAATGATGCTTTTTGAACTTGGTTTACCTTCTTTTTCTTCTTGACTTGAAAGAAAAAAATACTTATTTGATCCGAATGAAGGAAGAACTTTGATTGATTTGGTGTTATACAATATATTAATGGAGAGAATATATGGCATTCTAGTTGTTTTGAAGGTTTTAGAGTGTTTTGGGATATTTAGAGATGGCTAAATGATTGAAGAAAAGTAGTGTATGTTCTTGGTGTTCTTGAGAGAGCTAAAAAGAAAATTAGAAGAAGACGGAGAGTGTTCTTAGTTTGATGATAGCCGAATGGCCTTGCTAGGAGTGGTGTTTCGGTTTTGACTAAGAGAGAGGGAGTCCAGGAGCTTATTCAAGTTTTGAATTTGAGAAATGGTTGAGGATTTGGTGGACGTTTCTGTGGAAGAAGATTGCTAATGGTGTTTTTACCCTTGAAGGTTTCTTGCTCTTCAATGGTGGCTTACTTAATTAATCAAGATATGGAAGGGAAATGAAGAGTGCTCTAGGCTTTAGAGCTGGCCAAAATTCTTGATGATTGTGTGCAGAAATTCTGGTTTAGTTGATGGAGTTGGTTGCTTCATAAGTGAGTGTTTTATGGTGCAATGCATGGGATTTAATTTTCAAACTCAAAGTATTTTGAATGGAGATAAATTAGGAGAACTTTGAGGCGCTTTAATGGAGTTTGTTAGCCATGGTTGAAGGTAGAAGAAAGGATGCTCAGCTATTATGCTAAGGGTGGCTGAAAATGGTAAAGAAAAAAATGAAGAAGAGAAACTAGTTGAATAAAAACTGATATTGCTGAAAAAATTCTGTCTGTTTAATGAAATCTAGGAGGGTTTGTTGAGAAAAAAATTAAAGTATTTTGAACGAATTTTGTTGTTATAAACTGGAGTATTTCAAGGTCCTTTAATGGAGTTTTCTAGCTAGTAACTTGATGAAGAACAAGGGCTATTGAAGAACTAGTTCAAGAAGCTGAATGCTCAAAGATTTCATGGCTATATGGCTTACATGCTTGCCGAAAGTTTTTCTGGTTTAGATAGCCTAAGGATGCTTCGAAATTCACCAAGAATTTCCAGCTTTACCTCAAAACAATTGTTGTTTGCTTTGCAAAGAAAGAAATGACATCCAAGTTGCCCAAGTTTCGAAAGTTAGCCAAGAATAAGAACTAAATAATTTTCTAGTTTTTTACCGTAATAAGAATAATCAAAATTGAAGTTCTTTAGGGGAGTAATTTGATGATTTAGTTTTGGATGATAAAACATCCTTTTTAGCTCTCCTATGATTCGGTCAAGATGCTTCCAAAAAGTTAGAATTTATTTAAATTCCAAGACCATAATAATTTGGAACATTTTATAAGAAAATAAAAGAATTGATGAAATAAAATATTTTCAAATTCAAATATGTTAGGACACAGATTGTTAAAATAATGGAGTTTAAAACTCCTCCAGATTTCTTTAAGATAAGATAACATGGTAGAAGATTACCATTGTGTCTTCTCAAGACAACATTCCTAGATTCATGGAATGCAAGAAGTAAAATTCAAGTATTAGTTAGGAAAATTAAAAATAATACTTAGTGACGTGATTTAAACTCAAAACCTTAGGAATTAACCACAAAGCTCCAACCACTTTACCACTTTCATTCTTATTCCTATATTTCCAACTTAATTCTCTTCCCTCCTATATTCTAAGCTTCTCTTTCTCTCATCTCTAGGCAAAATTTCCTAATTGCCCCCAACACTCATCAACACATAAATAAATCATATCAACCACATATAATAATTCAAAAACGCACAAATTCATCCAGAAAATATTTAGGCAAGCAATAAGTCATGAAATGCAATCCATCCTTCTAACTCTAGGGTAGGCTTAGTGAGGTTTTACATACCTAATCATTATAATCAATCTCACATTTCGGATCAAGAAATCAGGACACCTGAGTATCAGAGTTTTCCACCTCTGGTAGTTGTTCTAATGAAAAGGTTTGAGATGTGAGTTCATCGACGACAACATTCTTGTCATTTTTCTTTCCAACTGCTTGAGTAGCAGCGACTGATTTTTTTTCCCACTGTATAGAAAATCATCAATTTTAAATCCATCCATTAATCAAGTTTTAATTAAAAAATTAATCCCAAAATACACATGTGAGAAAATATACTTATCGCAGCATAATATAGGGAATTAACGAGTATCGATCCTCAAAGGAACAAGTACATACTAATCACTTTACTTTTATTGTTTAACAGACCCAAATAAAGTGAGAAAAGAATAAAAAAAAATTAAAAAAACATATACAACTCAAGGATGTAGGTTTATGTAATTTTAACCATTAGCCTAAAAAAACGACAATGAACTAACTAGCAATTCTCTCAACTAATTATCATCTTGGTATCATTAAGGAATATAAAGTAAAATTCAATTGTCTTACAAGTCATGATTCTATTTAGGTAAATCCCACATCGTTTCCCAATCCATGGGATCTTATATTTTGATTACATTAACAGATTTGCCAATCAAGCTAATCATAACCAAAACATGCACTAGGCTTAATTCCTTATAAACATGAAATTAGCTAATAATCCTTTGCTCGAGGCGAAATCAACTAATCCTTAATCACTTAGTCCTATAATCTTAAGTTCGTTGGTTAAGTCCATTAAGATTAGACAAATATGAAATCAATTTAATGAAACTCCTAACATTGTCGTTTGAAGTCAATTAGAAGAACTTGCATCCATAACCAATGAAATCAAGTAAACAAATAACAAAGATGACAAAGAATTGATCACATAACTCAAGTAACACAAAATCGTGAATTTCAAAATAATGTTAAATTACAATAAAAGAATTGAACACATCATTGCTAAAGAAAAAGAAGACAAATAGAAAAAAAAAAAAACACTCATAGACAAGCCTCTTTCTTCTTCCTTCCTTGACTTGGGTGAACACCTCTTTCAATGAGAGAATCAGAATTTTTGCCCTTTAATTCACCTCTCTATGTTGTAGGTCCCAAACCCTTGTATTCTCTTGTATTTTTATAGGCCTCTTGGATGTAAGAGTAGGAAAATACTAAAATCATTAGATAAGCCCTAATTCCGCATACAAAATTTCTACCCCTAGAGTGTACTTAGCGCCGGGTACCTTCGACCAACCAGTCTCTAGGTGCACTATGTTCTTCTTATATTTTTGCTCTATTTTTGGCCGCCTCTCCTTGGCAGATAGGATGGACTGGGCGCTAGGTTGACTTGGTAAACCTGGCGCCAGGTTTGTTCTGGAAAACCCCTGAAGCTTACTCAATTTTTGTTGCTGGAGCAGAATGGGCTAGGTGCCTGGTCCACTGGCTGGGCTTGGTGCCAGGTCTATTCTGGTTCTGTGCACATTTTGCTCGATTTTAACTTAAATATGCACATATTTGCCAAAAATGCCATTGACAAGTAAAATGTCAAATATAAAGGAATGGTGATTTTAATCCCTATCACCTTTCTTGGTCTCTTTTGCCTTCAGTTCGATTCCCTTACTAATTTTTGGAAGTTAGGCCCTAGCATATGAGATTTGAAGGGTTTAGTTTCTCTAGTTTTGGCATGAGAATGATGTTCAGAGGAAAGAGAGAGATGATGACTTCTACTTTTGAAAAAGAGAAATTAATTTAAGTGGGTTTGAAATCTTTTGGGCTTTACGAGGTATTTGAGTAGAGAATTGCAATCAAGTACATTGAAAAAGGTAATTTTTTAGAGTTTGAAAAGATGTTTTCACAGAGATAGAGAGAGAGAGAGAGAGAGCGGGTATTTGTACCAAAAAAAGCATGGATATTTAGAGTTTGAGAATTTGAAAGGTTTGGGCAAAGAAATCATTCATCCAATTTGTCTGTCCAAATATGGATTACACTTGGCAATAAGATACTGCAATTTTTTTACATGAAACTCAGTCTAAAATGCCCATCTAATTTTGTCATAGAGTATTTTGATCCGAGGGATAGTTCTAGTGAGGTTTTTTTTTAAGATTATTTTTGTCCTATTTTAGCATCCAAAAACTCCATCTAAAGTCAGGTTTCTTCAAAAACCTGTAAGAACAAACAACTAACTCAAAAAAGAAATGTTAGTTACATAATCGGGTAATTCCTAAGCCTTTCCTCAGATGATTGAATCTTTTTCAGCCAGTGGTTCGGTAAATATATCTGCAAGTTGATCGTTAGTAGAAATACACTCAACATAAACATCACCATTAAGCACATGATCTCTAATAATATGATATTTAATCTCAATGTGCTTAGTTCTTGAGTGCTAAATAGGATTTTTAGTTAAAGTTATAAGCACTAGTGTTGTGACATAGAATGGGAACAGACTTAAGATCAAGACCAAAATTGAATAAAGTATGTTTTATCCATAAAATTTAAGCACAACAACTTCATGCAGCTATATATTTTACTTCGGTTATTGAAACAGACACACAAGCTTGCTTCTTGCTGTACCAAGAGGCTAATGAATGTCCAAGAAATTGACAATGCCTATTTGTATGTTTTCGTTCAACTTTACAACTGTGTATCCTATAAGATTAAAGGAGTTAGTTTGAGGACATCAAAGACCATAATTATATGTCCTGACCAAGTATCTGAAAATATATTTTATAGCATATAAGTATGACTCTTTGGGACAAGACTGAAATATTGCACAAAGACAAACGAGAACATGATATCCGGATGGCTAGCAGTGAGATATAGAAGAATTCCAATCATACCTTGACATTTTGATTTGTCTATTTTCTTACCCTTTCCATCTTTGTCAAGCTTTAATAAAGTGCTTAGAGGTGCACTGATTTCCTTTGCTTAGTTCATTTCAAACATTTTGACGAATTATTTAGCATACTTGGCTTGATTTAGAAAGATCCAATCCTTGGTTTTCTTAATTTGTAACTCGAGATAGAAGTTGAATTCTTCCATCATGCTCATCTCAAATTCTTGCTACATAGTCTTAGTAAACTTCTTACATAAAGGTTCATTAGTAGCTCCAAAGATAATGTCATCAACATATATTTGAACAATCAAGAGATAATCAGAATTTTCAACTATAATGAATAATGCAGTGTCAATAACACCTCTTGAAAAACCTATTGAAAGGAGAAAACCACTAAGCTATTCAGACCAAGCACGAGGAGCTTGTTTTAGACCATAAAGAGCTTTGGAAAGCATGAAGACATTATTTGGAAAATATTCATGAATAAAACCATGAAGTTGCTCCACATATACTTCTTTTTCAATGAAACTATTTAAAAAGGCACTTTTACGAGATGGGTGCAAATGTCTCATCATGACCATGTTGGGTATCTCAGGCTCGTATCTTATACGGTGCAGCGGAAAATAAAACGAGATACGCTCCCAGGACCCGTCTATGTGTGGAAAACAAGACATAATGATAATAAAGGTAACGGCTTTTACCTTTGGGTGATCATCCGAAGAACAAAATTTTATTCTTCAAGTCGAGGCGTGATTCAGCAATCCTCTTGTGCAAACTCCACGAGAGTGGGACGTCTAACCACTATAATCACAGTGTGTGATTATCTCGAACAGTAATCCACACAGAGGAATACTCAAGCACCAAAATATTTCTGTGCTAGAAGAAAAAGATGGCGGCAAGGGCTGTTTTCGTTTTCAGCAAAACGAGAAAAGGAGAGGGAAGGAGAAGCGGTTGTTTCGTTTGTCCAATTTTTCAGTTCGGATTTTGTGTGACTCTACTATATGTTACACGAAATTTCCCTCCCATAATAGAGAATTCTAATCCTATTAGAATTCCCTAATTGTAATTGGAAACATCAAGTTATCACAATTACAACTTAGACGACAAATTATAACTAATTATAATTTGTTCACAACAACTTCTCTTTCTCTCAATTAACCCCACTGTGTTATCAAATAACACCTTGAGTATATAATCCTCTATTGTGTGTGACCTATTAGGTTTCCTAGTCAATTGGTAGAGAACATGAATTAATCCAAACGTCTATGCGATTAATAATCCATAATTAATTAAAATTAATCCTATTAATTCTAATCAGGATTGGTTTATTAATTCATCAATTAATAAACCTATATTTCCATATCATAAGCAGTATCTAGCAACACATCATGACCACCTAAGAGTCCAGGAAGTCAAGTAGCTTGACATGAACCCTTCAATAACAAACTTCGATTCAATTAACTCATTTCACCATACAATATCTCATTCGGTTTGGAGTACAGAATTAGTGCCAACTCCCTCCAGAATTAATTCTGGCCTGAAGACAATAGTACTTATACCAAGAACCCACTACTCTAGATGTGTATCAATTAGAACTATTTCCAATACACAATTGCCTTGGCCAAGGACTTCTCGAGTAATAATTCCTCCAAGTGGCCGTGAGATATTCGCCCCTACTATTAGGAGTGGGAAATCCTTTATTGATCCTCTCAACTAACTTCGTTTACCTCACAATGTACCCAATATCTATCCCATAGCCGGCCCTCGACCGAGCTCCGGAGATTGGAATCAAAGTACAATGCTTAGCAAACAAAGTACTTTGGAGATCTCAAGTCTAAGGATACTTGCACATTTGCTATATTGAGACTATATCACTGGCACTAAATAGTTATCCATGTGATTATCTCAAAGTTAGGTCGTCCAATGAACTTGTTCCATTAACAAGCATCCATGTGTTAACTTTGAGTATTTCAATACTCACGGATATAAGAACCACCGCCTGATAAAATCAGGAAGTCTAACACATGCTAGTGTTAATGCATTAATAATGTCCTGTCTCATTAATACTATGACTAGGGATTATTTAAGTACTAACACTATACAGTGTAGTAGGAATCTCGTATCATGATCTCTATCATGATTTTCTTAACATTGTTTTGTACTAGGGACTTTATCGAACAGTTATATTACTTAAAGTAAACAAAAGAAACTGTAAGATAAATAATGTCTTTTGTTAAAATAAAATGTGTCATATACAATGTACAAGTGATTGCCTCTAGGGCACAACACTAACAGACCAATTCCCTTCTCTTGATTAAATCCTTATGCAACAAGGCTAGCTTTGTTTCTAATAACAACACCATGCTAATTAAGTTTATTTCTAAATACCTACTTGGTTCCAATCATGGGATGGTCAAGTGGTCTAGGAATAAGTTTCCAAACTTGATTTATATCGAATTGATTTAATTCTTTTGGCATGGCCATAATACAAAAATCGACACAAATAGTCATATTAATTCAACCATGTTCAATACTTGAAAGTAAGGCGAGATTATCTATAAAGTACCATTTGGTTTTGACACCACAGCTCGAATCTTCGATAATATGTTCTTTTGAACGTCTAAGTTTGTATTTTCATTCCTTTAGTAAGCTTTGATCAACTTGATCTTCAGCTCTTTGCTCACTATCTTTAGCTTGCTATTCTTCCAATTCTTTTTCTTATAATGGTTGTTAAGTGATGGAGCTTTGTGATGCTCAATGACATTTTCTTTTGAAGTACCTATATCATCATCATCTTTTCTAGAGGAATATATGTTAGATTCATCAAATACAATATGTATGGATTCTTTCACACATAGAGTTCATTTATTAGTTACTCTATATAACTTTTTGTTGGAAGAGTATCCAAGAAATATAGCATTATCCGTTTTGCTATCGAATTTGTCAAGATTATCTCTGTATTGAGAAAAAAATATTTGCATCCAAAAACTTTAAACTATGAAATAGATGGGATCTTGTCAAATATAAGTTCAAAGGGTGTTTTCCTAAGAAAAGCCTTAGAATAACTATGCTTACAATATAGTATGTTGTATTTATATCTTCCGCCCAGAAATATTTTGGAAGGAAATTTTCACAAAGCATTGATCTTTCATTTCTTGTAAAGTCCTATCTTTCCTCTCAACTACACTATTTTGTTGAGGAGTTTTTGCAGCTAAAAAGTTATGAAAAACACCATCACAAAATTTTGTCAACTTATAGTTGCAAAATTCTCTCCTTTTGTCACTTCTAATTAAAATCAATCTGCTCCCAAGAGAATTTTCAACACAGTTGAGCAGCTTTAAAAATTAAGAGAATGCTTCATCCTTTTGTGCAAAAAATAAAGTCCAAGTGTGATATGATCTTAGGGGTGCTTTATCTCCTAAGTAAGTCTAAAATATACCTATTACAAGTCAAAAGTAATGAGAATTAAATTAGGAATAAAATAAAACAAAACAAAACAAATCTGCAAAATGGGGTCGTGCAAGAAGTGACCTGGTGCTAAGTAGGCTTGTTGGGCCTAGCACCGGGTGTGCACTGGAAACTTTGGCCAATAGGTAGTAGACCTGGTGCCAGGTAGGCTTGTTGGTCTTGGCACTGGGTGAGAATTGTTCTCTTCACAGCCTGTTTTTCTCGTCTTTTCAACCCCCTATTGTGCTCCTTTAACTCTCCATACCAATTATTGTTTAAGATTTGATCTTCTTGGCCTTTCTTTAATCCTCAATTACTTGACAACCTTCTTCATCCTTAGATTAGAATGTTGAAATGCACCTTGAAGTCTCTTGAAAAGGAACTTCACCTAAGGAGACGTGTGTTGTATCTTTGTCCTCCTTTTCCCTTCTTCAGTTTGGCCTTCATGCTTGGGACGATTCTTATCAAAATGAATCTCGAAAATTTATCTACTAATACATAAGCGTACCTTTTACCATTAAGGCTAGTGGTCATCATAGGTCCAAATGAATCCATATAAATAAGTTCAAGAGGTTTTGATGTTGAAATCATTTTATTAGCTTTAAATGATATTTTGGTTCTTTTTGCAAATTTGCAAGCATTACATAATCGGTATTTATCAAATTTCTTTTTGGGCAGTCCTCTAACAAGTTCTTTAAAGAGAATTTATTAAGGAAATTAATAGATATATGGCCTAACCTTCTATGCCAATGATAGCCATCATAATCATTTATGGAAAGGCGTTTTATAATCCTAAGTAATAAGATCATCAAGATATAATACATAGATATTACTAGTACGATTTGCAACGAGGATGATTTCATTTCTAGAATTATCCATGATAGTGTATGAATCTTTTTCAAATTTAACTTTACAACTATTGTCACATATTAGCTAATACTAAACACGTTATACTTCAATCCATCAATCAACTATACTTAATAATAGTGGAGGATCCCTTACCAATATTACCTATGTCTAGTATTGTTCCCCTTTTTCTTGTCCCAAAGGTGACAAATCCATCATTTTTAGGTTGAATATCCTCTATTAGTGCTCCATTTCCAATCATATGTTTAGAGCATCCATTGTCCAAGAACCATTTTGTAGAGCTCATCTTTTCTAGCAAATATACCAATACACAAGATAGAATAGTTACTTTTAGTATCCATTCTTTCTTGGGTCCACGGGGGTTAGAAGTTGCTCCTTCTCTATACTGTTTTCACACCGAATTCCACTTTCTTCCTAACATGACATATAGATGCGTTGTGTCCACCTTTACCACAATATCTGGAATAAGTATGAGTTATATACGAAGAACTTGCTTTCACAAAATATGATTTGTAATTTCCAGCTTTGTTCACATGCCTATATTCGAGACCATTTCTGTCTCTAGCTACACATTGTATTCTAAAGAATCTATTTAGATTGTCTTTACCATTTGTGAACTTTTCAATGCATATAGTAAGATCATTAACTCTCTTTTTCATGTCATGAAAAGCACGAAGAATAATTCCAAGAGATATTACCTTGTCACATAAGCATTTGTTCTCAAGTGACATACAATGCAAAGAAGTTGAGATAACACCCTTTCCAATATTTGAACAATTAATGAAATTAAATAGAACTTTGTTCTCACTCAACAGCTTTGTATTGTCATCTAACAAGGAATCAATCTTCATTTTCATTTCCTTATTTCTTCTAGACAACTTTTTGAGTTCATGGAATATGTCAACAAGAAGCTCACTCGAATTATCGGAATTTTCACAAGCAGAGTCGTGCAATTCAGATACGTAATTAGAAAGAATAAGATTTACCTTTTCTTCCATGGCCATAAAGCATATGTTGGCTGTCTTAGCTTCAAATTCATTATGTTCTTCAGTTTTGAGTCCATCTTGATTGCAAGTCCCGAAGATCCCCTTTCATTTCTTTGCCTTAATGTCCTTTATTTTCTTTTTTTTCTACTTAACCTCCCTTTCTTTAGCTATTAGACAATCAGTCACAAAATGTTTCATGCTTTTACATTCATAACATTGAGGTTTGAAAGATGAAGTTTGCCCCTTCTTTTCAACAAATTTCTTGCCCCTTTTGAATTAGCCTTTTTTGAACATCTTCCTAAATTTTCTAGTAGACCATGTCCAATCCTTCGATGTCTAAATCATTTGCATAGTCACTTTTGGATTGTTCATTATTGCTTCATCATCAATAGCTTTTAAGGTAATTCCTCTTTTGCCTCTATCATTATCATCGTCTTGTTCTTAAAACCTTTTGAGTTTCATTTCACGAGTCAAGAAAGACCCAATCAGTTCTTCGGTTGGTAGATTATTCAAGTCTTTAAATTCCTCCACAGCCAAGGTCTTAGGCTACCAGCTTTTTGGTAAGACATGTAGTATTTTTCTATTTTGCACTCCAAGGGGATAGATTTTCCCCTAAGCCTTCAATCTATTCATAATGTTTGTGAATCTAATTAACATATCAATTATATTCTCATCTGGCTTCATGGTAAACAGCTTATAGTCATCGACCAAGAGTCATAACTTTAATTCCTTTACTTGATTTGTCCTTTCATGAGTGACTTCAAATAATTTTCACATTTTATAAGCTGAATCACAACCACTAATCTAATTATATTCATTAGCATCAAGGGAACATCATAATATGTTCATTGCTTGAAAATTCAAGGCTATTTTCAAAGTATCCTCACTGTTATACTCATCACTCTGTTTAGGCACTTTTTTTGTCTTTGACAATTTTGAAAGGAACAAATGGTCCTTTTTCAATTAGATTCCATAGCTTAAAAATGATTGAGCATACGCAGATTTTCATTATGCTTTTACAGAACGTATAGTTACTTCCATTGAACAATGATAGTCTGTTTGTTGAAGACCCTTTAATGTATGGTAGAGACGAAGTGTTTGCCATCTGGATGTTTCTTACAAGGTTGTGAGGCCAAAAATAAAATGGCCAAACACTCTGGTACCAATTGATAAACCTTAGAAGGGGGTGATTAAGGTTTATGGCAAACAAATATAGATTTTTAAAGACTTTTGAATATCTAAAGGAAACAGAATATGGGTAGGTTTCAACAGAGAAGCTTTTCTATCCAGATTTAAATGCAATTGGAGATCTTTCAAGGTTCTACTAAATTATGGGAAAATGACCTATGTTAAAGGAGAAAGATAGAGGATTATCAACTAGTTCACTCTTCAACATAAATATCTTTAACGAAATCAATAAACGCAAGTAGCGATGCTATATTTTCTAATTAGATGAATAGTAAACTTTAAGTCATAGGATTTGAAATAAATGCAGGATAATGGACCCAAGAATTTATAGTGGTTCGATCCTTAAATGATCTACATCCACCACCTTAAGCATGCACTTAAGGATTTCAACCCAGCCACTAAAACCTTTATCCCAAATCAATGGTGGTAGGTAACACCTTATAGTAGAGGGTCATCACACTTGCTTTTACTCCCAATCTCTATCCACCGAACAATCAAAGATCACCCCAACTGGATTTTATTTCCCAAACCTTGACATAATTTAAATTAAAGAGAGAATACAGAATTACCTCACAGATTGAGCAAATATACACTAAATAAAGCATTTGTACCTTTTTACCTTTAGAATAATAGATCTCACTTTCAAGCACAATGTAGATGACGGATTTTTATTTTTCAAGTGTCTTAGGATGTTTTTGAAAGTGTTAGTGCAAATCCCTTGCCAACAATTGCGTTTAAATGGCTTTTATAGGGTAAAAATCAAAGTTACAAGGGCTAGTAACGGATAGATGCTACTATCAGGTTTTGCAGGATTTTGGATTCACAAAATGAAAAATTGTGCGTTAGAAAGGTGCATCAAAAACAACATTTTGTGCCAAGAAGTATATTTTGAACAATTTTAGATTTAGGCACTTTGGAAATAGACTTTGGAGGGGGGTGGCATTTTAGATTCAGCGGACTTGTTCAAAAATGACTCAACCAAAGTCTTTAAAAACTTTTTTATAAAGATTCTTTTTATGCACAAAACCTACATAAAAATTTTATACCCATTTTTTGAAATAATTTTGAGTGCTTCAATATGAAATAAATTGAACTGCAGGTAAAGAAACAAAGGAAATACAAATAATACCTTAGCCATAATTTCCTAGCCTATAATTCTTCAAAAAGTCTTCACGGTATGCAACTTCTTTAGGTAGGATCTTGACTTACTTCAATCCTTCTTGTACTTTATTATCTATAAGTTGCTTAGCAATCCTTTTTGTATGACTTGATGAACCGTGGTCAAACATGTCATAATCTAAAAATCTTATCACATACAAATCACACATGTTAGTCCACATCAATGTTTGTCATTGATCAAAACACAGGAGGAAGCCCTTTGGGCTAACAGAAAGGGATCATATGAGTAAAATTCTATATGCTTCGACAATTGAATCTATCATATATACTATGATATGTACTA
The DNA here is from genome assembly GCA_026120185.1 of Voacanga thouarsii. Classification (NCBI taxonomy): domain Eukaryota; kingdom Viridiplantae; phylum Streptophyta; class Magnoliopsida; order Gentianales; family Apocynaceae; genus Voacanga; species Voacanga thouarsii. The sequence continues at coordinate 1,164,163 of JANUWF010001341.1, read as the reverse complement.
GGCCTGATGTATCTTATGCTCTTAGCTTTATGAGTAGATACCAATCTAACATTGGAGAAGGTTATTGGGCAGCCGTAAAGAATATCCTTAAGTACTTGCAAAGGACTAAGGATATTCTTTACAGCTACCTAATAAGTACTTGCAAAGGACTAAGGACGTATTCTTGGTATATGGAGAAGGTGATTTGAAAATAAAAGAGTATACTGATGCTAGTTTTCAGTCTGTTAAGAATAACTTCAAATCATAATCAGGAAATATATTCATGTTAGGTGGAAGGATAGTGAGTTGGAAAAGTTCCATATAAGATACTATTGTCGACTCGACGACTAAAGTTGAGTACATAGCCGCTTTTGAAGTAGCTAAGGAAGTAGTTTGGATCAAGAAGTTTATGATGGAACTAGGAATGGTTTCTAGTATTGTTGATCTAATACTTTTGTATTGTGACAACAATGGAGCCATTGTACAAGCAAAGGAACCATGATGTCACCAACAATCCAAACACGTATTAAGTTGCTATCACCTGATCCAAGACATCATAGATAGAAATAATGTAAAGATAGTGAGAGTTCTCACGAATGATGACATAGTAGACTCGCTTACTAAGGCACCGTCCTAGAAGAAATATGATAGACATATTGAGTCATTTGGTATTCGATACATGAATGATTAGGTCTATTACAATTGGAAGTTTGTTTATGTTATGCCCTAGAAGCAATCACTTGTATTTTATATACGACACATTTATTAATGAAAGGCATTTTTTTAGCTATCAGTTTAATTAATCATATGTGTATAAAATTGTTAGATAAATTCCCAAGCACATAGTATAGTGTTAAGGAAATTATGATAGAATCATAATGTGAGATTCCTACTATACTATGTAGTACCTGTACTTAAATTATATCTAGTCATAATATTGTGAGATAGGACATTATTAATGTGCAGAGACTAGCACATGTTATACTTCTTGATTTGATTAAGCGATAGTTCTCACATTCGTGAGTATTGTGATACTCAAAATTAACATATGGATGCTTATAACTTGAACAAGTTCATTGGATGACCTAACTATGAGATAATTGATTGATGCTAAAATCACCATTATTTTTCTAACTATTTGAGGTTGTTTTGAGATACTTTTGTGATAATAATGAGGCATAATCCTTCCTATTAGACATTTTACTTGTAAAAAAGTATTTTTTTTTTAATGAATTTGTACATATTTGAGGTAATTTCTAGCAAAAACTGAAGATTTTCCATATTACACCTAGCGTTAGGTCTGGCAAGTGGACAAGGCACGAAGTCCATTTTGGTTGGCCAATTGAAACAAAGCAAAATTCAGTGAGACAATAGAACACACTTGGCACTAGGTAGGTCGACTAGATCTAGCGCCAGGCCCGTTCTAGAACACGAAATTTTTGTGCACGAATTAGGGAATTTTTCAAAGATTTCAGTATTTTCTAATTCCTTCTCAGCCAAGACTCCTCCAACAATGAATTTGGCATCAAAGAAGCCTATAAAACCAAGAGAAAACACTAGAGAAAAAGAGGTGAATCCAAGAGCAGAAATTCCAATCACTCAAAGAAGGAGGAATTCACCAAATCAAGGAGGGTTGTTCAAGAGAGTTTTCAAATGAGAAGAATGAAGCTTGTCTTTGAGTGCTTTCTTTTACCTTTATTTTCCTTTTCTTAAATAATCATCTATTCAATGTTTCTATTGTAATTTAACATTATTTTTGTGATTCATGATTTATTGATTAATTTAGTCTTTTAATCAATTCATTATTTATCTTGGGAATTGATTACTTATTTTGCTTACAGAGTTGGTTGATTGGTTTTTATTATTGACTTCCTTGAGAAAGGGTTTGGTAATTAGTTCAATTAATTAGTTTCATATTTGTTATCTCTGAACTTACTTGAAAATGAGGTTAATTATTAAGAATATTGAGTAATCAAAGGTTGGCTGATGATTGCTATAATATGGATTCATTGACTAATTTCATATTTTTAATCACCTAGAATATATGAGGATTCATTTTAATGCATTTTTGGATAAATTGGTTGAGACAAAATATGTTCAGTAGTTTAACTAGAATATAGTGATTCCATAGATTGCAAACGAAGTGTGTCTATATTAAATCCTTCATTATGTCAAGTTGATAATTGATTTTGATAATTGCTAAGTGATTTATCATCATGTTTTCAAACGATTTTGTCTAAATTTCATATTTTCACATCCTTGAGTTGTATATATTTCTTTATTATTTTTTCTTATTTTTTCATTTTATTCGGTCAGTTAAACAATGAATGAAAAGTGATTAGTGTGTACTTATTCCTTTGAGGATCGATACTCATTAATTCCCTATACTTTTCTTGCGATTTGTATACTTGCTCGTATATGTATTTTGGAATTAATGTTTCAATTAAAACTTGACTAAAGGATGGATTTAAATTTGATAATTTTTATACACCAACAATTTACGCATCAAGTTTTTGGCGCCATTGTCTGGGAATAATATCATGAAAACTTAGATTTTGTTGATTTATCCATGTTTATATGTTTATATGTCTATAGGTGAATATATGATTATCTACATATGTTCCTTGTATGAATAGGAGCCATATTTTGTTTTCTTGCATGTTTGTAATTTAATGTCCCTACATGTTGTAATTGCTTCTAACTTAATTTGTGAACATGTACCTTAACTAATTAACTTAATTTAATACTGTAATGTGTATATATAATACTAACAAGTTACTTTTTACAGGTAAGATGGCCAATTAGAATATGGGACAGTACCCTAACATGTCGCAAGGAATGACATCTCGACCATCTGACTCCACCACCTTGAAAGGGGTGTTAGGAAAATTTACCACCTATGTAACTAAATGTTTTCATGAGATAGATGACATACTGGCAAAATTTGAGGACGTGATTAGAAATATGGAAAGGAAAATTTGGTTTTTAATGGATTTAGTGATAAAGTCGCCATTAGGGGTGGAAACACAACATAATTCAGCTACGATTACATTAAGCAGTGCTAAGGAGCTACCCGATCCTAGCACATAACCGGAACCATCTAAAGAAGATGGGTCGGAACAAACTCCTCTTATCAAACCTTTTGAAAACTAAACTAAAAACCAGATATGCAGCCATTGGTACCCTACCCCACTCGCACACACAAAGTAAGAAAAGATACACAATTTAACAAGTTTTTTAGAAATACTCAAACAATTGCACATAAACATTTCACTCAATGAGGCTTTGATACACATGCCCAAATATGCAAAGCTTCTTAAAAGCATGATTGTTAACAAAAAGAGGTTGGAGGAATTATCCATTGTGGTTTTAAATGAAGAATGTTCAGCAATCTTGCAGGACCAATGGACTTTACCACAAAAGGAAAGTGATTAGGGGAGTTTTTCTATTACTTGTCATGTTTGGACTCTTACATTTTGTAATGCATTAGCAGACTTAGGCGCTAGTATTAATCTTTTACCATACAAAACTTTCAAAAAGCTAGGCCTAGGTGAGCCCAAGCCTACTAAGATGAGTATTCAACTTGCGGATAGATCTATTAAATATCCTTGACGAATAGTGGAAGATGTATTGGTTAAAGTGGATAGATTTATATTTCCTGTGGATTTTGTTACTCTTGATATGAATGAAGGTTCTAAAGTTCCTTTTGTTAGTGTTGTGCCCTAGAGGCAATCACTTGTACCATGTATATTGCATATTAAATTAATAAGAGGCATTCTTTATCTTTCAGTTTGATTGTTATATCTAAATATGTGTACAAACTGTTAGATAAAGTCCCTAATACAACACAGTGTTAAGGAAATCATGATAGAGATCATGATGTGAGATTCCTACTACACTATGCAGTGTTTGTACTTAAATAATCCCCAGTCATAGTATTAATAAGATGGGACATTATTAATACGCTAAGACTGACACATGTTATATCTCTTGATTGGATCAAGCGGTGGTTCTCATATCTGTGGGTATTAGGATACTCAGGATTAACGTGTGGATGCTTATTTTGAAACAAGTTCATTGGATGACCTAGCTACGAGATAATCACTTGGATAACTATTTAGTGCCAGTGATAGAATCTCATTATAGCAAGTGTGCAAGTATCCTTAGACTTGACATCTCCAAGGTACTTTATTTATCGAGCGTTGTACTTTGATTCTAATCTTTGGAGTCTTATCTAGCACCGCCTATGGGATGGATATTGGGTACAACGTAAAGTAAACGAAAGTAGTTGAGAGGGTTAATAAAGGATTCATCACTCCTAATAGTAGGAGAGTATATCTCAAGGCCACTTGTAGAAATCATTACTCATGAAGTCCTTGGCCAAGGCGACTATGTGATGGAAATGGTTCCAATTGATACACATATCGAGTAATGGATTTCTTGAACAAGTACTAAAATATTCGGGCCAGAATTAATAATATTCTGGAGGGAGTTGGCACTAATTCCATGCTCTAGACCGAATGAGATATTGTATGTTGAAATGAGTTTATTGCACTGATAATTTGCTATTGAAAGGTTCATGTCAAGCCACTTGACTTTCTGGACTTTTGGGTGGTCAAGAGTCATTGCTAGATGTCGCTCTTGATATGCTAAATATGAATTTATTAATTAGAGAATTAATAAATTTAATCATTTATTTTATTAAGGATTATTAATTCTAATATTGTTAGAATTAATTCATATTATGCTACCAATAAGACTAGGAAACCTAATGGGTCACACACAATAAAGGTTTGAATGCTCAAATATATTATTTGATAATATTGTGGGGTTATTTAAGAGAAGGGAATATATTTATAGGTGAATTATATGTTTGTTATAATTCATGGGACCTAATTGTAATTAAGTATACTTCAAGGACCAATTTGTTGACAATTGGACGTTGAAGGACTAAGTTGCAATTTATGGTAATTATAAATCAATAAATATAAGGAAACGGTTTCCTTAGGGTTTGAGACATACTATTCACGCAATAACAGAGAAATTGTTTCTCTGCCTCTCTCTCTTGATCAAACCCTAGCCGTAATCTGGATCGCGCCTGCGTTCTTGTTTCTGAAATTTTTGAATTCCGGCTTCACGAGGTAATAGACGCAATCTTCTCCTTTTTCCCGTTTCTATTGCAAACCCGTGATCCATGACTTGGATTTCTTGTTGTTTTCCGCTGCGCTTAATCTGATTATGCATGATAGAAATCCTACACCTTTAATCCTAGGTCAACCTTTTCTAGTAGCTGCCAAAGTATTAATTGATGTGCTTGGAGGAAGATTGACACTTAGGGTTGGGGATGAGGAAGTTAATATCAAAATCCATAAAAGCATGCAACATCCTATTTCTTATGATGATTCTTGTTTAAGGATTGATATTTTTGATGACCCTATCATCGAATTTATGCAGGAATCATTTGTCGAATGCTATATGGAATAATACATTGCATATTTGGAGAATTCAAACGAGGGCCATGAGGTGGGAGAATTTGAGGAAATTGAAAAAAGTAGTTTGGAAAGGATGAAGTCATCCATTAAGGAACCACTAGAATTAGAATTAAAAGACTTTCACGGGCACTTGGATTATACATTTCTGGCTAAAGGAGAAAATTGCCCATGATCATAGCAAAAGACATTACTTGTGATTAAAAGACCAAATTAGTAAGTCTATTGGGAAAATATAAGGGAGTCATTGCATGAAAAATCACGAACATTAAGGGAATTAGCCCTTCCTTTTGTACTCACAAAATTTTGTTGGAAGAAGGAAGTGATTAAACTCGTAGTGCAACCCCAACGTAAGTTGAACCCAAATATGAGTGATGTGGTAAAAAGTGAGGTGATTAAACTCTTAGATTCTGACATCACTTACTCTATTTCCGATAGTATTTGGGTAAGTCCAACACAAGTGGTACCAAAAAAGAAAGGAATGACTATAAGCCTAAGTGAAAAAAATGAGTTGATCCCAGTGAGATTGGTAACTGGTTGGAGGGTTTGAATTGATTATAGGAAATTGAATGAGGTAACTTGGAAGGACTATTTCTGCTCTCTTTCATTGACCAAATGTTAGAAAGGTTAGCTAGACATGAGTTTTGTTATTTTTTAGATGGTTTCTCCAGATACTTTTAAATTCTCATAGCACTGGAGGATCAATAGAAGACCACATTTACATGCCCTTTTGATACTTTTACATATCGACGTATGCCTTTTAGTCTTCGCAATGGTCCCGAAACTTTCCAAGGGTGTATGATGGCTATTTTTGAAAGGCTTGTGGGAGACATAATGGAGGTATTTATGAATGATTTTTTTTTTATTTTTGATGATTTTTTTGATTTGTGCTTAACCAATTTGGAAAAGGTACTTCAAAGGTGTGAAGAGACCAACCTTATGCTTAATTGGGAAAAATGCTACTTTATTGTACAATAAGGTATAGTATTGGGACACAAAATTTCAAGAAAATGTATTAAGGTTGATCGAACCAAGATTGAGGTAATTGAGAAACTCCCTCCTCCTACTTTCGTGAAGGTTATTCAAAGCTTTCTTGGTCATGCTAGTTTTTATAGGAGGTTCATCTTAGATTTCTCAAAAAATTCTAAACCTCTTACCTCTTTACTTGAGAAAGATGCTATTTTTGATTTTGATGGAAAAAATGTCTCAATGCCATCAACGCATTTAAAAGAAATTGATCAATTCTCCTATTTTAATTGTAATGGATAAGTCTCTTCCTTTTGAATTAATGTGTGATGCAAGTGATTATGCAATAGGCGCGGTGCTTGGATAAAGGAGGAATAAGTATTTTCAGCTAATTTACTATGCAAACACAACTCTTACGGCGGCACATGAGAACTACACCACAATTGAGAAAGAGTTCCTTGCAATAGTGTTTGCTTTTGATAAATTTCGTTCTTATCATATTTTGTCCAAATTCATTGTATATATGGATCATTCCGCCCTGAAGTACCTACTAACCAAGCATAATTCTAAACCAAGATTGATAAGATGGGTTTTGTTATTGCAAGAATTTGACTTAGAAATTAGGGACAAAAAGGGAGCTAAAAATTTAGTTGCGAATCACTTATTGTAACACCCCACTACCTAGGCCCGACAAGGCCGGGGATGTCGCCCCGTCCAAAGGACAAGGGGTCTTTATAACTAGGTTACATGAAATTAAAATAAAACAAAAGACTTTAAAATTAAATTTATTACAACCCAAAAGATAAATACTGGCACAAATCCAAAATAAATTATTTGCAACAATCTCTCAAACAACACTTAAAGTAAATAGCATGAGTCTTCAAGCACAGGAAATATTCTAGCTAATGATCTCCATAGCAGGATCTTCCTGAAAATATGGCATAAAAGGGTGGTGAGATAAAAATCTCAGTAAGCCCGTGTGTGCTTTGAGTGTCTCAGGTAAAATAATTCATGTATGCAAGTTGTAAAAGTTGCATAAGAAAAGGTGTTGGCAAGCAATAAATAAGTGTTGAAAATAAAGAGTGGCGTTTCGCTTTTTAAACCATACATGTGCACAATAAATACAACCACTCAAATGGGTAGCCATGGGTTACCACACGTTGGGCCCCATGACTAAATAATAGTCAGAATGCCACACTTTGTGCAAGCTGACAAAAGGTAGGTGTACAACCTACCGGGTGAGATACTCCTCCATCTCTACACCCAAACTTACCGGTTGTCCACTCTGGAACACACAGTCCACATGACTGAAACTTGCTAGCTCGGACCGGTATGACCTACCGGACTGACATCCTATCCAGGAAGGACTCACCCCTCAGAGGTGGCCACCTACTGAGAGACTTACCCTAACCCTTCAAAGACTAGTCCTGGTGGTCTACCCTTATTGAGTACTCAACGTTGATTGTTGCCCTTGGGAGAAAATTGATCAAACTTTGCTTTATTTGAAAATAGCAATTAAGGGTTTCCAAAAATCAAGTCAAGTTGGGTTTTAGGAAAAGTTTAGAATTGTGTACAACTGCTTGTTCAATTTTCAAATGATTTGCTTGACTGAAATAAAAAGGAAAAACAGTCCTTAATTGCCTTTACAAATAAATGTCCATATACATTGCATTTGCTTGCCACAATAACTTTTGGTCTTCACGAAACTCCATGCAGGAGCTTACCTGCTTCTTTGCTTGCTCAAACTTAAAAGTCTTCCAAGGCTGACCTAACCCTGCCTAGGGTAAACACAAAACATAGGGTCACATTCAAGTTATACCTGCCTTACATAAATAATTTTTAGCTCAACTAGTTACAATCATGATTAACCATAACCTCAATGTCCTAAGCTTTAAGACAAGATGCTAAAGAATTTTATAAAATAAGTCTAGTTTGATAAGTTAAAATAACTAGGGGTTCTAAAATAATTGTTAATAAATTATAGACTCAAATAATAATTCTTGAGTGTTATTAATAATAAATAAACTAAGGTTTGAATTTTAAATAATATTAAGTCCTAAATAATTTTAATAAATGATAATTTTAAAATAGCTTTATTATAAATAAATAATAAATTAAATAAATTTTAATTACTTATTTTTTAATAGATAATAATTAATTAGTAATAAATAAAATTAGTAATAAATGAATTTTTTTAAACTTTTGTTTAATAAAAATATCAATAGTCTAATTAAATATTCCAATCCAAATCCCCTAGTGTTTCGAATTTTGAAGGTAACTATAGTAGTAATTCTAATTTTTTTGTTATAAATTTTGTTAATGAATATAACCTAGAATTAATAAGAAAATAATCTTTTATTATGATTTTCCTAGTGCTAGAAAGGATTCATGATCGCGTTCTCCATCATCAAACAATAAATTAATCCATTCATGAACATACACTTGAACTATCTCATACCATCACATGGCCAAAATCCTACTAGGCATAATCATCAATCATGGTTTCCATGGAAAAATAAGAACATAAAAGCCTAATCACCTTTGGTGTCATAATATCTAATCATGCTTCAAATATCCATAAAATTCATTAAGCATGAAGAACATACAATGATTCAAAAGGAAAATACATATATCCTAGTCATATACAACAACCATCATGTCCTAACCCCAATCCCTTCATGCATATACTCAATCTCCCAATCATATTCCATCTCCCTATCAAAACCTAAGAGACATGATTTCAGAATTTAATAAGAGAGACTTAAGAATGAATACTTGATTGTCGAGTACTTCGAAGAAGACAAAAGAAGGTCCACACGTGATGGAGTGTCTTGAATGGTCCAACGAAACAAACGATCATGGTTGATGATTGATCAACCATTTCGGTTAGAAGAGAGAGAGAGAGAGAGAGAGAGAGAGAGAGAGAGAGAGATCATTAGAATGATATAATCGAATGGAAGAAGATGAACAAAGAAGGGTGTTCTTGACTTACCTTGTTGATGTTCTTGAGACCTTCAAGAAAAAGGTTGATTTCGATCCGCTTGAAAATTTTTGTTTGCGAGGTTTTGTATTATAAATACCAGAAATGAGGTTTAGGGATTAAATGGAAGTGATTTGGAGTGTTTGAGAGTGATTGGAGGTGTTTAGAGTAGGGTTAGGCTTGAAGAAGGTTAGTTTGTGTTCTTGGTGTTCTAGGTGAAAATGGAGAGAATTTGGAAGAATGCTGCACGAATTTTGGTAGAAGGCAGGCCGAATGGTATGGAATGAATGAGGGTTTCGGTTTTCAGCTAGAAAGAGAGGGGATGATCAGATTTTTTTTGAAATTTAAATGGAGGAAATAGTGGAGAGGTTTAAGGTAAGAGGTTAGCTATGGTGTTTTGATCAAGAGAGGTTTCTATGTCTTTCAATGGTGCCGGCTGAACATGGAGTTTTTCCTGAAATGATTGAAGGTTAATGTTGCTCAAGGCTGGCCGAAATTCAGTCCATGAAGGTAGAGAAAATTCTGGTTAACTAAGCCTAATGCAAGAGTGATTTTAATGGAGTAAAATGCTGAAATTATTTGAAGTTCAAAAGAGTTTGAATGGAGTGATTTTAGGAGTGTTTTGTGGTGCAGCTATGGAGTCCTTATGCTCAAGGTAAGAGTGGGGTTTATGGTGTTCAGTCTACAGCTGAGCAAGCTCAATTTTTACAGAGGTTGGAGATGATTTTTGGCCTTAGGCTAGAAGGTAGCAAGGCTGGAAAATTCTGGTTTCAAGTTGTTCAGAATTTTCGAAGTTTGCAGAATTTTGCACCCTCTTAGCTCGATTTTCAGAGGTTCTTCTGGGGTGTTTGAGGGTCTTCCAAGGTTGGTTTTTCAGCCTTATTTCTGGATAAATATAGAAGAGATTTGCTGGCTTGAAGGTGAACTAAAAACAGCTTCATTTCCTTGATTGCAAGCTGCGAAATGCCCAGTTTTTTTTTTTTCTGGTTTGGTGCTGTTTTGTGTAGTCCGAAATTTGCACAGTTTTCCCATCTTCCAAGCCACATAAAATGACCATTTTCTTGGCAGCAAATGAATGGGATTATGGCCTAAATTTTTGAAGAAAGGGGCTGCAACAATTCTGGAAAATTTCCAGATTTCTTTCCACTAAAGTATGAACAACATGAAGGTAGATTTGAAGGTCCTTTCACGGTGATTGATTTTCTCTTGGAACCATTCCTATTTACCCTCCTATTTTCGGCCAACTACCCAACCACCATAGCTGATTTTCGAATTTCATGGTGGAGGAGTTATCCTAGAATTTTTTTTTGGAATTTAAAAGAAAGGATTTAATGGTTTTGAATTATAAAGATGTTAGGACAAGCTAGAGGTAATAAATAGGACAAGAATTCCTCTAGAATTCTTTTTAGGACATGAGGATAAGATTAGGACATTCTCTTCATGTCTCCTCTAAGACAACATTCCTATTTTTATGGAATGCAAGAAAACAAAAATTCAAACTTAATGAAAATAATCATGAAAAAACTTAAATAATGGGATTTGAACTCATGACCTTAGAAATCAATTCACCAAGCTCTAACCACTAAACCACCCTAACTCTTGTTCTTATTTCCTCACCCTCATATTTTTCTTATCTACTCCTCAAGCTATCTCCCTATTCTGACCTCAGGCAAAATTACCATTTTACCCCTCCTACTCAATAAGCATAACTAAGCATTTAAACCTATAATCCACGATTCTAAAGCACATAAAATCATTCAAAAACATATATACTCATGCAAAATAATATGATATGCATTCCCGACCCCTCTTACTCTAGGGTTGGCTTTAAGTGGGGTTTCACACTTATCTAGGTTGGAAAATCCCAACCTAAAGCCTTTGGTCAAAAAAGACATCAATGACATCTTCCAAGATGAACAACTTCTACTTGTTGATGGTGAAATTTCTCAAACACCTTGGTATGCTGATTTTGCTAATTACTTGGTTGCAGGAATTATTACGGAAGATTTCAATGCATAACAAAAGAAGAAATTCCTCTCCAAAGTAAATTATTACTTTTGGGAAGATCCCTACTTATTTTGGTGTTGTACAGATCAAATCATTAGAAGGTGTGTGGATTCCGTAGAAAGTTCGAACATCTTGAAACAATTCCAAGAAGGACCCGTAGGAGGCCACTACTAAGCTAACAATATGACAAGGAAGGTGCTTAAGTCCAGATTTTATTAGCCAACACTCTTCAAGAACTCTCACAGGTTTGTCCAAAATTGTGATAGGTGTTAACTACTGGTAACATTTCTAAATCTAATAAGATGCCATTGTAAATTTTCAAGCTTGTGAAAATTTTTATTGTTGGAGAATTGATTTCATGGGCCCTCTTCCTAGTTCTTTGGGTAATAAGTACATCTTAGTTGTGGTTGAGTATGTATCTAAGTGGGTTGAGGCACAAGCCTTGCCTACTAATGATGCTTAAGTTGTAGTAAAATTCCTTAAAAAACTCTTCACCCAATTTGAGGTGCCAAAGGTACTTATTAATGATAGGAGAACCCACTTTTGTAATGCCCAATAGGATAAAGTTCTCAAAACAAATGGCCAAGTTGAGGTAGTTAATAGAGAATTAAAAAGAATTTTGAAAAAAGTGGTTAATCACAAGAGAAGGATTGAAGCTTGAAATTAGATGATACATTTTGGGCTTGTAGGACTGGTTTCAAAACTCCTCTTTGTACTATTACTGATAGAAATTGAACACAAAGCTTATTGGGCTATCAAACTTATTAATTTTGATCTTGAGCTTTCTAGATAATCTAGGTTACTTCACTTGAATGCCTTGAACAAATTGCACATGGCTGCATATGATAATTCTCTAATCTACAAACAAAAGGTAAAATGGTAGCATGACAAACATATTGCTCAATCCCGAGAGTTTAAAGAAAGTGATCAAGTGTTGTTGTTTAACTCTCACTTGTGACTATTTCCGGGTAAGTTGAAATCAAGATGGTCGGGGCCGTATGTGGTAAATAAGGTTTTTCTTTTTGGTACTCTTGAAGTCTCTCATCTGATTAATGGTACTTTCAAAGTTAAGAGAAATAGGGTGAAGCATTACTTTGGTGAATCTTTTGACACCGTGCATCATTTGGATATTTTTATCTATGATCCATGATTCTTCTTCCATTTTTTTTTTTTTACTGCTTGTCATTTTATTTATGTTTTTTTTTAAAGATTTATGTTTTCTTATTTTTGTTTCTTTTAAGTTAGGAACTCTTGTGACTTTTCTAATGACTGTTTCTTGTCATAGATTCGAACATAGTGGACCTCCTATGTAATGGAAGTACTTTCTTCTCTTTCTTCTTCCTCTTTATTGATTTTGGTTTTCTTGGCTGTACTTTTATTGTTATATCTTTGGCCATTGATGACAATGTCCAGTTTAAGTATGGGGGGGGGGGACAATGATGTTAAAGAAATATTTCCCATATCATTTTTGTGATATTTTTCAAGATTTTTGTGGTTTTCATTGTTTAAGTAAGGTTGTAATTCTTTTTCTTACTTGGTTATAATTTTTTGTCATTTATTAGGTGGATTTTTATGTAATTGGTTTATTGGATAGGATATTATCAACGCTAAAGAATTTTAGATTAATCTTGTTTATGCATTGGTATTTGAATAGTATTTAACTCATCTAGTTTGAATATGGAGAATATGATGAATATGAGAAAAATTTATTGGCTAACTATTGTATTATGATTTTAAACTTTGCTTAGCTTGGAGTTGTTATGAGGTACATGAGTTGATAAAAGATCTTTGAGTGGAAAAAAATTGTGGAAAATTCTTGTGAGTTGAAAATTGAAAAAATGGGTTGATTGTTTCCTCTTTGAAGATATGAAAGAGTGTTGTTTTCACTTGATTATGGGGGCTAATACGGATAGTGAAGAGAAATTCACTTTCTTCAAGCTATAGATTCCCAAAAGCAAAAGAGAGAGAAAAATGCTGAGAAAAAAATGATGACTGATGACTAAAAGGGAACAAATACGATATGTGAAGAAAAATCCATACACTTAAGGCTATCAATTTCCCGAGTCGTTAGAAAAAAATCGAGAGAAAAGTTTTGAGCGCTTTCCTTACATCATGACTTGAGTTGTGCAATTTTTAGATTTATAATACTTGAGTTGGTAGATAGCTTGATTTGTGTGATTCATGTTATCTATATTTTTACTTGAAGGGTGAAAAAATTTTCTTTGACTAAGGTATGCACTTGATTAATATGACTATAATAGTTTTGTGATGTCTTGTCAAATGTTTCAAATTTTAAATTGTTGTCAAAGGGCTGATGAAAGGAAAAAGCTTTATCTAAAGTTTGAAGGGAAGTTATAATCTTTGTTATGTTTCAAATTTTTGAATGAGGAAATTTTTGAATGAGGAAAAAACTTGTGTTTTCTTGATGATTTTCTTGGCTTAAGTGTTCTGCATGAGGACAAGCCAAAGTTCAAGTGTGGGGATATATGACAGGGGCTAAAATCATCATTATTTTCCTAAAATCATCATTAACTAGGCCTGTTCCTTCCTATTTGACATTTTGCTTGTAAAAAGTATTTTTGACAAATTTGTGCAGAATTGAGGTAATTTTGGAGCAAAAACTGAAGATTTTCCAAATTACACTTGGCGCCAGGTTTGGCAAGCGGACCACGTGCTAGGTCTATTTCGGTTGGCTAATGGAAATAGAGGAAAATTCCGGGAGAGAACAGAACACACCTGGAACCAGGTGGGTCAACTAAACCCAACGCCAGGCCTATTCTGGAACATGAAATTTTTGTGCACGAATTTGAGAATTTTTCGAAGATTTTGGTATTTTCTAATTTTTACTCGGCCAAAAATCCTCAAGCAACAAATTTGGCATCAAAGAAGCCTATAAAACCAAGTGAAAACAAATGAAAAAAGAGGTGAATCAAATAGCAGAAATTCCAATCACTCAAAGAAGGAGGAATTCACCAAATCAATGAGAGTTGTTCAAGAAAGTTTTCAAAGGAGAAGAAGGAGGCTTGTCTATGAAGGCTTTCTTTTACCTTTGTTTTCGTTTCATTAAACAATCATGTATTTAATATTTCCATTGTAATTTGATATTGTTTTCATGATTCATGATTTTATTGATTAATTTAGTCTATTGATCAATTCATTATTTATCTTGGGATTTGATTCCTTGTTTTGCTTATGGAGTTGGTTGATTGGTTTTTATTATTGACTTGCTTAAAAAATGGGTTGGTAATGAGTTCAATTAATTAATTTCATATTTGTTGTCTCTTAACTAACCTAAAAAAGGGGTTAGTTGTTAAGAACATTGAGTAATCAAAAGTTAGTTGATGATTGCTAGAATATGGATGTATTGACTAATTTCATGTTTTAAATCACCTAGAATATAGTTGTTGATATGAGGATTGATTTGCATGTATCTTTTGGGTATATTGGTTGAGACAGAATATGTTCAGTAGTTTAATTAGAAGATAGTGATTCCATGGATTGCAAATGAAGTGAGTCTATATTAAATCCTTCATGATGCCAATATAATAATTGATTTTGATAATTGCTAAGTGATTGATTATTATGTTTTCAAAAGCTTTTGTCTAAATTGCATATTTTCACATTCTTGATTTGTATATATTTCTTTGTTTTTCTTTTTCTTATTTTATCACTTTATTGGGTCGGTTAAATAATGATTAAAAAGTGAGTAGTGTGTACTTATTCCTTTGAGGATTGATCCTCGTTAATTTCCTATACTATGCTTGCGATTAGTATACTTGCTCATATATGTATTTTGGGATTATTGTTTTAATTAAAACATGACTACGGGATAAATTTAAATTTGATGATTTTTATACACCCAAAAATTACGCATCAATAATCACATGGATAACTATTTAGTTTCAGTGATAGAATCTAATTACAGCAAATGTGTAAGTCTCATTAACTTGAGATCTCCAAGATACTTTATTTACTGAGTGTTGTACTTTGATTCCAATCTCTAGAATCTCTACAAACCATCTATGGAATGGATATTGGGTACAACGTAAAATAAACAAAACATAGTTGAGAGAGTTAGTAAATGATTAATCACTCTTAATAGTATGGCCATATATCTCATGGCCACTAGTATGGAATCATTACTCGAGAAGTCCTTGGCTAAGGCAACTCTGTGTTAGAAATATTCCAAATTGATACACATGGTGAGCAATGGATTTTGGAACAAGTACTAAAAAATTCGGGCTATAATTAAATATATTCTAGTAGGATTCGGCACTAATTCTATACTCTAAAATCAAAATGAGATATAGTATGATAAAAGAAGTTTATTGTACTGATATTTTACTATTAAAAGATTTTTGTTAATCTACTTGACTTTCTAAACTTTTAGGTGGTCATGATGCATTTCTAGATGCCACTCATGATCTGCTAAATATGAAGTTATTAATTTGAAAATGAATAAATTAATCCTAATTAGAATTAATAACTTATTTCTAATTATTAAGGATTATTAATTCTATAATTATTAGAATTAATTTATATTTGCTACTAATTGACTGGAAAGCTAGCTAGGTCACACACAATATAGAAATTGGTACTCAAGATATTATATGATAATATTTGCGATTATTTTGTTAGAAGAAATAAAAATTATGGGCCAAGTATAAAATGTTTTTTATTATTTGGGTGAAATTGTAATTATTTAAAATGCTTGTGGTTGAATTTATAAACTTGTTGTAATTCAAGAGGCCAAATTGCAATTATATAAATTCAAAGCCCATAATTAAGGAAAATAGATTATTAATATATTTGTTTCCTAAAAACTTTTAGGAAACAAAAAGAATAGTTGCATGTTTCTTGTTTGAATTAGGTTCGTATATATGCTATATTATATAGTATTGGAGTTAGTAGTTTTTGTTGGAATGTATGCCCTCTTATACTAGGTTTCTAATATATTTTTTACTTGTATTAATAAAAGTATTTTTCTCAGAATTTATTTGTGAAATTTTCTTTATATTTGTGCACGATTTTATTGGAAAATACCCATTGTGTTTAAGTAAATAGTTAATGTGAATGGAAGTCTTTCACAGTAAGGTATGGACCACGGGATAGTTAACACATAAACTGTTGTTCTTAACCAGATGATGAGAATGAGAATCTCATCATGACAAGGTTATTGTGTTATGAATTCTAAATAGGGTATGGCTTACTTTTAGCCAATGAGTAGTCTACACATTTCATGACAAAAGTGTATTTTGAATATGTAGAACATGACTTGTAATAGTGGTTTCTAAAAAGTACTGTGATAGAAACCTAAACTACTGCTATTACAATGTAGACTCGTACTCTATAGCTTGAGTATAAGTTACTGGTTTGATAAAACTAGAAGTGTATACTTTGATATACTATAATTGAGGTTCTTTAGAAGTACCAATATGCTTGTACGTTGGGTATATATGACTACTTAGTCAAGATAGACTTGTACGAAAAAGTGTTTACATTATATCACACCTTATGATTGTCCAAATGATCTAATTATCCAGGGCGTTGGGGAACATGACTTGAATATTGGTTTTAGGGTAACTCTCCTGGAAAGCTAGAATATTCTAAGAAGTTGTAGATCATTGGACTAGAAGCCTAAGGATGGTAGATGTCTTTTAGAGAGGTGTTAGTACACTCTTTCCTCTCTAAATAAACGGCGAAGTGTAGACGGGTATTTTAGTCATTTTACCAGTGGGTCGAAGACATAGCTAACGCAGTATTATCCCTGGGATCAATATTTCCTTATGGTGATATTAGAAAATATTTAAAATGTAAAATACATCTATTTATAGAGCAAGGGTATTTTGGTCATTATAGTAGCCAAGGCGATGTATCTTTTTGGTACTCGAAATAGGCCATAAGTCCTAATTATTTTAGGTCGAGGAAATGGTCACAATGAAAATGATTTTATTTTATTTAGTAAGTCTAATTTATTTTTTAGACTGGAATAAAATAAAGGAACGAGAGAAATTAAATTTATTATCTAGTTTAATTGGTCAATTAATTATTCAGGCCTGAGCCCATATTAAATAATTAGAAAAATTAATCTAGGCTTAAACTAGTTAATAAAAGGCTTAATGATTATTTTAGTTTACTTAGGCTCATTATTTATTTATTGGGTTATTTCAATTGGTCCAAAAAATAAATAATTAATGGTTATTATTTTTGGACTCACTGGGTCCAAGGAAAAATAATAAATTATTTTGGCCCAATAGCATAAACTAAAGGGTTTTCTATTATTCACAGTACAAAAGAGTTGAGGATTACCCAAACCTCTTCTGTTGATAACCTCCAATTGTTTGAAATATCAAAACACCAGAGTTGGGTTTGTTAGTGTTATACTCTAGAGGCAATCATTTGTACATTATATATGACACGTTTTATTTACTAAAAGGCATTATTTATCTTACAGTATCTTTTGTTTACTTTTGTGTAAAAATAACTGTTAGATAAAGTCCCTAGTACAACACTGTGTTAAGAAAATCATGATAGAGATCATGTTATGAGATTCCTACTACACTGTATAGTGTTAGTACTTAAATAATACATAGTCGTAGTATTAATTGGATAGGACATCATTAATGCGTTAAGACTAGCATGTGTAAGACTTCCTAATTTGTTCAGGCGGTGTTTCTCATATCCGTGAGTATTGAGATACTCAAAGTTAACACGTGGATGCCTGTTAATGGAACAAGTACATTGGATGACCTAGCTGTGAGATAATCACATGGATAACTATTTAGTGCCAGTAATGTAATCTCAATATAGCAAACATGCAAGTATCCTTAGACTTAAGATTTCCAAGGTTCTTTGTTTGCAGAGCATTGTGCTTTGATTCCAATCTCTGGAGCCAGATCGAGGGTTGCCTATAGGATGGATATTGGGTACATTGTGAGGTAAACAAAAGTAGTTGAGAGGATCAACAAAGGATTCACTACTCCTAATAGTAGGGGCGAATATCTCACGGCCACTTATAAGAATTACTACACGAGAAGTCCTTGGCCAAGGCGACTGTATATTGGAAACCGTTCCAATTAATACATATATAGAGTAGTAGGTTCCTGGTAAAAGTATGATGCGTATAGATTTGTGTATAAAAATCATATAAAAATTAAGCACATTTGCAATCATGTTTACATTAAAACGTTAACATCAAATTACACATACGAGTAAGCGTACTCATCATTAACATAGCATAGGGTTCAAACGAGTGTCGATCTTCCAGGAACAAGTATGCATTAATCACTTTTCTTTCATTGTTTAACCAACTCAATAATGTGAAAAAAAAATGAAATAAAATAAAACAAAATAAAATAAAAATAAAAATATATACATGTCAAGGATGGAGAAGTATGTAACTTAAGCCATTGTTTAGACAAAAATGATCTTAAAGAACCCAACCATTATCATAATCATTCTCTTGGCATTATGAAGGATGAAGGTAGATTCACCTCGATGGTCAATTCATGAAATCACTATTCTCTATATAAATTAACATCACTTGGTCTGTCTCAACTAACTCACCCCAAAAGATGCATTAAACACAATCCTTGATTAAATTTCCTTGGTCTGGCAAATTTAAAACATGAAATTAATCAATGAATCCTTGGTCTGGCAAACAATAATTAACCTTTAATTAATTAATCCTCAGCAATTAACCTCTTTGGTCTAACAAGTTAACAGCCAATAAATTTGAAATTAATCAATTGAAACCACCATCAACCTCTTTGGTCTAGCAAGCTAATGAAAAGAAACAATCAATTAATTTCGTAATACACCCAAGTAATTAAATACCAAAAAGAACAATCAATTAATCAAAAGATCAAATAAATCTAAATATAATGAATATCTACAACAATGTCGAATTACAATAAAACAATTAATATGTCATTGTTCAAGAAAAAAGAAAACAAAATAAAAGAAAGCACTCATAGATAAGGTACCTTCTTCTTCCTTTGAAAACCTTCTTGCACAACCCTCCTTGAATTGAAGAATTCCTCCTTTGATTTGAGTGATTTTCTGTGATGATCAATGAATTCTCCCATTTTCCTTTGTATTTTCCATCTATTTATAGGCTTAGGAAATGTCTAAACTCATTGGTGCAATGTTCTTGGCCGAGTAGAAGTTGGAAGATACTAAAACTCCACAGATTACCAAAAACTACGTAGAAAAATCACAATCCCGCCTTTTCCTCAGAGCACAGCCGGCGCCGCCTTGGTTCTCGAAGCCGGCGCCGATTATGTTCTGGTTCTTTACTCGTTCACCAATTTTTTTCTGAATTCTGCACAATGTAGTCCAGAATGCAGCCAGTGCCACCTTGGCTACTAGAGCTAGCGCTGGTTCCACTCTGTTCTGCTCTATTTTGATAATTTTTTGTCACCTCGAAGTTTGTGTCATCAGTGTATGGCCAACGCCAATTCCAGTGCCCTAGCTGGTGCCGCCTCTCTTTTGTTTTGTCACGTTTTTGCTTCGTTTTACCCAAAAATCTGTAATAATAAATAAAATACCTTTCCAAGAGTAAAATCTCAAATATGAAGGAATATGACTAGTTATTGAACAAAATGTATCACAAAAGAGACTCAAATAATTTGAGAAAATATGACTAATTTAGCCCTTATCATATTCCCCCCACACTCTGCTATTTACTTGTCCTCAAGTAAAGTATCAAAGATAAGTAGGAAAAACACAAGGATTTCATCAAATCACTCAATCAATTTCAAAATAATATCTCTAATGCTTCCTTCATTCAAGAACATAAAACACATGCTACTACATCTTTCACAACAAATGTAAGACTTGTGTAAGTAAATAATGACTTAGGAGAACCATCTCAATACTTAACAATATTCTTGAACCGTTGGAAAGAATTTAGTTCAAAAAGAATATGCATGCCATAGGCTTACCTTTCATACACTCTCTCCACTAATTCAAGACATATCATGATTCTACTTAGGTCAAGTAGGACTTTCAAACTTGTAATGTAAGGCTAAAGGCTTGTAATGTAGCTTATCAAATAAAGGATATAAGAAAATCAAATATCAAAGAAAATGAGAGTTCGCTAGAAAAGGATAAACAAAATGTATCAATAATTTCCAACTCTTCTTGCTCTTCTATTCTAGAAATCAATCAAACCATAACCTTATTCAGCAATTACAACTCAACTCAAGTAAATCCTGCATTTTTTCTTTTTTCTCTTCTTCTTCTCATCTTTTTACTTTCTTCATCAATTCTTCTCTATTTTTCACAAGATCACTCAATTTTTCAGCAATGGTGTCAAAGATTTGATATGAATTTGACTTTTACAACTTAACCACCATTCCTCTTGTGATCTTTCGTCTCTCTTTATTTTCTTTTCTTTCACTCCTCTCTTGATTCCACTGCTGCTATTCTTTTCTTTTTCACTTTTTCCCTTCCCCTTCTTTCTAGCAGCTTTTGTTTTTCTTTTCTTATTTTCACTCTCTCTTTTCTCTTTCTTTTCTTTCTCCAACTCACACACTATTGATACATGATTGAAAGTAATGAGTCATGATCTTTCTCTAAGTATTCTTCCTCACATGCTCCTACATATACTTTTATCCATCAAGAGCATAAAGATTTGAAAAATTATTCAAACTCTTAGAAACAAGCAATGGAAAAAGTATGATAACGGGTTTTAAAGAAAGAAATCAACAATTTAGACTCAAAATAGGTACTATGGATAATATAAAAAATATGTAGGTTTGAAAAGCTCAAACTATCTAAAAAAGGGCTATTACCGTCATCCCTAAGTTAAATCATGATTGTCTTTCTTATTTCGCATTGAGAGGTATTCAAGTAACTTCTAGAATACTCCATGAATTTTAGTAGAAAAACAAGTTTAAGAACAATGCAAATCATTTGATCATGAGCTGCTTCGTCCAAGTGCATGCAAACAGTCATGCATAAGCCATAAATGATCTAGAACATATACTCTATAATCCATTGTAAAGACATGCATTAAAAATACAGCTGAAATCTCAAAGAAAATCAAAAAAATTTTGAAAATTTTTGGTTTTACAAGAAGGATAAAGGATAGAAGAATGATGCATAAAAGAATTTTCAATCGAACCGCTCCCCCACACTTAAACTGAACATTATCCTCAATGGCCAAATAAATAGAACAAAGAATAAACAATGCCATGGGACCAAAAATAACGGGGAAAAGATAAGAAATAAAATACTTCCATGACGAAGTAGCTCCAATTTTCCAAACTTTGTGCTCAAAATAAAATTGATAAAAAATTGGATAAAGTATATCACAAAACCACTCCCCCATACTTAAGTTGGACACAGTCCTCATTGGCAAAAAATAAACACAAGAAAGCATCTCCAAATGGACTAAAAATAATAATGGGTTAGAAAGTTTAAGTAATACTTTCCGAGTGAAATAATGCTCTAATAGGTATCCAAACTTAAGGTAAAGAGAAGGGCTTGTCCAAGAGGACTTTATTCCTCCCTGAAATTAGGGTGAAGGGTAGAATTCGTCAACATCCTCAAAGGGTTTCTTATGATGTAGTGTTGAAAGATCCAACTTCTTGAGGCATGATAAATTTAACACATCATCATTTGGACCCTTGTTCTCCAAGAATTGAGAGGAACCTAAAAAAAAATCATGTGATAATGAGAGATTAGAATTATTAGCACGTAGAATAGAATTGAATACCTCGCTTTCTACATTGGACAATTGGTCCTCATATCCTATCACCTTTCCTTGGAGATTCTCTTGTTCAAGCATATAGGCCTTTATGGCATCCTCAACCAACTTGGCTAGTTGTGTTCTTTTATAGCTCAATCATTGAGACACTTCTTTATGCTACTGAACAGATGAATTTGTATTGGCAACGAAAGAATTTACCAATGTTATTAATGACGTCTTACTAAGAACATCAATGCGAGCTTGTAATCTTGCCAATCTAGCATCATTGTAACTCCTTTAATTTTGTGCCCAAAAATAGTTGTCCATGATGATATCAACCTCGCACGAAAAAAAAAAGAAAAACAAACAAAAATAATAGAGAAACAAAGAAAAAAAAAACAAAAAGGTAAAAGCAAAGAATCAAAAAGATAAAGAAAAGAAAAACATACACATTAGATATATTCACAAGCTACCAAAACAAAAAAAGTTAGTGGTATTTAGAATACAACATGAAGTATGTTAGTCAATTAAGTCAAAGTTAGTAAATTAGATTACAAGAGACAAAAGATACAAAAGATGGCACCTTTTAACAAAAAGAACAATTGAACAAATTTACATATTTACATATTTACAACCAAGTTTACAAATCATATAACAACTAAGTACATTCCCAATCAAGTTTACATTAAAACGTTAACCCCAAATTACACATATAAGCAAGCGTACTCATCATTAACATAGCATAGGATTCAAACGAGTGTCGATCCTCTAGGAACAAGTATGTATTAATCATTTTCTTTCCTGTTTAACCGACTCAATAAAGTGAAAAAAATGAAATAAAATAAAATAAAAGTATATACATGTCAAGGATGGAGAAGTATGTAATCAAGCCATTGTTTAGACAAACATGATCTTAAAGAACCCAACCATTATCATAACCAATCATTCTCTTGGCATCATGAAGGATGAAGGTACATTCACTTCAATGGTCAATCCATGAAATCACTATCTTCTAGATAAATTAGCATCACTTAGTCTATCTCAACTAACTCACCCAAAAAACACATTAAACACAATCCTTGATTAAATTTCCTTGGTCTGGCAAATTTAAAACATGAAATTAATCAATGAATCCTTCATCTGGCAAACAATAATTAACCTTTAATTAATTAATCCTCAGTAATTAACATCTTTGGTCTAGCAAGTTAACAACCAATAAATATTAAATGAATCAATTGAAATCACCATCAACCTCTTTGGTCTAGCAAGCTAATGAAAAGAAACAATCAATTAATTTCGCAACACGCCCAAGTAATTAAATACCAAGAAGAACAATCAATTAATCAAAAAATCAAATAAATCTAAATATCATGAATATTTACAACAATGTTGAATTACAATAAAACAATAATATATATTTGTTTAAGAAAAAAGAAAACAAAGTAAAAGAAAACAGTTATAGATAAGCCTATTTCTTCTTCCTTTGAAGACCTTCATGCACAACCCTCATTGAATTGAAGAATTCCTCCTTTGATTTGAGTGATTTTCTGTGATGATCAATGAATTCTCCCCATTTCCTTTGTGTTTTCCATCTATTTATAGGCTTGGGAAGTGTCTAAACTCATTGGTGAAATATTCATAGCCGAGTAGAAGTTGGAAGATACTAAAACTCCACAAATTACCAAAAACTGCAAAGAAAAATCGCAATCCCGCCTTTTCCTCAGAGCACAACTGGTGCCGCTTTGGCTGTGAAACCCCAGTCGAAACCAACCTTAGAGTAAGGGGGTTGGGATGCATATCATACTTTATTGCATTTTTAAATATATTTTGATATGATTTTATGTGCATTGAATTAATGTTCTATAGTCTAGAGGGCTTGATTATGATTATTAAGTAAGAAGGGTAAAATGGTAATTTTTGCTTGAGGTGGAAAAAGGGTGATAGCTTGAGGGTTGAATTGGGAAATATTTTTAGAAAGAAAATAAGAACAAGAGTTGGTGTGGTTTAGTGGTTAGAGCTATGGAATTAATTCTTGAGGTCTTGGGTTCAAATTCCATCATAGGAGTTTTAGCTTGATTAAATTTTATTTTTGCTTGGGAAGTGTTATTTTTGGCCTTATGTGCTTTGGAGTAGGGTAGAGATGTTGTCCTAAGAGAGAGACATGATAGGAGTATCCTAATCCTACTCTTTTGCCTTGCACAAAATTCCTAAGGGGAATTCATTTCCTCTTGATCCTTAATTTTTCCTATTTCTCAATCCATTAGGATGTTTAATTTGTTCAAGCCAATTTTATTCTAGAAAAATTCCAGCAATGTGCTGTGGCTTTGAAGGTTAAAAATGTCTTAGTAAAAGATATCATATGGACCGAAACCATGGAAGAGGGGGAAGGATTTCAAGTGAATTAATTTCCTTAGTAAACTTTCTAAAACTTCACTCTAGCTAGATTCATTTTCATTCATGCATAGAACTGAATTTTTTCCAGCTTCTTGTGCCTTCAAGGTGTCGAAATTCTTATCCATTATACCCCCCAAATGCTGCCAGAAAATGGCCTTTTGATCAGCTTGAAACCTGAATTTTTCTGGTCATTTTCAGACTGCACAAAGGCTATGCAAAACCAGAAAAACCCCTGGGCAAAATCGCAGCTTTGGAGGTCCGAAATCAAGTTGTTTTCTTTTAGTTTTTGTTCAGCATCTTATCCACGTTTTTCCTCCATAAAGAAGGCTGGAAACCAGCCTTGAAAGACCCTTGAAATCCCCTTCAAACTCTCTGCAAGCTGACTGGAAAGTGGCAGCCGAAAAATGCCCAGAAATTCCAGCCTTGCGAAAATTCTGTGTAGGAAAACTATCCAGCTTTGTTTCCTAATTCATCCCTAGCCGAAACCTTAGCTTTCTTCTGCACAAACCCTCCTTAAACAGCCATGAGCTGAACTCCATTGTCCTCCCCAAGCTTCTGCACAAAATTCAGACATGGCTACCCAAAAATCTCTCCAACAAATCTCTGCAATCATGCTTGATTAGTTACCAAAATTTCAGCCACCATAATTTAGCAACCTTCCGTAAAATATCCCTCAAACAACCAGACCTTTCCTCCACCATTATACTCCTTATTTTCGGCCACCCTTAGCCACCTTCAACCAGCCCTCATCCAACCAAAATACTGCACAAGAAGTTGGCCATGCTAGCTTCCCAAAAGCTCTCCAATAATCAAAGATATTCTTGTTATATTTAGTTTCCAAATTTGCTTCCCAAAAATATTCTTTAAGGATTTCAACAACTAGCCTTTCTTTTTCCCTTCCAAACCAGAAAATCATCTACCAAAACCCTACAAGTAGTCGGCCAACCCCAATCCCTTCAGAAATTTGGTAGCCTACAATCCAAAAGCTCTCAATTCTCTTCAACTTTCAAGAACACATAGCACACCAAGAACACCTACTCCTTCCTTTCACCTAATACCTCTCCAAATCACTTCAAACTTCTCCTAAAAATCTCAGATTTCATCTATACACTACCGTGAGTCCATCCATACCATTTTTAACATCAAACTCCAAAATCTAAATCGCACTTTTTGGATAAAAAACTAAAAATTTTGTGAAGGCTCAAGAACACCTTCAAGGTAGGTTTATTGTAACACCCCACCTTTTTACTTTTGGTTGGTTACTATCTGTAATAGGATGAGAATTTATATCAACGGCCAGAACAAAAGTTGATCAGTGTATTGAGACGAACACTCTGGAGAAATAAAATTTTATCGGGACCTGAATGTAATTATTGGATTTGTTTTACCCGAACTCTAAATTTTTGGAAGGCTATTAAGATTAACAGAATAAGAATTTTAGGGTACTCTAGAAAGAGAAATTGATCAGTGTAATGAGGCGCACGTTTTGGTGCGAATTATGCTACCCGGGGTATCGGGGGCATTTTCGTCATTTTGACCGCGCTCGCGACTTTGACCGCAAATTTCACCAAGTAGAGAGGGAATTGAAGAATTTAAGTGTTATCAATGGATTCAGTGGAATTTTTGGAGTTGGGTAGTGAAATAAAATATTTTTCATTACGGACCCGATTTTGGTCATTTCTGAAGAAAATGAAAAATTACTGTTGGAAATGGGATGTGTGGCTTCTTATAATTGCTGGATGAAAATAAGTGTCGTTTAGTGATTGGTTAATGAGGTCAAGTGTTTCTATTTGATTGGTTGTGATAAAAAAAAAAAAAAGGAAGAAGAAATAAAGAAGAACGGCCCACAAGAAATAAATTAGAATGGTTCACAAGAAATACATAAGGATGGCCCACAAGCATGAAAATTTTGACCAAGTTGGACCACCTTTTGACTTCATTTGACCAAGCTTAATTAAGCTACTCTTGATTTGAGTAAGTTAATCAAGGTTGATAATGCATGGCCATGCATGATTAGAAAATATCTATAATGTTCTAAGAGTTTCTACCTTTTTCTATTAATTTCTTTAAGGTTCTAGAGCACTCTAAAGTTTTCCATAAGTTTCTACAAGTGATGAGTCATCACCTAAAGCTTTCTAGAAATTGTGGTTCACCATTCCATGTGTACCAATTACATTTCAAAGCTTCCTACTCAAGAGTCCTACATAAGCCATTTCAAAAGCATGTGATGTAAGGCATTACATAAGCAAAGCTTCCTATACAATCCTTCTAACGTCTATAAAAAGGACATGGCCAACTAAAATGCCTTTAGATAGCCAGAATTTCGGAGCAAACAAGAGAGAAAAGGGAGAAGAGAAAAGAAAAGGAAATAGAGAAGAAAGAGAGGGAGAAACCGGAAATAGAGAGGAGAGAAAGAGAGAGAGAAAAGCAAGAAGATGCTTGCACTGTCCAGCCTCCAAATGCAGCAAAGAAAAGGTAAAGATCTACCCTACTTGAAGTAAAGTTATTATATAAAGCATGGAGATCATTTTGGTATATATATTGTGAGAAGTTTATGTGTGATAGTTAGGTGAAGTTGTATGAAAGCTGTGCTTGTGTGCAGAAAATTCTGGAAGGTTTTATGTTCAGTAAATATGTAATGTTTCTGGATTTGAATGAATCAGGCATATATCTTTGTAGCTAAGGATCATAGAGACATTTTAGAACAAGTTTGACGTTAATCGGATTTACGGATCAAAAGTTATGATGAAAATAGTAAAAGGTGCCAAATCAGTGACGGGATTTTTACTACTAGAACTTTGTGTGCAAAACTGAACAGAATGGATAATAGAATTGGTACTCCATGAATTGGAACTAGTAAAGGAATGTCTTAAGGATATTTTACAATTGGTTTGACATCATTTGGATTTGTGGATTAAAATTTATGGGCAAAACAAGTTAGGGTGTCAAACTGGAAAATTGCAGAATGTTAAGGAAAGAATGAATAGTGAAACTAAGTCAAAACTACTGAGGCTGTTTTTGCCCAGTACCGTGATGATGGAACCAGAAACCTAAAACCGGCCTATACTGAATTAAATTTAAGAGTCTCACGGTCATTTTGGTATATCATGGAGCCAAATCGGAGCTGTAAATTAAAAGCTATGTGCAAAATAAAATGGTGTGTCAAACCAGTGAAATTCCAGAAAAGTAGTCCGAAAATGAATGGACTTAAGGGTGATTAATTATGTGATTTTGGAAAAAAAAATTAGGGAAACATGAAGTGAATCCCTTGTTTATGAAGTGAGGAAGGATGTGGAAAAAGGAAAATGAAAGAATTGATCAAACGATGGAAAAACGATGCGAACGAAAGTTGAACGTTTTTCTTAAGCATCGGCTAACCATCGGCCCCAACGGCTAAACGACGGTTGAACGTCGGCTAACCGTCGGGCACGTTGGCCGGACATTGGCCACCCAACGGCTAATTTTTTTGGCCAAACACCAATTGACCCGAAAACAATGTTTGGTGTAGGTTTAGCGACAAATAACTAACGAAATGTCAAAAACAGTAGGAACGGAGGTTAGACGATCGTGAACGGAATGAGAGGCTTCGGACACGAGGTGAGTCCCATTGATTTCTAAACCTTTTAAAGGCTAGTGTGCTTTGATTTGCCATGAAATGCTATGTTTTATGCAATTTTGGAAATCCTCGAATATGTTTAAGGTTTACATGAGCAAGATTTGCTTTTATGCTATTTCGGACTCGAATAAATTTCATATTTAGCTTGGAAACCTTACTGGATGTTTAAAACACGGATTTTGTGAATTTAGTCATTTTTGGATTAAATATTTGGGATTTTCGAAAAATGGTGAATGTTAGAATCGGATAATTGTAGAATAATCCAAATATGCTTATTGGAATATTTTATGAAAACTCTTGGAACTCGGGTAATCGGTAAATGACCGAATTATCCTTATCGGAACTTTTGTGAACATTTTTCAAATCGGGTAAGGGTAAAATGACCCGGATACCCTCAAAAAGTCTTTTGGAATCTGGCATGGGTAAAATGACCCGAATACACTTGGAAAATGATTTTTGTGATCAAGTACGGCCCCAGACAATAAGAAATGTTTTGATTTGAAAATCCTGCGGGATCAGATGACCCTTTGGCCTGATCAGTCAGATGGGGTTGGTATCGTTGCGTTGAGTACTCAACAGGGACTTTGATCTTTGTACTAGCCCATGTTAGAGATAAACGACCCCAAGTAACCTGATCAGTTCTTGGGATTGTCTTACTCCAATCAGGGCGATAGGACAATGTGACAAGTCGTCCCTGGCTAACCGTTGTGAGTCCGGCAATTGCCTGTTGATTATGATTGGTGGGTTGTTCACATGAGATCGAGTGGGGACACTCAGTGTGTTCAACCCATTGCCACCTCGATGGTGATTGACGTCAGGATTGGGACCCCTAGCTTATGGTGGCAAGTAAAAGATACCTAAGTGCACGGTGAGGTACATTGGTACACTGCTCACCCTTCCGGCATGACACGGGTGACGTGCTGTAAGGCACAGTCCCTGGCACAAGAGACCGTGTAGCCGAAGGCAAAGTTTTTTGAACTTTGCACGCGGGTCGTACTTCTAGATAGGGAAGAACTCGCATTTATTGAATTGGGGACTGTGTGATTGGAAATTACTGTTTTTCGAACGTATACGATAAAATGACCTGAATTTATCAATTATTGCTATTTTCCCTGTTATATAATTTACTTCAGCAAAGATTTTGAAAATTAACTCTCTTTTAAGGGAAACACTAGCACACATACGGGACTCACTGGGTGATTTTTAACTCACACGTGTCTTTTATCTTACTTTTTTTTTTGTAGGATCCAGAATTGGAAGAACCTACGGATAGAGGACGATATACCACAGTGACAGCAGAATAGGTCCGGATGTCTTCTCTTTAGACCCTATATACTCTGTTGATTATTCGTTATAAAGACCCCTTGTCTGGGTATCTGGACGGGGCAACACCCAACAATGGTATGCTTCCGTTGTTACCTTCAGTAGGGGTGTTACAATTGGTATTAGAGCGTAGTTTTCCAGAATTGTGGTATCTTCATAGGGAATGATAGAACTCTTCCATTGTTTACGTATGACGGATAGGAATGATAAGTGCAAGCACCCCATAAAATGAGTATTGCGATGATGGGAAGGAAGAGATAGAATAGCACTTGGGTGTGAAAAGAATTGGAAGGATTAGGATTATCCACCGAGCATGTGTGCCAGGATGCTTTACTTGGATAGGATCCGGCCCTAGCTGCCATCATACACCTCATCTCACTTGGAGTGCATTTTACCCTGTAGTGCCTGGTATTACCTTAATTGTGCGAGACCTAAGTCTGGAAAGGACTCCTAATCCCGAGAGGTTGTCGTCACCACATAAGGAGATGGGTGGCGATTTTGATAAAACTGATGGCGATATTAAATCACGCCATCAGGATAGTGATGAGGAGGATAGTGTCCCCAATGGTGTAGTATTATCTGAGGATAATGAGAAGGAATTTGGCGGGGATACTATGGGAATATTAGAAGATGAGATATTATGTTTCGAGGATGTTGAGATAGGAAGAGATTTGGAGGTACCCGAGGTGAAGATACTTGTGGTTGAAGAGTTCGAAGAAGAATTGGAAAGTGACTCCAGACATACTGGTTTGGTTACACCCTAATGCAGAGAAAGGTGAAGGATTCAATACAGCTGAATCCTATACAATTCCTACAAGTTCAGAACTAAAGAGAATGTTAGCATAAATGAGGATATGAGTAAGAAAAATCGAAGTGAATTTTGGAGTACATGTCAGAAAAGATTTAGAAGACTCCATGACAGAAGAAAGGAATGATGTAGAGGAGTGGAGGCCCGATTGGAGGACAACCCTCTTTTAGATGCTTTAATTATAGGAAGGAATTAATTATAGGAAGGAAAGACATAAGAGTTTCAATTGCCCTCACCCCAAAGGACAGGAGGATAAAATTGACCAGGAAGAAACAATCAAGAGCAGAGGGCAGGACTAGAAAGAGAGAACCTAGACATGCTTCTACTCCTATAGCCGAACCTGCTAAACCAAGTAAATGCCCGAGTGATTGTATCAAAGAAGATGGATGATCATGTCGTAGTAGTGAAAGGTATACTTTTTAGCTTTAAATCATAATGCTAAAGCATTGGTAGATCCTACACATTCCTCTACAGCTAATGTATTTCTTGATGTTATGTGGATAAAAAGGAGGAAGAAATTTCATAAGGAATGCTTGTTAATACCCTATTGGAAAAGTAAATGAATAGTGAGAAAGTACATAAGGAATGTAAGATCTTGGTAGGAAATGAAATTTAGAAGAAATTTGATATGCCTGCCCATGGAGGACTAAGATACCATCTTGAGCATGGACTGGCTACCCCAGCATCGTAATCAGGTTGACTGAAGATATAAAGAAGTACAATTCTGTCAGCCTGGAAACCTATATTGGAATTTGTAGACGAGACTGGAAAGAAAGGTAATACTTGTATATCAGGACTCAAGGCCTGGAAGATAATTGAAAATAGTGTACTGGGACTATGTAATTAATAAGTCAGGAGGGGTTGAGAAACCTGAAGAAGTTTCTATTATAAATGAGTATTTGGATGTTTTTCCAGTGGAATTGAAGGAATTACCATTGAAGAGAGAAGTAGAATTTTCTGTTGAATTAGTGACATTGGCAAAGCTATTTTCACGAACTCCTTATTGAATGGCACTTACAGAATTACAGGAGTTTAAGAAATAAGTACCGGAATTAATGGAGCCAGAATTCATTTGGCTTAGTACATCATTTTGGAGAGTACCTATCTTGTTTGCTAGAAAGAAAGATGAGTCGCCACAGATGCATATAGATTTATGAGGTTAAATGCAGTAACGATAAAGAATAAATATCCATTGCCCATAATTGATGAATTGTTTACGAAGAGCGGGATGATTCTCAGAGTTAAACTTGAAGCAAGGACATTATTAAGTTCGGATTCGAAAAGAAAATATACTGAAAACTGCATTTAACACGATATGGCTTTTTCGAGCTTGTAGTGAAGCCCCTTTGGTGTCACTAATGCCTGTTGTTTAAAGATCTAATGCATCGGCCATTTCGGCCCAATTTTGTGGCTATATTCATAGATGATATTCTGGGGTGCCATAAAGATCCCTAAGATCATGAGCGAAAATCTTCAGAAAATATTAGGAAAGTTAAGATAGTCCAAACTATATACAAAATTTAGCAAGTGTGAGTCTTGGTTACAAGAAGTAGCATTCTTGGGACATATGATATCCAAAGTCGCGAGTATAATAGATCCTGCGAAAGTTAAAGTAGTGATGAACTGGAAACGTCCTGAGATCCTGACTGAATATGATGTATTCTGTGATTTGCAGGATGTTATCAGAGATTTACTGAGAAATTTTCTAAGATAACATTACTTTGAGTCGACTCACCCAAAAGAAAGTTCCTTATGTTTGGACTAGAAAATATAAAGGAAAATTCCAAGAGTTGAGAAAAGGATTAAGCTCTACTCCTGTTTTAACATTGCCAATAATGGACAAGCCTTATAAAGAGTACATAGATGTGTCAAATGAAGGATTGAGAGTAGTATTGATGCAGGAGAGAAAGGTGATAGCTTATATGTTTAGGAAATGGAAACCCCATGAGGAGAATTACATTATACATGATTTGGAGTTAGTTGTTATTATGTTTGCCCTTTTGAAGTGGAGACATTATGTGAGGCCAGTTTAGAAGTCTTCACTGACCATAAAAGTTTGGACATGCTTTTACTAAAAAAGGATTTGAACATAAGGCAAAGTTGATGAAAGGAAATACTGGAAGGATTTTAATGACCAACTAAGTATCATCCTAGAAAAGCAAACACAATAGTAAATGCCCTTAGTAGGAAGGCAAATTTATCAACTCTTTGAACGTTACAAATTTCAGAATTAGAAGTGTTTGCAGCAGACGAAGAAATAAGGATATGTAATACTTCCATTCAACCTGCCTTCCTACAATAGTCGGGAAGAGAGCAATATGAAGATGTAAAGCACAAATGTTAGTGCAGAAGAAGGCGAATACATAAGGAGATGAGTTCTGAAAGGAGAATGATGGGATTAATTGCTATCGGGGCCGGCATTGTATTTTGAAACAATATGCGAGGAGATAAGATGTTTAGCGAAGACATCTTGGAGTAAGTATACCACCCATCAAGGAGCCGCAAAGAGGTATTAGAACCTAAAACGGCATTATTGGTAGATTGGTAAGGAAAAGGATAATTCGAACTTTGTAACACAACATTTAATATGTCAGTAAAGAAAAAACCAATCAACAACGACCTGAAGGGTTACAACTATTATCTACTCTATTGTGGAAATGGGATGAAATTACTATAGACCTCACTACAGGATTACCTATGCTAGAGAAGCGGCAAGATACTATTGGGTGATAATGGATTGACTAATTAAGTCTGCTCATTTCATTCCTATTAATTAATGGAATTCCTCAGAGCAGTTGAGTGATATCTATATGGATGGAGTAATCAGACTGCATGAGTATCCTCTAGTACTGTGTTAGATCAAGATAAGATATTTACCTCAAAGTTTTGGACTAAGCTACAGTAGAGGTATGGGTCCACAATAAAGTTCAGTATAGCAGTGCACCTATACGCGTACGGGCAGACAGAACGAGTGATTGGAATTTTGAAAGACATGTTCTAAGCATGCGTTTTGAATTTTGAGGTATAATAAATGGATAATTTAGCGCATGCAGAATTAATACACAATAATAGTTAACAATTAACAATTGGAATGGTCCCATTTGAAGCTCTTTATGGAAGGAAATGAAGTCCAAAAGAAGAATGGGTGAACAAAATGCTTTGGGACTTGGAAAAGTCCAACATGCTGTGAAGATAATTAACATCAAGTTGGAGGCAGTTCAGAGTAGACAAAAGAAGAAAGAAATCGTACGAATCGACGAAAGAGAAATTTGGAATATGAGGAATGAGATAATGTATTCTTGAGGTTGACTCCACAATGACAATAGGGAATCCAAGAACAAGAAAAGATACTGGACCAAACCCTATTGTCGAGTGGATTTGGAAAGGAGCCTAGCAAGTTGGAATTACCAATAGAACTTCAAGTTATTCATAGCGTGTTTTATTTTCCCCAACTTCGGAAGTATGTGACTAATTTTGCCCACATTTTGAAAGAAGAACCCATTGAGTTGGCTCTAAGCTTGAAGAATGACGAAGAGCCGTTAAGATCGTGAAGTATAATGAAAAGAAATTGCGGAATGAGAAAATTCCACTTGTGCAAGTATCATGGAATCATCATGCTGTGTAAGATGCAGCTTGGGGAAAAACGACAGCGAGGGTATTAAAAAAGTTCCCAGATTTATTCCAAGTATAAGCCAAATTTCGAGGACGAAATTTTTGAAAGGAGGGGGTAATGTAACACCCCACATTTTACTTTCGGTTGGTTACTGCCTATAATAGGATGAGAATTTATATCAATGGCAAGAACAAAAGTTGATCAGTGTATTGAAACGAACACTCTGGAGAAATAAAACTTCGTCGGGACCTGGATGTAATTATTGGATTTGTTTTACCCGAACTCTAAATTTTTGGAAGGCTATTAAGATTAACAGAATAAGAATTTTAAGGTACTCTAGAAAGAGAAATTGATCAGTGTAATGAGGCACATGTTTTGGTGCGAATTAAGCTACCCGGGGTATCGGGGGCATTTTCGTCATTTTGACCGCGCTCGCGACTTTGACCGCAAATTTCACCAAGTAGAGAGGGAATTGAAGAATTTAAGTGTTACCAATGGATTCAGTGGAATTTTTGGAGTTGGGTAGTGAAATAAAATATTTTTCATTACGGACCCGATTTTGGTCATTTCTGAAGAAAATGAAAAATTACTGTTGGAAATGGGATGTGTGGCTTCTTATAATTGCTGGATGAAAATAAGTGTCGTTTAGTGATTGGTTAATGAGGCCAAGTGTTTCTATTTGATTGGTTGTGATTAAAAAAAAAAAAAGGAAGAAGAAATAAAGAAGAAAGGCCCACAAGAAATAAATAAGAATGGTTCACAAGTAATACATAAGGATGGCCCACAAGCAAGAAAATTTTGACCAAGTTGGACCACCTTTTGACTTCATTTGACCAAGCTTAATTAAGCTACTCTTGATTTGAGTAAGATAATCAAGGTTGATTATGCATGGCCATGCAAGATTAGAAAATATCTATAATGTTCTAAGAGTTTCTACCTTTTTCTATTAAATTCTTTAAGGTTCTAGAGCACTCTAAAGTTTTCCATAAGTTTCTACAAGTGATGAGTCATCACCTAAAGCTTTCTAGAAATTGTGGTTCATCATTCCATGTGTACCAATTACATTTCAAAGCTTCCTACTCAAGAGTCCTACATAAGGAATGTCTTAAGGATATTTTACAATTGGTTTGACATCATTTGGATTTGTGGATTAAAAGTTATGGGCAAAACAAGTTTGGGCGTCAAACTGGAAAATTGCAGAATGTTAAGGAAAGAATGAATAGTGAAACTAAGTCAAAACTACTGAGACTGTTTTTGCCCAGTACCGTGATGCTGGAACCAGAAACCTAAAAACGGCCTATACTGAAATAAATTTAAGAGTCTCACGGTCATTTTGGTATATCATGGAGCCAAATCGGAGCTATAAATTAAAAGTTATGTGCAAAACAAAATGGTGTGTCAAACCAGTGAAATTCCAGAAAAGTAGTCCGAAAATGAATGGACTTAAGGGTGATTAATTATGTGATTTTGGACAAAACAATTAGGGAAACATGAAGTGAATCCCTTGTTTATGAAGTGAGGAAGGATGTGGAAAAAGGAAAATGAAAGAATTGATCAAACGATAGAAAAGCGATGCGAACGAAAGTTGAACGTTTTTCTTAAGCATCGGCTAACTGTTGGCCCCAACGGCTAAACGACGGTTGAACGTCGGCTAACCGTCGGGCACGTCGGCCGGACGTTGGCTACCCGACGGCTAATTTTTTGGCCAAACACCAATTGACCCGAAAACAATGTTTGGTATAGGTTTAGCGACAAACAACTAACGAAATATAAAAAACGGTAGGAACGGAGATTTGACGGTCGTGAACGGAATGAGAGGCTTAGGACACGAGGTGAGTTCCATTGATTTCTAAACATTTTTAAAGGCTAGTGTGCTTTGATTTGCCATGAAATGCTATATTTTATGCCATTTCAAATATGTTTAAGATTTACATGAGCAAGATTTGCTTTTATATTATTTCAGACTCAAATAAATTTCATAATTAGCTTGGAAACCTTACTGGTTGTTTAAAACACAGATTTTGTGAATTTTGTCCTTTTTGGATTAAATATTTGGGATTTCCGAAAAATGGTGAGTATTAGAATCGGGTAATTGGAGAATAATCCAAATATGCTTACCGGAATATTTTATGAAAACTCTTGGAACTCGTGTATTTGGTAAATGACTGAATTATCCTTATTAGAACTTTTGTGAACATTTTACAAATCGGGTAAGGGTAAAATTACCCGGATACCCTCAAAAAGTCTTCTGGAATCTGGCATGGGTGAAATGACCCGAATACCCTTGGAAAATGATTTTTGTGATCAAGTACGACCGCAGACAATAAGAAATGTTTTGGTTTGAAAATCCTCCGGGATCAGATGACCCTTTGGCCTGATCAGTCATATGGGGTTGGTATTGTTGCGTTGAGTACTCAACAAGGACTTTGATCTTCGTACTAGCCCATGTTAGAGATAGATGACCCCAAGTAACCTGATCAGTTCTGGGGATTGTTTTACTCCAAACAGGGCGACAGGACATTGTGACAAGTCGTCCCTCGCTAGCCGTTGTGAGCCCGGCAATTGCCTGTTGATTATGATTGGTGGGTTGTTCACATGAGACCTAGCGGGGACACTCGGTGTATTCAACCCCTTGCCACATCGATGGTGATTGACGTCAGGATTGAGACCCCTGGCTTATGGTGGCAAGTAAAAGATCCCTAAGTGCACGGTGAGGTACATTGGTACGCTGGTCACCCTTCCGGCATGACATGGGTGACGTGCTGTAAGGCGCAGTCCCTGGCATAAGAGACCGTGTAGCCGAAGGAGAAGTTATTTGAACTTTGCACGCGGGTCGCACTTCTAGATGGGGAAGAACCTGCATTTATTGAATTGGGGGCCGTGTGTTTGGAAATTACTGTTTTTTAAACGTATATGATAAAATGACCTGAATTTATCAGTTATTGCTATTTTCACTGTTATATAATTTACTTCAGCAAAGATTTTGAAAATTGCCTCTCTTTTAAGGGAAACACTAGCACACACAAGGGACTCACTGGGTGATTTTTCACCCACACGTGTCTTTTATCTTACTTTTTTTTGTAGGATTCGGAATTGGAAGAACCTACGGATAGAAGACGATACCACAGTGATAGCAAAATAGGTTCGGATGTCTCCTCTTTGGACCTTATATACTCTGTTGATTATTCGTTATAAAGACCCCTTGTCTGGGTATCTGGACGGGGCAACACCCAATATTGGTATGCTTCCACTGTTACCTTCTGTAGGGGTGTTACATTTATTCAATCAACTTCATCTTCGCTAATCTTCAATCTCTAATGAACATATATATGTTTAAGCATGCTAATGGACTTTCTTCTCCTCTCTCTCTCTCTCTCTCTCTCTCTCTCTCTCTCTCTCTCTCTCTCTCTCTCTCTCTCTCTCTTGACGGAACACTCCCTCTCTCTTGGCCAAATGATTTCATCAACCATGGCCATACTTCCTGCATCTTCTTTGGACGGATTTAGACATCTAGGAGTTGAGATCCATTCGAAACTCCTTCAAGGTATTCATCAATCAAGTAAGCCTTTTTAACCATTCTTTTAAATTCTAGATTCATGTCTCTAAGATGATGTTGATAGAAGATGAATCATGAATAGGGTTGAATATATATTGTTGTGATGAGTTGAGAGTGAAGCATGAATATATGTATGAATATGTTGGAGATGGGATTTATGCATGAATGGATTATCTTGGTTGATTTTATGGTGTTTTAGGGTTTAATGCATGTCTTCATGTCATAGGTAGTATTTGTGATCAAGTATGCTAGAGATTATGTCACCTTTGATGAATAGGATTTATATTCATGTTGGATTATTGACGCCATAATTATATTTATGCTAGTAGAGGTTAGAACATGTCTTGATAAATTTGGATCTATGCTTATATGCATGATTTAGATGATTTTATGAATCGAAGGGTTGTATATGTTCCTAATTGTGGTTAGCAATATAAATATGATCATGATCTAGTTGTCCCTAAGCTAATTTTTATTTCATTAATAAAATATTTAATAATATGATTTTGCTAGAAAATTCAAAAAACCCTAGGAAGTAGATGTGAATTATTAAAAGGATATTTTAGTTAAATAAATGGTAGCTTTTATTCAAGGAATAAAATATATAGATATTGTATAAAATGATAAAATTCACTAAAGCCTTTATGAAAATAATCATAATAAGTAAAATATTTATTATTAAAAATTTAATTATTACCTTTTAATCAAAACCTATTAAAGTCTATTTATTATCTTCCAATCAAGACCCATTAAAATTTATTTTCAACTAATTTTAGCTAGCAATTATTTTCAAACAATTAATTATTAATAAATCATTTTTTTACCTAATACCTAATACTCTTCACCAATTAAACTCTGAATTTAGCTTAGCAAGATTTAAACATTCAACTTATTAGTACTTATTTCCCAAAACATTAATTATTTTAAATATCAAATTAGGCTTAGCTTATAAACCTATTTATTTATTGTTTGGCCTTAAAACTTAGCACACTAGGATCATGGTAGTAGTGAGTTGAGTTTTTTTAAATTAAGAAAGTGAATTTTGGCTTGAGTTTGATTATAGTTTGTATTTGCCCATGCGGGGTTAGGTCAGCTGTTGGAGACCTTTTATTGTGAGCAAGAATCAGGTAAGCTCCTGCATAAAACCTGATGGATGTAAAATGTTTATTATGGCAAGCTAAATGTAGAGTGCATGGGTACTCAGTTCTGTAAAGGCAATTGAGGATTGACTTCTTTCTTATTTCAGTCAATTGAATTATTTGAAAATCAATAAGCAGATTTACTCAAACTTAAAACTCTTTATAAAACGGATTTTGACAAAGACTTTGGAAACCCTTAATTGCCATTTTCATGTGAAACTGTGTTTGTTCATTTTCTCCCAAGTGGGATATGTTACGTTAAGTACTCAATAAGGGTAGACTGCTAGGGCTAGTCTTTGAAGGGTTAGGGTAAGTCTCTCAGTAGGCGGCCACTTCGAGGGGTGAGCTTTTCCTGGATAAGATGTTAGTCCAATATGTTGTGCCAATCCGAGCTAGCAGTTTATTTTTCAGTTAAGTGACTGTGTTTTGCCAGAATGGACACCCCGGTTGTTGTTTAGGTATAGAGAAGGAGGAGTATCTTGCCCGGTAGGCCGATCACCTATCTTTTGTCAGTCTGCACAAAGTGTCGGCATTCTGACCGGTTATGGGGCCCAACGTGTGGTAACCTATGACCACCTTTTTGAGTGGTTGATTTTATTGATTATGTATGGTTGGAAAAGCCAAAACAACACTCTTGATTTTAACTAATGTTTATTGCTTGCCAGTGTTCTCTTATAAAGGTTTTATACTTTGCATTCACGAACTATTTCCACTGGACACTCAAAGCACACACGGACTTACTAAGATTTCTGTCTCATCACTATTTTTACCATGATTTCAAGTCGATCCTGCTGTGGGGATGAATAGCTAGATATTGTCTGCTTTGGAAGATTTTTTGATAATTTATTTTGTGTAATGCTTTGGGGAGATGAGAGTGGATAAATTTTATTATGGATTTCTTTTTTTTTTTTAATTCATGGATTTATTCTTGGATTTATTTTTGGATTGTAATAAATTTTAAGTTAATTTATTATTTTTGTTCCGCTATTTTATTTGTGTGACCTAGTTATAGAGACCCCTTATCCTTTGAATAGGGCGACATCCCCGGCCCTGGCGGGCCTAGGTAGTGGGGTGTTACATTGGCTCTCGGAGCTGGCGTCTGTTATGTTCTAGTTCTCTACTTGTTCGCCAATTTTTTTTCGAATTCTGCACAATGTAGTCCAGAATGTAGCCGGCGCCACCTTGGCTATTGGATCTGGTGCCGGTTCTATTCTGTTTCGCTCTGTTTTTACAATTTTTATCGCCTCGAAGTTTGTGTCATCAGTGCATGGCCGGCGCCGATTCCAGTGCCCTAGCTAGCGCCGCCTCTCTTC
Source organism: Voacanga thouarsii (assembly GCA_026120185.1). Taxonomy (NCBI): domain Eukaryota; kingdom Viridiplantae; phylum Streptophyta; class Magnoliopsida; order Gentianales; family Apocynaceae; genus Voacanga; species Voacanga thouarsii. The sequence continues at coordinate 1,124,284 of JANUWF010001341.1, read as the reverse complement.
TATTTTGTGATGTTTTTGCTTTATTTTACCCGAAACTCTGTAATATTAAACAAAATATCTTTCGAAGGGTAAAATATCTAATATAAAGGAATATGACTAGTTATTGAACAAAATGTGTCATAAAAGAGCCTCAAATAACTAGAAAAAATATGACTAATTTAGCCCTTATCAAAGTACTATTATATTCGAGCTAGAATTAATATATTCTAGAGGGAGTTGGCACTAAATATGTACTCCAAACCGAATGTGATATTGTATGGTGAAAGGAGTTAATTGCACTGTAATTTGTTATTGAAGTGTTCATATTAAGCTACTTGACTTCTCGGACTCTTGGGTGGTCATGATGTGTTGCTAGATACCACTCATGATCTAGGAATATGGGTTTATTAATTGATGAATTAATAAACCAATCCTAATTAGAATTGATATGATTAATTCTAACTAATTATGGACTATTAATCTCACAGATATTTGAATTAATTCACGCTCGCTACCAATTGACTGGAAAACCTAATATGTCACACACAATAGAGGATTATAGACTAAAGATGTTATTTGATAACATAGTGGGGTTAATTGCGAGAAAGAGAAGTTGTTATGGCCAAATTATAATTAGTTATAATTTGTGGGTCAAATTATAATTATGAGAACTTGATGATTCCAATTACAATTAAAGAATTCTAATTGTTTTAGAATTCTCAATTTTTAGTGATTTTTTGTGACATATAGGAAATATGCACGAAACACAATGGGAGAGGGATTCATGGAAAATAACTCTCCAAAACCCTTCTCTTCTTTTCTCTCTTTCCTATGGTTCTTTAGCAAACAAGAAGAACAAAAACCCTAGCTGCCTTGCTGTTTTCTGTTAACATAGAAAAATGTTGGTGCTTGAGTGTGATTCTCTGTGTGCATTTCTGTTAGAGATAATCACACAATGTGATTGTAGTGGCTGGACATTCGACTCTTCTGGTGTTTGATCAAGAGGATTGCTGGATCACGCCACAATCGTCAAACAAGAAGAAGAAGAATTTTATTTTTCAGACACACAAAGAAAGGTAAAACCGTTACCTTTTGTTCCTTGGTAAACCTGTTTTAAATCACATGCTTGTGATCATGGGGCTTGGATTTCTTAGTTTCTGCCACAGTAATCATTATTGTGATATAGAAATCCTATGAAGGTTATCTGGTGACGTGAGTAGGAGTTGAATGGTTCAGTTCTGTGAAATAACACTCACGACATAGTAAGGAAAAACTAGAGTTTTTTTCCCTCTGTTCTTTCTCTCTCTCGTTTGCGTTATTTTTCCCCTTTCATCTTCTTGTCTTTACTATGTAATAGAAAAAGATCAAGAAGGACCAGTCTTCGCCTAGGTTGTTTCACTAACAGGCGGAAGAATATGTTGAGAACCAAAAAGCTTCACGTACGTGGCAAGAAGAAGCCGACGGATCGTTGGTTTCTCGTCGAAATTGTCATCGAGACAAGTAGCTGCTCTAGTGGTTAGTGCCTCTTCTTCCTAGCCAAATACTCAAAGGACACGTAAAGGTATTGATTTTCACCTTCCGCTGTGCCGTGTCTTTGTTTTTTGGGTTTTGTTTCATGCGTGCATGCATCCTCTGTTTTTTTTTTCCTGCAATTTTTCGATGAGTTCATTTCAATTCTTTGAATTCTTCAAAAAGCCAACAAAAATAGAGCCATTCATCAAATAAAAAATACGCATCTATTTTTTCTTTAATTCCTTTTTGCAAATTAATTCCATATAGATGTTAAGAAATAATCCTACTAGCATAGGGTTTTAGTGCATATTTTGAGTACCGATTCTTTGTGTGGAATTGTATTAGAGAAATTCCTACACTTGGAATTTAGAGGTTCACGACTTGGACAATTTCTGAAAGGGTTCTGTGTACGCAAAGAAAATTTTAAAAGATACATTTTGAGGCAATAAATTTTATTCCTTCTCCTAATCCGTTTAATTGCATAGCAGTGATCGTTTGAATGGATTTCCTTTTATTTTTCTGCTACATGTAAATTAGTTTGCATGATTGAAATCCAACCCAAAATATATCCGATTACCTTCAAATATGGTCATAACACAAATTTTTTTTTTTTTTTTAGCAATTTTAACAATTGTAATAGTTGGATTATTAATTTGATACGACTATCTTTGTAAATATATTAGGTTTAGGGCATTTTTACAGAGATTAGTTTAGATTATGTTGTAAAATATATCCGATTAACTTCAAATTTGGTGATAACAATTTTCTTAGAAATTTTAAGGAATCTAATGGTTGAATCGTTAATTTGATTTGCCTATGTTTGTAAATGTGTTAGGTTTTGGATATTTTAATAAAGATTATACTAGATTACGTGACAAAATATATCTGATTATGTTCAAATTAGGTAATAACACTTTTTTATAGCAATTTTAACAAATCTAACAGTTGGATCATTAATTTGATAGCCTATCTTTGTAAATGTGTTAGGTTTTGGGCATATTAACAGAGATTATACTAGATTATTGGCCACAATATATTCAATTACCTTCAAATTTGATCATAACACTTTTCTTATAAATTTCGACAAATCTAATAGTTAGATCATTAATTTGATCTACCTATCTTTGTAAATGCTTTATATTTTTGGGCATTTTTATAGAGATTTTACTAGATTATGTGGCAAAATATATTCGATTACATTTAAATTTAGTTATTACACTTTTTTTTAGCAATTATAATAAATATAATAGTTAGATTATTAATTTGATATGCCTATCTTTGTAAATATATTAGGGTTTTGGCTTCTTTTATTTACACAGATTATGTTAGATTATGTGACAAAATATATCCAATTACCTTCAGTTTGGTCATAACATTTTTCTTAGCAATTTGAACAAATTTAACTGTTGGATCGTTAATTTGATACACACGTGTGTGTGTGTGTGTGTGTTGTATATTATTTATGTTTATATTGTGTTATATATATATATATATATATATATATATGTTGAAAATATGATGTATAAGTCTTTTTTTCTAGTTGATCTATATGTATAACATCAAGTAATAAAAACAATGACATAATTAATAGAATATAAACTTTTAAAATTATATAAATGTATAAAGTAATTTCTTATTTTGAATAATATATTTTCATAGAAAATTTAATCTAATTATTATATTTTGTTATTAAATTTAAAAAAAAGTATAAAAAGGATGGTAAGAATAGTTTAAGTTAAAGAAAAAAAAAAAAGGATATGACGAAAGAATTGAACTTGGCCTAGCAGTTGAGTTCTTAATTTTTTCAAGCAAGGTTGCAAGTTCGAAACCTATCGCATCAGGTGACTCTCTACAGTTATAGTGGGGTGCAATGAAGAAGTGTGCTTGGCAATGCTTTTTTGGCAACAAAAATCTTTACATTAGCTAAAGGGGTGCCTTTGGCAAGAAAATAATTTGTTGCTGTTGGCCCCTTTGGTGACGAAAGCATTTTGTATTAGCGACAAAATTTTTTGGTCACAAAAGATAATATATTTTCTCATCATCATATTTAATTTTTTAAATGAAATTATATTTTTAGTGACAAAACATTTTTATCACTAAAATCATCACCAGCTACAAAACTAAAACCTTTGGTGACAAAATATTTTTACATTTGGTTAGGAAATTATCTTTCCTAGTTAAAAGTCTAGGATTTAGCTACAAAAAAATTTTCCTAGCTAAAGGGTTCTCTTTGGTGACAAAATGAAGAATTTCACTAAAAAGCTTTGGGACGGTAGCGAGAAAGTGGCACGGAAGTGAATTTTCTAGCAAAAGGGCTTTAGCTAGGAATTTTGGCCTTTAGTTAGGAAATTTTTTGTCACAGAAGGCTATTTTTGTGAAGTGCTCCAATCATAAGAACACTAAGAGGTGAGTTCTAAGAAGATCATTGGAGACGACAGGAGCACTAATTCAAAGGAAACTTTACATGAAGGAGGAAGATTTGACTTGTTTATGAGTATTCCTTTTATCTTTTCTATACTTTTTCAATTGACAATATTGTTTTAGTTTTGTTGATTGTATTTTGAGATTAAACTCAAGATTATGACTTTGTGTTAAGTTTCACATTTTGATTAGTTAGTTGCCAATTTCTTTTATTTGATTACGTAGGTCTATTGTTCTAAATTGATTGTTTGAGTAACCTACTTTAATGAACTCGAGAGAGAATATGGGATTCGATTTCAAATTAGTTCATCTAATATTTTTTATCCTTGATTAACTTAAGACAAATATTAAAGGAAATAATTAGTAAAACAAGTGTTAATAATGTTGCCTAGAGATAGAGATATTGTTCTTCCATATTGTGCATTGGGATTTATGAACTTAATGCATTGCATTTTTTGGTTGAATTAATGAGATAAAGATATCCACTGATTTTACTAGAGGGTGGGAAATCTATAACTTGAGAGAGAGTGAAATTATACTTTGTAATCCTTAATAGTGCTAGATTGGTAATCAATGATCTTGAGTGCTTAATTGATAATTGGCGTATCTTTGGGTATTTTGTCCAAATATATGTTTTTACTCCTTATCTTACCCCTTGGTATTCTTTAGATCAATCTTGTGCTACTTGTAATTGGTTTTTGGGTTATTAGTTGTAGTTAGTCTATCTCTTGAATTTAATATGCTGAATAACAGTGTAAATATCTACGCTTGTTCCTTGACGATAAATACTTGTTAATTCTCTATATGATAACTTTGCAATGACTATAGTTGCTCTAAATATATGGTTTTGGCATTGACATTTTAATTTAAAACTTGATAAAGTGTGGACTCAGAAAGAATGATTTTTATTATACTAAAAATCACCCATCAAAGAACAAGCCGTATTATCCGACTAACAAACTCTGGTATGTTTTTTTGAGTATGATAACTAGTATAAACTGGGACCATCTCACTCTTAACCCTGAAACTATTGCTGCCCATAATTTTATCCAATTTCTTGGCTTTAAATTACTTTTCAACAAAGTTGAAGGGACTCTAGCCATCTAAATTGGCAATATTTGTAAGAAGATTTCATTGCTTGGTTTGAATAGGTAAACAGTGCCTTCAGCCCCAAATGGAAAAAAAAAAAAGGGAATCTATGCTGCCAACTAGATTTCCACCCACGACTACAACCCGAATTGAGCTATGCTAAGATCTACTATTCCCTTCTGGTCTCTGGTAGTGAATAGGTTTATGTTTCCCTTTAGTGTGATAAGCCCTCCACTTCTAGATATTTTAGCTATTATGGGATTGCCTGCAGATAATGAGGAAGCCCCCCCCCCTTTTATTCTACAAAATTTGATGAACTAAATATTGTTGTATATAAGGGAGTAACCCTTTTACTCTACATTGTTGAAGGTGAATATGAGAGTTGGTGAGGTTATTGAAGATGAGCATGTTGCTTTCCTCCTCTAGTAGCATTGTAAATATATACTTTGTTCTTCATTTTCTTAGTGTAGTTTTAGACTATTCTTATTATATTTCTTTGATTCTTTTTGGTAAGACTAGAGGCCTTGCTTCATTGGTCCTGTCTTTAATCTACCATTCCCTATTTTTTCTTTATACCTACATTGCAAATTGTGAGATATCCTTTCCTCTACCAAGTCCCCTTTGGGTTTTACAATTACAGCTTTATCAATGCTTGCCCAAACTTGGTCTTGCTCGATTGAGTTCTTCACTAAAGGCTCTTCACCCCAAGATAATCACATGCTACACTCTTAGGATTATTCTACTTATTGTCCGAACTAATAAAGGCAAGAAAGAAGAGCTTGACAAGATCAGAAACATTGCTTCTTTCCTTTATCAAACCAGAGAACGATTAGTTGATTAGCTTTTTTCATATAAGTTTGGCTTATGGGCCAGCCTAGCTACGTTTGCTACTGAATAGCTCAAACTACTGCCACCTCCAAGATATTTGGGGTTCAATGCTAGTTGCATTAGAATTGCTAAGTGGTGTTTGCCCATTTATGAGGCATAGCAAGGTCATTTCTGAGCCGTACAACTCCCACTACTTTGCCTGTTAGTTTGGCCTAATTTAAGAAGTTCTTGTCGATTCAAATCACAAAATAAGCATCCAAGAGTGCTAGTCCTAAACTAAAAACCAATTGAATAACTTGATTAGACGTTCAAGAGAGAAAATAGAGATTTTTTTTTTTTTCTCAAGCTTTCAATCCAGGTGTTTCTATAACCGATGCCTATATCTCATGGTGGAAAAAGGCTACTAAACTTCATTTTTCTACTATAGTGGACTGAAATTAAGCAAGTTTGAAACATTTAGGGTGTATTTGGGCCCCATGTACAACTATTCTTCACAACTTTATGTTGAAAACATCTAAAAGAGACACGGTTGAACACACAAGCATGTAGAATTCCCGTATGACATAAAGACTTGTATATTGCCCTAATTTTTTTATTTTAATAAAAAGTAATTGTTTGGAGCTATTTTATTAGGCCACTATGGTCTCAAATCAGTAGGCTTAGAATACGACAGTTGAGGGTAATTCAACACAAAAATGAGACATAATTTTAGAGGATTAACATTTGATTTGCATCGATCATCAATTGAAGATCAATGATTTAGGGATCATTAGAATGAATTCTTTATTTCATTGTTGTTTTTACTTGTGCCATTGTGAACTAATTTGTAAATTGGATTATGCAAAAGTGTATTATACCTTATAAATTGGATTTTATTGTTGTCTTTAACTAAGATTTTATTTTGGGCTTTAATTGTTATACACATTTAATTAAATTGAGACAAGAAATATAATAAGTTGATCTTCTAGGATATGAAATAATTCGTTAAAGTTGCAAAATATATTATTTGTCAATTAACTATATTATTATATAGTTATATTAGATGAATGGATGTGAAAATCATATTCAGAGTTTTGAATGAATCAAACTACTAATTTGAGGAAATTAGCAAAGTTCTAGATTTTGTACTTTATATAAAGATTTTTTTATTGAATTGGGGTTTCCACTGTAGTATAATGATTTGTCCCCTTAATGTTCTCATGCTATGTTATAACCAAGTATACATAAATAAAGAGGAGGGTTTTCTCTCAAAATGTACAAGTTGAAAAAAAAAAAACAAGAAAAAGCAAAAAAAAGGGGAGAAAAAAACTAAAAAGAGTCCTTATTTCTATGAATAGTATTGGCAACCATTTGAATTTATGATCTTAGTTGAGTCATTAGTGAAATGTAGATACCCCTATCTACACACATGTCAAAAGGCAATTATGACACCTCAAACATGGTCTTAATGTTTGTAAGAAAAATGGGAAAATGTGAAAAAGAAAGGAAAATCCCTAAGTGAAAAAAAAGAAAATTAAAAAAAAAACTAAGAAAGTGGTGAAGTTGTTTGAATAAACAGGATAGATTCGTTGTTTTTTTTTTTTTTCATTCATTATGTTAGTTTTTGATGGCTGGGGAAGTTTCTAAAAGGCTTCTGATACAAAGATCACATTTGAAAATTTAAAGTATGGTTATTGTGTAATACAATTAGTTGATATGTGATATGTTTGACATTTTTTGATATGTTGTTTAAAGATCTTAGGGTCAAAAGTTTGTGAAATTATTTTGTCTTTGTTTAATTTTTTTTTAGGACAAGCAAATGCTTATGTGTAGGGATATTGGTGCTAATTAGACTATTTCTTTAGCATACTTTTAAAGGCAATTTACATGTAGAACAAATGAGATAGTTGCATTTGATTATCGTATTTGTTGACACAAATATAAAGAATTATAACAAACTATCATTGATGATGAGATAAATACGGCAGTTTTTTGCCATCGTATTTGTTTTCAAATATAACAAAATTGTTCAATAACATTTCAAATTGTATCTGATTATCTTCAAATTTGATCATAATACTTTTTTATGGATTTGAACAAATATAACAGTTGGATAGTCAATTTAATAGGCTTGTGTTTATAAATGCGTTAGGGTTCTGAGCTATTTTATAGAGATTATGCCAAATTATGTGGCAACATCTATCCGATTACTTTTAACTTGGTCAGAATAGTTTTTAGACATTTTAATAAATCTAATGATTGGGTCATTAATTTAATATGCTTATGTTTATAAATACATTATGGTTTTTTGCTACAATATAGAGATTTGATACATATTTTGTGCATATATAAAATTCAAATCAGATGTGTCCCACATTCACACAAGTTTTACTAATTAAAATGCCAAAAAAAGGTCACACAACACACACATAAAAGTAAGTGCACCTATCGTGTTGTATGATATCGTTGGAAAGTATCGAAGAACCTTAGGGAACATAGCTACTGCCTCTACTTCATTCTCTTATCACAGTTTAGCTAAATAAAAATGTGAAGTATATAAGACTAACTACACTAGGAGAAAAGTTATGTTCCTATACAAGAGAGAGTCACAAGTTCATTAAGGAGTAAGAAAAAGAAAAACCTATGTAATAAAAGAAATTCTCCATTCAATACCTAAAAGATGAGTATCTCTTGGATCCGTAATTTCTAATTCTAGGTGATGCATATTTTACGTACATTGGAAATAGTATAAACAATCCACAAAAACAAAGTTTTAAATTTAATATACTAAGCACTAAAACTACATATATGGGCAAGTATACCCATTGTATAGTATAAGGAATAGCAAGTATCGAATCTATGGAGAACTTAGCAATTATCACTACTTTGCTCTAATCTCATTGTCTAGCCAAAATAAACAAAGATGTAAGGTAAATAAAACTTACTACATTAAACTACTACAATAGATAGTACATCGGATCCATGCCACAAAAGTCACAAGGATCATCCAGGAGAAGGAATACGAAAAAGGCCATATACAAAAAGAAATCCCCCCTACATTTTTCAAATCCCAATTCGAGCACCAGTATGACTTTTTAAGAATAAACTTCACTCCCTTTCGAGTTATGAGATTCCTTTCCTAAGGCCCAATTAATTGGTATCTCTATCTAATCAACCTAACCATGAAGTATTACACTTACTCCTAATCCAAAAGGTACCCAGAAGCCCCAAATATCCCTATTTCTATGCAATATTAAAACCCATTGACTACTAAGTTCTAATCCTTTAACCTTTCTGTTGAATTAATTAAAGAAAAATAAATAATGGACCAATTAATTTTGTGTTCAACTCCTAACCCCATATTTCAAATTCATTAGGAGTGAATCAATCAATTAAATAAATCAACTAAGTGTAAACAATCAATCCAACATAATAATTTCTAAGTAATTAAATAAAGGATATTAGAACTTAATAAATCATAATAATAACTCAATACAAGAATAAAGATTAGGGTCCATCCCTCAAATACAACTAAAATCATATAAATTTCAATATTATTTAAGTGTAATACAATGAAAAAGAAAGAGCTTCATATATAAGATCTTGAACTTCTTTTTCCTTGGATTTACTTGAACAATCTATTTTTTTTCTTCTTGCTTCTCCAATATCCTCAATTTTTGGTGTTTTTTTTAGCTCCCTAAGGGATCTCTTGGTTGCTACCCAACCAAGAATGTGTTTTAGGGTTTACAATGGTGTACATATAGTGTACAATAAAAGAAAATCGAAAAATTACAGAAATGTGCGAATCTGTGCAAGTGGGCGGCCCAAGGAAGTGATCTTCCTTGGGCATATAGGTTTTTGCCTAGGCATAGTATTGCAATGATCTAGGCAGCCGAGGGAAGTTATGCTTTTTTGGGCCGCTAGGTTTCTATACAATATGCTTCCTTGTTTGCTCCTAGGGGTCCAAGGAAGGTAGAACCTCCCTAGGCGACCATTTTTGTTCCCTGGGCTTCACTTGGATGCAATAGCCTTCTTGTTTTGCCTTACTTGTCTCATTGGCCACTAGGTTTTCTCTAGGCGGCCTAGTGAAGTAGTTTGATTTGCATTTCTTGAATTGTTCTTCATTTTTGCTCTATTTTCCTCCTTTTCATCTTTATCATCTTGAATTGGTATTTTCTTTATTTCCTACAAAAAAAAAAAGATGAAAAAGGTGTGGTGAGTAGTTATTTAAACATGAATTGTCATAATTAAATTACAAAAATACTGAAAATATGTATATGATAAGCCTTCATCACATACTCCCTACTTAAATTTTTTCTTGTCCTCAAGCAAACCACACTTATTCACAAACAAAGAATTGACTAATATACAAATCTAGCATCCATTCTTTATTCCCAACTTAACTAGTGTATAGATCAAGAAAAAAATGCATTTATTCAAAATGAAAAAGAATAACTAATTCACAAGTACAATAAAAAAATATTCTATATAGCATTCAAGGTGAATTTACAAGAACAACTTAGCATATACGCAGCAAGGTCAAAAATGGTAAAGAGATTATTTCTTTCTCCACCTTAGAATTCATCTCACCAATCTATCTAAGTTAATTCTATGTATACCTTTATATTCAGTTACACACAACCAAGGACCTCAAAGTGAAATTAAATATGCTTATGCCAAATAGATGTTATTCACTCTATTTCTCCAATTAAGATTTCAAACAAAGCGATTCATATGAGATAGGATCAAACGACTTACTTAAGTCTCATGGTTTACCCCAAGTACATACATTACATATGTCACATTACAATACAATAGTACATTTCAATTTGAATTGGCAAAGTAGGAGCCTCAATTTTCATCAATTTTCTCTCTTTTTTACAAAGGAATGCCTTTACAGTAGTTTTAAGTTAAATTCTCTTTTTGCATCCCTTACCTTTTCTTTCTTTTTTTTTTTAGTTTTTCTTTTCATTCTTTTTCTTTTTCTTCCATTTTCTTTTCCTTTTCATCACACGTTGTTTTTCATCATAGGATATATATTTTACATTCCTAGAGACTTTTTTCTCCTCACTTCAATAGGTGAATTGAGCAACCTACCTTTTGCTCCTATTTTCCTTTTTATTTTAAAAAATACGAAGAATAACTGAAAATTTCTATAATACAACAGACAACATAAACAAATGAATGAAAAAATGGGAATGGCCACCAAACTAGAGAAAAGTCAATACTCCACACTTAATATTTCATCACAAGGTTTTCATCCAGTCTCAAAGAATTAAGCTTCACAAAAATTTTCAAAAGTATAAACAAGATTAACTCACTTATCCAAACTTAGTTTATGTCATACCCAATATATAAGTCCACATAAAATTAGCTTTCCTAGAAAAGTCTCTGTTAGATTTCATCATGCTTATAAATTAAGAATGCAACGGAAATAACCATGAAATCCATGCACAAGGATCACGTGCTTGCAATTAAAACGGGAATAGATGAACGAAACAGAAATTACCATCTGTAGTAGAAAAATAAAAATTTTCTTATGAATAGGAATTTGATTAGCAACCCAGGAACCAATTCCCTCTGTTTTGATCATCCAAATGGACCACTACAATCCAAGAGTAGGATTGTCTCAGGAAGTAATCCACATATGGTTGAATTGCTTACAAAACTCACTTAAAACTATGCTAGTAGAAGAGGAGCGGCTAGGTTTTAATCGGAGAAGAATAAGGATGAAGAAGAAACGATTTCTCAGAATCGTCTCTGTAAAAGGGAATGATTCCTATATCTATAGTTTTTAAGATTTGTAATAATTACAATTAAGTCCTCCAAGATCCAATGTCTACAATTGGGCTTTGAGGTTTTTGTAATTGCAGCCAAGTCCCATAAATTATAAAAAACTTATAAATTCCCCTATAAATATATTTTCTTCTCTTAATTAACCCTACAATATTATCAAATAATATATATTGTGTGAAACCCCACCTAAAGCCAACCCTAGAATAAGAGGGTGGGGATGCATATCATATCATTTTGCATGGAGATATATATTTTGCATGATTTTATGTACTTTAGAATTATGATTAATAGGCTAAAAGGCTTAGTTATGCTTATTGAGTAGGAAGGGTAAAATAGTAATTTTGCTTGAGGTCAAAATAAGAGGATAGCTTGAGGATTAAATAAGAAGAATATTTGGGTGAGAAAAAATGAACAAGTGTTGTTGTGGTTAAGTGGTTAGAGCTTTGTGATTTAATCTCTAAGGTCTTGAGTTCAAATCCCATCATTTAAGTTTTTATCATGATTATCTTAGCTAAGTTTGAATTTTTGTTTTCTTGCATTTCTTAAAGATAGGAATGTTGTCTTAGGGGAGGCATGAAGAAAATGTCCGAATCCTATCATCATGTCCTAAAAAGAATTATAGAGGAATTCTTGTCCGTTTATTACCTCTAACTTGTCCTAACATCTTCACCAATTAAATTTGTTCAAAATTAATATTTTTAATTCCAAAAAATTTAGCAAGGATTCTTGGTTTTTGAATTTCAAAAATAAATCTTGGAAGTTAGAGAATTGACTAAAAATAGGAGAGGAATTAGGGAAGGTTCCCAAGGGAAATTAATGTCCATGGTTGAGCCCTCAAACTCCACTCCATAGTGTTCATATTCTTCATGAAAGAAATCTAGAAATTTTCCCAATTCTTGAGCAGCCTAACCTTCGAAAATCACAGCCATCTTTCTTACTCATTTGCTGCCAGAAAAATGGCCAATTTATTCAGCTTGAAGACTGAAATTCCTATGCAAAATCGGACTGTACAAAAACTGCACAAACCAGGAAAAATTCTGGGCAGATTTCGCTGCATAGCAGCCTAGAAATGGAGCTGTTTTCTTCTGTCATCAACTGAAAAAAATTCCTGTGCTTTTCCTCCATAAAGAAGGCTGGAAACTAGCCTTAAAGGACCCTCAAACACCTCTCAAAAATCTGTGCAAATTGGGCTGGAATATTGCAGAAAACTACACAAAAAATTTGCAGCAAACCTTCGAACCATGAACACCATGAAACCAGAAAATTTCTAGATTTATTCCCTTCAAGCCTTGGCCGAAAACCACCCTTAAACCTCTGTAAATTAACCCTTGTTCAGCCATGAACTAAACACCATTAACCCTTCCACTTACCTTGCACACTTGGACTCCATAACCACACCTTAGATATCCCCTAAGATCATTCCATTCAAACTTTCATTTGAACTTCAAAATTTCCAGCATTTGCTCCATGAAAACACTCTTGTACTAGGCTCCATAAGTAGAAATTCCTTTTCCATTGAGCTCCGAATTTCTACTAGCCTTAAAGCTCCATCAATCTTCATTCATTTCAACAAAACATAGCAGTCAAGCCGGCTCCATTGCAGCACCAAGAAACCTCCAACAATCAAACACCATTAACATATCTTCTTCCTCAAACCACTCCTCAAATCTCTCAATTTGAATTTCAAACAATCAGATTTTTCTCTCCCTCTCTAAGCTGAAAACCGAAACCCCTGAATTCCCTAAACCATTCAGCCAACACTCTCTAGAAATTTGTGCATATCCTTTCTCAAATCCTCTCCATTTTCACCAAGAAAATCAAGAACACACATTACATTTCTTTAAGCCAAAGACCTCTCTAAACACCTCTAGTCCCTCTCAAAAACTCTAGAGTACTCCTACATACTCCCTAGAGTTCATTTCTAGAATTTATAACATCAAATCTCGAAAACAAAAATTGGCATTCGGTTCAAAACTAGTTTTTTTTTTTTTTCCTTGAAGTCTCAAGAACATCATCAAGGTAACCAAGAACAACTCTTTTGTTCATCTTCTTCCATTCAAACTTTAACATATCATCATAATGCTCTCTCTCCCTATTTCTCTCGGTCGAAATAGTGGTTACAACCATGGCTGTTTTTCCTTCTCTCATGGACAATACAAGACCCTCAATCGCGTAGACCTTCTTAAATCTTCATCGATGTAAACATCAATCAAGTACTTCTCCTTAATCCTTCTTTTTAATTCTGGATTCATGTCTCTTAGATACTAATAGGGAGAATTGATTATGAATGGGGGATTGAGTATATGCATATGTATGAAGGGGTTGAGATTAGGACATAAGAATGATTGATCATGTTTAAGCTATATGGATTTTCTTGAGAATCAATGTATGATCATCATGTCTTAAGAGAATTATGATTGTTTAAGCATGCTAGATGTTATGACACCTTTGGTGAATTGGATTTTTATGTTCTTATCTCCTTTGAAGTCATGATTATGATTATGCTTAGTAAAGAATTGGCCATGTGATAGTATGCATGGATTTAAGCCTATATTCATGAATGGATTAGTTTGTTGTTTGGTGTTGGAGAATGTCTTCATGATTCTTGTTAGCAATAGGAAAATTATGATTATGATTTTGTTGATCCTAGGTTATTTTAATTAGCAAATTTTATTTACTTGATTAAAATTATTACTATATTTTTTCTCTAAGGATTTCAAAATTTCTAGGAAGTTTTGGAAATAGAATATTAAATGAAATAATAATTTAATAGTTAAATAAATGATATCTTTTATTAAAAATAATATATATATTTATAATAATAAATAAAATCTTAATAATAGTAAAATATTAATGACGTTGTAGGCCTATATATTTATAAATATTATTTATATTAAATTTTATTTGTTATATATTAATAAAAAATTTAATAAAATTTATTTATTATCTATTAATTAAAAGATAATTGTAATTTATTATTTATAATAATACGATTTAAAAATTATCATTTATTAATATTATTTAAGGGCTTAGTATTATTCAATGTTCAAACCTTAGTTTATTTATTAATAATAGTACTCAAGATTTATTATTTGAACCTAAGACTTATTAGTAATTATTTTACAACCCTTAGTTATTGTAACTTATCAAGCTAGGCTTATTTTATAAAATTCTTTATTATCTAGCCTTAAAGCTTAGGACATTAAGGTCATGATTATAATTAGTTGAACTAAGATTATTTGTGTAAGCAAATATAGCTCGAGTATAACCCTATGTCTTGTGTTTACCCCAGGTGGGGTTAGGTCAGCCATGGAAGATTTTTGAATTCAACCAAGCAAAGAATTAGGTAAGCTCCTACATGTAATTTTGTAAAGACAAAAAATTATGGTGGCAAGCCAAATGCGATGTGTGTAGACATTCATTTTGTAAAGGAAATTAATGACTGTTTTTCCTTTTTAATTTAGTCACACAAATTATTTGAAAATTAAACAAGCAGTTTTACTCAAAATGCTAAACTTTTTCTAAAACCCAACTTCGACAAGAATTTTGGAAACCCTTAATTGCTATTTCAAAAAAATCATTGTGTGATCAATTTTCTCCCAAGTGGGACAATCAACATTGAGTACTCAATAAGGGTAGGCTAGTAGTACTAGTTTTGAAGAGTAAGAACGAGTCTTCTGGTAGGAGGCTACCTCCAGAAGGTGAACTCAACTTGGAGAAGCGATAGTACTACTTAGTCAGGTCGTCCGAGCAAGCAAGTTTCAGTCAAGTGGAATATGTGTTTCCGGAGTGGACAGCAGGTAAGTTTGGGTGTAGAGATGGAGGAGTATCTCACTCGGTAGGCTGTACACCTACCTTTTGTTAGTTTGCACAAAGTGTGGCATTCAGACCGTTATATGGTCATGGGGCCCAATGTGTGGTAACCCATGGCTACCCGTTTGAGTAGTTGCGTTTATTGTGCACATGTATGGTTTGAAAAGCAAAACGCCACTCTTTATTTTTAACATTTATTTAATGCTTGCCAACACTTTCTCTTATGAAAATTTTACAACTTGCACACATGAACTATTTTGCCTGAAACACTCAAAGCACACATGGGCTTATTGAGATTTTTATCTCATCACCTTTTATACCATATTTTCAGGTCGATCCTACTACGGAGATGAATAGCTAGATTTGTAGCCTATACTTTGAAGACTTTATGTTATTTTTCTTATGTGTTCTTTTGAGAGATGGTAGCGAACAATTTATTTTGGATTTGTTCATGTATTTTTGGATTGTAATAAGTTCAATTTTAAAATGTTGCTTTTATTTTCTTTTGTGTGACCTAGTTATAAAGACCCCTTGTCCTATGGATGGGGCAACATCCTCTGCCCAGTTGGGCCTAGGTAGTGGGGTGTTACATTTTGAGCATTCAAATATTTATTATGTGTGACCCATTAGGTTTCCTAGTCTTATTGGTAGCATAATATGAATTAATTCTAACAGCTATATAATTAATAATTCTAAATAAAATATAGAATTAATTTAATAATTCTCTAATTAATAAATTCATATTTAGTAGATCAAAAGCGACATCTAGCAATAACTCTTAATCACACAAAAGTCCAAAAAGTCAAGTGGCTTGACGTGAACCCGTCAATAGCAATTAACCAATGCAATAAACTCCTTTCACCATACTATATCTCACTTGGCCTAAAGCATGGAATTAGTGCCAACTCCCTCTAGAATATTATTAATTCTCACCCGAATATTTTAGTACTTGTTCAAAAAATCCATTACTCGATATGTGTATTAATTTAGAACTATTTTTAATACATAGTCGCCTTGGCCAATGACTTTATGATTAATGATTTCTACAAATGGCCTTGAGATGTACTATCCTACTATTAGGAGTGGTGAATCATTTATTGACCCTCTCAACTACTTTCGTTTACTATACATTGTACCTAATGTCCATCCCATAGGCAGTCCTTGTAAGACTCCAAATATTAGAATCAGAGTACAATGCTCGATAAACAAAATACATTGGAGATCTCAAGTCTAAAGATACTTGCACACTTGCTATAATGAGATTCTATCACTAACACTCAATAGCTATCCAAGTGATTATCTCATAGATAGGTCATCCAATGAACTTGTTCATATAACAAGCATCCATATACTAATTCTGAGTATCACAATACTCACGATTATAAGAACCACCGCTTGATCCAATCAAGGGATATAACATGTGCTAGTTTTGTCATATTAATAATGTCCCATCTTATTAATACTTTGATTAGGGATTATTCAAGCACAGACACTACATAGTGAAGTAGGAATCTCACATCATGATCTCAATCTTGATTTTCTTAACACTATGTTGTACTAGGGACTTTATCAAACAATTTATACATATATTAAGATATAACAGTCAAATGGAAAGATAAAGAATTCCTCTTTTATTAATTTCTCTGCAATATACATGGTACAAGTGATTGCTTCTAGGGCATAACATTAACAGTCTTAA
This sequence comes from Voacanga thouarsii, assembly GCA_026120185.1. Taxonomy (NCBI): domain Eukaryota; kingdom Viridiplantae; phylum Streptophyta; class Magnoliopsida; order Gentianales; family Apocynaceae; genus Voacanga; species Voacanga thouarsii. The sequence continues at coordinate 1,107,168 of JANUWF010001341.1, read as the reverse complement.
GTAGAATCCCCAAGCAAAAAGATAAATAATAACTCTAGTAAACTAACATATATCAATATATATACCAACAAGTCTTGAAAACTAACCCAACAATGCGAAAAAAATTTGAAAACATTTCAGCTTAAATGGAAAAACAAAAAGTTTAGCCCAAAAATAAGAAAGTACCAAAATAAATAATACAAAATTGCAAAGAAAATAGTATTCAACCTCTAATATACCCCTACACTTAAAATAGAAAATATTCTCATTGTTGACAAATTAAAAAAAAATAAGTATTTTTAATAGGACTAAAAGAAAATGGGAGAAGAAATACTCCCCAAGCATCTTGAAGTTCAATATGTCATAGGAGGGAGAGGAAAATGAATGTTGTCTAAAAGACGAAAATCTACATTCCTGCAAAAATAAAGAAAAATGTAACAGTATATTATGTTTTAGTTTTATGCCCTAGAGGCAGTCACATGTATTTTGTATATTGTACATTTATTTAATAATATAAGACATTCTTTATCTTTCAATTTGTTTTATTTATACTTTCTTGTAAATGTAACTGTTAGATAATATCCCAAGTGTAACACTGTGTTATAGAAATTATGATAGAGATGATAATGTGAGGTTCCTACTATACTGGATAGTATTCGTACTTAAATTATCCCCAGTCATAGTATTAATGAGATAAAAGATCATTAATGCATTAAGACCAGCATGTGTTATACTTCCTGATTTGATCATGTAGTGGGTCTCACATCCGTGAGTATTGTGATACTCAAAGTTAACACATGGATGCTTGTTAATTGAACAAGTACATTGGATGACGTAGCCATGAGATGATCACATGGATAACTATTTAGTGCTACTGATAGAATCTCGTTATAGCAAACGTACAAGTATCATTATACTCGAGATCTCTAAGTTACTTTGTTTGCTGAGCATTGTACTTTGATTCTAATATTTGGAGTCAAATTGAAGGCCGCCTATAAGATAGATTTAGGTACAATGTGAAGTAAATCAAAGTAGTTGAGATGGTCAATAAAAGATTCACCACTCATAATGGTAGGGGCGAATATCTCACAGCCAATTATAGGAATCACAACTCGAGAAGTCCTTGGCCAAGGAAACTATGTATTGGAAATAGTTCCAATTGATACACTTGTTGAGTTATGAATTGCAAGAATAAGTACAAAAATATTTAGCCCAGAATTGATTAATATTTAGGAGGAAGTTAGCACTAATTCCATACTCTAAATCAATTGAGATATTGTATCGTGAAAAGAGTTTATTGCATTGATGTTTGCTATTCAAAGTTTCAGGTTAATCGACATGACTTTATGGACTTTTGGGAGGTCATGATATATTGCTAGGTCCCACTCATAATCTGCTAAATATAGGTTTATTAATTAGAGAATTAATATACTAATCCTAATTAGAATTAATATGTTAATTCTAATTATCAAGGATTATTAATCCTAAAGATGTTTGGATTAATTCATATTTCGCTATCAATAGACCAAGAAACCTAATAGGTCACTCACAATAGAGGATTAAGAACTCAAAATGTTATTTGAAAACATAATAGGGTTAATTGTGAGAAGAAAAGTTTTTGTGGTCAAATTATAAATAGTTTAATTTATAGGCCAAATCATAATTATGACAACTGATGGGTTCTAATCAAAATTATTAAATCCCAATTTATTTAGGAAACTGAAATACGTACAAATATGTATATGAGATATAGATATATCGTATGTTCAGTGCTTAGAATAGAGTTTTCTCTGGAAACCAATTGCTCTACAACAAAAACCACAGAAACGATTTTTTCTGTGAGTTCCTTCTTTTCCAAAAACCCTAGCCGCTGCACACATCTTGCTACCACCGGATTGAAGGGCTTTCGAGATTCTTACCTCATGTGGATACTGTTGGAGGTAAGCCTGTTCTTGATTGACAGTGGCTGTGATCAAACAATGACCATTCACAATTGGAAGTTTGCTGGATCGCACCGTTAACAAGAAGGAGAATTTTGAACAGCAGTGACAACACCAAAACATTGGAGGTATATTTTTACCACTTCTTTGATCTGTAATTTCACATATAAATGATCCTGCGAATGGTTTCTTAGTTTTATTTTTGTCATGTAATATTGATTGCATGACCAATAACACTAAGGCTAAAGAGATCGTAGTAATAAAAAAGAAAAGAAAATAATAAATAATAATATAATTCAAAAATATATAAAAAGGATACAAGAAGTTGTTACAAAAATTTATTAATACCAATACTAATAACAATAAATCATCATATACTAAGATATATATACAAATTTCATGAACAAGCCACAAAATCAACTAATATAAATAATGCCAAAATATACATTAACGCTATGAACTATACTAATATCGATACAACAAAGCCACAAAACAAATGAACATCCCAATCATTTCACTAAAGATATACTAAGTCAATATAGATATGCCAATACCTCAACATCAATAATTATCCTATGTATACAACAAAACACTAATATACCATGCACTAGAACTAGTATACAATACACACATTATAAATTCCATGAAATTCAACCAAGAATTACTTCTACACTTCAATAGCTATAATACAATTGGTGTAAAAAAGTTAACCAAATGTCCAAATAAAAATCAATAATCCACCAAATTATAATATCAACTACTTAAATCAACCATCTCCTCAACTTATTCACCACATATATATTACAATAACAGCACCAAAAATAGCAACACAAGGCTAAAAGAAAAACTCTACAATAACAATAATAATTTCCTAACAAAATATCTCACGTCGACCAAATCTCAAGAATATCCAATACCATTACAATAATAATGAACTAAATCCTATTATACAACAAACAACCACAATATTATTATACAATAAGATTCCCTCAATTGGTAGCCAATTACAACAACATTTTTGTATAAATACTAGCATAACAATAGTATAATATTCTCCCACAACAAGAATAATAATATACAATAATAAAGCTAATTACAATGGCAAAAGTTAAATCAATAGAATCTAATACATATACAATATCCAAAACAACATACAACAATGTTAAAAACAATAATACAATAAAATACAAATGATGGTTAGTATATGCACAAATATATAAAAACAAGTATTTTTTTTTTTTAAAGTTAGTTGTATTGACAAATATGTACATAGCTAAATCATTAAGACTCCAGTTTTTCATGATATTGCCAATTCCTAACAACGGTGCCAAAAACTTGAAGTGTGTTTTACGTGTATTGGAAATAGTATAAACAATATGCAAAAACTTAAATTTTAAATTTAAATGATAAGCACTAAAACCACATATATGGGTAAGTATATCCATCGCATGGTATAGGGAATAGTAAGTATTAAATCTACGGGAACTTAGCAATTACCTCAATTTTGCTTTAATCGCCTTGTCTAGCTAAAATAAACAAAGAAATAAGGTAAAATAAAACTAATTACACTAAACTACTACAATAAAGAGTACATTAGACCTATGCTAGAAAGTCACAAGAATAGTCTAGGATAAGAAATGCGAGAAAGGCCATGTACAAGAGGAAATATCTCCAAAACATGTCAAGTAAAAAGTAAACTATTGGGATGTATGCTATCTTAGACTAGATTTCTGATGTAATTTTGACTTGTATTAATAAAAGTATTTTTCTAAGAAATTATTTGTGAAATCTTCTTTATATTTGTGCACAATTTTCATTGGAAAAGACCCATTGTATTTAAGTAAATGGTTCATGTGAATAGAGGTCCTTCACAGTAAGGTATGGACCATAGGATACTTAACACATAAACTACTATTGCTAACCAGATGATGAGAATGGAAATCTCATCATAGCAAGGTTATTGTGTTATGAATTCTAAATAGGGAATAGTTTACCTTTATCCAATGAGTAGTCTTCTCATTTTATAACACAAGAATATTTTGAATACATCGAGAAGGATCTCTAGTAGTGGTTTCTAAAAGTACTGTGTGATAGAAACCTAAACTACTACTGCTACTACGTGGACTTGTACTCTACAACTTGAGTATAAGTTGATGGTTTGACGAAACTGGAAGCGTATGCTATGATATATTATAATTGAGGTTCTTTAGAAGGATCAATATATTTTTATGTTTGGTATATGTAACTAGTTAGTTAAGATAGACCTGTACAAAATAGTGTCTACACTATATCACCCCTTGTGATTGTCCGAATGTTCTAATTATCCAGGGTCTTGGGGAGCACGACTTGGATATGTAATTTAGGATGGCTCCCTTGGAAAGCAGAGATATTCCAAGAAGTTGTGGATTGTTGGACTAGAAGCCTAAGAATGGTAGATGTCTTTTAGAGAGGTGTTAGTATATTCTTTCCTCTCTAAATGCATGGTGGTGTGTAGAAGGGTATTTTAGTTATTCACTTGTAGGGTCGAAGATATAGCTAACACAGCATTGTCCTTGGGGTCATTATTTTCTTATGGTGATATTAGAAAATATTTAAAATTTAAAATACAACTATTTATATAGCAAGGGTATTTTGGTCATTTTAGTAGCAAAGACGATGTGTCTTTTGGTCCTCGGAATAGCCCGTAAGTCTTAATTAATTTTAGGTCGAGGAAATGGTCTCCATTAAAAAGGATTTTATTTTGTTTAGAAAGTCTAATTTATTTTTGAACTGGAATAAAATAAAAAAATGAGAGAAATTAAATTTATTATCTATTTTAATTGATTAATTAATTATTCAGGGCCTAAGCCTAGATTGAATAATTAGAAAATTGACCTAGGCTTAAACTAATTAATAAAATGCTTAAATAATTATTTTGGTTCATTTGGGCTCATTAATTATTTATTTGGTTATTTTAATAAGCCCAGGAAATAAATAATTAATAGTTATTATTTTTGGGCTCATTGGGTCCAAGGAAAATAATAAATTATTTTTAGCCTAATAGCCTAGACTAAAGGGTTTTTTTATTCACGGAACAGAATAGTTAAGGCTGAGCCAAACCTCTTCAGTTGATAGACTCCGGATGTTTTGAAATATTAAAACACAGGGGTTTTGGTTATCAAGATAGGTGAATAGTCATGTGCTAAGGGTTGGATTAGTTTTCCACAGAACACATGACACAAGGGGGAAAAAGCAACAGAGCCTTCTTTTTTTTTTTTTTTTTCTCGTTCATATTCTTTTTCCTTTTGGTTTTCTTGATTTTGCTAAGCAATAGCAAAGGTTCAAGAATTGTTTTGAGACAAGATTATCCTTGACTAAGTTGTTTTACCAACAAGTAATAGGTGGTGGAATATTCTGAGTTCTTACGAGGTTTTGGGGTTCATGCCATAAAGGAGCAGAAGGATCACAAGTGAAGAGCTAGAAACATCATCCGGGTGAGGGGCAAGTCCAGTGATCCATTCGGCTTCTTAACGACACAAAGGTATCAATTTAACTCTTTTATTATGCGGTGTTGTTGTTTTTCTTGGTTTTATTCGTTGCATGCATGGATTTTGTGAGCTTCAAAAGCTTCATAAAACACTACGTTTATCAAATCCTAATTTGAGCTCTAGTATGAGTCTTTAAGAATAACCTCACACTCTCTCGGGTTAAGAGATTTTTTTCCTAAGGCTAAATTAATTGGTATATCTATCTAATCAACCTAACCTAAGAAAGCATTACACTCACACATCACCCAAAAGGTACCCCGTAAGCCCCAAATATCCCTATCTCTAGGTAATATTGAAAACCCATTGACTACAAAGTGCGAATCCTTCAACTTTTTTCTTGAATTAATCAAAGAAAAACAAACATTGGACCAATTAATTTAGTGTTTAACTCCTGACCTTATCTCTTGAATTCACTAAGAGTGAACCAATCAATTGAATAAATCAACCAAGCCTAAACACTCAATCCAACATAGTAATGCCCATGTAATCAATTATAAGATATTGGAATTTAACAAATCATAATAATAACTCAATAAAAAACTTAAATTAGGATTCATCCTTCAAATACAACTAAAATCATATAAGTTTCAGTATTGTAAGTGTAATACAAAGAAAAATAAAGAACTTCACTCATGGACAAGATCTTGAACTTCTTCCTTGGATTTTTTTGAACAACCCCTTCTTTTTCTTCTTCTTCTTCTTGCTTCTCCAAGATCCTCCATTTCTTGGTATTTCTTTGAGCTCCCTAAGGGATCTTTTGGTTGCTAGACAACTAAGGATGTTTTTTAGGGTTTATAATGGTGTGTGTATATAGTGTATAATAAAAGAAAATAAAAAAATTATAGAAATACACAAATCCACACAAGTCAGTGGCTAGTGTAGTTCCACTTCCCTAGACCGTCAGGTTTTTTGGGCATAGTATTGAAATGATCTAGGGGGTTGAGGGATAACTTCCCTCGGCCGCAATTTTTGTTCCTTGGGTTTCGTCTAGGCGGCCAAGAGAATTAGAAATTCCCTAGGCCGCCTCCTCTCTGGACACAATGGCTTTCTTGTTTTGCCTTATTCCTCTCCTTGGCTGCTAAGTTTACTATAAGTAGCTTAGGGATGCCTTGTTTTATTGGAATTTCTTCAATTGTTCTTCATTTTTGCTCCATTTTCCTCATTTTTATCTTTATCAGTTTGAACTGGTATTTTGTTTATTTCCTACCAAAAAACATAGAAAGGGTTTGGTGAGTAATGATTTAAACAAGAATTTATCATAATTAAAGCACAAAAAACTCAAAAATATGTCTATGATGAGCTTTCATCACTTGACACCAAAATGTGTAAAATATAAATCTCACACTCTCTCGAGTTTTGAGATTTCTACCTTGAAATTCTATTAATCGGTATGATCTACCTAATAAACCAAACCTAAGGATGCATTAATCAGCACTCACCATACCAAATCATTTGGAACCTACAAAATCCCTATCTTTAGGCAATCTTGCAAACCTTTTGGTTATTAGTCCTAATTCTTAACCTCCCTCTCGGGTTAATGAAAAATGGCAAACGTTAAATTAGCTATGTGGGTATTCAAACCTCAACATTAACTCTCGAAATGATTAAGGAAGAACGTTTAATAGAAACTAATGAACCAAAACCCAACTCAACCAAGATAACTAAATAATTATAAAGAACCAAATACCATAGAACAAAAAGTGTAGATCCAAAGAATATACATCATTCTTAATCATAAAAATAAGGTACAAACCATCATTATAATTAAAAATCAAATCTTAGCATAAGAATTACAAGTAAGATTACAAAAAGAAGAGAAAAGCAAACTCATAGATAAGCTTCCTTTTTCTTCCTCTTGAGATCTTCAAGTAATCCTCTCTTCCTCTTCCTTGATTCTTTTAGTCTTCTTATCTTCTTTATATGCAAAATCACAAGACTTAGGGTTCTTGAGAGAAAATCTTAAGCCTTTCCAATTCTCCTATCTTTGTCAGTGTGTGAAAGAATGAGTTATAAAGCCTTGGAGTCATCGATCTTTAGAATTTCATTGCAGAATGTGCTAGAATTACTTGTAAGAGGCCCAGAGAACTTGAACTTCCCTAAGCCACCAACGATTCTAGAAATAAGGCAGCCTATGGAAGTTTAAGTTTCCTAGGCCACCAAGTTTTCAAACTTGGCTATTTTGGAGCAATACCAGTAGCTTAGGGATGTTCTTTCTCTCTAGGCCACCTACTTTCTAGACGTGTAGCATATACAAAGATCACAAAATGGCCTAGGGAAGTTTTTTTTCCCTAGGCCACCAATCTTCTAGGAACTCCGCAATACTAAAAACTACTAGGTGGCCTAGGATACTTCATATTCCCTTGGCCACCTCTGTTCTGGACCAAATAGCTTTCTTGTTACACATAGGCAACCTAGGGAAGTTGAAGTTCCCTAAGCCACCATTTCACTGGATGAATGGCAAATATGTAGTGCTTTAGGTGGCCTAGGGAAGTTGGAATTCCTTAGGCTACCATTTCTTAGTGCAATTTTCATTTTTTCTTATTTTTCTTCATTTTCTCCTTTATTCACCTTCAAGTGGTATTTCTCAATTCCTAACAAAAACGAAATGAAAAGGGAGTGGTGAGTAGTGATTTGTGTAAAAATTTACCTAAATTAAAGCACAAAACACTAGAAAATATATATAATGAGCCCTCATCATATATCCCCATACTTAAACCTCTTCTTGTCCTCAAGAAAATACTATAGCACCACATATAAAAAGAACTTCTCACAAAATAAGACGAGAGTTTTAAATATGAGCTGGCCAAGATGGTAAAGGCATTATTTCTCCTTTGATTTGAGAATCAAGTCCGAAACCCAAATAGCTAAGCTAATTTTTGTGTAAACTAATATATTAGGATATAAATAATCAAAGGCATCAAAGTTAAATTAAATAAGTTTATGCTTATTCAAGGTTTTCCATCTTGATTGTTTGAGTTTCAAAAGTGAATGATGTGATTTATATAAGCTAGTCATAGTAAGCTAATTCCAAGTTCTATGACTTCCCAACTATCATAATCTAAGTAGTAAATATAAGATTATTCCATAGACTCACTTTATTCCTTCAATTCCTGTACAATTCCTTTTCCTTTTCCTTTTCTTGTAGTAAAGTAATGCAAAAATCTAGTAAAGATATATAACAAGGATTTTTTTTTTAGCTTTTGCATCACCTTACTCCAAAAAATTTTCTATTTTCTTTCTTTTAGGTTTGACAAGGTAATACAAATGCCTAGTAAAGATATGAATAAGGATTTATCAGTTTTTGTATTACCTTACTTTATTCTCATATTTTTTTTCTACCCCAATCCCTATTTACCCATTCGGAAGATAAGTTGTGCAATCATAGAATAAAGGTTAATTTAAAATTCCAAACGTATATTTCATCACAACTACTACTTCAATTCCTAAGAAACAACAGAGCGTCACTTTTATTAAAGCCCAAACAAGATTAATTTAAATTCTTAAGATTTAACCATTCACACATATTGTACATGTTTACTCAAAAATAAACTCATCCAACAAGTTTTAAATCTAATTCTCCTACTAAAGAGGATACAATAAAAATACCATCATGGCCCAACCATATCCAAAAAAAAAAAAAAAAAAGGCCTAATTTTCAAAATTGCACACAAATCATCCAAATCAAGAAAAACTTATAATCACAATAAAAACTTCAAGAGAATGTTAAATAATCCCTCCCCCATACTTAAATTGGACAATGTTCTCATTGGCCACAAATATAACAATAAATATATTCAATTCAGACTGAAATAAATAAAAGGGAAAAAGGGTTAGCAATACTGCCCAAGTGATTGTAGCTTCGTATCCAAAAAAGAAGAGAAAAATAAAACTTCTAAAAAAAAGAAATGAAATGCAGTAAATGTCAAATGTAAGAAATAATAATATAACACAATCAAAATAAAAATAAAATATATGCAAAATTGTGTCCAAAGAAAAGAAAAGAAAAAAGTAGATGTAAAGAAAATCCCCAAAAACCAAAAACGAAGACTCGAGACTCCTTACATCCTGTAGGATGTACTCCACTCTTTCTATGTCCCTAATATTCTCTCCATGATATAGCTTTAACCGATTTCCATTTACTTTGAAGATTTCCATTTCCAGATAAGATAGTTCAACTACTCTGAAGGGGTACTCCTTGGTTGCCAAGAATGGTCTGGACTACCTAGATCTCAACTTCTCAAGAAATTGCCTTAACCTTAAATTGAACAGTAATACTTGATCAACCTCTTTGAATTTGTGACTTGGTATGATGTTCATGTCATGCCACTTCTTTATAATCCCCTCGTATATTCTAGAGTTCCTATAAGCCATGTTCCTCCATTCTTTGAGCTCATTCAAATGGAGAAGACTTTTTGTCCCTGCGGATTCAAGATCAAAATTAACTACTTCCACAACTAGATGATATGACATTTGATAGGGGCAAAAGTCACCATTATTTTTCTAGTTATTTGAGATTTTTTTGAGATACACTTGTTGTAATAACTAGGTATATTCCTTCATATTTGACATTTTTCTTGTAAAAAGTGTTTTTGGTAAATTTGTGCAAATTTAAGTTAAATTCGAGCAAAAAGTGGACAATTCCAGAATACACATGGCGTCAACCCAGCCAAGGAACCAAGTGCTGGGTCTATTCTGGTCAAGCAGAGGAATCCAAACAAATTTTAAGAAGAAAATAGAATAGACTTGGCGCCAGTTCTGGCAAGTGGACCAGGCGCCGGGTCCATTCTGTTCGGCCAGTGAAAATAGAGCAAAAATCAGAGGAAGTCCAGATTGCATATGGTGCTAGGTTGGTCAAAAGGACCCGATGCCAGGTCCACTCTGGAAGGTGAAAATCCTATGTACAAATTTGGAAAAATTTCAAAGATTTCGTTATTTTTTAATTCCTACTTGGTCAAGATCTCTCAAGTAAAGAATTTAGCATGAAAGAGGCCTATAAAAGTAAGAGAAAACACAAGAGAATGGAGAAGTAGATAGGTAGATCCAAGAGCTAAAATTCCAAACACTCATTAAAGGAGGAATTCACCAAATCAAGAAAGGTTGTTTAAGAGAGTCTTTAAAGGAGAAGAAAGATGCTTGTTTTTAACTACTTTCTTTTACCTTTATTTTCTTTTCCTTAAACAATGATGTATTCAAGGTTTTTATTGTAGTTTAACATTATTTTAGATTCATGATTTTGTGTTGATTTAGTTATTTGATCAATTCCTTATCATCTTTGGCATTTGATTATTTGTTATCATTGGTCATTGATGCGAGTTCTTCTAATTGACTCGACAAAACGATGGTAGGAGTTTCATTACATTGATTTCGTATTTGTTAAATCTTAATGGACTTGAACAATGAAGTTAAGATTATGGGACTAAGCAATTGAAGATTTGTTGATTTCAATTCGACCAAAGAGTTATTAACTAATTTCATGTTTATAAGGAATTGAGCTTAATGCATGTTTTGGTTATGTTAGCTTGATTGACAAATCTGTTAATATGAATCAAAATATAGTGATTCCATAGATTAACAAACGAAGTGTAGTTTATCTAAGCAGATTCATGGCTTAGGAAATGATTGAATTTTACTTTATAATCCTTCATGATGCCAAGATGATAATTAATTGAGAGATTCGCTAGTTGGTTCCTTACAATATTTTCTAGGATAATTGTTTAAATTGCATATTCATACATCCTTGAGTTGTGTACATTTCTTTATTTTTCTTTTTATTATTTTATCACTTTATTTGGGTCGGTTAACCAAAGAATGAAAAGTGATTAGTATGTACTTGTTCTTTTGAGGATCGATACTCGCCAATTCCTTATACTATGCTTGCGATGAGTATACTTGCTCGTATGTGTATTTTGGGATTAATGTTTTAATTAAAACTTGACTAACGAGATGGGTTTAAATTTGATTATTTTTATACACTCAAAATTTAGAAATCAAGTTTTTAGCGCCGTTAGCGGGGAACAATATTACAAAATCTTAAATTTTATTAATTTAACCATGTTTATATGTTTATATGTCCATATGTCTATATGTTCTTTGTATAAATTGATGTTCCATCTTGTTGTTTGTAACATTGTGTGACTTAATTGACTAGCTTACTTCATGTTGTATTGTAAACACCACTAACTTGTGCATTTAGATATTTTGTTAATGCATGTGTTTTTCTTTTTTTTTTCTCTTTTGTTTTTTATTATTTTTGTTTTTTTTATTTTCAATTTGATTTTTATTTTTTTCGTTCGTGAAATTGACATCATTATGGACAACTACTTTTGGGCACAAGATTAAAGGAGATATAATGGGATTGACGCTTTTTGTGAGACGTCACTTGAAGCCTCAATGCATTCTTTTGTCGCTAATACAAATTCTTCCATTAAGTGGCATGAAGAAGCATCCTAACGTATGAGCCATCAAAGAACACAGCTGGCCAAGTTGGTTGAGGTTGCCATAAAGGCACATACACTTGAACAAGAGAATCCCCAAGGAAAAGAGAGAGGATATGAGAAATAATTATCCAATATGCAAAAAGGAGGTATTCAATTCTCCTCTACGTGCGAATAATTCTAATTTCTCTTTATCACATGATTTTTTAGGTTCTTCTCAATTTTTGGAGAACAAGGGTCCGAATGATAATGTATTAAATTTATCATACCTCAAAAGTTAGATCTTTTAGTGCTACATCATACGAAGTCCTTGGAGGATGGTGGTAATTTCTACCTTTCACCCCATTCAAAGGGATGTAACTTGGTTTTGGTAGATGTGTCGAAAAGTATTAATTTCTTGATCTAATCTTTAAGAACTCAATTGCTAAGTTTTAAGGGAAATTTTAATTGTGACAAATCTTTTGAAGGGATAAGTGGTGATTCTAATATTCATACACTTTTTAGACATAATTTACATCTTTGTGTTGGGAACTTGATTTGTATGTCTAAAAAAGTGCTATGGACAGGGGGTCATGCATTTACATTCATTGCGACTTATATTTTCCATGAACCCTCCTATTTTCAAAATCCTTTCTTATTTCTACTTTCATCCTACCTACCTTTTTCATTGAGCATTACTTTCTTTTACAAAGGTTTGATGAGGAAGCATGATGAGTAGAAAGTGTATTTTTTATGTGTTTTGGGTTTGTTTTGAATTTGGATTTCTTTAGGTCTTTTGGTCATTCTTTTGTTTTATCTAAGTTCCATTTTTAGTTGTTAGGTGTTAGTTCCCCAAAATAGGGAAAATATTTTCCATCTTAAGCATGGGGGAGTATATCGTGTCTTTATTTGCTTTCTTAGGATTTTTATTTCATTTGTTTTCTTTTATTTAAGTTTTTTTTATTTTATTATTATTTTTCTTGCGCTCTTATTTGTGTTTTATTTTATAGGTAGGAATAAAGTCCTCTTAAACAAGCCATTCTCTCTATTTTCAGTTTTGATATCTATTGGCACTTTATTGCACTTGGAAAAATATTGCTTAAACTTCCTACCATTTTATTATTTTTGGTACCTTTGGAGATGCTTTCTTGTGTTTATTTTTTTGTCAATGAGGACATTATCGAATATAAGTGTGGGGGAGTGGTTTGGTGATATTATTTGTCTAATTTTTTTTTTATCAATTATCATGCTATTTTCTTGGTATTGAGCTACTTTGACAAATTTTGGTTTAAAATATTTTAATTGAAAAAAAAATTGTTACAAGTTCCTTCAAAGTTTTGAACAGTTGAAGATTTAAAAGTTTGGAACTTTTGGAGTTAATTCGCAATAAAAGTATTTTCTTTTCTCTATTCTTCCACTTTATTGATTTTGGTCTTCTTAGCTTTGCTTTCATTGTTATATCTTGGGCCATTGAGGACAATGTCCAATTTAAGTATGGCATGGAGAATGAGGTTGAAGAAATATTTTCATGTCATTTTTTTTTTCTATCATTTTTTTGGTGAAAATTTTCAAAATTTTAGTGGCTTCATTTATTAGCATGGTTGTAATTCTTTTTTGGATATGATTCTTTGTCATTCATTTGGTAGATTTTAGTGAAATCAATTTATTGGATAGGATATTGTCAAGACTTGATAATTTTGATTAATCTTGTTTAGGAATTGGTGTTCGAACGTTATTTTCCTCATCTAGTTTGAATATGGAGGATATAATGAATGTGAGAAAAGTTTGCTAGCTCTTGTATTATGAGTTTAACTTTTGCTTAGCTTGAAGTCGTGATGAGGAATGTGAGTTAATAAAAAATTCTTTGAGAGGAAAGATTTTGGAAAAAACATTGTGAAAAATTATTGTAAGTTGAAGAATTGAAAAAAAAAAATGAGTTGATTGTTTCCTCTTTGATGATTTGAAGATGATGTTTTTGCTTGATAAGGGCGTCAATATGGATAGTGAAGAGAAATCCACTTTCACGAGTCTATAAATTCCTAGGAGCAAAAGAAAGGAGAAATGCTGAAAAAATGATGAGTGATGACTATGGGGGCTAATACGGTATGTGAAGAGAAATTCATGTACTTGGGGCTATCAATTCCCTAAGTTAGTGAAAAAAAAAAGTTTGAGAGAAAAAAATTAGAATGCTTTCCTTATATCATGACTTGAGTTGTGCAATTTTTGGATTTATAATGCTTGAGTTGGTAGATGGCTTGACTTATGTGATTCATGTTATTTATATTTTAACTTGAAGAGTGAAATAATTTTCTTAGACTAAGGTATGAACTTGATTAATTTGACTTCAAAAGTTTTGTGATATCTTGTCAAATGTTTCAAAGTTTGAATGATTTTCAAAGGGTATGAATGACAAGAGTTGTATCTAAAGTTTGAAGGGAAGACATAATCTTGGCTATGGTGAAGACATTTTTGTTGAATAAGAAAGAACATGTGTTTTTTTTTTTTTTTTTGATAATTTTCTTGATTAAAGAGTTTTTATTAAGGACAAGCAAAAGTTCAAGTGTGGGGGTATGTGATAGGGGCTAAAATCACCATTATTTTCCTAGTTATTTGATGTTGTTTTGAGATACATTTGTTATAATAACTAGACATATTCCTTCCTATTTGACATTTTGCTTGCAAAAAGTGTTTTTGGCAAATTTGTGTAGATTTAAGTTAAATTACAGCAAAAAATGGACAATTCTACAATGCACCTGGTGCCAAGCCCAGCCAAGGGACTAGGTGTCAGGTCCATTCTAGTCAAGTAGAGGAAATCGAGCAAATTTCAAGAAAAAATAGAATAGACCTGGCGCTAGGTCTGGCAAGTAGACCAGGCACTGGGTCCATTCTGTCTAGCCAGTGAAAACAAAGCACAAACCAGAGAAAGTCCAAATTGCAGTTGGCGCCAAATGGGTCGAAAGGACCCGGCTCCAAGTCCACTCTGGAAGGCAAAAATCCTATGCACGAATTTAGGAATTTGCTAAAGATTTCGGTATTTTCTAATTCGTACTCGGCCAAGATCCCTCAAACAACAAAATTAGCATCAAATAGGCCTATAAAAGTAAGATAAAACATAAGAGAACATAGATATAGAGAGAGGTGGATCCAAGAGCTAAAATTCCAAACACTCATTGTAGGAGGAATTCACCAAATCAAGAAGGGTTGTTTAAGACAGTCTTCAAGGGAGAAGAAAAAGGCATGTCTATGAGTGCTTTCTTTTCCTTAATCAATGATGTATTCAATGTTTTTATTGTAGTTTAACATTATTTTGGATTCATGATTTTGTATTAATTTAGTTATTTGATCAATTATTTATCATCTTTGGTGTTTAATTATTTGTTATCATTAGTCATTGATGTGACTTCTTCTAATTGACTCGACAAAATGATGGTAGAAGATTCATTGCATTGATTTCGTATTTGTTAAATCTTAATGGACTTGAACGACGAAGTTAAAATTATAGGACTAAGTAATCGAAGATTAGTTCATTTCACCTCGACCAAAGGATTATTAGCTAATTTCATGTTTATAAGGAATTGAGCTTAATGCATGTTTTGGTTATGTCAGCTTGATTTACAAATCTGTTAATATGAATGAAAATATAGCAATTCCATGGATTGACAAACGAAATGGAATTTATCTCAATAGATTAATGACTTAGGAAATGATTGAATTTTACATTACATTCCTTCACGATGCCAAGATAAAAATTAATTGAAAGAATTGGTAGTAGGTTCATTATCATGTTTTCTATGATAATTGTTTAAATTGCATATTCATACATCTTTGAGTTGTATATATTTCTTTATTTTTTTTATTTTCTCACTTTATTTAGATCAGTTAAACATTGAATGAAAAGTGATTTATATGTTCTTGTTCTTTTAGGGATCGATACTCGTTAATTCTCTATATTATACTTGCGATGAGTATACTTGCTTGTATGTGTGTTCGTATGTGTGTTTTGTGATTAATGTTTTAATTAAAACTTGACTAAGGGATGGATTTAAATTTGATGATTCTTATACACCCAAAATTTACTTATCAACTTCCTATAGACCAACCTATATGGAGTTGTTCTTATAGATTTCTTGTATGCTATCTAATAAGCCTAAAGAATATTATCTAATTCATACTCCAATCTTTTGTAGTATGATTCACTACCATTTCTAAGATTTTTTTTTTAGTTCTCTATTGACTACCTCTACTTGGCCACTAGTTTGGGACCGATAGGGAGTAGCTAGATTGTGGATCATTCCTAATCTGTGTAGTATTCTCTCTAATTGGTTGTTGCAAAAATTAGTTCCTCAATCACTTATAAGCACTCTAGGTTTACCAAAGGGAGTAAATAGTTTTTTCAGAAACATAATCAGCATCTACCACCATTTGTAGGAAATGCATGTGCCTTTACCCACATTGATACATAGCCAACAACCACACCAAAACAACTTGGAAAAGGTCCCACAAAATCAATCCCCCAATAGTTAAATATCTCAGAGTCTTCAAAAATGGAAAGGGGCATCTTATGAGCTTTAGAGATATTACTTGTCCATTAGCATCTATCGCAATTTGTCACAAACCTGTGTGCATCCTTAAATATTGAAGGCCAGTGGAATCTAGAGTCAAGGACTATTTCTACTGTACCCTTTGCTTGATAATGCCCCCAACTAGTCCTTTGTGACAATATTAGAGAATGACCTAAGATTCAGCCATATCTACACTTATTCATATGACATAGTCTCCACAATAATGAAATAGGAAAGGATGTTTCCAAAAGTAATACATTACACCAGAAAGGAATTTCTTCCTTTATTGTAGAGTAAGTCCTTTTAGGAGGATACCTCCTTCAACAAAGTTAGCATAATCTACAAACCAATGAGAAATAGAATTTTTACATACAACCTATAAAAGTTGTTCATCTGGGACGACATTATTGATCTCTTTCTCTTTCAGTACTTCTATAGTGGGAATTTCTAGCCTTGATAGATGATTTGCAGCTAATTTTCCAGCTTTTTTTTTTTTTTTATCCATGATCTCCAAATCAAACTCCTACAATAACACCCATCTTATCAGTCTAGGCTTAGAGTTACATTAGCAGTAAGATATTTTAGTGTAGAATGATTAGTGTAAAGCATAACTTTAGATAAGACAAGGTAAGGATGAAATTTTTAAAAGTAAACACTATTACTACCAACTCTTTTTCTGTCGCAGTATAATTCTCTTGCTCTGCTATGAGAATTTTGTTGGCATAGTAGATTAACTGAAAGTACATGTCCCGCATTTGTGAATTGCTCCAACTGCATAATTACTAGCATTACACATTAGCTCAAAAGGGTGTGACCATTCAAGAACAACTAAAATGTGGGAATTAATTAACTTTGCTTTCAACAAATTAAAAGCAGATAAGCATTTATCATCAAAATTAAAAGAGGCATCTTTTTTAAGTAAAGAGGTAAAATGTTTTGAGATTTTAGAGAAATCTTGAATGAATATCCTGTGAAAGCTCACATGCCTAAGAAGACTCCTAATGGCCCTTATAGAAGTTGGTGAATGAAGCTTTTCAATTAGCTCTATCTTAGCTCGATCAACCTCAATCCTTTATCGTGAAATTTTATGCCCCAAAACAGTACCCTTCTTTCCTATAAAATGACATCTCTCCTAATTCAGCACAAGATTTATTTTTCATATATTTTGAGTATTTTTTCCAAATTTTGCAAACACAACTGATAGGAATCAATTTAGGCATGAAGGCCATTTCCAAGAAGAGGGAAGATGGACAAAATTACGCTTCATGATTCCATGGGTAAGAACAATATTGAAAAGGATTCAAGGGAATTTTGAAGACAACAAAGTCAACAAGCCTAGGTCTAAGAAGATTGTGAAGAGATGGATGGTAAATGAAGGGCCAATAGATGCACAATACAAGCAACAATCAACATGGAGCATCAAGCTAACCTTTAAACAAGGATTGAAGGCCAAAAGAGTTTCAAGAAGAGCTCAAACCAACCAATATTTTATTTGAAAAATCAAGAAGACACATGGAGAAGAAATAGAGGTCAAATGAGCAGGGATAAAAGTGTAAAAAAAAATGAGGAGGTTGCCCTAAAGCCGAACCTTTCCTAGCCGAGAAAGATGGAATCAACACCGGCTCGAAGCTGGCAGCGTTCTATCTTGGACAGAATACAACTGGCACCTACTGCTATTCTAGAGCTAGCATCGGCCGTAGGCAGGCTAATCTTAACTTTTTTGTATTTTTCTTGTCTTCATCTTTTTACTTTTGTAATTTAATTTTCACGACTTTTATTATGTTTTAAACTATTTTAAGGCATGTAATAGGGCTTCAAAACTTATACTAAGGACATTTAATAGTTAGGATTAGTTTGGTAATTGGTTTAGAGCTAGGCACCTATTTATATACCATTATAGAGAAATCAGATTTGTTCTCTCTAGATAGAGTTCCTCTTAGGTGATTCCCAAATCAATCTAGACTTCTCTTAGGCTTTAATTTAATCTAAGAATCTAGTCTCTAATCTTTTTAGGATAGATCATTGTTCTTTCTAAAGTGGGTCGTAGATTCCTAGTTAATCTAGGGTTCTTTTAGGAGTTTAATTGGTTACCTAAATCTTCCCATCTATTTGTTCTTGATCCTTCTTGAGTTAGAGGTGTTTAGGTGTTGATTTATTTCATTAAATTTTAGATTCTAGGTAGCTAGTTTTGCCTAGGGTTCTAGTCTTGAATTGGGTCTCTTGATTTTGAGCTTCAAATCTCAAATTGGTGCTTCTAAGATCATATCAAAGAGTTTGATATCAGAGCAAGCTTGTATTGATTCTAATTAACACAACTTTTTTTAGGCAAAGGTATAATCTCTTCAAGCATTTGCGAAATTTTACAGAATTTTGTCATTTTATTGGGTGCTATTTTTCATTGCTTGGAACTCAAAATGATGGCATAAAGTTGACGTTAAATTGATCTTATATGTTGGTATGATGTTTGAGAAATCATTTGGCATGAATATTTGTTGATTTTGAACTCAAATAAGGTAGAAATCTCATTTAACACATTGCTGCAAATTCTAGTCTTGTAACTATTTTTCTTACAATTTTTGAGAGTTGAATACTTCAAATTTGCCATGGGTTTGTTTTGAAATTGAGCCTACATGTTTGGTTGATTATTAGGATGTTATTTGAGGTTAAAAATTGTTGAAATTTTGGGGTTTCTTAGATGTTTTTGCCGGAAAATTCTAAACACAAGAAAATCCTATTGCTCCTTTTGTGCTATTTTTCCAAGCATTAAAACTCAAAATTTGTCAATTTCATTGCTTTGAAATTATTCCTTGATGTTAGTATAACCATTGAGCTTTTGGGGCTGTTATAAAGAAGAAAAATTTAGAGTAGCTTAAGTTATGACTTTGCATACAAGATGTTTGATATGTTACTTTTATGATTTGTGATTGTGCAAACATGACTACCAAATTCTTCCTATGATGAATTCTTATGATTTTTCTTACTTAGTAACTTTTTTTGAGTAAGAATTATCCTTTTTTACTAGTAGAAAATTGTTAGTTATTGTGTTCTATGCTATAGTTTCAGAAAATTGTTGGTGCATATATAGTCATATCACTAGCCTTGGAATTTTAAAGAGTTCTTGTGCTATCCTTATGTTGTGTGAATTGTGATAGTTGAATTTGTTTTCTTGAGGTTGTGGTGACAACTCATTGCTTAGAATTTCTTGATTATATGCGTTTTTCTCGTTGCATACCAAGTATTTGATGAAATGCCTAAATGACTTTACATTCATTGTATGAGTTCTTAGCTTGCGTCTTTTACTTGTATTAAATTTTCATATCATAACTCTTGAGGATTGGTGGATTAAAGTCCTAGAGCTAAGCTTCCTTGAGACACTTAAGTTGAGAAATAGTTGACCAGCATCTACTCTAAAGGCTTATCTCTTGTTGTCTTGTGAACTTGATCTTTTGTGAGATAAAAGAGTTTGAGGTAAAAAGAGAAGAGAGGAGAGTGAGAGAGCATGAAGGGAGGTACATACAAATTAAAGTGGTGTAAGAGAGAGCCAAGCAAGATGTTTAGAAAAAGAAAATGAATGGGGCAAAATGAGGTTAAGAGCTTGGGTTGAAAAGAGAGAAAACAAGAGAGTTGGTGAGGATCCAAAGCTAAAAGTTTTACTTTCAGACAAAATGTCTTGTTTGAATTGTAATGTAGGTATCGATTCGAAGACGAATCATCCTCAAGAAGGGGGAAATGATAAGAATCAATTTAGGCATGAAGGCCATTTCTAAAAGGGGGGAAGAAAGATAAAATCACACGTAATGGTTCCATAGGTAAGAACAGTATTCAAGAGGATTCAAGTTAGTTTTCATGACAACAAATTCAACAAACCCTGTAATACCCCGCCCAAAACCACCTTTGACTATGGGGAAAAGTCATGCATTGCATAGCATTTTGCATTTTATGTGGTAGCTTAGAATTATTTTATTTGCATGGATGCATGAGAATTTTTCTGTTGCTCTTGCATTTGAATTAATTGATGTGTTGTTAAAGATTTGGATAAGTGAGGTTTGGCCGATGATTTGGAAGGATGAGTATTGGGGGAATGGTGAGAACTGGCTGTAGAAAAATTGGTATTGGAGTTGTTTTGGAATAGCGGGAAGGTTGGTGATTTCCTTTGGTGACCCGAGTTCGAATCCTACTTTTTGTGAAGTTAGTTCCTTTTTTTGAAAATTCCTTTCCTTAGAGTTTCCATATCTTGGCCGAAAAAGATCTAGCAAACCTAGAGAAATTTTAGTGTCATTATTCCAAGGAAATAAGTCTCTATATTTATTTCCTAAATTTAAGGACTTTGATGTGAATAAAGTTCACTTTTAATTTTCAGCTTTTATTTCCTAGGATTTTTGAAAAAGGAAGAAAAAAAAACCCTAGCTAATAAATAAAATTCTAGCTTGATTTTAGCTTAATGAATGTTACCATGGATAGTTGGAATTAAAGAGTCATTTTTCTAGTAGGAAACCTTGTTGATTTTAACTCTAGAATATTAGCTAAAAATCTGGAAAAATTTCCAGCAAGTGCCGCCACTTCTTGGAGGAACTTTAGCTCAACTTAAACTCTTCCAAAGCTAGGAAATCTTATCATAAATCCCTTAGCAAATCAGACTTTTATTTCAACCCTAATTTAACTAGGATTTTCTTCCTTATCCTAGCAGAATTTCGGCAGCTTTGTGTTAACACAAGCTGTCCGAAATTCCAGCACCCTTTAAGTACGATCTAACCCTTCAAACCCTAGCTCAAAGCACCTAAATACTCCTCATCAATTCAGATTACCTTAGCTGCACAAAACCAGAATTTTATTCTCACAAAACCATAGAAATTCCTCCAGCTTATGCACAGGATTTTCGGCAGCTTTGTACAGAAAATTTCGGCCAGCCTTGTACACCTATTCCAACCGAAATTCTGCACACACAACCCACTGAAAAACCCCAGCTGATCAAGCTATTTTTAGCACCCAAAACCCTCATTGTTTCTATGGAAATTTTGGCAGAACTATAGCAGCCAAAACAGTCCAAAACTCGTCACTTTTACACAGAATTTTCGCACAGCACTTGCACAGAATTTTAGTCTCCAAAGCCTTCTCAAACTCTTCCTTGTTTGGCCCAAAATTCTGAACACAATTAGCCCTTCTCTTGACCAATATTTTGGCCAGCACAGGGGAGCAAATTGCAGATTAATTTCTCCCCTTAAACTCGCCTAAATTCGGCAGTAAGGAGAGATACCACAAGTTGCAATTTTCGGCCTTGCTGTCCAAGAAGCCTAAAGCCATTAGGAGTCTTTCTAAACACCATCATCTAACCCTAAACCAATCTTCTCCAACTCTAAATCATAACAGCCATCTATCCTCTCCATTCTACACGAAAATTCCAGCAAATTCTCTCTGCAAATTTTTGAAAACTCAAGAACTATTCTAAGCAAAAATCGAACACACTTTAAGGTAAGTAAAAATCCTCGCAACCTCTTGATGCCGTTTTCTCTAATGATCATTTTCTCCTTCTTCTTCCCTTAAATCACACCCCATAGAGGCTGATTTCATCTTCTTCTTTAATTTTCGGTCAAGAGGAGTAAAGGAGGTAGCTTTTCTCTTATTCTCAAGCGAACTCGGGACGACCACCATAGGAGCGTCGAGACCTCATCACCCAGTTGTTGCAAGGTAAGGGAATACCCGCCCTTGATGCCGAAAGTAAAGTTTAATGATGTCTATTAGTGGGATAAACATGGGGTCATGGTGTATGATATTTGGGGATTGGATAGTTTACTTGGAATAAAATAAGGGATTGCGAATTGCTGTGACAATATATGAGATTAGAGCATGTTTAAATTAATTGAGACCCTGATCATGATATTATATGGTTTAGATCAGGAGGATAATTGAGGAAAGAAAGCTGTGAATTTATCACGTTTATCTGAGGAATATCAAGTAAGTCCTTGCATAAACTCTTTTGTTAAATGTTGTGATGGTAAGTCCTTGTATAAGCTCTTTGGTTAAATGTTGTGATGTCAAGTCTATGTTGTGAAGCTTTGTAAAGCTATTGTTGAACTATGTTTGGTTGGTTTGTAAACGTGGATATTTATTCTTTAAACTATTTTGTCAAACTAATGATTTTATCAAGAAAACTATTCTTTTCCTTAAATTTTTTGAAGTCTCTTTTAAAAAACACCACGTTGTACAAAGTAAAGGTTTGGAAATATTGTAAATCAGAAATTGACGGATATGTTCGTTGAGTACTCAATAAGGGTAGGCTAACAATACTAGTCTTGGAGGGCTAGCGTAAGTCTTTTGGTAGGAGGCCACCTCCAGAAGGCGAACTCTGCTTGAAAAGGCGACAGTGTTAGTTGGTCAGGCCGGTCTGAGCTAGCATTTGTACCTGGTAAGGTATTGTTTATTTTCCCGGCATGGACACCCGGATGGTTTTATTGGGTGTAGAGATGGAGGAGTATCTCACCCGGTGAGTTGTACACTCACCTTGATCAGAATGCCCAACGTGTGGTAATCTGGTCCGGACAAGGTGCACAAAGTGTGGTGCCTTGGCCATTCTGTTCTCATTGAGCCCAACGTGTGGTGACATGACTGTTTATTCGAATGGAGGATTTATTTTGTACAAAGTGTGACAATGAGAAAAACCCACTCCTTGCGAAAAGAGATTGTTTATAACTTGCCAAATTATTTCTACAAATGTTTTGCACTTTGCAGACACGTACTATTCAAAACACCATGTGCACACACAGGACTTACGGAGATTTATTCTCACATTGTTTTACACCATATTTTCAAGAGATAGATTGTGCTGAGTCAGCGGGGCTTTGACAGTAGAGGCTTTTGTTTTTTTTTTTTCCTGTGCTGTTCTAGGAGACTTTTGTCGTTTATACTTCTGAACAATATTTGTTTTATTTCGTTTTGCTCCAAGTTGAGCCTGATGTAATAAGAGTATTTCTTTATTTATCTAAGTTGACTCCTTTGGAGATTGCCTTTATATTTTACACCTCGTTCTAAAGACCTCTTGTCCTACAGGACGGGGCAACATCCCCACCCTTTTAGGGTACGTAGTCATGGGGTGTTACAAACCCAGGTCTAAAAAGATTGTGAAGAGATGGATGGTAAAGGAAGAGCTAAAAGACTCACAACATAAGTAACAATGAATGCGGAGCATCAAGCTAAACATTTAATAAGGTTTAAAGGCTAAAGGAGTATCAAGAAGAGTTCAAAATGACCAACATTTTATTTGGAAGATCAAGGAGACACATGGACAAGAAATGGAGGTTAAATGAGTAAAGATAGAAGTGCAACAAAATAGGGGAGGGTGCCACAGAGCCGAACCGGCTTCGGTCGAGAGAGATGGAACCGGCGCCAACCCGAATTTGGAAGCATTCTATCTTGGACAGAACACATCCAGCTCTGACTGTGTGTTCTAGAGCTGGCACGGCCTTAGTTGGGCTAATCCCGACTTTTTGCTATTTTTCTTATCTTCATATTTTTATTTTATAATTTAATTTTCACTAATTTTATTATGTTTAAACCTATTTTAAGGTATGTAATAGGTCCTTACAACTTGTATTAAAGCCATTTAATAGTTGGGATTAGTTTGTTAACTAGTTTAGGGCAAGGCACTGATGCATAAATTTTAGGTGTATAAAAATTATTAAATTTAAATCTATCCTTTAGTCATGTTTTAATTAAAATATTAATCCCAGATTACACATACGAGTAAGTATACTCAGAGTAGGCATAGTATAAGAAAATAATAAGTATCGATCCTCAAAGGAACAAGTACACACTAGTCACTTTTCATTCATTATTTAACCGACCCAATAAAGTGATAAAATAAAAAAAATAAAAAAATATGTACAACGAAAGGATGTAGGGTATATGCAATTTATACAACTATCCTAGAAACCATGATAATAGATCATTTAGCAATAATCTCAAGTAATCATCATCTTGGCATCATGAAGGAATATAAATTAAAATTCAATCATTTCCCAAGTCATGAATTCACTTACATAGACTCTACTTTCATTCCCAATCCATGGGATCACTATCTCTTGATTCATTTGGTAGATTTTCCAATCAAACCAACATAACCAAAAGATGCATTAAACGCAATTACTCATAATAAACATGAAATTAGTTAACAATCCTATGCTATAGGCAAAATTAACTAATCTTTGATTATTTGGGTTCTTTTACTTAACTTCGTTTCCTAAATCCGTTAAGAATAACAAATATGAAATCAATTAAATTAAATCAACTCGTAACGTCATTTCCTAAGTCAATTAGAAGCAAATCTAACTTCATCAATTCTTCTATACTCACAAGTAATCAAACACAAAAAATGATAGAAAATTGATCAGATATCTAAATTAATATAGAAATAATGAATCCCAAAATATTGTCAAATTACAATAAAAACATTAATTATATTATTATTCTAGAAATAGAAAACAAAGGTAAAAGAAAAAACTCATAGACAAACCTCTTCTTCTCCCTTGAAGACCCCTTTTGAACAATGCTCCTTAAACTTGATGAATTCCTCATTCTATGAGCGATTTGCTAATTTGATCCTTGAATTCATACTTTTGTCTTGTATTTTTCTTGTTTAAATAGGATTCCAGAAGGCTAAATTTCATCCCCTAAGAGTTCTGGGCCATGTAGAGATTGGAAAAATAGCAAAACCCATGGGAAATTACCATATTGGCTCAAAAATTGGAAAGCTCACCAACTTGGGATAGAGTGGAGTTGGCGTCGGCTCCGTGGGTCACTGCTTGCGCCGACTTTGCTCTAGTCTGCTCGGTCCTTGTAAGTTTTTTCAACAAAATATTCCCTTGCTTCCAGAATGGGGCCGACGCCAGTTTCGTGGGTTACAATCGATGCGGGCCGTGCTCTGACGACAATGGTTCTGATTTTTTTGGTCGTTTTTCACCCAAAAAAAAATGTCCAAAACATCTTTCCAAGGGTAAAATATCAAATATGAAGGAATATGTCTAATTATCACAAAAAAAATGTATCACAAAACACCATCAAATAACTAGGAGAAAATAAATGAATTTTGCCCCTATTACATTCCCCCACACTTGAACATTTGCTTGTCCTTAAGCAAAGCCCTTACACAAATAAAAACAAGACATCCTTACAAAAATGTTTACTTAGAACAAAGTCACAACTGCCTTTCGAATTTTAGATATGTCTTTATCATTCTTTCAACCGTTTGAAATCATTCACAAAACAAAATACTAAACAAGACAACTCACAAAATGTTTCCACAATTTTTTCACAATATTTCCACTCAAAGATATTACCTCCTCACATTCCTTATTATAAGTCAAAGTAAGAAAAGTTTAATCCCATAATACAAGAGTTAGCCTACAACCTTTCTCATATTCCTCACATTATCCATATTTAAACTAGATGAATCAAATAATACTGAAGTAATAATGCATAAACAAGATTAACCCAAATTCTTAAGTCTTAAAACATCCTATCTAACAAACCATTTTAGTATCAATAAAAATCCACCAAATGAATGACACATCTCATATCCAAAGAAGAAAGATAATCACAACCTTGCTAAGGTAATGAAACTATAAAAAGTTTGAAAATTTTTGAAAATGTTTAGAAAATAAATGGAAAATACTTTTAATATTAAACTCTCCCCCACACTTAAGTTGGACATTATCCTCAATGGCAAAAAATATGACAAAGAAAGTGAAGCCAAGGGACCAAAATAATTAAAGAGGAAGAATCTAGACAAGAAAAGACTCCCATTGCAAATTAACTCCCAGCCGTGCTCTGGTTTTTCAATGAAAATTTCCCCTGCTTCAAGAATGGGACTGGTGCTTATTCCGTAGGTCACGGCTAGCACCAGTTCCATGGGTCATGGCTAGCACTCGTTCCATGGTTCATGGATAGCATCGGTTGTGCTTTGGTAGTGGCAATTTTGATGTTTTTTTTGTCGTTTTCTGCAATAAAAGTCTAAAACACCTTTCCAAGGGTAAACTATAAAAAATGAAGCAGTATACCTAGTTATTACAACAAATGTATCACAAAACACCCTCAAATAACTAGGACAATATAGATGAATTTTTCCCCTATTGGGCTCTCTCTCTCTCTCTCTCTCTCTCTCTCTATATATATATATATATATATATATATATAGCTCTTGTAAACAAAACTTTTGGTTATTTGAATAGAGAAATCAAATTTGTTCTCTCTAGAGAAAGCTCCTCTTGGGTGATTCCTAAATCAATCAAGGCTTCTCTTAGGCTTTAGTTAAACTTAAAAATCTAGTCTCTAATCTTTTTAGGATAGATTATTTTTCTTTCTAAAGTGGGATCTTAGATTCCTAGCCAATCTAGGATTCTTTTAGGAGTACAATTAGTTGTCTAAATCTTCCTATCCCATTTTTTCTTGATCCTTCTTAGGTTAGGAGTGTTTGGATGTTGATTTAGTTGGCTTAGTTCATTAGATTTTTAGTACTAGGTAGCTAGTTTTTCCTAGAGTTATAGTCTTAAATTAAGTGTCTTGATTTTAAGCTTCAAATCTCAAAATGGTGCTTCCAAGATCATATCAACAACTCAAAAGAATCACTAAAAATAGAAAATTCATCCATAAACACTTCCATTATCTTCTCTATAGATCCTTAAAAAGCAGCCATCATATGTCTTTGAAAATTCCAAGGCCCTTGTGTGGGAAAGTATGCCCTCAAAGACTATGTATTCTGTGTAAATATATTTTAATAAAATATTTATTCATTTAGTTTAATTTATTTCTTATATTATTTCACATTTAAGGTCCAAGTATGGCAAGTAATGATTGATGTGTGGGGTCGTTTTTCACAGTAAGGTATAGACCATGTGTACTTGTTATACAAGTAAAATCGATTTCTTAGTTGTTTGATGGAATTGGGCATTTCATCCAGGAAAGACTATTATGCCATGAGTTCCAATGAGAAATGGTTTACCTTGAATCAGTGAATAGTTCACTCACATCAATGGCATAAACATATTTTGAATACGTAAAACTGGACTTGTAGTAGTGGTCTCTCATAAAGTACTACAATTATAGAGACCAAACTATTACTGCTACAGTATAGACGGAAACCTTCATACTTAAGTATGAGTAGGTAGTCTGGTGAAGCTTGGGTCATGCATTTTGATATATGTTAGGTGAGATTTCTTATGTGAGATCAATAACCTGAAACGTTAGGTGTATTACTCAGTTAGTTACAATGGACTCAAGCAACAGAGTTTCTATGCTTCACTTAGTGAAGTTAAATCACCCCCTTGTGATTGTCCAGGATAATCTAATAATCCAGGGCCCTAGGACCGTGACTTTAGAATGTGTGTTTTTGGGTAACTTCTAATGATAAGCATGTATATTTAAGTGAGTTGTGGATTATCGACTAGAGATCTAAGGATGGTAGATGTCTTTAAGATGGGTGTTAGTACATTTATCCTATCACATTGATGGGTGTTACACAAAGGGGTGTATTCATCATTTCTCTTGTAAGATGGATACATTACTTCAGCAATATTATTCTTGAGATCAATATTTCCATATGGTGATAAATGAAAATATTTAAAATGGTAAAATACAGCTATTTAAGAGTAGGGGCATTTTTGTAACACCCCACTACCTAGGCCCGCCAGGGCCAGGGATGTCGCCCCGTCTAAAGGACAATGGGTCTTTATAACTAGGTTATACAATCAAAATAGCGGAATAAAAATGATATCTTAACTTAAAATTTATTACAACCCAATAATAAATCCAAGAATAAACCCAAGAATACCAAAAACAAATCCATAATAAAATTTATCCACTCTCATCTCCCCAAAGCATTACATAAAATAAATTATCAGAAAATCTTCCAAAGCAGGCAATATCTAGCTACTCATCCCCACAGCAGGATCAACCTGAAATCATGGTAAAAAGGGTGATGAGATAAAAATCTCAATAAGTCCGTGTATGTTTTGAGTGTTAAGTGAAAACAGTTCGTGAATGCAAAGTAAAAAATCTTTATAAGAGAAATATTGACAAGAAATAAATATTAGTTAAAACCAAGAGTGGCGTTTTGACTTTTCCCGCCATACACAATAATTAAAATCAACCACTCAAAAGAAAGGGTCATGGGTTACCACACATTGGGCCTCATAACCGGTCAGAATGCCGACACTTTGTGCAAACTGACAAAAGGTAGGTGATCAGTCTATCGGGCAAGATACTCATCTTTCTCTATACCCAAACAACAACCGGGTGTCTATTCCGGTAAAACACAGTCACTTAACTGAAATAAAAACTACTAGCTCAGACTGGCATGACTAAGTAGTACTGACGTTTCTCTAAGTTAAGTTCATCTTCTGGAGATGGCCTCCTGCCAGAAGACTCTTGCTCTTCAAAACTAGTACTGCTAGCCTACCCTTATTGAGTACTCAACGAACGTATCCCACTTGGGAGAAAATGAACAAAACACAATTTCACATGAAAATGACAATTAAGGGTTTCTAAAGTCCTTGTCAAAATCAGTTTTAGAAAGAGTTTTTAGTTTGAGTAAATCTAATTATTGATTTTCAAATAATTCATTTGACTAAAATAAGAAAGGAGTCAATCCTTAATTGCCTTTACAGAAATGAGTGTCCTTTCACTCTACATTTGGTTTGCCATTAAAAAAAATTATTTTTGCATCAAACAGGTTTTATGCAGGAGCTTACCTGATTCTTGCTCACAATAAAAGGTCTTCAACAACTAACCTAACCCCGCATGGGGTAAATATAAATCACAATCAAACTCAAGCCAAAATCCACTTTTACAATTTTAAACTAACTCAACTCACTACTACCATGATCCTAATGTCCCAAGCTTTAAGGCCAAATAATAAAGAAAAAGAGTTTATAAGTTAAGGCTAATTTGATATTTAAAATAATTAGTGTTTTGGGAAATAGGTACTAATAAGTTGAAGATTTAAATCTTGCTAAGAAAAATTTAGAGTTCATTTGATAATAGGTGGTATTAGGTAAAATAATAATTTATTAATAATTAATTGCTGGAAAATAATTGATAATTAAAATTAGTTGAAAATAAATTTTAATGAGTCTTGATTGAAAGATAATAGATAAACTTTAATAGGTTTTGGTTAAAAGATAATAATTAAATTTTAATAATAAATATTTTACTTATTATGATTATTTTCATAAACAGCTTTAGTTGATTTCATCATCTTATATATAATATCTATATATTTTATTTTTTTTAAGCAAAAGCTATTATTTATTTGACTAAAATATCCTTATTATATATAATAATCCAAATCTACCCTTCCTAGGGTTTTTAGAAATTACTAGCAAAAATCATAATATTAAATATTTTATTGAAGAAATAAGATTAGCTTAGGGACAACTAGGTCAAGATCATAGTTCTATTCCTAACAACAATCATGAACATATTCACCCCTTCACATCATCAAATCATCCAAATCATGAATATAAGCATAGGGCCAAATTTACTAAGGCATGATCTAACCTTTACTAGCATAAATATAACCATGGCTTTAATAATCACACAAGAATATAAATCCTATTCATCATAGATGATATAATCTCTAGTATACTTAATCATGGAGACATGCATTAAACCCTAAAACACCATACATTCAACTAAGATAATCAACTCATGCATAAATCCCATCTCCATCATATTCATACATATATTCATGCTTCAATCTCAACTAATCACAACAATACATACTCAAACCCTATTCATAATCCATCTTCTATCAACATCATCCTAGAGACATGAATCTAGAATTTAAAAGGAGGGTTAAAAAGGCTTACTTGATTGATGTATACCTTGAAGGAGTTTTCTCAACTCCTAGATGTCTAAATCCGTCCAAGGGAGATGAAGAAAGCATGGCCATTGGTGAAGAAGTCATTCGGCCAAGAGGGAGAGAGGTTCAGCCAAGAGAGAGAGTCCATTAGCATGTTTATTCATATACATATTCATTAGAGATCAAAGATTAGAGAAGATGAAGTTGTTAGAACAAACCTACATTGAAGGTGTTCTTGATCCTTCACAAAAATTCTGGTTTTTGATCCAAAAGAGTAAGTTGGATTTTGGAGTTTG
This sequence comes from Voacanga thouarsii, assembly GCA_026120185.1. NCBI lineage: Eukaryota > Viridiplantae > Streptophyta > Magnoliopsida > Gentianales > Apocynaceae > Voacanga > Voacanga thouarsii. Next base: position 1,076,602 of record JANUWF010001341.1, on the reverse strand, counting down.
ATGTTAAAAATGGTATGGATGGACTCACAGCAGTGAGTAGATAAATTCTGGAGTTTTTAGAAGAAGTTTGAAGTGATTTGGAGGGGTATTAGGCGAAAGGAAGGAGTAGGTGTTCTTAAAGGTTGAAGAGAGTAGAGAGATTTTAATTTGAAGCTGCCGTAATTCTGAAGGATTAGGGCTGGCCGAATTGTTTGTAGGGTTTTGGTACATAATTTTCTGGTTTGGAATGGAAAAGGAAAAGCTAGTTGTTGAAATCCTAAAAGAATATCTTAAGGAATCAAATTTGGAAACTAAATATAGCAAGAATATCTTTGATTATTGGAGAGCTTTTGGGAAGCTGCTATGGCCGAATTGTTTGTACAGTATTTCAGCTGGATGAAAGGTAGTTGAAGAAGGCTAAGGGTGGCCGAAAATAACGAGTATAATGGTGAAGGAAATGTCTGGTTGTTTGAGGGATATTTTATGGAAGGTTACTAAATTATAGTGGTTGGAATTTTGGTATCCAACCAAGGTATGATTGCAGTAATTTTTTGGAAATATTTTAGGGTAGCCATGATTGCAGATTTTGGAAAGCTTGGGAAGGACAATGGAGTGCTGATCATGGCTGTTTAAGAATGGTTTGTGCAAAAGAAAGCTGAAGTTTCGGCCAGGGATGAATTAGGAAACAAAGTTGGAAATTTTTCTGTACAGAATTTTCGCAAGGTGCTGGAATTTCTGGACAGTTTTGGCTGCCATTTTCCAGTCAGCTTGCAGAGAGTTTGGAGGATATTTCAGGTGTCTTTCAAGGCTGGTTTCTAGCCTTCTTTATGGAAGAAAAATATGGCTAAGATGCTGAGCAAAAATTGAAAGAAAACAGTTTGGTTTCAGACCTCCAAAGCTGTGAATTTAACCAGAAATTTCTCTGGTTTTGCACAGTATTTGTGCAGTCCGAAAATGGCTAGAAAAATTCAGATCTCAAGCTGATCAAAAGGCCATTTTCTGGCAGCATTTGGTAGGGAATAATGGCTAAGAATTTCGATACCTTGAAGGCCCAAGAAGTTGAAAAAATTTCAGTTCATGCCATGAAGGAAAATGAACCTAGCTAGAGTGCAATTTTAGAAGGTTCACTAGAGGGATTTATTCTCTTGGAATCTCCCACATCTCTACCACATTTTCAGACCATAAGATGTCTTTCACTAAGACATTTTGAACCTTCAAAGCCACAGCACTTTATTGAAATTTATGGAATGAAATTGGCTAGAACAAATTTGACCAATCAAATGAATTGAGAATTAAGAGAAATTAAAGATCAAGAAGAAATGAATTCTCTTAGGAAATTTTGAGTAGTCACAAGAATAGGATTAGAGTATTCCTATCATGTCTCCCCTAGGACAACACCTCTGCCCTATGCTAAGGTTCTTAAGGCCGAAAATACCCATTCCCAAGTAAAAATAAAATTTAATCATGCTAAAGCTCCACAATGGAATTTGAACCCAAGACCTCAAGAATTAATTCCAAAGCTCTAACCACTAAACCACAACAACTCTTGCTTTTATTTTCTTTCTAAAATATTTTTCCTATTTAATCCTCAAGCTATCTCCCTATTTCCTCCTCAAGCAGAAATTACCATTTTGCCCTTCTTACCCAATAATCATAATCAAGCCCTCTAGACTATAAAACACAAATTCAAAGAACATAAAATTATATAAAAATATATTTAAACATGCAATTAAGTATGATATGCATCCCAACCCCCTTACTCTAAGGTTGGTTTCGACTGGGGTTCCACAATTTTGATCATTTTACTAGTCATGAATAATATATTTCTTGGTCCTCAGAGTAGCTCAAGTTACTTTGGTGTTATTTAGATACAATCTATGCTTAATGGATAATTATTTAGAAGAGAAATAACATTTATTCTATGAGTCCAACTAGAATTAATTAATTAGTCTTTAGTTTTATGAGGCCCAAAAAAGATAATTAATCAATCAAGAGAATTGGACTGGAATAAATTATTTAATTGGGCTGATATATGTTGACATATATTAAGAGTCCAATTAGAATTAATTAATTAGTTTTGGACATTTAATAAAGCCCCAAAAGATAATTAATTAAGAGGATTGGGTCAATGTTGTATTGGTTTTGGAGCACAGCACCAAGCCCATAAAGGCTTAGTGTTTTCAGCCATTAGGGCTTAATGAAGCCCTAAGGCTAGCCAAAAATATGAGGAGGAGTTGAGGGAAAAATATAACGTGTTTTTTTAAGGTTTTTTCCCCTATTTCAAGAGTGACATCTCTCCCTTTCTCTCTACTAAACGTTTTTTCTCTTTCTCCTCTCTAGAAGGTGAGTATCTTGATTATCCTAAGAAGGAGCTTTCATCAAGCTGACCCTAGAATAAGGTAGAGTTATACTCTGAAAGATAAAGAGATGAAACTTGGAGACGTTTGATGTGTAGGAGTTGAAGAAAAGAGGGAATACCAGTCAAACCGCAAGCGCTTCCTTCTCCCCTTGTAACGCAAGTTCTAATGCAACACAAATCCTCGTTGGTTAATCAAGTGGTATCAGAGACACATTCATCTAGGAGCATGTACCAGGTTAAAAACTGGAAAATGTGATTCATTTACCATTAAAAATGAATCTTTTGTAATTTTATGTGATTCCTCATATATTAGTTTTTAGACTTCATGTACGCCTCACAGTTAGAGGCAAAATATCATGTTTTTAATGGTTTCCTTTTTTGGGTTTTGAGTAGATGTGATGTACGCCTTGTGGTTAGAGGCATAGGTACTTGTAAAGGCATGTTTTCATGCCTATTTTTGCATTTTTGTTAACTTGTAAATTTTGGGGACTAAGGAACATAATTGCCGGAAGAGTTGAGGGGTGAAAAACGGCTGAAAAGCAAGATTTTTCCAAAAATCGGCAAACTTCAGAATGGACTTGGTGCTTGGTTCCCTAATCGGACCAAGTGCCAGATCCACACTACCTAGTCAGAGGTGTTGGGGAAATAGAACAGACCTAACGCTAGGTTGGCCTAATGCACCAGTAGCCAGGTCCATTCTGCCTAGAGGCAAATGCGCACAATTTTATCCAAGAAAAAGGGAGAGCACTGCTAAAGTTCTGTACCTCAATTTTTCCTTGATGTAATCATGTTTTAAAACCATTGTATGAGGTTAATATTATAAAATAGTTTTATTTATCTTTGGATGAATAATTTGCATGAAAATGAATAATAAAGGATAAAACCACCTTGGGATTAAAGAAAATCATTAATTTTTCAATTCATGATGTTTAATCCATTGTTTGGTCACTTAGGAATAAATGAATAGTTTGAGCATGAAAAAGTTTACCTTTGTTATCATGCTTATTTCATTTTTGTGATCGAATGCGCAAGTTTTTGTGAAGCCAAAATCTCACCAGATAGAACGATTTTTTGATTAAAATGTTTTAATCTAAAAACTTTAAAAATAAAGGAGTTCATGATTTATTCTCTTAAAGGGTTTAATCCTTGACATAGAGAATAATGTTCAACTTAAGGTTATTTAATAAAGTATTACTTGGTTATTAACTTAGAATAGTAAAATAAATTCATAGTTTATTCTCTCAAAGGATTTAATCCTTGAAATAGAGAATAATATTGAATTTTAGTTTTTTTTCTACAATTAATGTAACCATAAGATTATAGAAAACGTTTTTGGGCCTAAAAACTCTATTTTTAATAAAAAATTAAGTGGGAGAGGGGTTCCAATGATCCCATGGCTTCCATCACAACTCTAATTAGAGATAGTAGATTTTCTCGTGTCATTCTAAGTGTGTCCCCCTATAGGATGAATTTTCCAAAAATATCTAGAACTAATGGAAGAGAAAAATTAAAAGTCTAAGGTATTTGCTAGAATCAACTAACCTACGTTGGAGGTTTTTAGCACTAGATTGCTAGTTCATGGCGTAAATCAGTGGCCATCCTATCAATGGAACTTTTTCTATACCATTTCCTATTAAGGAAGTTTTGATTCTTGATGGTTATACACTTAACTTAGAATGCTATTAATTTTCCTATGAAACTCTGTTAGTTTTTCTAAAAGCCAAACTAGTTATATTATTGATATTGGTTTTAAGAGTTATCTATTATTAAAGAAATAATATTAAAAAATGTGTATTTTTATTTCTTACAAATTAAATGAATGTTTTTTCGCAATATTTCAGAAATGTCTAGTTTTAGTCCATTGTCAATCATTCTCAAGAAGAATAAGTTGACAAGCCCAAATTATGTGGACTGGAAGTGGAACTTGAACATAGTACACATTGTTGAGGAGTACAAGTATGTTCTTATGGATCTCTGTCCTAAGATTGGGGAAGAATCTACTTATCAGGAGCGAGAGGTCGAGAATGCATGGAAGAAAGCTGGCGAGATAGCTAAGTGCTATATGTTGGATTCCTTGTCTAGTGTGCTCCAATCTAAGTATAAGTAAATGGACATTATGTACGACATGAATTTGTCAATGCGTACTATGTTTGCTGACAAGAGCTGGCCCGCAAGGTTGTTAAAAACCAAATTTGCCTCTCTATGTTTTGAATCATTTCTTCAAATTTTGAAAGCATGTCATCTATTTCGTGGAATCACTTGGCCACATGGGTTGCAAATTTTCCTATTACTACTTCTAGAGCAGTTAAGTCCGATGGCCAGGTGTCATCTTTTGAGAATTGTAAGGGTATTGCCCTACATTCCAATTGGCTATATTACCTACGTATGGTATCTTATTTGTTTGATGAATACATAGTGGGGTTAGTAGGTATAATTAGCATACTAGGTACATTATTGAGCCAAGTTACTGAGTAAAATGCCACACAAACTAAGTTAGTCAATTAAGGTACACTTATACACACAACAACAAATGGCACTTAATTACATGAAGAATATATATACATATTTAAATATAGATATATATACATATAAACATGGTTGAAACAATGAAATCCAAGCTTTCAAGATATTGTTCCCCGAGAACGGCACCAAAAACTTGATGAGTATCAATTTAGGTACATAAAAAGCATACAATTTTAATTCCATCCCTAGCCTAGTTTTAATTAAAACATTAATCTCCAAATTACACATATGAGCAAGTATACTCATTGATCCGTAAATTTTGGGTGTATAAAATTCATCAAATTTAAATCCATCTCTTAGTTTAGTTTTTATTAAAATATTAATTCCAAAATACACATACAAGAAAGTATACTCATCGCAAGAATAGTATAGAAAATTAACGAGTATTGATTATCAAAGGAACAAGTACATAATAGTCACTTTTCATTCATTTTTAACCGACCTAAATAAAGTGATAAAATAATAAAAAGAAAAATAAAATAAAGAAATATGTACAACTTAAGGATGTAGGAATATGCAATTTAAACAATTATCCCACAAAACATGATAATTAACCATTTAGTAATTATCTCCATTAATCATCATTTTGACATTGTGAAGGAATATAAAAAAAAAATCCAATTGTTTCATAAGTCATGAATCCACTTTTATAAACTCCAATTCTTTCCTAATCACTATCTTTTGATTAAATTAGCAGATTTCCCAACCAAACTAACATAATCAAAATATTCATTAAACTCAATTCCTCATAAACATAAAATTACCTAATTACCATATGCTCTAGGAGAAATCAACTAATCTTTGATCAATTTAGTCCTTTAATCTTAACTTCGTTTCCTATGTCCATTAAGATTTGATAAATATTATCAATAACCAATTATAACAAGTAATCAAATACCAAAGATGATGAAGAATTGATCAAATAACTAAATTAACACAAAATTATGAATCCTAAAATAATGTCAAATTACAATAAAAATATTGAATACATCAATATTTAAGAATAAGAAAACAAAGCTAAAAGAAAGCACTCATAGATAAGGCTCCTTCTTCTCATTTGAAGACTCTTTTGAACAAGTCTCAATGAATGGTGAATCTTCTCCTTCTTAGAGTGATTGAAATTTTTACTCTTAGATTTCCCATTTTCTCTTTTGTTTTCTCTTGGTTTTATAAATTTCTTAGATGCCCAATTTGTTGCTCGAGTAGTTTTGGCCAAGTAGGATTCCAAAAATATCATAATCTTTGGGAAATTTCTAAATTCCTGTACAGGATTTTGCCTCTCTAGAATGGACCTGGTACCGGGTCTAGTCAACCCACTTGGCACCAGGTGTGTTTTGTTTTTCCTCCTGGAACTGCTATGTTTTCCCTATTTGGCCAGATTAGACCTGACGCCTGGTGCCTTTTCAGGACTTGGTACCAAGCGCATTTCTGAATTTGTCCACTTTTTGCTCGAAATCAACTTAAATCTGTGTAAATTTGTCAAAAACACTTTCTACAAGTAAAATGTCAAATAGGAAGGAATATGCCCAGTTATTACATAAAAAAAATATCTCAATTTAGCCTTAAATGCCTAGAAAAATAGTGATGATTTTAGCCCTATCACTCATCGCAAGCATAGTACAGGAAATTAACGACTATCAATCCTCAAACAACAACTACGATTAGTTTCTTTTAATTCATTGTTCAACTGACCCAATAACGTGATTAAAGAATAAAAGGGAAAATAAAAAAAAAATCTATACAACTCAAGAATTGAAGAATATGCAATTAGGCAAATATTCTTGAAGACATAATCATGAAATTCTTAGTAATTATCACAATAAATTATTATATTGATACCATGAAGGAATTAAAATAGAATTCAATTGTTTCCTATGTCATCGACTCACTACCTCCAAGTTAAATTAATGGATATAGCCTATCTCACTAATTAACCAAAAAATGCATTAAACCCATCCGTCAACAATTATCCCTATACTATAGGTGATAACAAACATTAAATTACCTAATAACATTATAGTCTAGGTGAAATCAACTAATCTTTGATTACCATAGTTATGTGTTCTTAACTTCACTTCTCAAGTCCGTCAAGGGATAACAAATAGGAAATCAATGAAATTAAATCAACTTCTAACATTGTTTCCCAAGATAATTAGAAGCAAATTTAAATTCATCAATTCTCCAATAATAACAAGTAATCAAATAACAAGAATGATAATTAATTGATCGAATAACTAAATTAACCATGAAATCATGAATCCCAAAATAATGTCATTTTGCAGTAAAAACATTGATCCCATCATTGTTCAAGAAAAAGAAAACAAAGATAAAAGAAAAAACTCGTAGACAAGCCCTCTTCTTCTTTTTTTGACGACCTTCTTGAACAACACTCTTTGAGTGATGAATCCCCACTTCAATGATTGATTTGTAGCTTTGATCCTTGAATTCTTGTGTTTCAATTGTGTTTTCCTTGTTTAAATAGGCTCCTAAGATGCCAAAATTCGTTCCCTAAGAGTTCTAGGCCGAGTACAAGTTAGAAAATACCAAAACTCATAGGAAATTCCCAAATCCATGCGCAAAAAGATTGAATATGCCACCTCTGAACAGTCTGCAGCTGGCCCCGGCTCAGTCCTTCACGACTGGTGATGACCGTGCTCTGGTTTAGCCTAACGTTGCTCTTTTTTCTTCCTCTATTCAACCACATTCTGATCTACGGCCAGCCGTGCTCTATCTCTTGTCGATTTTTTCTTTTTTCTCATTATATTCAGTATAAAAACACTAAAATACATTTTCAAATGTAAAATGTAAAATATAAAATATGAAGGAATATGCTTAGTTATTATAACAAATGTATCACAAAATAACCTAAAATAACTTGAAAATTGATGTTAATTTTAGCCCCTATCATATTCTGCCACATGTAATCTTTGCTTGTCTGCAAGCAAAGTACTTAAGACTAAGAAAAACATGAGAAGACAAGTTTACTTTTCAAAAATTTTGACTATAACAAAGCTATAATTCTCCTTCCAACTTTACATATGTTCTTGTTATTCTTTCAACCATTTGAAAGCATTTACAAATTGAAGCATTAGATTAAACATACCAAGCCCTTTTAAGTCTAGTTAAGCAAGTTTATACTTTAGCATAGGAAAACTATTCCACCCCTTAAGCAAAAAACGTAGACAATATGAACCATACAAGTCAAGCTACCTAACCAAATATAGCATTATAAAATCAAAAATTGCACAACTCAACTAATAACCTAAGAAAGACACTCCGCTCTTTTTTTTTCTCTAATGACTCAGGGAATTGATAGCCTCAAGTGAAAGAGTTTCTCTTCAAGCATCGTATTGGCCCTATTATAGTCATTATTTATTTTTTTTTAGGATTTTTTCAACATTTTCTTTCTTTGCTTTTTCTTGTCTTTTTGTCTTCAAGATACTTGCTACTTCTTTCCATATTAACCCCCTTTTCAGCAAAAGGTCTTCAAAAATTTTAAAAATGAAAACATTTCTTCAACTCAAATTTTTTTCTCAGCTCATAAAATAATGAGATTTTTTTTCTTTCACTCGTTATTTTTCTATGTTCCTTAACTTTCTTATTCACAACTCAAAGTCAAGCATTCATCACATCATCTACATTCAAACTAGATGAGTAAAATAACATTCAAACACCATTACATAACCAATATTAACTTAAATTCTCAAGACTTAACATATCTAATGCAATAGACCAATTCACCGTTAATAAAAATCCAACCAATTGAATGACAAGAATCATATCTCCAATAAGAAAAAATTTAAAAAATTGACAATTTAGCACAAAACTAGAATATATAGAATATATTTTCGATTCTAAACTCTACCCCACACTTAAACTGGACATTGTCCTCAATGGCAAAAAAGAGAACAAAGAAATCAAAGCCAATGTACCAAGATAAATAGAAGGGAAGAAGAAAAGAAAAGAAAAGAAAATACTTCTAGAGCTTAGTAGCATTCTCAACATACGAGAATCCATCACAAAGGGTAGTGTTGAATATACCTAAAAATAAAACAAAAGAAACAACTCAAAGTATAAAGCTAGAAAAGGAAAATCAATTAAAATAAAACACAGTAGTAGAAAGAAAAAAAATCAAGAGAGATAAAGGGAAGAAAAGGTCATGAATTCAGGAATGTGACATTGAAATGCTCTAAAGTACTAAACTCTTCACCTAAGTACTACTTAATTAGACTTTTATTCACCTTAAGGCCCCCCTTAGTTGGGTGAGAAAGCTTAATAACATAAAATGGACAAACTCTATATATCTCATATAGCTCCAACCACCTTGATTTTAATTTATCGGGAAAAAGTCTAAGCCGAGAATTGAACAATAACACCTTATCCCCTTCTTTGAACTCCTGGAGAGAAGAAATGTTCCTGTCATGCCATTTTTTCATCTTATTCTTATAATTTTGAGAATTAATGTAGGTATCATTACGCCATTCCAACTCATTCAATTGAAGCGATCCCCATTTTTCTGCAAGCTAAAGATCAAAATTGACAAGTTTAATCGCCCAATGAGCCCTATATTCTATTTCCACAGGTAGATGACAAGACTTCCCATACACCAATCTATAAAGGGTTGTACCTATAGGAGTTTTGAAAGCAGTCCTATAAGCCTAAAGGGTGTCGTCCAATTTTAAAAGTCCCTGGATCTTTCTTTTTCTTTTTTTTTTTTTACGTAGCAAATTCCATTGGTCTTGAAAGATAGCAGAGTAGTCTTCATTCAAAACTACGATGGATAATTCTTCCAATCTCTTCTTATTGACAAGTATGCTTTTGAGGAACTTTGCATATTTGGACATGTGTATAAAGCCTCACTGAGTGGGATGTTTATGTGAAGTTGTTTGATAATTTCTAGGAATTTATCAAATTGTGTATCATTTCTTACTTTTTTGTTTTCGTGGGGTAAGGAACTACTGGTTGAAAACCAAGATCTTTAACTCACTTGTTGAGTGGTGCACAGAAGGGGGTTGGTGTCGGCCAAACTTCTAGAGCTGGCACCAATTCTTCTCTGGAATGATCGATTTTGTCTTCAGGCGAGGGCTGGCACTGGTCTTCCTCCCACAGCCAGTTCTAGTTCTCTTCAGCTATATCAAGCAGCTCTTTACTGGTCCTTAATGTAATGGCGGCTGAATCCTCTTGAGTTTCCAACCCCATTGGTGATTGTTCTTATGATTTTAACACTATGTCTATTAAAAACCAAATTTGACTCTCCATGTTTTGAATCATTTGCTCAAATTTTACAAGCATGTCATCTATTTCGTGGAATCGCTTGGTCACAAGGGTTACAAATTTTCCCAATACTACTTTAGTGCAGTTAAGTCCAATGGCCGAGGTATTATCTTTTGAGAATTGTAACGGTATTGCCCTACATTCGAATTTGCCATGTTACCTACATATGGTGTCTTGTTAGTTTAATGAATACAAAGTACGATTAGTAGGTAAAATTAGCATTCCAAGTATAATATTGAGCTAAGTTAGAGAGTAAAATACATCATAAACTAAGTTAGTCAATTAAGGTACACTTATACACACAACAAGACATGGGACTTATTTACACGAAGAACATATATACATATCAACATATATACATATAAACATGGTTAAAATATTGAAATCTAAGCTTTCATGATATTATTTGTGAAACCCCAGTCAAGACCAACCTTATAGTAAGGGGGTTGGTGTAACACCCCACTACCTAGGCCTAACAGGGCCGGGGATGTCGCCCCGTCCAAAGGACAAGGGGTCTTTATAACTAGGTTAAATGAAAATAAAATAAAACAGAAAACTTTAAAATTAAATTTATTACAACCCAAAAGATAAACACTGGCACAAATCCAAAATAAATTGGTTGCAACAATCTCTCAAACAATACTTAAAGTAAATAACAAGAGTCTTCAAGCAAGGCAACATTCTAGCTAATGATCTCCACAACAGGATCTTCCTGAAAATATGGCATAAAAGGTGGTGAGATAAAAATCTCAGTAAGCCCGTGTGTGCTTTGAGTGTTTCAGGTAAAATAATTCATGTATGCAAATTGTTAAAGTTTCATAAGGAAAAGTGCTGGCAAGCAATAAATAAGTGTTGAAAATAAAGAGTGGTGTTTCACTTTTCAAATCATACATGTGCACAATAAATACAACCAGTCAAATGGGTAGCCATAGGTTACCACACGTTGGGCCCCATGACCAATAACAGTCAGAATGCCATACTTTGTGCAATGTTGACAAAAGGTAGGTGTACAGCCTACCGGGTGAGATACTCCTCCATCTCTACACCCAAACTTACCAGTTGTCCACTCCGGAACACACAGTCCACATGACTGAAACTTGCTAGCTCGGACCGGTATAACCTACCGAACTGGCATCCTATCCAGGAAGGACTCACCCCTCAGAGGTGACCACCTACTGAGAGACTTACCCTAACCCTTCAAAGACTAGTCCTGGTGGTCTACCCTTATTGAGTACTCAACGTTGATTGTTCCCCTTGGGTGAAAATTGATCAAAACTTTGCTTTATTTGGAAATAGCAATTAAGGGTTTCCAAAAGTCTAGTCAAGTTGGGTTTTAGAAAAAATTTAGATTTGTGTAAAACTGCTTGTTCAATTTTCAAATGATTTGCTTGACTGAAATAAAAGGGAAAAACAGTCCTTAATTGCATTTACAAATAATTGTCCATATACATTGCATTTGCTTGCCACAATAACTTTTGGTCTTCACAAAACTCCATGCAGGAGCTTACCTGCTTCTTTGCTTGCTCTACTCAAAAGTCTTCCAAGGCTGACCTAACCCCTGCCTGGGGTAAACACAAAACATAGGGTCACATTCAAGCTATACCTGTCTTACATAAATAATTCTTAGCTCAACTAGATACATCCATGACTAACCATGATCTTAATGTCCTAAGCTTTAAGGCTAGATGTTGAAGAATTTTACAAACTAAGTCTAGTTTGATAGATTGAAATAACTAAGGGTTCTAAAATAATTGTTAATAAATTATAGACTCAAATAATAATTCTTGAGTGTTATTATTAATAAATAAACCAAGGTTTGAATTTTAAATATTATTAAGTCTTATTTGATATTAAGAAATGGTAATTTAAAAATAGCTTTATTATAAATAAATAATAAATTAAATAAATAATAATTTTTAATTAATTTCGTAGAGATAATCAATAATTAATAATAATTAAAATTTATTAATAAATTATTTTAAATTTTCGTTTAATAAAAATATTAATAGTTTGATTTAATATTCTAATACAAATCCCCTAGTGTTTCGAATTTTTGAAGAAAAATATAGTAGTAATTTTAATTTATGTAATAAAATTTGCTAATGAATATAACTTAGAATTTACAAGAAAATAATCTTACATCATGGTCTTCCTATTGCTAAAAAAGATTCATGATCCTATTCTCCATCATCAAAGAAGAAATTAATCTATTCATGCACAAACACTTGAACTATCTCATACTATCACATGGCCAAAATCCTACTAAGCATAATCATCAATCATGGTTTCCATGGGAAAATAAGATTATAAAAGCCTAATCACCTTTGGTGTCATAATATCTAATCATGCTTCAACATCCATTAAATTCATCAAACATGAAGAACATATATTGATTCGAAAGGAAAACACATACATCCTAGCCAAATACAACCATCATCATGTCATAACTTCATCCCCTAATCCACATGCATATATTCAATCTCCGAATCATAATCCATTTCTCTATCATCAACTAGGAGACATGATTTCAAAATTTAATAAGAGAAATTTAAGAATGAATACTTGATTGTCGAGCCCTTTGATGCAGACAAAAGAAGGTCCACGCGCGATGGAATGACTTGAATGATCCAATGAAACAACGTTCATGGTTGATGGTTTGATCAACCATTTCGGTTAGAAGAGGGTGAGAGGGAGAGAGAGAAAAAGAAAGAGAGCATTAGATAGGGGTATTAAGAATTGAATGGAAGAAGATGAACAAGAAGATTGTTCTTGTTTTACCTTGTTGATGTTCTTGAGGTCTTCAAGAAAACCTTATTTTTTGATCCGGTTGAAAATTCTTGTTTGCGAGATTTTGTGTTATAAATGGCAGAAATGAAGTCTAGGGATTAAGTAGAGATGATCTGGAGTTTTTGAGAGTGATTGGAGGTGTTTGGAGTTGGTTTAGGCTTGAAGAAGTTTAGTGTGTGTTCTTGGTGTTCTTGGTGTTTTAGGTGAAAATGGAGAGAAACTAGAAGAAGTGTTGTGCGAATTCTGCTAGAAGGCTGGCCGAATGGTAGGGTGTGATTGAGGGTTTTGGTTTTCAGCTTTGTGAGAGAGATAAATCAGATTTTATTTGAAATTTAAATGGAGGAAATGGTGGAGATGTTTAAGGTAAAAGATCAGCTATGGTGTTTGATCAAGAGAGGTGTCTAGGGACTTTAATGGTGTCGGCTGGAACAAGAATGTTTTGCTGAAATGGTTGAGGGTTAATGTTGCTCAAGGCTGGCCAAAATTCAGTCCTTAACGGCAGAGAAAATTCTGGTTATTTCAGCTTAATGCTAGAGTGATTTATGGGAGTGAAATGCTGGAATTATTTGAAGTTGAAATGGAGTTTGAATGGAGTGATCTTAGGAGTGTTTTGTGGTGCAGCCATGGAGTCCTTATGCTTCAAGGTAAGTGTGGGTTTAATGGTGTTCTGAGTATAGCTAAGAAAGGCTCAATTCTACAGAGATTGAAGGTGACTTTTGGTCCTAGGCTAGAAAGGAACAAGGCTGGAAAAATTCTGTTCTCAAGTGTTCATGGCTTTTCCGAAAATTGCAGAATTTTGGTACAGGATTTTCGCACCTTCTTGGCTCAATTTTTTAAAGGTTCTTCAGGGTTGTTTGAGGGTCTTCCAAGGGTGGTTTTTCAGCCTCATTTCTGGACAAATGCAGAGAAGTTTTCTGGCTTGAAGATGAACTAAAAACAGCTTCATTTCCTTGATGAAGAGCTGCGAATTGCCCAGAAAAATTTCTGGTTTGGTGCTGTTTTGTGCAGTCCAAAAATTGCACAATTTTTCCAGCTTCCAAGCCACTTGAAATGACCATTTTATTGGCAGCAAATGGTTGGGTTTATGGCCTGAATTTTCGAAGAGAAGGGCTGCAACAAATCTGGAAAATTTCAAGATTTCCTACCACTAAAGCATGAACATCTTGAAGATAGATTTGAAGGTCCTTCCATGGTGATTGATTTTCTCTTGGAACCCTTCCTATTTCCCCTCCTATTTTTCGGTCAACCTCCCTTCCCCGAAGAAGATTTTCGAAATTCAAGGGGGAGAAATTATCACAGATTTTTTTGGAATTCAAAGAAAAAGATTTAATGGATTTTAGTTTATTTGAATTATGAAAATGCTAGGACAAAGCTAGAGGTAATAAGTTGGACAAGAATTCTTCTAGAATTCTTTTAGGACATGAGGATAAGATTAGGACATTCTCTTCATGTCTCCCTTAAGACAATCATTCCTATTTTCATGGAATGCAAGAAAACAAAAATTCAAACTTAATTAAGATAATCATGATAAAAGCTTAAATGATGGGATTTGAACACATGACCTTAGAGATTAATTCCAAAGCTCTAACCACTAAACCATAACAACTCTTGTTCTTATTTTCTCACCCACATATTTTTCTTATCTACTCCTCAAGCTATCTTCCTATTCTAACCTCAAGCAAAATTACCATTTTACCCCTCCTACTCAATAAGTATAACTAAGCATTTAAACTTATAATCCACGATTCTAAAGCACATAAAATCATTCAAAAACATATATATTCATGCAAAATAATATGATATGCATTCCCGACCCCCTTACTCTAGGGTTGGCTTTAGGTGGGGTTTCACAGTTGGGATGCATATCTTGCTTTATTTCATGATTAAATATGTTTTCATATGATTTCTATGTGCTTTGAATTTGATTTTATTATCTTGAAGTCTTATTGGTGAGTGATGTGTGAGAGGGGCAAAATGGTAATTTTTGCCCGAGGTGAAAATAAGGAGATAGCTTGTGGATTGAATATGAAATAATTTTTCTAGTAGAAATAGCAACAAGAGTTGTTGTGGTTTAGTGGTTAGAGCCTTGCAATTAATTCTTGAGGTCTTGGGTTCAAAGTCCATCATAGAAGCTTTAGCTTGAGTAAATTTTATTTTTCTTGGGAAAGGATGGTTTCGGCCTTAAGGGCCTAGATTAATGTGGTGATGATGTTCTAGGAGAGACATGATAGAAGTAACCTCATTCCACTCCTTCTACTCTTCTCGAAATTCTTATAGGGAAAATCATTCTTCCTTGATCTTTAATTTTCTTCAATTCTCAACTCATTAGTTAGATCAAGATGTTCTAGCCTTTTTCTTTTCAGAAAATTCAATAGAGTGCTGAGACCTTTTAGGATCAAAATGTCTTGGTGAAAGACTTCTTATGGTCCAAAAAATATGGAAGAGTTGTGAGGAATTCCAAGAGGAAAAATCCCTCTAGTAAGCTTGCTGAAATTTTCCTCTAGCTTAGTTCACATTTCTTCATGGAATGAGCTGGAATTTTCCAGCTTGTTGTACCTTCAAAAGGGCAAAATTTCTAGCTAACATTCCCTCCCAAATGCTTCCAGAAAAATGGTCTTTAGGATCAGTTTGAAACATGAAAATTCTGGGCCAATTTCGGACTGCACAAGCTGGAGCAAAACAGAAAAAAATCCTATACGAAAATCAGTTCTGAGAGCCCAAAACTAAGCTGTTTTCTTCCAGATTTTGTGCAGCACCTTAGCCATGTTTTTCCTCCATGAAGAAGGCTAGAAACCATCCTTGAATACACCTAAAACCCCCCATCTAGCTCGCTGCAAAATGGTTGGAAGTGGCAGACGAAAATCTGCCAGAAAATTCACTGTGCAGCGAAATTTCTGTGCAGCTTTTTGTCCAGCTTGTTTCCTATTTCTCTTCCAGCCGAAACACCAATCCTAATCTGTCAAAACCTTCCTTAAACCTCCATAAACAGAGCTCCATTGATCCCCTTGAACTTCTACACGAAATTCCTTCAATGGCTGCCCGAAAATCCCTCCAACAAATCCCTGCAATTTAGCTTGTTTGGTTTCCAAAATTTTAGCCATCTTATTTAGCAACCTTCCATAATATTTTGCTCAATGGACCAGACTTCTTCTTCATCATTGTACACCCTACTTTAGGCCACCATAAGCCAGCATTAATCCCACGAAATTCTGCTCAAACAATCAGCCATGGAAGACTTCAAAGCTATCCAAACAATCAAGATATTCTTAGGATATTTACTTTCCAAATTCACTTCCTAAAAATATTCTTCAAGGATTGCAACAACTAACCTTTCCTTTTCCCTCTCAAATCAAAGAAACATCCTTCTAAACCCTACAGAATTTTGGCAGCCCTCATTCCACAGAAAATTCTGCAGCCACAACAACCATTCCTCTCGATTTTTCTTCAGCCATCAAGAACACACATTACACCAAGAACACCTACTACTTTCCTTCACCTAATACACCTTCAAACCAATTCAAATCTTCACGAAAATATCCAGATTTGATCCACTCATTACTGTGAGTCCATCAACACCATTCTTAACATCAAACTCCACCAATCCTCTTGCTACTTCGGATCAAAGCAGAAATTTCTGGACAAGAACATCTTCAAGGTAAATTCACTCTATCAACATCATCCTCTTCAAACTTGATCTCTAATGAAAAACCATATGAATAATCACACTAATGACTTCTTCTTCTTCTTCTTCTTCTTCTTCTTCTTCTTCTTCTTCTTCTTCTTCTTCTTCTTCTTCTTCTTCTTCTTCTTCTTCTTCTTCTCTCTCTCTCTCTCTCTCTCTCTCTCTCTCATGGACCGAAATTCCCTCTCTTGGCCGAATGGACTCTTCTTCCATAACCATGCTTTCGCCACCTCTCTTGGACAAGGATAGCCATCTAGGAGTTGAGATCTATTCTAAACTCCTTCAAAGCATTCGTTGATCAAGTAAGGACCTTCAATCTTCCTTTTTAAACTCTAGATTCATGTCTCTAGGATGATGATGATAGTAGGTGGATGGCGATAGGATTTAAGTATATATATATATATATATATATATGTATTGTTGAGATTGAAGCATGAATATATGTATGATTGTGAAGGAGATGGGATTTATGCATGGAAGGATTATCTTGGATGATTATATGATGATTTGAGGTTGATGCATGTCATAGGTAGTATTTGTGATGAAGTATGCTAGAGATTATGTCACCTTTGGTGAATAGGATTTATATTCATGTTGGACTATTGAAGCCATGATCATATTTATGCTAGTAAGGGTTAGATCATATTTTGATAAATTGAGATCTATGCTTGTATGCATGATTTGGATGATTTGATGAATTGAAGGGTTGTATATGTTCATGTTTGTGGTTAGCCATAGAAATATATTCATGATCTAGTTGTCCCTAAGCTAATCTTTACTTCATTAATAAAATATTTAATAATATGATTTTTATAGTAAAATTTTGAAAACCATGGGAAAATGTGGATTTGGTCTTTTATATAAAATAGTGATATTCTAGTCAAATAAATAATAGTTTTTGCTGGAAAAAAATATATATGTATATATATATTATTTAAAATGATAAAGTCAATTAAAGCCTTTTATGGAAATAATTATAATTAATAAGATATTTATTACTAAAAAATTAGTTATTATCTTTTAATCAAAACCCATTAAGGATTTGCTTATTAATTTTCAAGCAAGACTCATTAAATTTATTTTCAACAAATTTTAGCTATCAATTATTTTCTAACAACTAAATTATTAATAAATCATTATTTTACCTAATACTACCTTGGACCCTTTTTCAAATAAACCATAATTTATTTTTAGCAAGATTTAAACCTTCAACTTTTTGTACCTATTTCCCAAACTCTAGTTATTTTAATATCAAACTAGAATTATTTTATAAACCCTTTTATTTATTATTAAGCCTTAAAGCTTGGGACACTAGGGATATGACTGTAGTAAGTTGAGTTAGTTTTATTTGAGAAAGTGAGTCTTTGGCTTGAGTTTGATTGTGGTTTGTATTTACCTTATGCGGGTCAGGTCAGCTATTGGAGACCTTTGTTGAGAGCAAGGATCAGGTAAGCTCCTGCATAAAACCTGTTTGATGCAAAATGATTCTTTTTATGGCAAGCCAAATGTAGAGTGCATGGTCACTCATTTCTGTAAAGGCAATTGAGGATTATTTCCATTCTCATTTCAGACAATTGAATTATTTGCAAATTAAGGGGCGGTTTTACTCAAAACCTAAAACTCTTTCTAAAACCAATTTTGCCCCAAACTTTGGAAAACCTTAATTGCCATTTTCAAGTGGAACTGTGTTTTGTTCATTTTCTCCCCAAGTGGGATATGTTACGTTGAGTACTCAACAGGGGTAGGCTAGTAGTACTAGTTTTAAAGATCAAGGGTGAGTCTTCTGGCAGGAGGCCTGTAATACCCCGCCCAAAACCACCTTTGACTATGGGGAAAAGTCATGCATTGCATAGCATCTTGCATTTTATGTGGTAGTTAGAATAATTTTATTTGCATGGATGCATGTGAATTTTTTCGTTGCTCTTGCATTTGAATTAATTGATGTGAAATAGTTATGTTGTTAAAGACTTGGTTAAGGGAGGTTTGGTCAAAGATTTGGAAGGATGAGTATTGGGGTGGTAAGAACTTCTTGTAGAAAAATTAGCATTGGAGTTGTTTTGGAATAGCGGGGAGGTTGGTGATTTCCTTTGGTGACCCGAGTTCGAATCCTACCTTTTGTGAAGTTAGTTTCCCTTCTTGAAATTCTTTTCTTTAGACCATTTCTTGTCTTGGCCGAAAAAGAACCTAGCTATCCTAGAGAAATTTTAGTATTTTTACTCCAAGGAAATAAGTCTCTATATTTATTTCCTAAATTCAAGGACTTTGATGTGAATAAAGTTCATCTTTAATTTTCAGCTTGTGTTCCTTAGGATTTTCGAAAAAACCCTAGCTAGTAATTAAAATATTAGCTTGATTTTAGTTAGATGGATGTTGCCATGGATCGGTGAAATTAATGAATCCTTTTCCTAGTAGGAAATCTTGTTGATTTCAATCCTAGAATGTTAACTAAAAATCTGGAAAAAAATTCCAGCAAGTGCCGCCACTTCTTGGGGGACTTGTAGCTCAATCCAACTCTTCTAGGACTAGAGGAAATCCTATCCAAATTCTTGATCAAACCATATTTTATTTTAATCCAAATTCAACTAGGATTTTCTTCCCTTTCCTAGCTGAATTTCGGCAGCCTTGTGTCACCACAAGCTGTACGAAAATTCCAGCCTCCTAGCTGCAATCCAACTCTGTAAATTCTAGCTCAAAACACCTAAATATTCCTCATCAATTCGGGGTACCTTAGCTGCACAAAACCAGAATTTTATTCACACAAAAACACTGAAATTCGTCCAGCATATACACAGAAAATTTGGTCAGCTTTGTGCAGGAATTTCGGCCAACTTTGAGCTCCTACTCCAACAGAAATTCTGCACACATAAACCACTGAAAAACCCCAGCTGATCAAGCTATTTTCAGCGCCCAATTTTCCTCTGGAAATTTCGGTAGAAGTACAGCAGCCAAAACAGTCCAAACCTTGCTACTCTTGCACAGAATTTTCACAGCACTTGCACAGGATTTTTCAGTCATCAAAACTCACTCAAACTCTTCCTTGTTTGGCCCAAAATTCTGAACACATTCAGCCCTTCCCTTCAGCAATATTTCGGCCAGCATAAAGGAGCAAAATTGCAGAATCTTTTCCTCCATTAAACTCCCTTAAAATCGGTAGCAAGGAGACGCGCGCAAGCTGGAATTTCGCCTTTGCTATCCATGCAACCTAAAGCCATTAGGAGTCTATCTAAACATCACCATCTAACCCTAAACAAATCTTCTCCAACTCTAAATCATAGCAACCGTCTACCCTCTCCATTCAACAGGAAAATTTCAGCAAATTCTCTCTACAAAATTTTCAAAAATACAAGAGCTATTCCAAGCAAAAAATCGAACAAACCTTAAGGTAAGCAAAAATCCTCTCAACCACTTGATGCCGTTTTCTCTAATGATTCTTTTCTCTTTCTTCTACCCTTAAATCACGCCCTAGAGTGGCTGATTTCCTCTTCTTCTTTAATTTTTGGTCAAGAGGAGCAAAGGAGGTAGCTTTTCTCTTCTTTTCAAGCGAACTCGGGACGATCACCATAGGAGCATCGAGACCTCATTACTTGGTAGTTGCAAGGTAAGGGAATACCCTCCCTTGATGCCGAAAATAAAGTTTAATGGTGTTTATTAGTGAGATAAACATGTGGCCGTAGTATATGATCTTTGGGGATTGAATAGTTTACCTGGAATTAAATAGGAGATTGCAAGTTGTTATGAAAATAAATGGGATTAGTGCATGTTTGAATTAATTGAGACCCTGATCATGATATTATATGGTTTAGATCAGGTGGATAATTGAGGAAAGCCAGCTGTGAATTTATCGCATTTATTTGAGGCATATCAAGTAAGTCCTTGCATAAACTCTTTTATTAAACGTTGTAATGGTAAGTCCTTTTATAAACTGTTTTGTTAAATGTTGTGATGGCAAGTCCATGTTTTGAAGCTTTGTAAAGCTATTGTTAAACTATTTTTTATGGCAAGTCCATGTTATGAACGCCCAACGTATGGTAATTTGGTCCGAACAAGGTGCACAAAGTGTGGTGCCTTGGCCAATTTGTTCTCATGAAGCCCAATGTGTGGTGACATGACTTTTATCCGAGTGGAAGATTTATTTTGTACAAAGTGTGACAATGAGAAAAATCCACTCCTTGCGAAAAGAGATTGTTTATGACTTGTCAAATTATTTCTACAAATATTTTACACTTTGCATACACGTACTATTCAAAACACCATGTGCACACACAGGACTTACTGAGATTTATTCTCACACCATTTTACATCATGTTTTCAGGGGATAGACTGTGCTAAGTCAGCGGGGCATGTAGTAGTTGAAGCTTTTGCTATTTTCTCTATCCGTTCTAGGAGACATTTGTTGCTTATGCTTCTAAACAATATTTTATTTTATTCCGTTTTGCTCCGAGTTGAGCCTGATGTAATAAGAGTTTTACTTTATTTATCTAAGTTGATCCTTTTGGAGATTGTCTTTATATTTTATATCTCGTTCTAAAGACCCCTTGTCCTACGGGACGGGGCGACATCCCCACCTTTTTAGGGTACGTAGTCGTGGGGCGTTATAAGTGGTATCAGAGACTGGTTTAGGCAATTACTTGACTTATGGGGTTCTATTTTCTTAATTATTCTGATCTGGTGCTAATTTTTATCTTCTGTTTATAGGATGGTCAAATGAGTTGTATCGGCTGTCAGAGACTGGCCCGCTGGCTGCGGGAATCCACCTGCCCCACTAACCGTAGCCGACCCACCCGCGTCTGTTTCAGAGAGAGAGCGTGAGCCGTCAGTGCTAGGCGACTCGGTGGTTGAGACGGAGATAGAGGTTGAGGAGAGTCTAGGGGAAGATGAGGGAGATGAGGAGACGGCGGAGTTGAGTGAGGGAGAGGTAGACGAGCTAGGGAATGAGGGAGACGATGAGAACAAGGGAGAGATGGTTGGGGTAGAAAGAGAGGACGAGGAGGTAATGGAGGTTGTCCCGGGAGAGAGAGACGGTAGGCAGTCAGCTCTAGGAGGGGTAGATAAGGGAAAGAGGAAGCTAGAAGGGAGTCCTAAGGGGTGTGGACTCCGATATGGACTGGGTGTAGATGCCATGCTAAGGAAAAAGGGATTGGTTGATCCATCTGACTTCGGGAGTGAGAGGCTTGCGCCTAAGGGTATAGTTAGATTAGTGTTGGACGAGCTCTATGAGTCGGCCATGAGAGCCAAGAGATGCCGAGAGGGTGAGTCAGGGCAGCCAAGTGGGAGCGTTGGTTTCACGAGGAACTATATAGGGAGACCTGATAGTTCCATGGGGTGGCTGGTGGAACCGGCCTCTGACGACTCTGAGACCTCTGTTGAAACTAGGGAAAGTCGAACATAGAAGACCAGCCACTTTTACTCTTTCTCTCTCTGGAATTTGCATACTTTTGCTTGTTTATCTTTTTCTTAAGGGAGCATGTGGCTCCTAGGGTCTATCTATTATTTTAAATAAAAAGGGTATCGTATGAGATAACCCCTTCTTTTCTGCAAAGAATGGTTTATATGACAAGCATGAGTTTCGTTTATTACTTGATTTATCTCTGCACGTTATCATCACATTCTCTTTTAGATGAGTACATTACTATCAACTGATCATGCACCTAAGCATATTCTTTTCCCCCCTTGATAACTAACTGACCCTGAGTGAATGTGATTAAGATAGCACCAAGACGCCGAACAGTTGTGCGTAATAGAACGGTGCAGGAGAGTGCATCCTCCACCCCAGAATTTAAGCAGGTGCATCGTTCCACCCCCACGTGGAGGAGCACCTGCCACGCGAGCAGGAATTGGCTTCGGAGAGGTCACGGGATGTGACCATGGGTCAGGCTTTCGACAAGATAGCCTCGATCCTACAGAACTTGACCGAAAAAGTGGACAAGGTGGCCAGGAAACCACCGCGGGGAGAGGATGAGGCTTTGGAGCGTTTCCTAAAGTTCCAGCCTCCCACATTCCAAGGGGAGGTGGAACAGGATGAGAAAGCCGAGCAATGGATTGAGCAGATGGAGGACATTTTCGCTACCTTTTAGTACTCGGAAGAGAGGATGGTGAAGTTTGCTACTTTTCGGCTGAGGGGACCGTCTCGGGCATGGTGGCAGCGAGTACGGGGTGATTGGGACAAGGAGGAGCAGGAGTGGACCTGGGACAATTTTACGGAAGCTTTCCGGGCTGAGTACATTCCTCGATGGGTGGCTGAGAGGAGGGAGGACGAATTCCAGACCCTCAGGTAGGGAGGCATGACCGTGGCCCAATATGCAGCCCGATTCATGCAGTTGTCCAAGTACTGCAAGTGCTTGGTAGACACGGAGCAGAAGCGCACCCGGCAATTCGTGAAAGGGCTAAGGCCAGATTTGAGGAAGGCGTTGGGTCCATCACCGCCAACGCGTACACCGCCGTAGTGGACGCAGCTTCTCAGACGGAGAACGAAGATCAGCACCGACCCTTCCAACCAAGTCGTCCACCTATGAGGCCTTCAGGCAATAAGCGACCTGCGGGTTCTATGCCGTGGGGAAATCAGGATAAGCAGCCTCGAGTGCCTATAGCCAGATCAATGCAAGGCAGCCTGAACTGCCGACTATGTGGGAAGCGAGGCCACACCGAGAGAAACTGCCGGGGTGGCGTGGGTGTGAGAAGGTGTTTCAACTGTGGATACCCAAGACACCTGATAAACGTCTGCCCCAAACCCTTAAGGACTGAGCAGACTGCGCCGGCCCAACCAATGGGAGGAAATAGAGGCGCCGCTGCTGGACTAGCCGGAGCGAGAGGCCTGAAGCCCCAGGTGAAGGCCAAAGTTTTTACCCTGAGCCGAGAAGAAGTCGGAGTGGATGCCGCCGTGATCGAAGGTAACCTTTCTATCCAAGGTTGTCTTGTTAGTGCTCTGATAGATCCAGGATCTACACACTCTTATGTAAGTAAAGTATATGCTTCACGTCTGGGCTGGGAAGGAAATGAGCTACCTTATACCCTAGTAGTTAGTTCTCCCTTGGGAAAGGTGGTGGAAGAAGGCAAGAAAATGGGAAGTTGTGGAGTTGAGGTTGGGAAGGAGATTCTGGAGGCCGACCTTATAATCCTGCCCATGGACGGTTATGACTTGATCTTGGGCATGGACTAGTTGTCGAAACACGGAGCTCGTGTGGACTGCAAGGTCAAGACGGTACAGTTTGTGAGACCTGGACAGGATGTAATTGAATTTAATGGCAAGCGAACGAAGAAACTGAAATTCCTAATTGCCGGAGCTAAAGCCCGGAAGTTACTCAAGAAAGGATGTGCGGGATACTTGGCGTATCTCTTAAACAAATCGAAGGACCACTGTACCTTGGAAAGTACAGAGGTAGTGAAAGACTTTTCGGATGTGTTCCCTACGGAGCTCACTTCCTTACCCCCTGAACGGGAAGTTGAGTTCACCGTGGATTTGATTCCCGGAGCAGAACCGGTATCCAGAACCCCCTACCGGATGGCACCGACAGAGTTGAAGGAGTTGAAGGAGCAATTGGAAGAATTGCTAAGGCAAGGCTACATTCGGCCGAGTATGTCACCGTGGGGAGCCCCGGTGTTGTTTGTCAAGAAGAAAGATGGAACCTTAAGGCTATGTATCGATTATCGGGGACTGAACAATCTAACGATCAAGAATAAATACCCTCTACCCTTGATCGATGAGTTGTTTGATCAACTTCAAGGCGCTGCTTATTTTTCGAAATTGGACCTACGGCAAGGATACTATCAGGTGAGGATCGAAGAAGAAGGCATTCCTAAGACTGCATTCAACACGCAGTATGGCCATTACGAATTTGTAGTAATGCCGTTCGGTGTAACTAATGCACCGGCAGTATTCATGGATTTGATGCATCACATTTTCAACCATACTTGGACAAGTTCGTGGTTATATTCATCGATGACATTTTGATCTACTCCAAAAATTCGGAAGACCACGCGGAGCACTTACCTAGAGAAGTTGAGGGAATTCAACCTTTACGCTAAGTTCAGTAAGTGTGAGTTTTGGCTGAGCTCAGTGTCTTTCCTTGGTCACGTGACATCCAATGAGGGGATCAATGTGGACCCTGCTAAGGTAGAAGCCGTAGCTAATTGGAAATAACCGGAGAACATTACCGAGATACGAAGTTTCCTTGGGTTGGCCAGGTACTATCGGCGTTTCATTAAAAATTTCTCCACTTTAGCTTCACCGATGACACGACTATTGAAGAAAGATGTCGTTTTTGCTTGGAGTGAGAAGTGCGAGAAGAGCTTCCATGAACTTAAGAGGAGGCTGATTTCAACACCCGTACTGAGTCTGCCCGAGACTGATAAGCCCTATGCACTCTATACAGATGCATCCAAGGAAGGACTAGGAGCTGTGCTGATGCAGGAAGGGAAGGTCATAGCCTATGCATCTAGGAAGCTAAAGCCGAACGAAGTTAATTATCCCACGTATGACCTAGAGCTAGCAGCTATAGTGTTCGCCTTGAAGAAATGGCGACATTACTTATATGGTGCACAATACGAGGTTTTCACGGACCATAAGAGTTTGAAATACATCTTCACGCAAAAGGACTTGAATCTCCGGCAGCGTAGGTGGATGGAGTTCCTGGAAGAGTATAAGTACCCCATTAACTATCATCCAGGTAAAGTAAACGTCGTAGCAGACGCTTTAAGTCGAAAGGTGAAAATGGCACACTTGCGAATACATGAGGTGTCGGCAATCCTGGATATCCTGGAGAAAGAGGCGCAAGTGCAAGAGAGGAAGATCTGCATGAGCAACCTGACCCTGAAACCCGATCTGGACCAGGAAATTGTATCAGGTCAGCAGGGTAGCACAGGATTTCAAACTTTCAGGGAGAAAGAGATCGCGAGAGGAAGAAGCGATTTTCAGACCGACGAGAAGGGAGTATTATACTTTCGGGACTAGATTTATGTACCGGATATCCAAGATTTAAGGAAGAAGATACTGGATGAAGCGCACAAGAGCAAATACACCATACACCCTGGGGAGGTAAAGATGTACCAAGACTTGAAGAGGAAATATTGGTAGGCAGGAATGAAGAGGGATGTAGTTCAGCATGTGTCAACCTGCATGACATGCCAGACGGTTAAGATGGAGCATAAGAAGTCTGCAGGGTTACTGCAACCGTTACCGATTCCCGAGTGAAAATGGGAAGAGGTGACCATAGACTTTGTGACTGGTCTTCTGATGACCAAGTCACATAAAGATGCGATCTGGGTGGTAGTGGACCGATTGACCAAGACAACGCATTTCATACCGGTAAACGTAAGGGACTCAATGGAAAAGTTGGCTCGGACATATACCCGAGAAATTGTAAGGTTGCATGGTGTACCGTCGAGCATCGTGTCGGATAGGGACCCTAGATTCACTTCAAGGTTCTGGGGTAAGTTCCAAGAGTCCTTGGGCACGGCCCTGAAATTCAGCACCTCTGCTCATCCGCAAACAGACGGTCAATCCGAAAGAGTCATCCATATACTGGAAGACATGCTCCGAGCAGGTATCTTGGACTTTGGAGATAAGTGGATTGAGTCTTTGCCGCATGCGGAGTTAGCATATAACAACAGCTATCAGGCGTCGATCGAAATGGCGCCGTACGAAGCACTGTATGGCCGAAAATGCCAAGTACCGATATACTGGGGATGGACAGAAGAAGGGAACGTTAAAAAGACTGGTGAAGTATGCATTCAGGAGATGACAGACAAGATTAAGTTAATTCGAGAAAGGCAAAGGGCAGCGCAAAGCAGACAGAAAAGTTATGCAGACACTAGGAGGAGGGAATTGGAGTTCCAAGTAGGTGACCGTGCATTCTTGAAGTTCACTCCTAGATGAGGAATCCTGAAACATCCGAGGGGAGGGAAGTTGTGTCCTAGGTACTTAGGATCATTCCTAATATTGGAGAAAATTGGACCGGTTGCCTACCGATTGGATCTACCTGATGGTCTAACCGGGATGCATGACGTATTCCATGTCTCTCAGTTGAAAAGGTATAATCCCGATCCGAGTCATGTACTCAATGAGGAACCGTTGGAGTTGCAACCCAATCTGAGTTATGTGGAGAGACCCATCAAGATCTTGGAGTGGAGTATTAAGACGCTCTGAAACAAGTAGATACCCATGGTGAAGATACTTTGGGATCATCATGGAGCACATGATGCAACATGGGAAATGGAGGAATGGTTAAGACGGAAGTATCCGGGTATGCTCGAAGGGTATGAAATTTGAATTTTGGGACGAAATTCTCTTAAGGGGGAGGGGATGTAATACCCCGCCCAAAACCACCTTTGACTATGGGGAAAAGTCATGCATTGCATTGCATCTTGCATTTTATGTGGTAGTTAGAATAATTTTATTTGCATGGATGCATGTGAATTTTTCCGTTGCTCTTGCATTTGAATTAATTGATGTGAAATAGTTATGTTGTTAAAGACTTGGTTAAGGGAGGTTTGGTCAAAGATTTGGAAGGATGAGTATTGGGGTGGTAAGAACTTCTTGTAGAAAAATTAGCATTGGAGTTGTTTTGGAATAGCGGGGAGGTTGGTGATTTCCTTTGGTGACCCGAGTTCGAATCCTACCTTTTGTGAAGTTAGTTTCCCTTCTTGAAATTCTTTTCTTTAGACCATTTCTTGTCTTGGCTGAAAAAGAACCTAGCTATCCTAGAGAAATTTTAGTATTTTTACTCCAAGGAAATAAGTCTCTATATTTATTTCCTAAATTCAAGGACTTTGATGTGAATAAAGTTCATCTTTAATTTTCAGCTTGTGTTCCTTAGGATTTTCGAAAAAACCCTAGCTAGTAATGAAAATATTAGCTTGATTTTAGTTAGATAGATGTTGCCATGGATAGGTGGAATTAATGAATCCTTTTCCTAGTAGGAAATCTTGTTGATTTCAATCCTAGAATGTTAGCTAAAAATCTGGAAAAAAATTCCAGCAAGTGCCGCCACTTCTTGGAGGACTTGTAGCTCAATCCAAACTCTTCTAGGACTAGAGGAAATCCTTGATAAAACCAAATTTTATTTTAATCCAAATTCAACTAGGATTTTCTTCCTTTTCCTAGCTGAATTTCGGCAGCCTTGTGTCACCACAAGCTGTCCAAAAATTCCAGCCTCTTAGCTACAATCCAACTCTATAAATCCTAGCTCAAAACACCTAAATATTCCTCATCAATTCGAGGTACCTTAGCTGCACAAAACCAGAATTTTATTCACACAAAAACACTGAAATTCGTCCAGCATATACTCAAAAAAATCGGTCAGCTTTGTGCTGGAATTTCGGCCAGCTTTGAACTCTTACTCCAACCGAAATTCTTCACACATAAACCACTGAAAAACCCCAGCTAATCAAGCTATTTTCAGCGCCCAATTTTCCTCTGGAAATTTCGGTAGAAGTACAGCAGCCAAAATAGTCCAAACCTTGCTACTCTTGCACAGAATTTTCACAGCACTTGCACAGGATTTTTCAGTCATCAAAACTCACTCAAACTCTTCCTTGTTTGGCCCAAAATTCTGAACACATTTAGCCCTTCCCTTGAGCAGTATTTCGGCCAGCGTAAAGGAGCAAAATTGCAGAATCTTTTCCTCCATTAAACTCCCCTAAAATCAGCAGCAAGGAGACGCGCGCAAGCTGGAATTTCGCCTTTGCTGTCCATGCAACCTAAAGCCATTAGGAGTCTATCTAAACATCACCATCTAACCCTAAACCAATCTTCTCCAACTCTAAATCATAGCAACCGTCTACCCTCTCCATTCAACAGGAAAATTTCAGCAAATTCTCTCTGCAAAATTTTCGAAAACACAAAAGATATTCCAAGAAAAAAAATCGAACATACCTTAAGGTAAGCAAAAATCCTCTCAACCTCTTGATGCCGTTTTCTCTAATGATTCTTTTCTCTTTCTTCTACCCTTAAATCACGCCCTAGGGAGGTTGATTTCCTCTTCTTCTTTAATTTTCGGTCAAGAGGAGCAAATGAGGTAGCTTTTCTCTTCTTTTCAAGCGAACTCGGGACGATCACCATAGGAGCATCGAGACCTCATTACTCGGTAGTTGCAAGGTAAGGGAATACCCTCCCTTGATGCTGAAAGTAAATTTTAATGGTGTTTATTAGCGAGATAAACATGTGGCCGTAGTATATGATCTTTGGGGATTGAATAGTTTACATGGAATTAAATAGGAGATTACAAGTTGTTATGAAAATAAAAGGGATTAGAGCATGTTTGAATTAATTGAGACCCTGATCATGATATTATATGGTTTAGATCAGGTGGATAATTTAGGAAAGCCAGCTGTGAATTTATCGCATTTATCTGAGGCATATCAAGTAAGTCCTTGCATAAACTCTTTTATTAAACGTTGTGATGGTAAGTCCTTTTATAAACTGTTTTGTTAAATGTTGTGATGGCAAGTCCATGTTGTGAAGCTTTGTAGAGCTATTGTTAAACTATGTTTGCTTGGGTTGTAAACGTGGATATTTATTCTTTAAACGGTTTTGTCAAAATAACGATTTTATCAAGAAAACTATTCTTTTCCTTAAATTTTTAGAAATCTCTTTTAAAGAAAACCACGTTTTACAAAGCCAAGGTTGGGAAATATTTTGAATCAGGAATTGATGAATATGTTCATTGAGTACTCAATAAGGGTAGGCTAACAATACTAGTCTTGGAAAGCTAGCGTAAGTCTTCTGGCAGGAAGCCTGCTCCAGAAGATGAACTCTGCTTGAAGAGGCGACAGCGTTGGTTGGTCAGGCCAGTCCAAGCTAGCTTTATACCTGAAAGGTATTATTTATATTCCCGGCATTGACACCTGGATGGTTTTGTTGGGTGTAGAGATAGAGGAGTATCTCACCCGGTGGGCTGTACACTCACCTTGATCAGAACGCCCAACGTATGGTAATTTGGTCCGAACAAGGTGCACAAAGTGTGGTACCTTGGCCAATTTGTTCTCATGAAGCCCAACGTGTGGTGACATGACTTTTATCCGAGTGGAGGATTTATTTTGTACAAAGTGTGACAATGAGAAAAACCCACTCCTTGCGAAAACATATTGTTTATGACTTGTCAAATTATTTCTACAAATATTTTACACTTTGCATACACGTACTATTCAAAACACCATGTGCACACACAGGACTTACTGAGATTTATTCTCACACCGTTTTACATCATGTTTTCAGGGGATAGACTGTACTGAGTCAGCGGGGCATGTAGTAGTTGAAGCTTTTGCTATTTTCTCTATCCGTTCTAGGAGACATTTGTTGCTTATGCTTCTAAACAATATTTTGTTTTATTCCGTTTTGCTCTGAGTTGAGCCTGATGTAATAAGAGTATTACTTTATTTATCTAAGTTGATCCTTTTGGAGATTGCCTTTATATTTTATACCTCGTTCTAAAGACCCCTTGTCCAATGGGACGGGGCGACATCGCCACCCTTTTAGGGTACGTAGTCGTGGGGTGTTACAAGGCCACCTCCAGAAGATTAGCTCAACTTAGAAAAATGTCAATACTACTTAGTCAGGCCGGTCCGAGCTAGCAGTTTATTTTATTTCAGTCAAGTGACTGTATTTTGCCGGAATGGACACCCGGTTGTTGTTTGGGTATAGAGAAGGAGGAGTATCTTGCCCGGTAGGCCGATCACATACCTTTTGTCAGTCTGGACAATGTGTCGGCATTCTGACAGGTTATGGGGCCCAACGTGTGGTAACCCATAATCTTTTCTTTCGAGTGGTTGATCTTATAAATTATGTACGGCTAGATAGGCCAAAACGCCACTCTTGCTTTTGACTAATGTTTGATGCTTGCCAATATTTCTCTTATAAAGGTTTTACACTTTGCATCCACGAACTGTTTTCACTAAACACCCAAAGCACACACGGACTTACTGAGATTTCTGTCTCATCACCTTTTTATCATAATTTCAGGTGGATCCTGCTGTGGGGTCGAGTAGCTAGTAATATCTGCCTTGGAAGAGAATGTGTCTTTTGATTTTATGTATTGCTTTGGGGAGACGAGAGTGGATAATTTTATTTATGGATTTGTTTCCTTTTGGGAATTCATGGATTTATTATTAGGTTGTAATAAATCTTAAGTTGAAGTATTATTTTTATTATTTTTATTCCGCTATTTAATTTGTGTGACCTCGTTATAAAGACCCATTGTCCTTTGGACGGGGCGACATCCCTGGCCCCGGCGGGCTTAGGTAGCGGGGTGTTACAAGTGGTATCAAAGACAAGGTTTAGGCAATTAGTTGGTTTTCTGGATTTCTATTCCTTAAGTATTTTGATCTGGTTCTAATTCTTGTGCTTTGTTTATAGGATGGTCAAGAGAGCTACATCGGCTGTCAGAGACTGACCCGCTGGTTATGGGGATCCACCTGCCCCATTACCTGTAGTGGAACCATCCTCGTCTGATTTGGAGGCAGAGCCTAAGGGAGGTTGGTTTTTGAGTGAAGATGAGATGGAGTATGAGTCGCCTATGCTAGATAACCTGGTTATTGAAGTAGAGATGGGGGTTGATGGGAGCCTAGGTGAGTACTATAGGGATGATGAGGGTGAGGTAGATGAGCTTGTTAGTGAGAGTTAGGGAGATGAGGAGATGGCTGGGCTGAGCGAAGGGGAGCCAAATGAGTTTGGGGATGAGAGTGATGATGAGAGTGAGGAAGAGATAGATGGGATAGAGGAGGAGGATAAGGATGCGATGGAGGCTCCCAGGACCTCAAAGATAGGTGAGTTTGATAGGACTTTTACTTGCTATGACCGCAAGGAGTCCAGTAATGAGGGTTATAGGCTGAGGGATGGATTTACTCCGGCATTAGGAGAACTTAGGAAGCCCGCTTTAGGAATGGAAGATAAGAGGAAAGGGAAGCTAGAAAAGGGACCTAAGAGGAGCGGACTTCGATATGGACTGGGTATAGATGCTAAGTTAATGAGAAAGGGATTGTTTAACCTGTACGACTCGGAGGACGAGAGGCTTGCACCTAAGGGTGCGATTAGATTGGCTTTGGATGAGTTTTATGAGGCAGCTATGAGAACTAAGAAGGGCAATGAGGGTGATTTAGGTCAGCCAAGTGAGAGTGCGTGTTTTGCGAGGGATTATGTGGGAAAACCCGATAGCTCCGTGGGGTGGCTCGTGGAACCAGCCTCTGACGATCCGGATGCCTCTACTGACTCTAGCGGCGAGTAGAGTGTAGAAGATTAGCAGTATTTGCTCTTTCTCTCTCTTTTGGGATTTGCATTCTTTTGTTCATTTATTCTTTTCAAAGAAGCATGTTGCCTGTAGGATTAGATTATTTTGCTAAATAAAAGGGTATCGCGTGTCATAACCCTTCTTTATGAAAGTATTATTTTATGAGAAACATGAGTTTATTTATTGTTTGGTTTTCCCCTAAATAATAACATCAAATTTTCTTTCAAAAAAAAAATAAAATTATATATATATATATATTTGCATCTGATTTTTTTTTTTTTTTTACATAAACCTGAATGTGAATGCATGCTCAAAATGTTTTAAACTTAAATGCATGCATTCATCATCTGGGTAAGGTTTAGAATGGCACCTAAGCGTCATGTAACTTCAACAAGTAGAATGGTTCCGGGAGCCGATCAAGTGGTACTGGAAGTTGAGATAACCCAGGTGCAACCACCCAACCGGGGTGAAGGGAGTGGTCCGAATATGGGATCAGGGTCTAAAGTTCCAATTGATGAGTCATTGGGCCAGGCATGCAGTAAGAAGGCCGGAATTCTGTAGACTCTAACCGAGCAAAGGTACCCTAAGCGAGAAGACGAGTTCCAGAGCTTAAAGCAGGAGAATATGACAGTAACTCAATATGCTGCTCGACTCAATCGCTTATCCGAGTACTGTCAACGGCTAATAGAATCAGAGCAAAACATTACCCGGCAGTTCATGAAGGGATTGAGACAAGAACTTCGAAGGGTATTGGCACCATTTCTATCAACGACTTATGCTGCAGCGGCAGAAGCCACAACTTGTGCCGAGAATGAGGATAAAGGTAGAGCAGAGAGCAAAGCATTGAACTTATCTGAGCGTGTTACTCCTAAGAGGCCTGCAGGGCAGCAACACGAAAATAAAGGAAAACAAGCACGGACCACGCTAACTGGGGCCACTGCAAATGCAATAACCTGCCATCACTGTGGCAGGAGGGGGCACGAGATGAAGGATTGCTGGTCTAAGAATGAGAACCGAAAATGCTATATTTGTAGGGACCCTTCGCATATGAGGAATAACTGTCCAAAAATTGGAAGTACCAACCAAGGAAACCCAGAAGCAGATGCATCAATAAGAGAAAGTAAGACTGCTATTATGAAGACATTATGATTTATTCTAATCCTACGCATCCTATAACAATTTGGATTGGCCATGTTAATGGGAATGTGATGGATCGAAATTGCCCATACCCGATGGTCAAGGTTCAGTGGGAGCATCATGGCATGCAGGATGTTGCATGGGAATCAGAATAGTGGGTTAAGCGGATGTATTCCGATCCGAAATAGAAGTATGCATGAATTTCGGGACGAAATTCTTCTAAGGACGGGAGGATGTGAAACCCCAGTCAAGACCAACCTTAGAGTAAGGGGGTTGGGATGCATATCATGCTTTATTTCATGATTAAATATGTTTTCATATGATTTCTATGTGCTTTGAATTTGATTTTATTATCTTAAAGTCTTGTTGGTGAGTGATGTGTGAGAGGGGCAAAATGGTAATTTTTGCCTGAGGTGAAAATAAGGAGATAGCTTGTGGATTGAATAGGAAATATTTTTTCTAGTAGCAACAAGAGTTGTTGTGGTTTAGTGGGTAGAGCCTTGGAATTAATTCTTGAGGTCTTAGGTTCAAAGTCCATCATAGAAGCTTTAGCTTGAGTAAATTTTATTTTACTTGGGAAAGGATGGTTTCGGCCTTAAGGGCCTAGATTAATGTGGTGATGATGCTCTAGGAGAGACATGATAGAAGTAACCTCATTCCACTCCTTTTACTCTCCTCGAAATTCTTATAGGGAAAATCATTCTTTCTTGATATTTAATTTTCCTCAATTCTCAACTCATTAGTTTGATTAAGATGTTCTAGCCTTTTTCTTTTCAGAAAATTCAATAGAGTGCTGAGACCTTTTAGGATCAAAATGACTTGGTGAAAGACTTCTTATGGTCTGAAAAATATGGAAGAGTTGTGAGGAATTCCAAGAGGAAAAATCCCTCTAGTAAGCTTGCTGAAATTTTCCTCTAGCTTAGTTCACATTTCTTCATGGAATGAGCTGGAATTTTCCAGCTTGTTGTACCTTCAAAAGGGCCAAATTTCTAGCTAACATTCCCTCCCAAATGCTTCCAGAAAAATGGTCTTTAGGATCAGTTTCAAACCTGAAAATTCTGGGCCAATTTCGGACTGCACAAGCTGGAGCAAAACAGAAAAAAATCCTATACGAAAATCAGTTCTGAGAGCCCAAAACTAAGCTGTTTTCTTCCAGATTTTGTGCAGCACCTTAGCCATGTTTTTCCTCCATGAAGAAGGCTGGAAACCAGCCTTGAATACACCTAAAAGCCCCCTTCTATCTCGCTGCAAAATGGTTGGAAGTGGCGGACAAAAATCTGCCAGAAAATTCACTATGCAGCGAAATTTCTGTGCAGATTTTTGTCCAGCTTGTTTCCCATTTCTCTTCCAGCCGAAACACCAACCCTAATCTGTCAAAACCTTCCTTAAACCTCCATAAACAGAGCTCCATTGATCCCCTTGAACTTCTGCACGAAATTCCATCAATGTCTGCCCGAAAATCCCTCCAACAAATCCCTGCAATTTAGCTTGATTGGTTTCCAAAATTTCAGCCATCTTATTTAGCAACCTTCCATAATATTTTGCTCAATGGACCATACTTCTTCTTCATCATTGTACACCCTACTTTTGGCCACCAAAAGCCTCCATAATCCAGCATTAATCCCACAAAATTCAGCTCAAACAATCTGCCATGGCAGACTTCAAAGCTGTCCAAAAAATCAAGATATTCTTAGGATATTTACTTTCCAAATTCACTTCGTAAAAATATTCTTCAAGGATTGTAACAACTAACCTTTCCTTTTCCCTTCCAAATTACAGAAACAACTTCCTAAACCCTACAGAATTTCGGCAGCCCTCATTCCACAAAAAATTCGGCAGCCACAACAACCATTCCTCTCGATTTTTCTTCAGCCATCAAGAACACACACTGCACCAAGAACACCTACTACTTTCCTTCACCTAATACACCTTCAAACCACTTCAAATCTTCACGAAAATCTCCAGATTTGATCCACTCATTGCTGTGAGTCCATCAACACCATTCTTAACATCAAACTCCACCAATCATCTAGTTACTTCGGATCAAAGCAGAAATTTCTGGACAAGAACAACTTCAAGGTAAATTCTCTCTATCAACATCATCCTCTTCAAACTTGATCTCTAATGAAAACCTATATGAATAATCACACTAATGACTTCTTCTTCTTCTTCTTCTTCTTCTTCTTCTTCTTCTTCTTCTTCTTCTTCTTCTTCTTCTTCTCTCTCTCTCTCTCTCTCTTTCTCTCTCTCTCTCATGGATCGAAATTCCCTCTCTTGGCCGAATGGACTCTTCTTCCATAACCATGCTTTCGCCACCTCTCTTAGACAAGGATAGCCATCTAGGAGTTGAGATTTATTCTAAACTCCTTCAAAGCATTCGTTGATCAAGTAAGTACCTTCAATCTTCCTTTTTAAACTCTAGATTCATGTCTCTAGGATGATGATGATAGTAGGTGGATGGCGATAGGATTTAAGTATATATATATATATATATATATTGTTGAGATTGAAGCTTGAATATATGTATGATTGTGAAGGAGATGGGATTTATGCATGGAAGGATTATCTTAGATGATTATATGATGATTTGAGGTTGATGCAAGTCATAGGTAGTATTTTGTGATGAGATGGGATTATATGTCTGCCCTTTGGTGAATAGGATTTATATTCATGTTGGACTATTGAAGCCATGATCATATTTATGCTATTAAGGGTTAGATCATATTTTGATAAATTGAGATCTATGCTTGTATGCATGATTTGGATGATTTGATGAATTGAAGGGTTGTATATGTTCATGTTTGTGGTTAGCCATAGAAATATATTCATGATCTAGTTGTCCCTAAGCTAATCTTTATTTCAATAATAAAATATTTAATAATATGATTTTTCTAGTAAAATTTTGAAAACCATAGGAAAATGTGGATTTGGTCTTTTATATAAAATAGTGATATTCTAGTCAAATAAATAATAGTTTTTGCTGGAAAAAATATATATGTATGTATATATTATTTAAAATGATAAAATCAATTAAAGCCTTTTATGTAAATAATTATAATTAATAAGATATTTATTACTAAAAATTTAATTATTATCTTTTAATCAAAACCCATTAAGGATTTGCTTATTATTTTTCAAGCAAGACTCATTAAATTTATTTGCAACAAATTTTAGCTATCAATTATTTTCTAACAACTAAATTATTAATAAATCATTATTTTACCTAATACTACCTTGGACCCTTTTTCAAATAAACCATAATTTATTTTTAGCAAGATTTAAACCTTCAACTTTTTGTACCTATTTCCTAAACTCTAGTTATTTTAATATCAAACTAGAATTATTTTATAAACCCTTTAATTTATTATTGAGCCTTAAAGCTTGGGACACTAGGGATATGACTGTAATAAGTTGAGTTAGTTTTATTTGAGAAAGTGAGTCTTTGGCTTGAGTTTGATTGTGGTTTGTGTTTACCCTATGCGGGTTAGGTCAGCTATTGGAGACCTTTGTTGTGAGCAAGGATCAGGTAAGCTCCTGCATAAAACCGGTTTAATGCAAAATAATTCTTTTTATGGCAAGCCAAACGTAGAGTGCATGGTCACTCATTTATGTAAAGGCAATTGAGGATTATTTCCATTCTCATTTCAAACAAATAAATTATTTGAAAATCAAGGGGCGGTTTTACTCAAAACCTAAAACTCTTTCTAAAACCAGTTTTGCCCCAAACTTTGGTAAACCTTAATTGCCATTTTCAAGTGGAACTGTGTTTTGTTCATTTTCTCCCCAAGTGGGATATGTTACGTTGAGTACTCAACAGGGGTAGGCTAGTAGTACTAGTTTTGAAGAGCAAGAGTGAGTCTTCTGGCAGGAGGCCACCTCTAGAAGATAAGCTCAGCTTAGAAAAACGTCAGTACTACATAGTCAGGCCGGTCCGAGCTAGCAGTTTGTTTTATTTCAGTCAAGTGACTGTGTTGTGCCAGAATGGACACCCAGTTGTTGTTTGGGTATTGAGAATTAGGAGTATCTTGCCCGGTAGGCCGATCACCTACCTTTTGTCAGTCTGCACAAAGTGTCGGCATTCTAACCGATTATGGGGCCCAACGTGTGGTAACCCTTAATCCTTTCTTTCGAGTGGTTGATCTTATAAATTATGTACGGCTAGATAAGCCAAAACGCCAATCTTGCTTTTGACTAATGTTTGATGCTTGCCAATATTTCTCTTATAAAGGTTTTACACTTTGCATCTACGAACTGTTTTCACTAAACAACCAAAGCACACACGGACTTACTGAGATTTCTATCTCATCACCTTTTTATCATGATTTCAGGTGGATCCTGCTGTGGGGTCGAGTAGCTAGTAATATCTGCCTTGGAAGAGAATGTGTCTTTTGATTTTATGTATTGCTTTGGGGAGACGAGAGTGGATAATTTTATTTATGGATTTGTTTCCTTTTGGGAATTCGTGGATTTATTCTTGGGTTTTAATAAATCTTAAGTTGAAGTATTATTTTTATTATTTTTATTTCGCTATTTTATTTGTGTGACCTCGTTATAAAGACCCCTTGTCCTTTGGACGGGGTGACATCCCCGGCCCCGGCGGGCCTAGGTAGCGGGGTGTTACATTATTCCCCGACAACGGCATAAAAAACTTGATTCGTATCATTTTGGGTGCATAAAAATCATACAATTTTAAGTTCATCCCTAGTAAAGTTTTAAGTAAAATATTAATTCCAAATTACATATATGAGCAAGTATACTCATTGCAAGCATATTATAGGGAATTAACAAGTATCGATCCTTAAGAAACAACTACCATTAGTTACTTTTCATTTATTATTTAATCGACCCAATAAATTGATAAGAGAATAAAAAGGAAATAAAGAAAAATCTATACAATACAAGGATGTAAGAATATGCAATTTGACAAATATGCTTGAAGACATGATCATGAAGGAATTATCAATTATCACAATCAATTATTATCTTGGCATCATGAAGGAATTAAAATAGAATCCAATTGTTTCCCAAGTCATGGATTCATTATCTCCTAGTTAAATTATTGGATATACTCTATCTCACTAATTAACCAAAAGATGCATTAAACTCATCCTTCAACAATTATCCCTATACTGTAGTCCATAATGAACATTAAATTAGCCAATAACACTGTACTCTTGGTGAAATCAACTAAACTTTGATTATCTTGGTTCTTTGTTCTTAAATTTGTTTCTTAAGTCCATTAAGAGATAACAAATATGAAATCAATGAAATTAAATCAACTCCTAACATCGTTTCCCGAGTCAATTAGAAGCAAATCTAAATTCATCAATTCTCCAATAATAACAACCAATCAAATACCAAGAATGATAATCAACTGATCAAACAACTAAATTATTCTCAAAATCATAAATCCTAAAATAATGTCAATTTACAATGAAAACATTGATCATATCATTGTTCTTAAACTAAAAGACAAGCCCCCTTCTTTTTTTGAAGACCTTCTTGAACAACACCCATTGAGTAGTGAATCCCTTCTTCAATAATTGATTTGTATCTATGATCCATGAATTCATGTGCTTCTTTTTTGTTTTCCTTTCTTAAATAGGCTTCCAAGATGCTAAAAATCGTTCCCTATGAGTTCGAGGCTTAGTACAAGTTGAAAAAAACTAGAACTCTAGGGAAATTCCCAAATCCACATGCAAAAAAAGAAAAAACAAAAACAAAAACAAAACAAAACAAAACAAAAAAAGAGAATTCGCTGCCTCTGAATAGATTACAACTGGCACCAGTTCAGTCCCTTATGTCTTGCGCTAGCCATGCTTTGGTTAAACCCGACGTTGCACTGTTTTTCTTCCTTTGTTTAGCCGCGTTCTAGTCTATAGCCGACATCAGCCGTGCTACCTTTTTCTTGATGTATTCTGCATAAAAATTCCATAATGCCATTTCAAATGTAAAATATCAATTATAAAGGAATATGACTAATTATTATATCAAATGTATCACAAAACAACCTCAAATAACTAGAAAATAGTTGATAATTATAGCCCCGATCAAATATTCATACATATATATATGTATATATAATGAGCAACCATCAAGATTACACTGGAAAATGTAGTAAAATATATCAATTCCTTGCAATTTTTCTTATCGAACTTGTTTCAACTGTTAGTGTTGTGCCCTAGAGGCAATCACTTGGACATTGTATATAACACATTTATTTTATAGTACAAGGCATTATTTATCTTTAAATTTGTTTTATTCACTTTCATGTAAAATAACTATTAGATAAAGTCCCTAGTACAATACTATGTTAAGAAAATAATGATAGAGATCATGATGTGAGATTCTTACTACACTGTATAATGTTAGTACTTAAACAATCTCTAGTCGTAGTATTAATAAGATAGAACATCATTAATGCGTAAAGACTAGCACGTGTTAGACTTCCTAATCTGATCAGGCGGTAGTTCTCATATCTGTGAGTATTAAGATACTTAAAATTACTATGTAGATACTTGTCAATAGAACAAGTACATTAGATGACCTGACTATGAGATAATCACATGAATAATTATGTAATGCCAGCAATAGAATCTCTTTATAGCAAACATGTAAGTATCCTTAGACTTGAGATCTTCAAAGTACTTTGTTTGCTGAGCATTGTACTTTGATTCCAATCTTTGGAGCCAGATCGAGGGTCACCTATGGGATGTATATTGGTTAAAATGTGAGGTAAGTAGTTGAGAGGGTTAATAAAGGATTTACGACTCCTAATAGTGGGGGCGAATATCTCACGACCACTTGTTGGAATTAGTATTCATGAAATCCTTACCCAAGGTTATTGTGTTTTGGAAACAGCTCTGATTAATACATATGTAGAGTAGTGGATTTCTAGTACAAGTACTAATATATTCAGGCCAGAATTAATATTTATTCTGGAAAGAGTTGGCACTAATTCCATACTCCAAACCGAATGAGATATTGTTCGGTGAAAGGCGTTTATTGCACAGTAGTTTGTTATTGAGGAGTTCATGTCAAGCCACTTGATTTCTTAGACTCTTGGGTGGTCATGATGTATTGCTAGATACCGCTTATGATCTGTTGAATATGGGTTTATTAATTGATGAATTAATAAACCAATCTTGTTAAGAATTAATAGATTATTTCTAAATTATTTAGGATTATTAATCTAAAAAACGTTTGGATTAATTCATATTTGCTACCAATTGTCTAGGAAACCTAATAGGTCATACACAATAGAGGATTATGTACTCGAGATGTTATTTGATAACATTGTGGGGTTAATTGTGAGAAATAGAAGTTTTTTAGGCTAAATTATAATTAGTTAAAATTTCTAGGCTAAATTATAATTGTGAGAACTTGTAGGTTCCAATTACAATTAAAGAATTTTAATTCTTTTAGAATTCGAAAGACATTTATCAGTGGCTATTTTTCTGGGATTTTCCCATAGAATAAGCCGTAATTGTTTTTCAAAAATTAACATAGAAAATCGTTTTCTGTGAGTTTTGATACACACGTCTTTTTTCCCTCTCTTCTCCATAAGTTTCCCTGGTGGCCAAGTAATTCTCCTAGCAGAGAGTTTTTTGGTTTCCTTGAGAGCATACCTCGTGTCAACACTATTAGAGGGAGTTCTGCACTTAGACTCCAATGGCGAAGATGCGGTTTGTGCTGGATCG
The DNA here is from genome assembly GCA_026120185.1 of Voacanga thouarsii. Classification (NCBI taxonomy): domain Eukaryota; kingdom Viridiplantae; phylum Streptophyta; class Magnoliopsida; order Gentianales; family Apocynaceae; genus Voacanga; species Voacanga thouarsii. Next base: position 1,035,943 of record JANUWF010001341.1, on the reverse strand, counting down.
CGCCTTCAGCAATTGGAAGAAATTTTTTTAACAACAGACACATCTGAGAGAAAGGTATATTTTAATCTTTTGATCCACCTTACACATACATGCAGTCCTCTTGTCATAGAATCCTGTTATTTCCATTGCGTAATGAATATTTGATGCATGTATGTATTTTAGGCAATAACGTGTACTTTATATATAATACATTTTTTTATAATACATGGCATTATTTATCTTTCAATTTGTTTTCTTTACTTTTATGTAAAATAACTGTTAGATAAAGTCCCTAGTACAATACTATGTTAAGAAAATCATGATAGATATCATGATGTGAGATTACTATTACACTGTACAGTGTTAGTATTTAAATAATCCCTAGTCGTAGTATTAATGAGATAGGACATTATTAATGTGTTAAGACTAGTACGAGTTAGACTTCTTGATTTGATCAGGCGGTGGTTCTCATATTTATGAGTATTGAGATACTTAATGTTAATATGTGGATGCTCTGTTAGAATCCATACAAGCATTACGCAATAGAAATAAAAGGATTCTATGATAAGAGGACCGCATGTATGTGTAAGATGGATCAAAAGATTACAATACACCTTTTTCTCAAATTGCTCTGTTGTTCAAAAATTTTCTTTCGACTACTGAAGACGTTGATCAGTAGCTATTTTTTTTGGGAAATTTTCCCTTCAAATAAGCCGTAATTTGTTTTCCAAAAATTAATAGAGAAAATCGTTTTCTATGAGTTTTGATACGAACGTCTTTTTCCCTTCTCTTCACCGTGAGTTGCCCTAGCGGCCAAGTAATTCTACTAGAAGAGATTTTTTGGTTTCCTTGAGAGTGTACCTCGTGCAGACACTGATAGAGGGAGTTTTGAACTTGGAATCCAGTGGCAAAGATGTGGTTTGTGCTGTATCGCACCTTCAGCAGTTGGATGAAAATTTTTGAGCAACAGAGACATCCAAGAGAAAGGTATATTTTAATCTTTTTAATCTTAACCAAATATTTTTTATTAATTCTCGTTTTGACAATTAAATCTAATTATGATTAGTTTTTAACTAAGACCCATGATTTGGGATAAATTTTTATTTAGAAATTAATATATTTTCTAAAATATTGATTTGAGATTATATATTTTTATTTAATTCCTAAAATATGATTTTAGTAATTAATAAATTTTCTAAAATATTGATTTTAGATTTTATCCTAATTAAATTTCTATAATTTGATTTTAGAAATTAAATCTAAAATATTGATTTTAGATTTTATCTTAATTTAATTTCTAGAATTTGATTTTAGAAAATAAATCTAAATTTGTTTTATTTTTTCAAAATAGAGATTTCGAAATAATAAAATTATATTTTTAATTTTGTTTAAGCATAATAAATGGCATGGTGAATGGTTATGGACTAAAACCAAATTATATTTGTTCATGCATTTTTACAGTTTTGGTTTTTATTAAATAGGACCTGTGAGTCCTGTCTTCACTATAGGAATTGAATTATTTTAAATTCTGGAGATGACGACAAAAACTAGGCGTAAGACCTTCTAGTTAAAATATGCATGAACACATACGGTTAACCATGTTAATTTTCTTTTTGGCTCGAGAACTTTAATTTAAGGAAAGTCCAAAACCATACCACGTAATCGCTTTATTATCATAGTTATCAATTTATGTGATTTATTGATATATTTATGCAGGTCATTTGATAAAAATCACTAAATGGAATAAATCCCTAAATGAATATTAAACCTAATTCATTATGTTAATATAGTAAGAACGAGAGCCCTTTTTTGAGACCAGGTTGTTGGGCTCACCGAAGCCTACTTAATATCGGGCATGTTCAAGTTATGGAATTAAATTCCTGATTAATGGGTCAGGTTTAACTAAATCCTTTATCTCGGTTAGCCTAACTCAAGCATAAAGAAATTTAGAGGAAATATTGGAGTAGCCCCAAAAGGCTTTAAGATTAAAAGATGTTAATCACCCAATGATCCGGTAATTACATACAATGTAATTGGTATTGGATACCTACCATTGGGCTTTCAAGAATAACCTTATCCAAGTTCCTCAAGAATAACCTTGGGCTTGTTGGCAAACCCAAGGTTATTCTTGAGGAACTTGGATACCAATCCACTAGGAAAGGTTCCAACGGGCTTTCCTGAATCAATAGTGGGGGGCTATTAGTTTGAGTAAAATAGTGGAATGATAATACGGTTAATTAAAAGACTTAATTATTTGTATTACATGTGCATCTACACTTAGCTAATCTTCTCTATCTTTACATCTAGGTCATCTGCATCATCTCAACCAACCTGAACCTTCATAGCAACTTGGAAACCGACAAACTCACCAAATTGAACTATCTCGATTGGTATCAAAATTTGAGAATTATTCTCGAATTGGAAAAGTTTCTCTACGTGTTAGATGCTCCTATTCAGCCACCTCCAACCCGAGATGCTCATATTGACAAGCATGTTGTTTACAAAAAGCACTAAGAAGATAGTGATACAACAACCTGTATTATGCTGGCATCAATGTCTCCTAGGCTACAAAAATAACATGAGCTTATGGATGCTCAAATGATTATTCTCTATCTTAGGGAGCCGTTTAATTAACAAGCAAGAACATGGGCTAAAGATGAGATCTCTAAAGAGCTGTTCTGATCTAAGATGGTTAAAGGTGCTTCTATGGCTACTTATGGGCTGAAGATGCTGGACTTGATAGAGAAGCTTGCATCTCTTGGGTTTATAATGGATAATGAATTAAGTATTGATTTAATTCTACAATCTTTGCTGAAAAGTTTTTCACAATTTATGATCAACTATTAGATTAATAGGATTGAGTCCACTATTCCCGAGTTGATCAATCTTCTCAAAATTGCGGAGTCCTCGATGAAGAAGGAATACAATGCAGTCTTGATGGTATAATCTTCTTCTTCTAAGAAGAAATTTCCTAAGAAGAAGAAGAAGACTCCCACAAAGCCCAAAGGTGGTGCGAAGAAGAAGGACATAGCCATCAAGGGCCCATACCATCACTGTGGCAAGATAGATAATTGGAGGCGCAATTGCAAGGCTTACTTGGAGATCGTGAAGGAAAAGAAGCAGAAGGAGAAGCTTGCGAGTACTTCTACTTCTACTCGTGGTATATTTATCATTGAGATAAATACTGCCTTTAAAAATGAGATATGAGTATTGGATACCGAATATGGATTTCATTTATGCAATAAATTGTAGGGACTTAAGGATAGTAGAAGGCTTGAGAAGGGCGATGTGGACATATGTACTGCAATTGGAGCAATGGTTGTTGCACTTACCGTGGGGACTTACGAGCTACACCTGCCTTTTGGATTAGTTTTAGAATTTTAAAATTGTTATTATGTACTAGTTTTATTAAAAAATATTATATCAGTTGCATGTTTAGATTTATATGGATTTTATTTAATTTTTAAGAATAAATGTTGTTCTTTTTCATTCATAGATATCTACTATGGTTCTGCAACTTTGGTTAGTGGTTTATATATTCTAGGCATGAATAATCCAATTCTCAATATAAATAATAAGAAACTAAAGATTGATAACCCAAACACCAATTACTTATGGCATTGCTAAGTTACACAAGCTTGTAAATGACGATTGTGTTTCTAAGTTATATAGGTTTGGTGACTTAGGGTCATTTAATTATGAATCATATGACACTTGCGAGTGTAAAATGGCTAAAACTCATTTTTCTAGAAAAGGAAAACGGGCCAAAAAGTTATTAGAACTATACATTTTGATGTATGTGGCCCAATGTCTATACAAACAAGAGGACTTTATAACTATTTCATAACCTTTATCGATAATTATTTATGGTATGGGTATTTGTATTTAATGAAATACAAATATGAAGCTTTTAATGCGTGTATGGATTCTAACAGTGGTATCAGAGCCACTTGTATGTGTTTTATGGACATTTGTTCACCATGAAAGCTGTTTCATGTTTGTCTCTGTTTTTTGTTTCATGCTGCGATCATGGTTCTAGAAAAATTATTTTTTGTTTATTTTGTTGCCTATGTCTGAAATTGTTTCATGCATATGCTTGGATTATAGAAAATGTTTTTACGATTCATTTCATTAAGAATTGCTCTGTACTTGGGTCCGAGTCTCTTGGGTTTTCTTTTTCCTTTTTTTCTGGAAAAATAGTTTTTTTTATTCTGGGTTCATTTTTTTAATAGTGATGAATGCATTGATATCTGGAAATTGTTTCCAGGACTTCAAAATAGAATCATGAATGCTAAATGAATTCCATTGTACATTGAAAGCCGATTCTCATGTTTGTGCTCTATACAAGAAATGTTTCTATAATATTGCTTTTCTGCAGATATTATGTTGTTTGGTTTGGTTCTGAAATGATTTTTTTATGAAAACATGATTGAAGATGAAATTGTTTCATAAGTTTTTCCTTGCATTGAACATGAACATAATGTTTGTTCACAGAAAAATGATGCAAAAATCTAAGAGGGAACATCCAAAAATTATTTCTGGAAGTGGTGAGGAAAAAAAAAAGGTTTTCTTTCCCAAGTCATGGCTCACAGGGAGCCAAACCATTGCTTAAAACACAATTGGCCTCAAGCCGCAGCTTACTGGGGACCATCTTCCTGAGCGGACGGTTAGTGGGGTGATCACGGGAAGGATGAACATCATCCTCCCAAGGATGAAACTTTGTCCTTTTGTGGGTATCACATATTTAAAAAAAAATATTCTTTAAATTGACTTTCAGTTTTATGGCAAACGAGTTGTTGTTTTTTTTTCCACTCAATGCCCAAAAACTACCAGAAATTATGTTTCGGTACTAACCATTATTAATTTCTAAAATGGGTCTTGGAAATTAATATATATTATCTAAAATAGTGATTTTAGATATGTAAAAAAAATAAGTTTTTTTTTTATTAATTCTCGTTTTGAGAGTTAAATCTAATTATGATTATTTTTAATTGAGAACCATGATTTGGGATAAAATTAAAATTTGAAAATTAATATATTTTCTACAATATTGATTTTAGATTATATGTTATTATTTAATTCCTAAAATATGATTTTAACAATTAATAAATTTTCTAAAATATTGATTTTAGATTTTATCCTAATTAAATTTCTAAAATTTGATTTTAGAAATTATATCTAAAATATTGATTTTAGATTTTTTCTTAATTTAAATTGTAGAATTTGATTTTAGAAATTGAATATAAATTTGTATTATTTTTCCAAAATAGAGATTTTGGAATAATAGAATTATATTTTAAATTTTTGTTTAAGTATAATTAATGGCATGGTGGATGCAATGGTTATGGACTAAAACCAAATTATATATGTTCATGCATTTTTACAGTTTTGGTTTTTATTAAATAGGACCTATGAGTCTTGTCTTCTCTAAAATTCTTGTGTAATTCCCCTCGAATATTACTTGAAGTTTCTCTATTTAAGAAATTTATGTAATTAGATTATGTAGGTTAGATTAGTGATATAATTATTTTAATTTTGGAGATGGATGTAATATCCCACCTTTTTTATCTTTGACTAGCTATTGTTTGTAATAGGATGAAAATTTGTATCAATAGCCAGAATAAAAGTTGACCGGTATAATGAGACGAAAATTTTGTTCTGATAATATTTGGTGGAGATCTGGATGTAATTATTAGATTTGTTCTACCCATACCCTAAATATTTAGAAGGCTACTATTATTAATAAAATAAAAATTTGAGGGTATGCTGAGAAGGAAAATTGATCAGTGCGATGAAACGCACATTTTGGTGTGAATTATGCTATTTGGGTTATCGGGGGGCATTTTCGTCATTTTGACCGCACCCCCGACTTTGACCACAAATTGGACCAAATGGAAAATGAATTGAAGAATTTAAAAATTACCAATGGATTTAGTAGAATTTTCGGAGTGAAATGGTGAAATAAAATATTTTTTCCTTTACGTAACCGATTTTAGTTATTTCTGAAGAAAATACGAAAACGTGGTTGGAAATGGGACGTGCGGCTTCTTATGATTGGTGGATGAAAATAAGTGTCGTTTAGTAATTGGTTAATGAGGTCAAGTGTTTCTATTTGATTGGATGTGATAAGTTGAGATAAAAGTTTATAAGTAAATATTTTTACTAAGCTTATTAAGCAAGATTTTCATAAGCTTCCTTAATAAGATTTTGACCTCACTAATTCCAATTGACCGTGTGATATATTAGCCATAAGAATGGAGGTGGAGAGGCTGAAATATAGCCTAAATTTTGTTGGCCTTGCAAGAAGAAAAAAAAAGGAAAATTTTGTGGAGGAAAAAGTGGTTGGTGTGTAAAAATCCTATTGGAACACACCTAAATACATCCAGCATGCAATTAAACCACAACAAGAAATGGAGGGCCAAGATTGAGTGATAAATGGCGGTCAAGAGAGGCTACAAAACAGCCATAAATTCGTGAGATAAGAAAGAGAAAACTAAGAGAAAAAGAAAAATGAGAGAGAAAGAAAGAAGTGTGTGTGTGTGTGTGTGTGTGTGTGTGTGTTTTTTTCATGGAGCAAAATCACACCAAATAGCCTCAAATACATGGTAAAACCCTACCTTGATTGAATTAAAGTTATTTTTGGGTGAATGGTGATTATGATGATATGAATTTTAACATGAAAACATGGCTTTGATACATTGATTTCGGATCAAAGTTAGGATTTGTGAGCTTTTGTGTATGAACTTGTATATGCTTATATAAGTGCCGGCTGCCTAAGGGTGTTTGAATGATGTTTGGTGTGAGGAAGAACTGAATAAATATGGTGGTTTGAAGGCTTCTTTTCAGTTGGAAAGATGATAACCCAAGTAGAGTAAAAATGAAAGTTACTTGGTAGTAACTTGATAGGAAACATGAATAATACTAGCTTTTGATTAGGAAAAGTGAATTTGTGTTGAATAAGTGTGACCTTGTGAACTACTGGAAATCTAGAAATTTAGAATTAAAGGTGATTTGAAGGAAAATTGAGTGAATTAATGGTTCTAAAGTGTTAAAGATCAAATGAGAGCAAATGAGAGCATGAAGAGTAGGTTTGAGACAAAACTACTGGGGCTGTTTTTCCCAGTAGCATGCCACGGGAACTAGAAATCTGAGAAAGGACTTATATAGAATTAAATCTAAGAGTCTTATGGTCATTTTGGTATATCATGGAGCCAAAACGGAGTTATAAATTGAAAGTTATGTGCAAAACAAAATGGTGTGTCAAACCAGTGAAATTCCAAAAAGTAGTCCGAAAATGGATGGACTTAAGGATGATTAATTGTGTGATTTTGGATGAAATTAAGGGAAAATATGATGTGAATTATTTGTTTGTGAAGGGGTAAAGGATTTGAAAAAAGGAAAACAAAAGAATCGAACAAACGATGGAAAAACGACGTGAATGAAAGTTAAACGTTTTCCTTTACCATCGGCCTTGTTGGCTAACCGTCGGCTCCCGTCGGCTAAACGTTGGTTGGACGTTGGCTACCTGTCGGGAACGTCAGCTGGACATTGGCTAACCGTCGGCTATTTTTTGGCCGAACACAAATTGACCCAAAAACGATGTTTGGTGTAGGTTTAGCAGTAAACGGCCAACAGAATGTCAAAAACAGTAGAAATGAAGGTTAAATGGCCGTGAACGGAAAGAGTTGCTTAGGACACGAGATGAGTCCCTTAGATTTCTAAAACTCTTTCTAAAGTTAGTGTACATTGTTTTTCCATGAAATGCTATATTATAGACCATTTTGGAAATCCCTGAACATGTTTAAGGTCTTGATTGAACATCATAATTAGCTGGGAAACCTTACTGAATGATTAAGGCATGAATTTTGTGAAATTAGTCATTTTTGGATTAAATATTTGGGATTTTTAGAAAATGGTAAATTTTGGAATCGGGTATTCATAAATTGACTGGAATTCCCGTATTGGAACATTTTATGAAAATATGTTTGGAAACTTTGAATTTAACCATCTTTTGGGATTAGAATTCTGAATTTCTTGAAATGAGTTCCTTTTTGGAATCCGGTATTTGGGAAATGATCCAAATGTCCTTATTGGAATGTTTTGTGAAAACCTTTAGAACTCGAGTATTCGGTAGATGACCGAAATATCGTTATTGAAACTCTTATGAATATTTTTCAAATCGAGTAAGGGTAAAATGACTCAAATACCCTCAAAAAGTCTTTTGAAAATTGGGTATGGGTAAAATGACCTTGATACCCTTGGAAATAACTTTTGTGATCAAGTACTGGGAAAATGACTCGGATACTCTTGGAAACTTATTTTAATGTGTGAATAGAACTTTTTATCTTGTTTCAACATGATTTTGGAAAATAGTCTCTCGTGATGAGATCGACTTTTGGAAAACGACCTTTTGATCCCTGAAATTGTTTTATGGATCTGACGTACCAGGGAATGAATTGATTGGCTCTGCGGAGTCTATGTGAATAATGATTTGACTTGCAAGTCAGTGGGATCAAATTTCGAAAAATGATATTTTGCCCCAAAAAATGGTTTTTTTTTAATATGGAAAAGGGTTTCTTGATGAGATTGACATTTGGTATTAGAGTAGGTAACCAGCCCCCAGAATGGGAACTAAGTGCTACACCATATGCGGTGGGAGCCTCCTCTTGAATCCTATGCCACCTGGTTTCGGTATGGGAACAAAGTGCTACACCGTGCGCGGTAGGAGCCACCTCTAGAATCCAATGCCGACTAGTTTGTCCTATCTTGAATACTTGATGTGCTCAAGTACGAGCCTTTTTCTTGAATTCTTAGTATAAGCACTAACTTGAATTTCTGGCGTAAGCACTAACTTGAATTCCTGGCGTAAGAAATAACGTGAATTCCTAGCATATGCACTAACTTGAATTCCTGGCGTATGCACTAACTTGAACTCCTGGCGTAAGCACTAACTTGATTCTCTTCTTGGTAGTACACTACGGTGTACTTACCTATCCGGTGACGCATGGTTGAGTGTTGTAGGCTGCGGTCTAAGCACAATGATACGTGGCGCCAACGGTGAAGCCTTGTAAGTTTTGCATACAGGCAGTCCTTTTTGTTGAAAGAATGCCTATGATATGGAAATCAGGGCAATGTTTTGAAATTGAAATACAGTTTTTCCAAAAATGATTGAGTTATGAATAAACTCTTCTTCAGAGAGTTTTAAAACTGCCTCCAGTGGACAAATGAAGTGTGTTTCCCTGCAAGAGTTTTATGTACTTTGTTTCTTCTCTAAAGCACTAGCACACACAGGACTCATTGAGTGATTTTCTCTCACATGTGTGTTATTTCCTTTGAAACAAATTCAGGATTAGAGGTGCAGTGAAAGCACAGTGGACTCCCGAGGCTCATACCACATCTTGGACCTGTTGTACCCGTGAGTGTATGTATCAGAAGCTAAATTCTTGTAGTTTTCTATTTTGGAAAAATTTTCGCTTCCTTTTGAGTAAAGTTTGTCATAAAGACCCCTTGTCTGAGTAATCAGACGGGGCGACATCCCATAAAGTATAAGCTCACTACGCTATGAAAATATGGGGTGTTACAATGGCGAACAAAATAAGGCGAGAGGGTAAGACCTTCTACTTAAAAACATGCATGAACACATATGGTTAACCATGTTAATTTCCTTCTTGGCTTGAGGAAATTAATTTAGGGAAAGTCTATAATCATACCAAGTAATCGCTTTATTACCATGATTTTCAATTTATATGATTTATTTACAATTTTATGCTTGTCATTTCATGAAATCACTAAAAGGAATAAATCTCTTAATTAACATTAAACCAAATTCCTTCCGTTAATATAGTGATGTGTGTGGATTTGGGTATAAAAATTATATAAAAACTAAGCACATTCCCAATCAAGTTTACATTAAAACGTTAAATCCCAAATTACATATATGAGCAAGCGTACTCATCATCAACATATTAAAGGGTTCAAACGAGTGTCGATCCTCAAGGAACAAGTATACATATTATCACTTTTCTTTCATTGTTCAACTGACTCAATAAAGTGAAAAAGAAATAAAAAGTAAAATAAAATAAAATATATACATGTCAAGGATGGAGAATTATGTAACTCAAGCCATTGTTTAGACAAACATGATCTTAAAGAATCCAACCATTATCATAACTAATCATTCCCTTGGCATCATAAAGGATTAAGAAAGACTCACTTCTTTTTCAATCCATGAAATCACTATCTTCTAGACAAATTTGCATCATATATTCTGTCTCAACTAATTCACCCAAAAGATACATTAAACACAATCCTTGATTAAATTTCCATATTCTGGCAAATTTAAAACATGAAATTAACCAATGAATTCATATTTTGGCAGACATCAATTAACTTTTAATTATTTTGTTCTTCGCAATTAACCCCTTTTTCAAGCGAGTTAAAAGACAACAAATATGAAACTAATGAATTGAAACCACCATCAACCTCTTTTTCAAGCAAGTTAATGGAAAGAAATAACCAATTAATCTTGTAATCAACCTATGTAATTAAATACCAAGAATAACAATTAATTAGTCAAAAGATCAAATAACTCTAAATACCATGAATATTTAAACAATGTCGAATTACAATAAAATAATTAACATATCATTGTTCAAGAAAAAGAAAATAAAGTAAAAGAAAGCACTCATAGACAAGCCTCCTTATTCTTCCTTTGAAGACCTTCTTACATAATCTTCCTTGATTTGAAGAATTCCTTCTTTGATTGAATGATTTTCAGTGATAATCAATGAATTCTCTCTTTTTCCCTTGTGTTTTTCATCTATTTATAGGCTTTGAAAGTGCCTAAACTAGTTGGTGTAAGGTTCTTGGCCAAGTAAAAGTTGGAAGATACTAAAACTCCACAAATTACCAAAAATTGTGTAGAAAAATCACAATCCCGCCTTTTTCTTAGAGCACAATCGGCGCTGCCTTAGTTCTCGGAGCCAGCGCTGGTTGTGTTCTGATTCTCTACTCGTTAGCCGATTTTTTCTTGATTTCACCACCATATAGTCTAGAATGCAGCCGGCGCTACCTTGGCTAATGGAGCAGGCACCGATTCCATTATGTTCCGATTTGTTTTGACGATTTTTTGTCGCCTCAAAGTGTGTGTCAACTGTGGTTGGTCGACGCCGGTTCCTATGCCCAATCCGGTGCCGCTTCTCTTCTGTTTTGTGACATTTTTGTTTTATTTTACCCCAAAAATCTATAATAATGAACAAAATACCTTTCCAAGGGTAAAATCTCAAATATGAAGGAATATGACTAGTTATTGAACAAAATGTATCACAAAAGAGTCTCAAATAACTAGGAAAAATATGACTAATTTAACCCTTATCATATAGTAAGAACGAGAGTCCTTTTTCGAGACCAGGTTGTTGGGCTAACCCAAGCCTACTCGATATCAGGTGTATTTAAGCTATGGAATTAAATTCTTGATTAATGGGTCATGTTTAACTAAATTCTTTATCCTGGTTGGGCTAACTCAAGCACAAAAAAATTTAGAGAAAATATTGGGGTAGCCCAAGGCTTTTAAGATTAAAAGATGTTAATCATTCAATGATATGATAATTACATATGTTGTAATTGGTATTGGATACCTACTATTGAACTTAAGGGTGTCTTTTTGGGCAACCCCAGTGTTATTCTTGAGGAATTTGGATACCGATCCGCTAGGAAAACTTCCAACGGACTTTTCCTAGTTAATAATTAGGGCTATTAGTTTGAGTAAAATAATGGAACAACAATGCAATTAATTCAATACTTAATTATCTATATTTCACGTGTATATATAGTTCGCTAATTTTCTCTATCTTTACAGCTAGGTTACGTGCATCATGCCAACCAACCTAAAGTTATGTAGCATCTTTGAGAACTACAAACTAACTAAATCGAACTATCTTGATTGGTATAGAAACTTGAGAATCATTCTCAAGTTGGAAAAGTTGCTCTACGTACTAGACGCTCCTATTCTGCCACCACTAGCTCAAGATGCTTATGCTGATGAGTATGCTATCCACAAGAAGCATAAAGAGAACAATGACACAGCATCTTGTATCATGTTGGCGTCAATAACTATTGAGTTGCAAAAATAGCATGAGCATAGAGATGTTCAATCGATGATTCTCCATATTCGAGAGCTGTTTGACGCCCAAGCTAAAACAGAGAGTTATAAGATCTCGAAGCAACTATTCCATTGTAAAATGGCTGAGGGTGCCTCTATGGTCACTCATGGGCTGAAGATGCAGGGCATGATTGAGAAGCTTTGATCTCTTCGGTTCATGATGGACCATGAATTAAGTATTGACTTAATTCTATAATCTTTACCTAATATTTTTTCATAATTTTGGATTAACTATCAGGTGAATAAGATTGAGCCCACCATTCTTGAGTTGATCAATCTTCTCAAGACTGTGAAGTCCTCTAATGCAGTGTTGATGGTAGAATCTTCTTCTTTCAAGAAGAAAGTTCAAATGAAGAAGAAGAAGGCTACCACTAAGCCTAATGGTGGTGTGAAGAAGAAGGATGCAGCCACCAAAGGCCTATGTCATCACTGTAGCAAAATGGGCCACTGGAGGTGCAACTGTAAAGCCTACTTGGAGACCATCATGGAAAAGAAGCAGAGTAAGAAGCTTGCAGGCACTTCTACTTCTACTCCTGGTATATGTTTATGATTGAGATAAATATCTTTAAAAATGAGATATGGGTATTGGATACCGGATGTGAATCTCATTTGTGCAAAACTTGCAGGACTAAAGGGTAGTAGAAGGCTAGAGAAAGGTGACGTGGACCTGCATACTACAAATGGAGCAAAGGTTGCTACACTTGCTGTGCAGACATACGAGTTGAACCTACTTTCGGGATCAGTTTTAGAACTTCAAAATTATTATTTTGAACCAATTTTACTGAAAAACATTCTTAGTTGTGTGCTTAGACTTGTATGGATTTCATTTGATATTTAAGATAAATGTTGTTCTTTTTCATTGATTGATATTTATTATAGTTCTGCAACTTTGATTAATGGTTTATATGTTCTAGACATGGATAATCCAATTCTTAATATAAACAATTAGAAACCAAAGATTGATAACCCAAACACTAGTTAATGGTTTACTTATGTCATTGTCATTTAGGTCATGTAAATGAGAATCGTGTTTCTAAGTTACACAGGTATAGTGACTTAGGGTCATTTAATTATGAATCATATGGCATTAGAGAGTCTTATTTACAAGGTAAAATAGCTAAAACTCATTTTTATAGAAAAGGAGAAAGGGCTAAATAGTTATTAAAACTCATACATTTTGATGTATGTGGCCCAATGTCTATACAAACAAAAGGAGGTTATAACTCTTTCATAACCTTTATCGATGATTATTTACGGTATGGGTTGTATTTAATGAAATACAAATCTGAAGCTTTTGAAAAGTTCAAAGACTTCAAGAATGAAGTTGAGAAATAACTTGGTAAAAGTATTAAGACTTTAAGATCGGATCGAGGAGGTGAATACTTAAGGCAAGAGTTTTTAGGTTATCTTAGAGATAATGGGATATTATCTCAATGAACTCCATCACATATACTGCAATATAATAGTGTATCTGAGAGAAGGAATTGAACCCTTCTAGACATGGTACGGAACATGATGGCTTCTGCAAACTTGCCAAAATCATTTTAAGGGTACATACTACAGACTTTTGTTTATATTCTAAACAGTGTTCCTTCAAAAACGATTGATACTACCCCATTTAAGATCTTTTTTGGCAAGAAACCAAAATTTTCTCACTTGTGAGTATGAGGTTGTCCTACCTTTGTTAAAAGGTCACAATTAGACAAACTTGAAAGTAAGCCTAACAAGTGTTTGTTTGTAGATTATCTGAAAGAATATTTCGGGTATTACTTCTATCTCCTCTCTGAAAACAAAGTGTTTGTTTCGAAGCATGTTATCTTTTTACAGAAGGAGCACAAGCTCAAACGGGACAGCGGGAGTAAAATTGAACTTAATGAAGTTCAAGAAGAACAAACAAACAAGGATGAATCATCTTATCCCACATCTACTGAGAGAATAGATGAACCTGTTACTACAAAAGATCCTCGAAGGTCAAGTAGGATACGTGTGGCACTTGACAGATATGGATTTCTAATAAGTGATCACAATGCTCATAGATAAAAATAAGCTTACTACTTACAGAGAAGTTCTAAATAGTTTAGAATCTGACAAATGGCTTATGACCATGAAGTCAGAGATGGATTCCATGTACGATAACCAAGTATGGACTTTGGTTGATCCACCCAAAGAAATCAAACCTGATGACTGCAAAATGGGTTTTCAAAAAGAAAACCAACATGGATGGTAAAGCACGGCTAGTGGCTAAGAGTTATTGTCAACAACATGGTATTGAGTATGACGAAACCTTTTCAGTAGTAGCCGTGCTAAAATCTATCAAGATACTCCAGCCATTACCGCTCATCATGATTATGAGATTTGGTATATAGATGTGAAAATAGCTCTCCTAAATGGAAATATGACTGAGGAAGTGTATATGACACAACCTAAGGGTTTCACATCCAATGATAGCACAAAAATGTGCAAACTACAAAGGTCTATTTATGAACTTAAGTAAGCTTCTAGTAGTTGGAGCATCTGTTTTGATGAAATAATCAAAGAGTTTGATTTCATTCAAAACATGAATGAGCTTTGTATGTACAAGAAGGTTAGTGGGAGCACAATCGTTTTCTTATTACTTTATGTAGATGACATATTGCTAATAGGAAACGACGTACCTATTCTTCTGGGAGCACAATCGTTTTCTTATTACTTTATGTAGATGACATATTGCTAATAGAAAACGACGTACCTATTCTTCAATTAGTTAAAATTTAGTTGTCCAAGAAATTCTCCATGAATGTTCTTGAAAAAACAATCTACATTCTTGGAATAAGGACCTATAGAGATAGGTCAAAAAGATTGCTAGGTCTTTCACAATCTATATACATAGACAATGTACTAAAAAGGTTTAGTATAGATCAATCCAAAAAGTGATTCTTACCCATGTCCTATGGGATAAGCCTTTCAAGTCAATATCTTCCAAGACACAAATTGAAAGGGATCGTATGAGTAAGATTTCATATGTTTCGGCAGTTAGATTTATCATGTACGCTATGATATGTACGAGGCCCGATGTTTCATGTGCTCTCAGTTTGACAAGAAGATTCCAATCTGACCCTGGTGAGGGTCATTAGGCAGCTATAAAGAATATCCTTAAGCACTTGTGAAGGACTAAGGACGTGATCATGGTTTATGGAGAAAGTGATTTAAAAGTAAACTAGTATATTGATGCTAGTTTTCAATCTGACAAATATGATTTCAAATCACAATCTGGCTATGTGTTTATGTTGTGTGGAGGGACAATAAGTTGGAAGAGTTCCAAACAAGAGACTATTGCTAACTCTACAATAGAAGTTGTGATATGATCTTAAGTGGGATTTTTCTTTGTGTTGTGGACGGTTTAGTGATTATGAGTTCAGCTCATCCGAAGGGACCAAAATAGTCAATTTCTTTAGACAAAAAGGAGAAAATTAAACAAACAACCTACCCTTCTTCAAACCCCTGAAGAACTAAGCTTCAAAGACCCTCAAGAATAGTAGAAAGTTCTACTATATTCTCACCCCAATATCCTTGACACAACAAAGGCAAACAAGAACAAATAGAATAGAGAAAAAAGATACCCAAGTAATGGAATTCAAAGAAATCTTAAAAGAGCAAAGCAACTAAGACCCATTTGAAAGAAACCATATTGGATTATACAAAAGACTTTATAGACTCATTCATAAAGAGGACTAAGCCTTAAGCATGGTCTTGGAAAAGATGAACAAGGAGGCTAGGGCTTCTCAAGACTCTCTCTTCAAATTTGAATCAAGTGTGTGAATTGAATTGTCAAATCACTAAAAGTTATATTTATACTACCCTAACCCTAGTTAAGTAATCTCAAAGGTTCTAATACAATTTAGGGCCTTAATAGGTCATTACAAAATATTTAAAATGGAGGAAAATTGGAGAAAACATAAAAAACGCAGGGCAGCCATCGGCGCCACAGGCTAGAGCCAGCGTTGGGCCCTTGAGCCGGCACCGATAATGTGCTGTGTTTCGGCCATCATTGTGCAAGTAGAAGCCAGTTCCAGTTTGGCTACTTGGGCCGGCGTCGGCTGTCCTTTGGAAGGCCACCTTTTGGCCAAATTTCGTCGGGCTTTGTTGCCGGCTTGAGTTCTTGTTGGGGTCCTTCTTGGATAGTCAACAAAATGAACTCTTGGCAAGTTTTCTCGACCTTCCAACCCCCTTCCATCTTCAAGCATGATTTTATGAGCAATTGAAAATCATCTTGAAGCTTCTTGGTCCTAGATCTTTTCATCGGTCCTTGTCCTTGCACGGTCACGACTCCCCCTCCTTGATCTTAACCTCCATGATGAAGCGGAGTCTTATCATCTTCCCCTTCTTGGAAAAGATTTGTCTCCGAATCATTGCCATCATCTACATTAAAGGGAAAAAGGTTACTAACATTAAAAGTGGCGCTAACTTGATACTCATAGGGTAAATCTATCTTATAAGCGTTATCTCCAACTTTGGCGAGAACTTGAAATGGACCACCCCCCTTGGATCTAGTTTGCTCTGTCGTTGCGTGGGAAATATTTGCTTGTGAAGGTGCACCCATACCCAATCGCCTAGTTCAAATGACACATTTTTCCTTCCTTGATTACGCTTTTGGGCAATCTCTTCATTTCATTTTGCGATCGTTGCTTTCACTTTCTCATTAAGTGCCATCACCATTTTCGCCTTCTTAGCTTCATCGAGATTCATCCGTTCACCTATAGGTAAGGAAACCAAATCTAAAGGAGTTGGAGGATTAAAACTATACACAATTTCAAAAGGAGAATAAGAAGTGGTAGAATGAATAGTCCTATTGTAAGCAAACCTAATGTATGGCAAGCATTCTTCCCAATTTTTCAATCTTCTTAATTACGGTACGCAAGAGTTGGGTGAGTGTTCGGTTGACCACATCCGTTTGTCCATCCGTTTGAGGATGACAAGCAGTGGAAAACAAGAGATTAGTACCAAGTTTGTTCCACAATACTCTCCAAAAGTGGCTAAGGAATTTAGTATCCCTATCTGAGACAGTAGTCCTTGGAATCCCATGTATTCTCACCACTTCCTTAAAGAATAAATCTACAATATAGGACCCGTCATTAGTCTTGGAACAAATCACAAAATAAGCCAATTTGGATAATCGATCAACAATCACAAATTTGGATTCCTTACCCCCCTTGGACCTAGGCAATCCTAAGATGCAGTCCATTGAAATATCAACCCATGGCATATTTGGTGTGGGCAAAGGAGTATAAAAACTATGTGGAAGAGATCTAGACTTAGCTCACCCACAAATAATGCATTAAGAACAATATTTCACTACATCCTTTCTTATTTTTGGCTAAAAGAAATGTTCCTTAAGGATGCCTAAGGTCTTTGCAAAACAAAATGCCCCATTAGTCCCCTACTATGGGCCTCCTTAACTAGCAACTCCATAATAGAACCCTTTGGCACACAAAGCCTTGCCTCCGTAAATAAGAAACATCATGCCTAGAATATTTAGCAAATATACATTTCTCACAAGCATGGAAAATATCCCCAAACTCCTCATCATCAACATACAATTCCTTCACAAGTTCTAAACTAAGAAGTTTAACATCCAAAAAGTTTAGTACTGCATACCATCAAGATAGTGCATCAGCTACCACATTTTCGTTACCTTTCTTGTATTGAATGATATAAGGAATTGTCCCAATAAACTCCATCCATCTTACATGCCTCTTGTTCAAATTTTGTTGGCTTTTGGGGTGGTCAAGGGTCTCATAATCGGTATGAACGACAATCTCTCTTGGTAAAAGGTAGTATTACCAATATTCTAGGGTCCTCCCCAAGGTAAAAAGCTCTTTGTCAAAGGTAGAATAGTTGAAGGCCGCCCTGGATAATTTCTCACTAAAGTATGCAATGAATTTTCTATGTAGGGTTAAAACCGCACCTATTCCCACCCCACTTATATCACACCCTATCTCAAATGGCTTCTTAATGTTAGGAAGAATAAGAATTAGAGTTTGGCTTAATTTATCTTTAAGGGTTTGAAAGGCTTACTGTCGAGTTTCCTTCCACCTAAATCCCACCTTTTTCTTTACCACTTCGGTTAGAGGGCCACTATAGAGCTAAAATTTTGGATAAACCTCTTATAGAAGCTAGCTAGCCCATGGAAACTACGGACTTGGGTAATGGTGGTATGGGTGGGCTAATCTTAGATGGCTTTCATTTTTCCCTCATTAACTTCAATCCATTTGGCACTTACAACATACCCGAGGAATGTAATCATCTCCAAACAAAAAGAGCACTTCTCAAGGTTAGCATATAATCTCTCCATTTGAAGGGCAACAAGCACATTTTGAACATAATTCAAATGATCCACATATGATTTGCAATATATTAATATATCATCAAAGTACACAACAACAAATTTTTCAATGAATTCCTTTAAAACATGATGCATTAATCGCATGAAAGTACTAGGAGCATTAGACAACTCAAATGGTATGACAAGCCACTCATACAACCCTTGTTTAGTTTTAAAAACCGTTTTCCATTCATCCCATTCTCTTATTCTAATTTGGTGGTAACCGAATTTCAAATCAATTTTAGAAAAAGTGCATGCACAAAATAGCTCATCAAGCAAGTCATCTAGCCTAGGAATGGGATAGCGGTACTTTACCGTGATGTTGTTGATAGCGCGACAATCCACGCACATACGCCATGTCCCATCTTTTTTGGCCACTAAGAGCATTGGAACCGCACATGGGCTTAGGCTCTTTCTCATATGTCCCTTCTAAAGTAATGCCTCTACATGCTTTTGCAATTTCTTGGACTCCTCCGGGTTATTTCTATTTGCGGTCGATTGGGGATGATGGCTCCGGGCATAAAGTTGATTTAATGTTCAATCCCTTTTAGGGGTGGTAGTCTTCCGGGCACCTCCTTTGGAAAGACGTCTTCAAATTCTTGAAGAATAACTGCAATTTCGTTAGGCAAAGACAATATAGAATCATTAGTAGAAACATAAGAACCTTTGAATAAAAGAAGAATAACCGGTTCCTTAGCTTCTATAGCCTCGATGACCTCACTTTCTTTTGCAAAGTAATTCACTCTTCTTTTACCTCCCCTCACTTGTCCTTCCTTACTCCTATTCTTGATCGTCAAAGGTACTTGTTTATCCATCCTCTCCCTCAATTCTTTTTCTTTCCTCTCTTGTTCTTTGCTCTCAATTTCTTGTTTTTATTTGACATCTTGCGCTCCCTTCTTCTTTTTTTTCTCCTTTAAAATTCTTTTATCTTTGTTCACCTCACTAGGGGTCATAGGGGTGAGGGTAAACTTAGTTCCCTCCTTGAGTAGGGAATAAGTATTCTTCCTCCCATCATGCTTTATATGCCTATCGTATTGCCAAGGCCTCCCTAGGAGCAAGTGACCCACTTGCATGGGTACCACATCATATAGCACATCATCCTTGTACTTTCCCATAAGAAACAAAAACTTATTTGTTTATTCTCAATTCCCCGCTATTATATAACCATTGCAATTTATAGGGCTTAGGGCGTTTAAGCCATATCATGTCCAATTCTTCGACCAAGTTTGCACTAATCACGTTAGTGCAACTCCCACTATCTACAATAAAACTATAAGGGGTCTTGTTGATTAGGCACCTAGTGTAAAAAATGTTCTCTCTTTGTTGGTGATCTTGATCTTCAATGGCTTGTGAATGCAATGGCCAAAGATTATTCTTAACCAACAACTTCCCTTTCATCACTTTTCTCATTCCCATTTCCTTCTTGGTCTCCTTAGTACCTTTCTCACTCTTCTTCTTCGTCGGAAACTTCACCATGGGGATTAGTATGCATCGTTCTCTTGCTTGGACACTCATGGAAAGTATGTCCATATCCAAGGCACTTAAAACACTTGATATCGCTATTCTTTTGTGGCCTCTCCATGACTCTTCCCTTATTCTTATTTCAACCTTCCCTAGGTTTCCAATCCTTTCTATATTTGTTGAAGTCCCTTTGGAATGGCCTAGGAGCTTCATCCTTCTTAATTGGCATCTTGCTAGTAGTGTTGGGATTTGGAAGTGGTGGTCTAGTAAATGCATTCCTTTTTAATTGCCTCAAAATCATCATAACAGTATGTACCATATCCTCCAATTGTTCATAGGGGTGCAACTCTACCAAATTGGCAACTTTCCTATTTAATCCTCCTAAGAACCTTGCCCTTGTTGCCCTAGGATCCTTATTGATTTGAGCTCTTATCAATATTACTTCCATCACTTTATGGTAATCTTTCATATTCTTGTTCCCTTGCTTGAATGATTGGAGCTTTTGGTAAAGGTCATTGTAATAATGGTGTGTATAAACCTAACCCTCGTTATTTCTTTCAACAAATTCCAACTAGCCACGGTTTTCACTCTCATTTGTCTTCTTTGTGCATTATCTTACTCCTACCAAACCAAAGCATAGTCCGAAAATCCTAAGATAGCCAACCTCACTACTGACCTTTTACTATAGGTATGACTTTCTAGGAAGATCTCCATCTTGCTCTCTCACTTGAAATATGCTTCGGTGTCACTCTTGCCATAGAATGTGGGAGCTTTCAATTTAATATGGTTCAACTCCCTCTCCAAATCATTTCGTTCTCTCCTACCTCTTCCATTGCCCCATCCTCTATTGTATTCCCCAAAGGCTTCAACTTGTTCCCCCTCACACCATTCATCAATTACCTCAAACTCTCTTTCTAACCCCCACAGGTTATTCCCACCATTCCTTATTTGATCTCAATCTTATCCTCCTCTCATACCATGTCTTCCCCCTCTCATAGGAGCTTGTTGGAATCCCCTGATAGAGTGCCCATCCCACTCTTCCTCTTGTTGGGCATTTAACGGTGGAGTATAGGGATCACCATCCATTATCCTACGACTAGGTACTTCAAATCGCTTTTGGCCTCTCCTTTATGCGACGGTAGAAGATTTCCTAAGATGATTTATCAATTCCTTTGTCATATTTTGAAACTCACTTTGCATAGTCCTCATTATAGCTTGCAAGTCATCTCGCAAAACCCTAGTATTAATTTGTTCTTCTTGAGGACTACTACGTCCACTTGGGTTAGGCCTTGAGATCTCTTGGTCATGGGCCATGGTGGTGGAATATTTATTTATTTATACCTGCAAAACAAAATAGATTAGAAAGAAAAATAGATCCTTACTTTGCTTACTTGCGTGTTGGCTTTCAAAGGTTGGTCACTCCACGCTCGTGTTTGGTCTCTTAGGCTTTTTTAGTAATAGGCTCACCCTCTTGCCTTTTTCTTAATACTCAGGCTTCATGTTCAATCCCAATTCTCTCCAATAGCTAAAGATTTAGTCCAACTTAATGAATCACACAAATCAATGGATTTTTTCAATTAGGAGGTTTTAAGGGAATTTCAACAAATACTTGTTGGGTTATTAATCAATAATTTCAAGAAATGTGGACTCAATCAACACAAGAACAAACACTAGATGCACAAAGAGCCACTTCTAAACAAGAAACCAAATAAGAGTTAGCAAGAACAAAGAAACAAGAGCTACTAGAACTAGGACTATAAAGAATAAGATGATCACAAGTGTGCACTAGTAAAGTTGAGTTCAATGAGCATGGAATTCATCTATAGAGTGATACACTAAGTCGCAATATCCCAAGGAATGAAAATTAAAAATCAAAGTTCCTAACTATAGCCAAAAGCATTCTCATTGAACATTTATCAAATACTTTGGCTGTAATCCCGTCACTTAAGAACAACTAACATTTTAACCCATATTCAAGACAATTTTCACCATAAACAGAAGAAAATTTTGTTTCTAGGGATTATATTAACAACAAGAAGCAATTTTCCCAAAGAAAAATCAAGGTATTACAAAGATTTCATGACCTTTTTGGAGTATGATTTTGAGTTACGGGATTTCATTAGTTTTTCTGCAACATTATATGGTTCATTTTCTTGCTTCCAAGCATTGATTGAAATCAAAGCTTTCCTTTTTCGGATACCAAACTGTTTGATATGATCTTGAGTAGGCTTTTTCTTGGGGTTGTAGGTAATTTAGTGATTATGAGTTCAGCTCATCCCAAGGGACTAAAACGGCGAATTTCTTGAGACAAAAAAGAGAAAATTAAACTAACAACCTACCCTCTTTCAAACCCTTGAAGAACTAGGCTTCAAAGACCTTCAAGAATAGTAGAAAGTTCTACTATATTCTTACCCCAATATTCTTGATGCAACAAAGGCAAACATGAACAAATAGAATAGAGAAAATAGGTACCCAAGTAATGGAATTCAAACAAACCTTAGAATAGCAGAGCAACTAAGACCCATTTGAAAGAAACCGAATTGATTTATTCAAAAGATTTTACAAATTCATTCATAAGGAGGGCTAAGCCTTAAGCATGGTCTTGAACAAGATGAACAAGAAGGCTAGGGCCTCTAAAGACTCTCTCTTCAAATTTGAATCAAGTGTGTGAATTGAATTATCAAATCACTAAAAGTTGTATTTATACAACCCTAACCCTAGATATGTAATCCCTGATGTTCTAATACAATTTAGGGCCTTAATAGGTCTTTACAAAACATTTTAAATGGAGAAAAATTGAAGAAAACATGAAAAACACGGGGCAGCCATTGGCCGAGCAGGCTGGAGCCGGCGTCGGCGCCGATTAATGCCCTTGAGCTGGTGCGAATTCAGCTACTTGGGCCAGTGCTGGCTGTCCTTTGGAAGGCCATCTTTTGGTCAAATTTCATCCATCTTTATTGTCGGCTTGAATTCTTGTTTAGGTCCTTCTTGGATAGTCATCAAAATGAACTCTTGGCTTACTTCCTCAACCTTCTAACCCTTTTCCATCCTCAAGCATAGTTTTATGAACAATTGAAAATCATCTTAAAGCTTCTTGGTCCTAGATCTTGTCATCGGTTCTTGTCCATGCACAGTCACACCTCCCCCTATTTATTCTTGACCTTCTTAATAAAACGAAGTCTTATCATTTCCCCTTCTTGGAAAGGATTCATCTATGAATCATTTACATCATCTACATCAAAGGGAGAGAGGTCACTAACATTAAAAGTGGTGCTAACATGATACTCACCGGGTAAATATATCTTATAAGCATTATCTCCAACTTTGGCCAGAACTTGAAATGGACCATCCCTCATTGGATCTAGTTTGCTCCGTCATTGTGTGGGAAATATCTCCTTGTGAATGTGCACCCATACCCAATCGCCCGGTTCAAATGACACATTTTTCCTTCCTTGATTACGCTTATAGGCAATCTCTTCATTTCGTTTTGCAATAGTTGCTTTCACCTTCTCATGGAGTGTCTTCACTATTTCCACCTTCTTAGCTCCATCGAGGTTCATCCGTTCACCTATAGGCAAGGAAACCAAATCTAAAGGAATTAGAGGATTAAAATCATACACAATTTCAAAATGAGAATAAGAAGTGGTGAGTGAATGGCCCTATTGTAAGCAAACTCAATGTATGGCAAGCATTCCTCCCAAATTTTCAAGTTCTTCTTTATTATGGTCCGTAAGAGTTGGGTGAGTGTTCGATTGACCACCTCCATTTGTCCATCCGTTTGAGGATGACAAGCTGTGGAAAACAAGAGATTAGTACCAAGTTTGTTTCGCAATGCTCTCCAAAATTGACTAAGGAATTTAGTATCCCTATCCAAGATAATAGTCCTTGGAATCCCGTGCATTCTTAACACTTCCTTAAAGAATAAATTTGTAATATAGGACGCATCATTAGTCTTGGAACATGCCACAAAATGAGCCATTTTGGAGAATCGATCAACAATCACAAATATGGAGTCCTTACCCCCCATTGGACCTAGGTAATCCGAAGATGAAGTCTATTGAAATATCAACCTAAGGCACATTAGGTATAGGCAAAGGTGTGTAAAAACTATATGGAAGAGATCTAGACTTAGCTAGCCTACAAATATTGCATTGAGAACAATGTTTCTCCGCATCCTTTCTCATTTTTGGCCAAAAGAAATATTCCTTAAGGATACCTAAGGTTTTTGCAATACCAAAATGCCCCATTAGGCCCCCACTATGGGCTTCCTTAACTAACAACTCCCTAATAGAACCCTTTCACACACAAAACCTTGCCTCCCTAAACAAGAAACCATCATGCCTATAATATTTAACAAATGTACATTTCTCACAAGCATAGAAAATATCCCCAAACTCCTCATCATCAACATACAATTTCTTCACAAGTTCTAAACCAAGAAGTTTAGTATCCAAAAAGTTTACTAGTGCATACCTTCGAGATAGTTCATTCGCAACTACATTTTACTTACCTTTCTTGTATTGAATGACATAAGAAAATGTCCCAATAAACTTCATCCACCTTGCATGCCTCTTGTTCAAATTTTGTTGGCTTTTGAGGTGTTTAACAGTCTCATGACCGGTATGAATGACAAACTCTTTTGGTAAAATGTAGTGTTGCTAATATTCTAGGATCCTCACCAAGGCAAAAAGGTCTTTGTCATAGGTAGAGTAACTAAGGGCCACCCAGGACAATTTCTCACTAAAGTATGCAATGGGTTTTCTATCTTAGATCAAGACTGCACCTATTCCTACTCCACTTGTATCACACTCTATCTTAAATACCTTCTCAAAGTTAGGAAGAATAAGAATTGGAGCTTGGTTCAATTTGTCTTTGAGGGTTTGAAAGGCTTGTTGTTGGGCTTCCTCCCACATAAATCCCTCCTTTTTCTTTACCACTTCTGTTAGAGGGGCCACTATGGTACTAAAATTTTGGATGAATCTCCTATAGAAGCTAGCTAGCCCATGGAAACTACGGAATTGGGTTATGGTGGTAGGGGTGGGCCAATCTTGGATGGCTTTTACTATTCTCTTATCAACCTCAATCCCTTTGCCACTCACAACATACCCAAGGAATGTAATCATCTCCAAACAAAAATAGCACTTCTCATGGTTCGCATACAATCTCTCCATTTGGAGGGCAACAAGCACACTTTGAACAAGATTCAAATGATTTACATATGATTTGCTATAGATTAATTGTAATACCCCATCTAAGGCCACCTTTAGTGTGTGGGGAAAAGTCTTGCATGTCTATTTGTTTTATACTACATTTGATGATTTGAACTATTTTCATGAAAATATCAATTTGTTGTTGTATTAATTAATTTGTTCTTGAAGTAGCTGTGTTATTTGAGTTAGTTGAGTTTTGTTTAATTGAGGAGAATTTTGTAGGAAAAGGGATGGAGCAAGTGAGTAGGAATCAAAGGATTTTATTAGGAGAATATTTACCAAGAATTACTGTGGTTTAGTGGATAAAGATTGGTATTTAATTCTTGGTGTGCTTGAGTTCGAATCCTAGCTATTTCAAAACATTTCCTTTCTTTTTTTTTCCTTCCTTCCTAATTTTTCCTAACCTTGGCCGAAATCCTTAAGGTTGCCGCCACCTTGGAAACCAATTTCCTAAAAATTAGGCGTGTGATTTATCTTGGAAATTATTTTATAAAATATTTGACAGTAAATTAATTTTTTGTTCATAATATCTTATCATAACCTTTTAGAGAATTTTAAAGATTACTAATCTAGGGTGTAAAAAGCTATATCCAAGTAATATATTAGGAGATAAAATATATGAAATTATATAGGTATTGTTTTCAAGGAGATAAATTTCCATATTTTAATTTTCTTAAAATAATATTTTTTTTAAGAAAATAAACGGATAAGGGCTAGATTTAAATGAAGTATTTATCTCTTGGATTAAGTTCGAGATTTTTGAAAATTTGAAGGAAAAGGAAGAGGAATTTCAGTAGCTACAAAGGGATTAGGAAACCAAAATTTCCTTACCAAAGAATTATTTAATAGCTATTTAAAATTTCTCAAAATTAATATAGGGAATTAATTAAACTATTTCCTAAATAGATGACCTAATTCTTTTCTATAATTTTCTGGAAAATCCCCTCATAGCTTCCGCCACACAGAGAGTAAGTATAGCTTACCTAAAACTCTCTAAAACCTTGGTAGGGTTAACTAAGAAAATTTTAACCAATTATGACTTTGTTTTAGCCCAAAAATAATACCAAAATTCCCTCTTCAAGACCTCCAGAAATACATCACTATTCACACACACACACACACACACACACACACACACACATACTAACGAAAATTCTAGCTTTTCATTACTCTCAACTTCCCTCTTATCTTAAGCAAAAACAGCTACACAAAGACCTCTTTTTCTACTCTTATTTTGGCCACTATAAAGACCAAAACCAATCAGATTTCTTCTCCATTTCTGCCCAGAATTTTTGTCATCCTAAGCTGTAATAATACAGCAGCAATCAACCCTAAACCTCTGTCCAATCTTTGTAGCCATAGAAGAACCAAAGCTGTACAATTTTTCCCTTATGATTAAGAAACCATAGCAAGGTCAAACTCTTCCAATCATCTAAACATAAACCTTTAGACTTCTCTACACAGCAAACCATGAAATTTCTACCCTCTCAGCCCCTTAAACTCACAAAACAAATAGCCAGCAATCTACACAAAAACTCAGACAGCCTACCAAAAAACAAAGCCAAAACTGAAAACCCTCTACAAGGTAATTGATCTTCAACTCTTCTATTCATCTCTTACTTCATTCTTTTCCTTTATTCTCCCTTAAATCATGTCCATAAGTGACTGATTTTATCCCCTTCTTGGTGAGTTTCGATCAAGGCCATCTAAACGGACCAATCTCTTCGACTATAATAGAACGCAAGCTAGTCTACAAGGAGTTGCCGTGTTTTAAGTCTAGATCGCTAAGAGGTAATCAATATCCTATCTTTACTGATTTTAATAGTGTTAATCTTTAAAATATTGGCTTAAATATGCTTATGGAGTCTAGCATGAAAGCATGAATAAATTAGATTGATGAATATGTTGAGGTAAGCCATAGACAAAGCATGTATGGGATAGGACATTGATGTATCTTGTCATGATAAACCTAGACCTATGCTAAATGGGCAAAGATGAGATTTTTTTAATATTTATGGGGTTGTTTATGATGATTTTATGCTAGTTGAATATAGGAGTTGTCATATAGTGAATTGATTTAGATCAATGCATGGTTATGATTAATAGAATGGTAAAAGGAAGTTATACATGTGATTTAATGAATTAAAGTGCTTAGATACTATAGATTAGTTAGGTGATTAATGAGATCATGGAGAGCCATATTGTATGAAATAATTGGTGGAATGATTAAATCCTAATTGTGGGATTATTTGCTCTAGATAAGGAAGGAGTGGAAATAAGAGCAATCAGTTGAGTTGGATTTAGTTGTGATTTATCCAAATAAGTTCCTGCATAACTGTTTTGATAAATATTACTTATTTGCAAGAAATTTTTACATTTTTATTTAGAATTGATGTCAATATGATGTTTTGACAAGATGATTGAAACGTTTGCTAAAAATGACGAGTTATACTAGATTGTTGTGTTACATGGACTGGAAATGTGGATATTATATTTTCAAAACAAAATTACTAAATTTTAATTATTCAAACTCAAGAACGATTTCTTACACTATTGTCAAATGATTTGGAAACACTATTACGAAAAACCACGTTTTGCAATCAAGCTAATCAAAGACTTTTGAAAAAGGGAAAATGTTTCTGCCCCAAACTGAGGAGCGATGAGTACTCAACAAGGGTAGGCTAGTGGTACTAGTCTCGAAGTGTAACAGTGAGTTTTCTGGTAAGAGGCCACCTCTAGAAGATAAACTCACATTGGAGAGGTGACAGTACTAATTAGTCAGGCTTCTACACTAGCATATTGGTGTATGTGGACAATGTTTATCCGAATTGGACAACCAGAATGTTGGGTGTAGAGATGAAGGAGTATCTCACCTAGTGGGTGGATCCCCCACTACCTATTATTGAAAGAATACATTGGGAAGCAATCATGGTAGTAACTATGATATGGATTGCGTTACTGTATTGTTGAATCATTTACTAATCCTTACTTAAAGAATTATGAATATGATAAAACGATGATTTATTGGGAACTGTTTTGGATTTAGGGAGCAGGGCTCCTATGTATAATTGTTATTGATGGAATTAACTTGAAAACACAATTTTGTGATTTGGATAAACTTGCATACTTGAAATGGTTTCAATTGACATTTATACACACAGGACTTACTGAGGTGTCAATTTTACACTTTTTATATCATGATTTCAGGGGATTGCCTATATTGAGCAGGGTGAAGCACTAGGAGATGAACTCCAGCTTATTTATTTAGTTGTGTTTTTAATTTATTTCAAGAGATGTTTGTTATTTTTGAATTTCTAGAGTTGTATAAATTTTACTTTCGGATGTAATGAAATTATTTCTTTAATTTTACTTAGCAGTTATTTTCTATTTGTACCTCATTATAAAGACCCCTAGTCCTTTAGACGAGGTGACATTCTATCCTATTTAGGTACCTAGGGTGTGGGGTGTTACAAGTGGTATCAGAGCTTAGGTTTAGGCGATTGACTTGATTGAGTGGTACTTAAACCTTAGGAATTGAGATTTATTGAATAGTGCTTAAACATTAGGAATTGAGATTTAGTTCCAATTCCTCTATGTTTCCTTTATAGGATGACTAGAAGATCCATAACAACGACTAGAAATTGGCCTTTTATGTGTGGTCCCGCTAGTGGTAGAGCACCTAGCCCCATCCCCGTACCGGATTCATCATCGTCTGATTTAAAGGCAGAACCCAACGGTGGATGGATTTTGGGTGAGGACGAGGTAGACCATAAGCCACCTATGCTAGAAGATTTTGGAGAAGAGAAAGAACCAGAAAACCCAATACTTGAGCTGCCTGCACTTGAAGAGAATTGAGATATGGTAGAGTATAAGGGAGATGATGGGAGGGAGATAGGGGATCGAGGAGCAATGGGTGATGAGAGTGAGGATAAGTTAGGAGGACTTGTGATTGAGGGGGAGGATAGAGTAGATACACCTGTGACCCCATCCATAGAAGAAGGAACCCCGACATTGCTAGGAAGTGAGTCCATTGAGTTGGAGTCTGAGAAACCTAAGAGTGCACTGATGTTGGCTATGGAGAAACTGAGAGATGTGGAATTGAGAGCTAAGTTAAAGGGTAGAGACTTTGGAGAGCTCATGCTGGGGCGGCCTAGGAAGAAGCATAGATTCTTTGTTTTTGCAAGAGATTGCGATGTAGATTGCAACATAGATCATGATAACAGTAGTGCGGGATGGCTAATGGAACCTCCTTCAGAGACTTCCGAGGATTCCAGCGACTTTAGTGATGCTTAGAATTTTAGGTCCATTAGTGCTAATTATTTATTTTAAGATGTTTGTTTATTTATTTAATTTAGAATTTATTCTTTATTTTGAATTTTATTTTGCCAGAATAAAAAGGGGTACCTAGTAGGAACTCCCTTATTTTGTGCTAATTTGGAATTGGTTAATAAAAATGTGATTCATTTGATTCCTTTAGTCTACTTGGGGCATTACTTGCAAAATTTATTTCTTAATGCATTGCAAGTTATTTCAAATCTATAAGCTAAATAATTGCATGCTATGAACTTTCCACTAATAAGGCTTGTATTGGGTGCAAGTAGATGGCACCAAGGTGTAGAATTGCTATGTAAGGTCTCTATTTCTATTTTAATAGTCCCTGGATCGACTCATTCATATATGAATGATAAGTGTCCGGTGATTGAAAGGATTGGACCAGTAGCATACCGCTTGGAGCTACCCAAAAGGTTGACAGGAATTCGCGATGTGTTCTATGTGTCCCAACTAAAGAAATATAACCCTGACCTGGAGCTTGTATTGAATGAGGAACCCTTGATCATTCAGCCTGACTTGAGTTATGTGGAGAAACCAATTATGGTTTTAGACCGAAGTGTTAAGACATTGAAGAATAAGCAGATACCTATGATAAAGATCTTATGGGAGCATTATGGTGCTCAGGATGCAACATGGGAGACAGAAGAATGGGTGTAGAAGAAGTATCCAAATTTTCTTTGTAATTCCCTGTCTAAGACCACCTTTAGTATGTGGGAGAAAAGTCATACATGTCATATTATTTTATATTACATTTGATGATTTGAACTATTTTCATGAAAATATCAGTTTATTGTTACATGAATTAATTTGTTCTTGAAGTAGTTGTGTAATTTAAGTTAGTTGAGTTTTATTTTATTGAGGAGAATTTATTAGGAAAAGGGATGGAGCAAGTGAGTAGGAATCAAGGGAATTTATTAGGAGAATATTTACTAAGAACTAATGTGGTTTAGTGGATAAAGCTTGATGTTTAATTCTTGGTAGGCATGAGTTTGAATCCTAGATATTTCAAATCCTTTCATTTGTTTTATTTTCCTTCCTCCCTAATTTTTCTTAACCTTGGCCGAAATCCATAAGGTTGCCGCCACTTTGGAAACCAATTTCCTAAAAATTAGGCGTGTGATTTATCTTAGAAATTATTTTATAAAATATTTGAGAGTAAATTAAATTTTTGTTCCTAATATCTTATCATAACCTTTTAGAAAATTTTAAAGATTACTAATCTAGGTTTTTAAAAGCAATATCCAAGTAATATATTAGGAGATAAAATATATGAAATTTTATAGGTATTGTTTTCAAGGAGATAAATCTCCATATTTTAATTTTCTTAAAATAATATTTTTTTTAGAAAATAAAAGGATAAGGGCTGGATTTAAATGAAGTATTTATCTCTTTGATTAAGTTCAAGATTTTTGAAAATTTGAAGGAAAAGGAAGAGGAATTTCAGTAGCTACAAAGGGATTAGGAAACCAAAATTTTCCTTACCAAAGAATTATTTAATAGCTATTTAAAAATTTCTCAAAATTAATATACAGAATTGATTAAACTATTTTCTAAATAGATGACTTAATTCCTTTCTATAAATTATTGGAAAATCCCCTCATAGCTGCCGCCACACATAGAGTAAGTATAACTTACCTAAAACTCTCCAAAACCTAGTTGGGGTTAACTAAGAAAACCTTAAGCAATTAGGACTTGATTTTTAGCCCAAAAAAAATACCAAAATTTCCTCTTCAAGACCTCTAGAAATTCTTCAGTGTTCACACACACACACTCTCTAATGAAAATTTTAGCTTTTCATTACTGTCAACTTCCCTCTTATCTTAGGCAAAAACAGCTACACAAAGACCCCTTTTTCTACTCTTATCTTGGCCACTATACAGACCAAAACCAATCAGATTTATTCTCCTTTTCTCCCCAGAATTTCAGCCATCCTAAGCTAGAAAAATATAGTAGCAATCAACCCTAAACCTCTCTCTAATCACGGCAGCCAAAGAAGAACCAATGTTGTACAATTTTTCCCTTCTGATTAAGAAACCATAGCAAGGTAAAACTCCTCCAAACATCTAGGCATAAAAACCTAGACTTCCCTACATAGAAAACCACAAAATTTATACCCTCTCAGCCCATCAAACTCATGAAACAAACAGCCTACAATCTACACAAAAATTCGGATAGCCTATCCCAAAAACAAAGCCAAAACCGAAAACCCTCTACAAGGTATTTGATCTTCAACTCTTCTATTCATCTTTTACTTCATTCTTTTCCTTTCTTCTCCCTTAAATCACGTCCATAAGGAACTAATTTTATCCCTTTCTTGGTGAGTCTCGATGAAGGTCATTTAAACGGACCAATCTCTTCAATTATCGATTGAACTCATGCTAGTCAACAAGGAGTTATCGTATTTTAAGTCTAGATCACTAAGAGATAATAAAGATCCTAGCTTTACTGAATTAAATGGTCTTAATATTTAAAATATTGGCTTAAGGATGCTTATGGAGTCTAGCATGAAAGCATGAATAAATTAGATTGATGAATATGTTGAGGTAAGCTATAGATAAAGCATGTATGAGATATGATATTGATGTATCTTGTCATGATGAACCTAGACCTTTGCTAAATAGGCACAGATGAGTTCTTTTAATATTTATGGGGTTGTTTATGATAATTTTATGCTAGTTGAATATAGGAGTTGTCATATGGTGAATTGAACTAGATCAATGCATGGTTATGATCAATAGAATGGTAAAAAGAAGTTATACATGTGATTTGATGAATTAAAGTCCTTAGATGCTATGTATTAATTAGCTGATTAATGAGATCATAAAGAGTCATATTGTATGAAATAATGGGTGGAATGATTAACTCCGAATGGTGGGATTATTTGCTCTAGATAAGGAATGAGTGGAAATAAGAGCAATCGATTGAGTTGGATGTTGCTGTGATTTATCTAAATAAGTCCCTGCATAACTGTTTTGATAAATGTTACTTGTTTGCAAGCAAATTTTTACAATGTTGTTTGGAATTGATATCAATATGAAGTTTTGACAAGAGGATTGAAACATTTGCTAAAAATGATAAGTTAAACTGGATTGTTGTGATACTTGGATTGGAAATGTGGATATTGTATTTTCAAAATGAATTTACTAAATTTTAATTATTCAAACTAAAAAATAATTTCTTACACTATTGTCAAACGATTTGGGAACGCTATTATGAAAAACAACATTTTGCAATCAAGCTAATCAAAGACTATCAAAAAAGAGAAAATGATTCTACCCCAGACTGAGAAGCGTTGAATACTTAGCAAGGGTAGGCTAGTGATATTAGTCTTGAAGAGCAAGAGTGAGTCTTCTAGCAGGAGGCCACCTTTAGAAGATAAGCTCAACTTGGAGAGGCGACAGTACTAATTAGTTAGGCCATCTGCGCTAGCATATTGGTCTATGTGGGCATTGTTTATCCGGATTGGACAACTGGAATGTTGGGTGTAGAGATAGAGGAGTATCTCACCTAGTGGGTAGATCCCACACTGCCCATTATTGAAAGAATGCTTTAGGAAGCTCTCATGGTGGTAACCTTGATATGGATTGTATTACTGTATTGTTGAATCATTTACTATTCCCTACTTAAAGAATTATGAATGTGATGAAATAATGATTTATTGGGAAATGTTTTGGATTTATGGAGCAAGGCTCCTATGTATAACTGTTATTAATGAAATTGACTTGAAAACACGATTTTGTGATTTGGATAAACCTGCATACACAAAATGGTTTCAATTGACATTTGCACACATGGGACTTACTGAGGCGTCAATCTCACATCTTTTATATCATGATTTCAATGGATTGCTTATATTAAGCAGGGTAAAGCACTAGGAGATGAACTTCGGCTTATTCATTTAGTTGTGTTTTGAATTTATTTCCAGAAACATTTGTTAGTTTTGATTTTCCAAACTTGTATAAGTTTTGCTTCCGGATGCAATGAAATTATTCCTTTAATTTTATTTAGCAGTTTTTTTCTTTTCGTACCTCGTTATAAAGACCCTTTATCCTTTAGACGGGGCAACATCCTGCCCTATTTTGGCACCTAGGGTGTGGGGTGTTACATTACTATATCATTAAAGTACACAACAATAAATTTCCCAATGAATTCCCTCAAAACATAGTGCATTAATCGCATGAAAATACTAGGAGCATTAGACAACCCAAATGGCATGACAAGCCACTCATATAACCCTTGTTTGGATTTAAAAACCATTTTCCATTCAACCCCTTCTCTTATTCTAATTTGGTGGCATCCGGATTTCAAATTAATTTTAGAGAAAAAAACATGCACCAAATAGCTCATCAAGCAAGTCATCTAGCCTAGGAATGGGATAGCGGTACTTTACCATGATGTTGTTGATAGCACGATAATCCATGCACATACGCCATGTCCCATCCTTTTTGGGCACCAAGAGAACCGAAACCGCACATGGGCTTAGGCTCCCTCTTACATGTACCTTCTCAACTAATGCATGCCTCTACTTACTTTTGCAATTCCTTGGACTTCTCCGGGTTGCTTCTATATGCCGGTCGGTTGGGGATGACTACTCCGGGCACAAAGTCGATTTGATGCTCAATCTCTCTTATGGGTGGTAGTCCTCCGGGCACCTCCTTTGGAAAGACGTCTTCAAATTCTTGAAGAATAGCTACAATTTCATTCGGCAAAGACAATATAGAATCATTAGTAGAAACATAAGAACCTTTGCATAAAAGAAGAATAACCAGTTCCTTAGCTTCTATAGCCTCGATGACCTTACTTTCATTTGCAAAGTAATTCACTCTTCTTTTACCTCCTCTCACTTGTCCTTCCTCACTCCTATCATTGATCGTCAAAGGTACTTATTTGTCTATCCTCTCTCTCAACTTTTTTCTTTCCTCTCTTGTTCTTTCCTCTCAATTTCTTATTTTTGTTTAACATCTTGCGCTCTCTTCTTCTCTTATTTCTCCTTCAAAATTCTTTGATCTTTGTTCACCTCACCAGGGGCCATGAGGGTGAGGGTAAACTTAATTCCCTCCATGAGTAGGGAATAAGTATTCTTCTTTCCATCAGGCTTTACATGACTATCGTATTGCCAAGGCCTCCTTAGGAGAAAGTGACCCGCTTGCATGAGTACCACATCATATAGCACATCATCCTTATACTTTCCCATCTTAAAAGACATGAAAACTTATTTCTTTACTCTCAATTCCCAGCTGTCGTTCAGCCATTGCAATTTGTAGGGCTTGGGGTGTTTAATCCATATCATGTCCAATTCTTCAACCAAGTTTGCACTAATCACGTTAGTGCAACTCCCACTATCCACAATAACACTACAAGGGGTCTTGTTGATCAGACACCTAGTATAGAAAATGTTATCTCTTTGTTGGTGATCTTGATCTTCAACGACTTGTGAATTGAATGAACTTCTTGTGACTCCTACCAAAAGAGTATTCTTGACCAACAACATCCATTTCATCACTTTGCTCATTCCCATTTCCCTCTTGGTCTTCTTGATACCTTTCTCCCTCTTATTCTTCGTCGATAGAAACATCATCATAGGGATTAGTATGCATTGTTCTCTTGCTTGGACACTCATGGAAAGTATGTCTGTATCCAAGGCACTTAAAACACTTGATATCCCTATTCCTTTGTGGCCTCTCCATGGCTTTTCCCTTGTCCTTGTTCCAACCTTCTGTAGGTTTCTAATCCTCTCAAGGTTTCCAATCCTTTCTAGGTTAATTGGCATCTTACTAGTAGTGTTGGGGTTCAAAAGTGGTGGTCTAGTAAATGCCCTCCTCTTTAATTGCCTCTCAATCTTCATAGCGGCATGTACCATATCCTCCAATCATTCATAGGGGTGCAACTCTACCAAATTGGCAACTTCCCTATTTAATCCTCCTAAGAACCTTGCCCTTGTTGCCTTAGGAACCTCATTAATTTGAGCTCTCATCAACATTACTTCCATCTCTTTTATGGTAATCTTTCATACTCTTGTTCCCTTGCTTAAGTGATTGGAGCCTTTGGTAAAGATCATTGTAGTAATAGTGTGGTATAAACCTAACCCTTATCATATCTTTCAACAAATTCCAACTAGCCATGGTTTCCACTCTTATTTTTCTTCTTTGTGCATTAACTTGCTCCCACTAAACCAAAGCATACTCCGAAAATCCCAAGATAGCCAACCTCACTTTTGACCTCTCACTATAGGTATGACTTTCTAGGAAGATCTCCATCTTTCTCTCCTACTCGAAATATGCTTCGGGGTCACTCTTGCCATACAATGTGGGCACATTCAATTTAATATGGTTCAACTCCCCCTCCTCGTCATTTCTTTCTCTCCTACCTCCTTTATTGCCACATCCTCTATTGTGTTCCCTAAAGGCTTCAAATTGTTCCCCTTAATACCATTCATCAACTCCCTCAAACTCTCTTTCTAACCCCCTTAGTTTGTTTCCACCATTCTTTCCTTGACCCCTACCACGTCCTCCTCTCATACCATGTCTTCCCACTCTCATAGGAGTTTGTTGGAATCCCCCGATAGAGTGCTCATTCCACTATTTCCCTTGTTTGGCATTTAACGGAGGAGTATGGGTATCACCATCCCTCATCCTACGACTAGGTACTTCAAATTTCTCTTGGCCTCTCCTTTGTGTGATGGGAGAAGATTGTCCAAGATGATTTATCAATTCTCTTGTCATGTTTTGAAACTCACTTTGCGTAGTCCTCATCATAGCTTGCAATTCATCTCGCAAAACCCTAGCATCAATTTGTTCTTCTTGAGGCCCACTAGTCCACTTGGGTTCGGCCTAGAGATCTCTTGGTCATGGGCCATGGTGGTGGAATATATACTTATTTATACCTGCTAAACAAAATAGATTAGAAAGAAAAAGAGATATTCACTTCGCTTTATTGCATGTTGGCTCTCAAAGGTTGGTCACTCCATACTCATGTTTACTCTCTTAGGTTTTTTTAGTAATAGGCTCACCTTCTTGCCTTTTTCTCAATACTCAAGCCTTCTTGTTCAATTCCAATTCTCCCCATTATCTGAAGACTTAGTCCAACTTAGTGAATCACACAAATCAATGGATTTTTCCAATTAGGGGGTCTTTGGGGAATTTCAACAAACACTTGTTAGGTTTTTAATCAAGAATTTCAAAAAATGTGGACTCAATCAACATAAGAACAAACACTGGATGCACAAAGAAACAAACAAGATTTAGCGAGAATAAAGAAACAAGAACAACTAGAATTAGGATTATGAAGAACAAGATGATCACAAGTGTCTACTAATAAAGTTGAGTTCAATGAGCATGGAATTCAACAATAGAGTGATATACTAAGTCCCAATATCCCAAGGAATGAAAATTAAGAATCTAAGTTCCCAACTATAGCTAAAATCAATCTCAAGGAATATTTATCAAACACCTTGGCTGCAATCCCGTCTATTAAGAACAACCAACATTTTAACCCATATTCAAGCCAATTTTCACCACAAACGCAAGAAAAATTTGTTCCCAAGGATTATATTAACATCAAGAAACAATTCTCCAAGGAAAAATCAAGGTATAACAAAGATTTCATGACCTTTTTAGAGCATGTTTTTAAGTTACGGGATTTCTCTTATTTTTCTTCAACATTGTAGGGCTCCTTTTCTTGCTTCCAAGCTTTGATTGGAATCAAAGCCTTCCTTACTCTGATACCAAACTCTTTGATATGATCTTGAGTGGGCTTTTTCTTACTATTGTGGGTGGTTTAGTGATTATGAGTTCAGCTTATCCCAAGAGACCAAAATAGTGAATTTCTTGAGATAAAAAGGAGAAAATTAAACCTTTGAAGAATTAGGCTTCAAAGACTCTCAAGAATAGTAGAAATTTCTACTATAATCTCACTCCAATATCCTTGAAGCAATAAAGGCAAACAAGAACAAATAGAATAGAGAAAATAGGTACCCAAGTAATAGAATTCAAACAAACCATAGAAGAGCAAAGCAACTAAGACCCATTTGAAAGAAACTACATTGGATTATCCAAAAGATTTTATAGACTCATTCATAAGGAGGACTAAGCCTTAAATATAGTCTTGAACATGTTGAACAAGGAGGCTAGGGCCTCTCAAGACTCTCTCTTCAAATTTGAATCAAGTATGCGAATTGAATTGTCAAATCGCTAAAAGTTGTATTTATACTATCCTAACCCTAGCTAAGTAATCCCTAAGGTTTTAATACAATTTAGGGCCTTAATAGGTCTTTACAAAACATTTAAAATGGAGGAAAATCAGAGAAAACATAAAAAACGCAGGGCAGCCGTCGGCCGCCTAGGCTGGAGCTGGCGCAGACTAGGGCCCTTGAGCCGGCACTGGGTGTGCGTTGTGTTCAGGCCGTCGTTGTGCAGGTTGAAGCTGGTGCCGGTTTGGCTACTTGGGCCGGCGTCGGCTGTCCACTGGAAGGCCTCATTTTGGTCAAATTTCGTTCGTCTTTGTTGCCGACTTGAGTTTTTGTTGTGGTCCTTCTTGGATAGTCATCAAAATGTACTCTTGGCTAGCTTCCTCAACCTTCCTACCCTCTTCCATCCTCAAGCATAGTTTTGTGAGCAATTGAAAATAATCCCGAAGCTTTTTGGACTAAGATCTTGTCATTAGTCCTTGTCCTTACACAGTCACGCCTCCCTCTCCTTGATCTTGACCTCTATGATGACGCGGAGTCTCATCAAGTTGGGTACACATTTGCATCTGGAGCAGCTAAGGAAGCCATTTAGATCAAGAAGTTCATGATAGAACTGGGTGTGGTCTCTAGCGTTGTTGGTCCAATATCATTATATTGTGACAACAACGGAGCTATTGCACCAGAAAAGGAGCCACGATTTCCCCAACAATTCAAATATGTTCTACGACAACATCATCTGATCTAAGAGATCATATATAAGAATGATGTAAAGATAGAGAGAGTTCCCACAAAGGAGAACGTAGCTGACCTACTTACAAAAGTACTATCCCAGAAGAAACATGATAGTCATGTTGAGCCATTCGATATTAGGTACATGAATTATTGGCTCTAGTGCAAGTGGGAGTTTGTTAGTATTGTGCCCAAGAGGCAATCATTTGTACTTTGTATATGATTTTTTTTTAATAATACAGGGCATTATTTATCTTTCAGTTTATTTTCTTTACTTTCATGTAAAATAACTATTGGATAAAGTACTGAGTATAATACTGTGTTAAGAAAATCATCATAGAGATTATGATATGAGATTTCTACCACACTGTATAGTGTTAGTATTTAAATAATCCATAGTCGTCGTATTAATGAGATAGAACATCATTAATGCATTACGACTAGTACATATTAGACTTTCTTATATGATCAGGCAGTGGTTCTCATATCTGTGGGTATTGAGATAGTCAAAGTTAATACATGGATGCTTGTTAATAGAAAAAGTACATTGGTGACCTGACTATGAGATATTTACACAGATAACTATGTAGTGCCAGTGATAGAATCTCGTTATAGCAAATTTGCAAATATCCATCGACGTGAGATCTCCTAGGTACTTTAATTGCTGAGCATTATACTTTGATTCCGATTTCTATTGCCAGATCGAGGATCGCCTATAGAATAGATATTGGGTAGAATGTGAGGTAAACGAAAGTAGTTAAAAGGGTCAATAAAGGATTTACCTCTCCTAATAGCAGGGGAGAATATCTCACGGCCACTTGTTGGAATTACTACAAGTGAAATCCTTAGCCAAAGTTATTGTGTATTGGAAACAGTTCCAATTAATACACATGTAGAGTAGTGGAGTCCTGGTACAAGTACATATATTCGGGGCAGAAATAATATTTATTTTGGAGACAGTTGGCACTAATTTTGTGTTCCAAACCAAATGAGATATTTTATGGTGAAAGGAGTTTATTGCACTGTATTTTGTTATTGAAGGGTTCATGTTAAGCCACTTGACTTCTTGGACTCATGAGTGATCATGATATGCTGCTAGATACCACTCATGATCTGCTGAATATGGGTTTATTAATTGATGAATTAATAAATCAATCCTATTTAGAATTAATAGATTAATTCTAAATTATTAAGGATTATTAATCTTAAAGACATTTGGATTAATTCATATTCGCTACCAATAGACTAGAAAACGTAATAGGTCATACACAATAAAGGATTATGCACTCAACATCTTATTTGATAACATTGTGGGGTTAATTGTGAGAAGTAGAAGTTTTGGGCCAAATTATTATTAGTTATAATTTATGGACCAAATTGTAATTGTGAAAACTTGCAGGTTCTAATTACAATTAAAGAATTCTAATTCTTTTAGAATTCAAAAGAAATTAATCAGCGGCTATTTTTTTGGGATTTTCCCCATAGAATTAGTCACAATTGGTTTTAAAAAATTAACAGAGAAAATCGATTTTTGTGAGTTTTGATACACATGTCTTTTTCCCCTCTCTTCTCCGTGAGCTGACCTAGCGGCCATGTAATTCTCCTAGAAGAGAGTTTTTTTGTTTCCTTGAGAGCATACCTCATATGGACACTACTAGAAGGAGTTTTGTGCTTGGACTCCAGTGGCAAAGATGTGGTTTGTATTGGATCGTGCCTTCAGTAGTCGAAAGAAATTTTTTGAACAACAGAGACATCCGAGAGAAAGGTATATTTTAATCTTTTTATTCATCTTACACTTACGTGTGGTCCTTTTGTCATTAGAATGCTTTTATTTTCATTGCTTTATTAACACGCCTAACAGTTGTATCATTGATTTGCCACGTAAATTTCCATATACACATCTTAGGTCTTCATATATCTATGCTTAATTTATATATGGTAAATTCTATTTTAATTAATTAGCTTCAAATTTTGTAACAACATACTTCTTAGTTTCCATAAGATATTATTTTGATTAGTGTAATTGTTATGTGTGATGAGGGATCATCAAATACATATTTTCTAATGTTTTTGTGCTTTAATTGTGAAAAATTCTTGTTTAAATCACACACACCACACCATTTTCATCCTTCTTTTTTTGGTAGAAAATAAAGAAAATATCAATTCAAGATGATAAAGATGTATGTATAATGGATTTTTGGGATTTAAGTATGCTTTTGTATGTGGCCTTGTTGTTGTATACTATGGTTGTTGTTGTTGGGGAATTTTGTAATTGTTGTTGTGTTAGCATTTTTAGGATAAAAATGTTGTTGTAATTGGCTATTATTGTTATTTTTTGTTGTAGTGTAGGATTTAGTTCATTATTAGTGTAATGGTGTTGGATATTTTGTTGAGAAATTATTATTGATGTTGTTGAGTGTCCCTTTTAGCCTTGTGTTGATATTTTTGGTGGTGTTGTTATACTATTTATTGTGGAGGTTGAAAGTTTGGTGGTTGCAATGGTGAACAAACTTTTGATATTATTTTCAATAAGACTACAAAATCCTTTGCCCTTACACTTTTGTTTGGATTTCATTGATTTTATAGTGTGTGTGTGTGTGTGTGTGTGTGTACTAGTTCTAGTGCTTAGTAAATTGGTATTTTGTTGTACATATAGGATAGTTATTGATGTTGAGGTTTCAGCATATCAATATTAATTTAGTGTATTTTTAGTGAAAATATTGGGTTATTCAATTGTTTTGTTGTTTTGTTATATTAGCATTAGTGTAGTTCATGGTATAGGATAATTATTGATGTTGAGGTTTTAGCATATCTATATTAATTTAGTGTATTTTTAGTGAAAATATTAGGTTATTCAATTGTTTTGTGGTTTTGTTATATCAGCATTAGTGTAGTTCATGGTATTAATGTATATTTTTCTATTATTTGTATTAGTTTATTTTGTGGCTTGATCATGATATTTGTGTATATATGAGTATATGATAGTTTATTGGTTATTAGTATTGAGACTAATGCATTTTTGTACCAACTCCTTGTATGCGTTTTATTTATATTAGCTTTTGACTTATATTCTTGGTCTATTATTTTGTTTCTATTATTATTTTTATTATTTTTTTGGCGGCCATGGTATACTGTTGTATTTTTCTTTATTTTTTGCAGGATGAAAGACTTTCCTCATTTGGACAACAATTATTTTCCTTTCCCTCCTATAACATATTGAGCTTCAAGATGCTTGGGGGAGTATTGCTTTACCTTCTTATCTATTTTATTTCTTTTTGCCCTACTGAAAATGCTTAAATTGTTTAATTTGTGGCTAATGAGGACATTGTCCAATTTAATTGTCAGGGGTATGAAGAGGTTGAATAATATTTTCTTTATAATTTTATATTATTTATTTTGAAAATTTCTTATTTTTGGGCTAAATTTCTTGATTTTTCATTTTGGCTATTTTTTTTTTTTTTTTGAATATGTGTTAGTTTGGTGGAGATATTATTTATCTTTTTGCTTTGGAATTCTACTTAAAACTTTTCTAGGAAAGTTAATTTTATGTGCATTCATATATTGGGCATTACAAAGACTAAGTTTGGATAAGTGAGTTAATTTTGTTTATGCATTTGAAAATGTTGTGGAACTTGATTCTTTGAGAATGGATGAAAATTTTGTGATGAAATATATAGTATGGATAATTGGTTTTTCTCTAGTTTTGTGGCTAATCTATTTCATTCAATTATTTATTTATTTTGTATGTTGTATTATAGAAATTTTCTATGATTTATTATAATTTTCAATAAAAAGGGAAATAGGAGCAACAGGTGGGTTGCTCAATGCACCTACCGAAGTGAGGAGAAAAAATGCTCTATGAATGCAAAATGCATATCCTATGATGAAAAAGAATTAGTGATGAAAGAAAAATAAAAGAAAAAGCAAGAAAATGAAAACGAAAGAAAAGCAAAACTAAAAAAAAAAGTGCAAGGGATGCAAAAAGAACATTTAATTTAAAATCCTTATAAAGGCATTCCATTGTAAAAAGAGAGAAAAGTGATCAAAATTGAGAGGCTTCTACTTTGTCAATTCAAATTTAAATGTATTGTTGTATTATTGTATCCAAGTGTAAAGTATTACTGTAGTGTAGTGTAATATTTGTAATGTATGTACTTGAGTTAAGCCACGAGACTTAAGTGAGTCATTTGATCCTATCATATGTGAATCACTTTCTTTGAATTCTTGATTGGAGAAGCAGAGTGAATAACATTTATTTGGCATGAGCTTGTTTAATTTATTTTGAGGTTTTTAGTTGTGTCTAGCTTAATATAAAGGTATACATGGAATTAACTTGGATAGACTGGTGTTCCAATGAATTGTTAGCTCGAGGAAAAAATAATCTATTTACGATTTTGACCTTATTGCATATATGCTAAATTGTTCTAGATAATTCACCTAGACTACTATGTAGAAATTTGTCATTGTACTTGTAAATTAGTTATTATTTATCCTTCAGAACAAATTTATATTTTTTTATTTGTACAACAGTTAAGTTGTGAATAGATGTAGGGTGGTAGATTTGTATATTAGTCAATTCTTTGTTTGTGAATAAGTGTAGTTTGCTTGAGAACAATATGTAACACCCCACATACCCATGTCATAATGGGCTTTGCCTTTGTGGGATGTCATCCCGTCTAATCTCCCAGACAATTAATCTTTATAACGATTTGTAAATTAATACACAACGGAATCATTATATGATTTTACATTAAAATCCAAGTAGTTCAGGGAGTACAATCTCGGGTACATAAATTCCAACCAAGAATATAACCTACAATATATCAACTTGCTTGTTTCTACCTAATCACATTTTTGCTGCTCAACTCTGATCTCTAAACTGTACAACAGAACTTAAGAAAAAAAAAGGAGAAAAAAAAGTGTGAGTGAAAACACTTAATTAGTCTACTGGGTGCTAGTATCATTCTTTAAAATATATAAAAGAATTTCATAGTATTTTCCATTATACGAAAATAGCTCTTTTATCCTTGGAGAGAAAAACTCGTTGACTACTGTTAAAAGAGCTCATACATGCTTCGATATCATGTTTTAATGAAAATCGATGCCCCGCAACTAAAGAAAGCATGAC
The DNA here is from genome assembly GCA_026120185.1 of Voacanga thouarsii. NCBI lineage: Eukaryota > Viridiplantae > Streptophyta > Magnoliopsida > Gentianales > Apocynaceae > Voacanga > Voacanga thouarsii. The sequence goes on along the minus strand of JANUWF010001341.1, from coordinate 992,398 downwards.
TATTCTTTTTAAGGAAAATGTGCCACTACGATAACATATGGTAGCCTGGCACCGTTTATAATAGTAGTAGTAGTAGTAGTAGTAGTAGTAGTAGTAGTAGTAGTAGTAGTAGTAGTAGTGAGCTTTTAATTATAAACCACATCATATTTTCAAAATATGTTTTAATTTTCAAATTTATAGTGTAATTTCATTTGGAAGGAATATTGGTCCAACTAATAACATTGATCTCTTTAGGAAGGAACATTAGTCCAACCAATTAATTTTATTCGAAAGGAATATTAATCCAACTGATAGACTGGTGTGAATAACCCAACGCGCACACTGCAATTAAAAATACAACGACCACCGTCATGGCCTGCCCTCGACCTAGTGGTACAACCACAATTTCAAGGAGTGGATACAACCACGAGAAATTTGGAGGCATCCATACGCAATCTCAATAATCAAATTGGACAACTGATCAAACTCCTTGGAGATCAAGTAAGATCCCTTCTAAGAAATATTGAGACCAATCCACATGATCTTGACCGTAGAAAGAAATGATATTTATTGCCTTAGTTTTGATTTTGGATATATATTTAATTTGTGTTTGTTTTCATTTATTTTCATGAATTTTGGATTTTTTATAATTGTATTTTCTTCATAATTTTGTAGTTTCCTGTCTTCCATTTACGGTATTTAAATTAAAAATAAAAAATATTTTTTAGCTCAGACAAGGGCCGGCGCCTGCCCGGCTCCAATCGGGGGAAGCATTAAAGTGGCCGAATTGACCACTTTATTTTCAAACCACCCAATCTCCCTTAATTTTTGTCTCCAATAGGTGCCATTTGTATAGACCCAAACAACACCACATGTTCTATTTTTCTCAACAAAAACATCAATCCAACACAAAATCCTCTTGTTTTTGTTGAATCTCATATCAAAACTCCAAAAATCTCATCTTTATCTTCAAACCCAACTTTCAAATCTCTCATTTCAAGCAGGAATTCTTTTAAAAGATTGCATGTTTTGCTTGCCCATGCATTGGAGACCACAAAGGTATGATTTCTCTTGAGTTCCTACAGTTAAATTCTTGCAGTTGAATTTTTTCTATTTTTGGACCTATTATTGGACGAAAATTGCATACATTAAAAATGTTTGTTCTATTTGATTTTCTGGATGGCATTATTATGATTAGAATAGCATGAGAGTATGATTCATGAATTATTTTTAGAACTACGTGTCCATATTATGATCATCGGAGGTTTATTTTTTGTTGCGGCAATTGTCTTGTTGATGGATTCATGATAATTGGATAACGTGCATAGCCATTATTCTTGAATAGGGATATGGACATGCTTTTCATGCTATGATCAGATTGTACAGTCATTAGGAAATCCTATTATGGTTTGAATTGTGGCATTCTATTATTTTTCTTGTAGGTTTTGAAAGGAGGTTAGGTTTAATTGTTGTTGTGGATTGAAGTTGTTATGGATTGATTAAAAATTGCGGATTGTGGGGATTATGTGTAGAATTATGTTGTGGTGGTGTGACTCCATTGCGTGTTGTTGTTACATTGTGGTGGTACCTTGGTCATATCCCTTATTCATCATTTTCCTACAACTTCATCAAGCATAGAGAGGGGCCAATCTTCTGAATGGACTAGAGCTTTATCTTCCTCTACTCCTACTTCCATAGACCCGTTCTTCCTATACCCCTACTAATTTCATTGATCCATCCTGCCAAGAGTGGTACACTAAGAGGGCTACCAATAGGATTATAGTAGAATGCACATTCGCACCCTCCTTAGATTGTACACTCAAGTTAGGTCTTATGTTTAGACGTTTGGGGTAGGGACCAACAGTTCAACTGATAGGACCCTATTGCCCCATTCTGATAAAAGAATTCTATGCTAACATGGTCCAAAAACACAACAATCTTGAGACCATTGAGACTAGGACAAAGGGCACCCCTATCATTTTAGATAGAAAGAGACTAGTCGACATCCTCCGTGTCATTGATAAAGGTCCTTGGTTAGTTGTAGATCACAATAATCAAAAGATTTTTTCTGATCCTAAGTGGAATGTAAGTGATACTAGAGCTACCTTGAGACTGTATAAAAGAGGTCCAGTAGGGCAAGTAGGTTTTTACTCTAACAATGACCTTGAAGCCAACCTTCATGCCCTAGTCTATATCTTAGCTTACAATGTTGTTCCAAAAGTGAGTAGGGTTAAATGAGTACCATGTGATTGACTTGTAAATTCTTCATAGGATGATGCACACGTAGCCCATCCCGCTTGCTCCTTTAATTATTCAATCCATGCGAGATATGGTCTAGTCACGCCTTTCTACCAAAGCTTTTGTCTCATGATAATGAAAATTCTTGAAGCCTTTAGTATTAGTTTGGAGGGGGAGCTTACTGAATCCACAATGGAGCGTGATATGATTACTGAACAAATAGTTACTGGTTGTGGTTATCAGTATAGTATGAAGGTGAGGCGTTAGTTACAGCCTTTTGATATGTAGCACCCGGGATAAGTCGAGCTTTCACCTAAGGAAGAAGAGCATCCTGCATCATCACTTCGAGCTCGTGCTAGTAGTTCCTAATCCAAATCTAAGGGTGATTTTAAGGCTGAGGTGCAAGGTCAATTACAGCAATTGAGAGTTGGCATGGAAACTCGAATGGAGATATTGTTGTAGCTATGTGAGTCCATGACAGCCCTCACTAGGAGGCAAGATGCTCAAGAACAACAATATGCGCAATGGATGCAAAGATTTCCTGGAACTCAGGGTGGCATTAGTATCTATAGGCCAATGATGAGGATGATAATGATCATGATGATGAGGATTGAGTATTTGTCCGCTAATCTATCTCTTATTTCTTCAACTATCTTTTTTTTATTTATATTTTCATAACTTTTCTTAGGTTTTCATTTTAGTTGAATTTCCTTTCCTTTCCTTTTTACTTTATTTTCCTTTTCTAGAACTATGTTTTCTGTTGTTGTTTCTTTTGTTTTTATTTAGGTACAATTTCCCCAAGAACTCCTTATGGTGGATTCACATGTATTGGCACTAACTTGAAATGGAAGTATTTTCTTTTTTCTATTGTTCCTCTTTATTTATTTATTTATTTATTTGTCCCTTGGCTTGGTTTTCCTTGTTATATTTTTTGCCATTGAGGACAACGTCCAGTTTAAGTATGGGGGAGAGTTTAATATTGAAGATATTTTTCATATACTTTACCTTTGATATATACACATTTTAGGCTAATTTGAAAATAAAAAATATATATATTTTCATTGCATTAGCAAGGTTATAATTATCTTTCTTCTTTGGATATGACCTTTGTCATTCGCATAGTGTATTTGTATTGACACGAAAATGGTTTATTGGATAGGATGGGTTAAGACTTGAGAATATGGATTAATCTTGTTTATCCATTAGTGTTTGAGTATTATTTGCTGATCTAGTTTAAATATGGATAATATGATGAATGTAGGGAAAGTTGTTGGCTAACTCTTGTATTATGGGTGTAAACTTTGTTTGACTTTAAGTTGTGATAAGGAATGTGAGAAAAATAATATCTTTGAGTGCAAAAAAAGTTTCATGGAAAAACATTTGATTGTGAGTTGAAGATGGTGAAAAATGAGTTGGTGGTTGTTTCTTTAAAGGTGAGAAAAATGTTTTTTGCTTGGTATGGAGGCCAATATGGATAGTGAAGAGAAATTCACTTTCTTGAGGCTATTAATTCCCAATAGCAAAAGAAAAAAAGAGTGTTGAAAAAAATGTTGGGTGATGATTGAAAGGGGGCTAATACAGTGCATGAAGAGAAAACCATACACTTAGGCTACCAATTCCCTAAGTCATTGAAGAAAAAAATTGAGAGAAAAAATTGGAGGATTTTTCTTGAATCATGACTTGAGTTTTGCAACGTTTAGATTTATAATGCTTGATTTGGAAGATAACTTGACTTGTATAATTCATGTTATCTATGTTTTTACTTGAAGGGTAGAATAATGTTCTTCGACTAGTGTAAAAACTTGTTTAATTTGACTTCAATGGCCTTGATATGTCTTGTTTAGTAGTTTTTTTGTGAATGTTTTCAAAAGGTTGAAAGAATGACAAAAATATATTGATAAAGGCTAAAATCATCACAACTTTCTTAGTTATTTGAGGTTGTTTTGAGATACTTTTATTGTAATAACTATGCATATTCCTTCCTATTTGACATTTTGTTTGTAGAAAGTATTTTTGATAAATTTGTGTAGATTTGAGTTGAATTCAAGAAAAATTGGAGAATTTCTAGAACACACCTGGCGCCAAGTCTGGCCAGTAGACTAGGCATCGGTCCATTGTGGTCAGCCAATTGAAAACAGAGCAAAAATTCAGAGAGAGAATAGAACACACTTGGCGCTGGTGGGTTGATTGGACCCGGCACCAGGCCCGTTCTGGAGTGCAAGAATTCTATGTACGAATTTAGAATTTTCGAATGATTTACGTATTTTCTAATTTAGACTCAGACAAGATTCCTCAAGTAACGAATTTGGCATCAAAGAAGCTTATAAAAGCAAAGGAAAACACAAGAGAAAAAGGGAGGAGAATTCGAAGAGCAAAAATTCCAATTACTCAAAGGAGGAGGAATTCAACAATTCATGGAGGGTTGTTCAAGAGAGTTTTCAAAGGTGAAGACGGAGGCTTATTTATAAGTGCTTTCTTTTACCTTTGTTATCTTTCCTTAAACAATTATGTACTTAATGATTCCATTTTAATTTGACATTGTTTTTGGAATTCATAATTTATTAGTTAATTTATTCTGTTGATCAATTCATTATTGTTCTTGGGATTTGATTACTTATTTTGCTTACGGAGTTAGTTGATTAATTTTTATTATTGACTTGCTTGAAAAGGGAGTTGGTGATGACTTCAATTAATTAATTTCATATTTGTTATCTCTTAACTTGCTTGAAAAAATGGTTAATTGTTAAGAACATTGGTAATCAAAGGTTAGTTGATTATTACTAGAATATGAATTATTGACTAATTTCATGTTTTAAATCAACAAGAATATAGGGGTTTATATGAGGATTGATTTTGATGCATCTTTTGGATAAATTGGTTAAGACAGAATATGTTCACTAGTTTAACTAGAAGATAGTGATTCCATGGATTGCAAACTATATGGGTCTATATTAAATCCTTCATGAGACCAAGATGATAATTGATTGTGATATTGGCTAAGTGGTTCATTATCATGTTTTCAAAAGCTTTTATCTAAATTGCATATTTTTACATCCTTGAGTTGTACATATTTCTTTATTTTCTTTTTATTATTTTATCACTTTATATAGGATTGGTTAAATGATGAATGAAAAGTGATTAGTGTGTACTTGTTCCTTTGAGGATCGATACTTGTTAATTCCATATGCTATGCTTGCGATGGGTATACTTACTCGTATGTGTATTTTGGGATTAATGTTTTAATTAAAACTTGACTAATGGATGGATTTAAATTTGATAATTTTTATACACCCAAAATTTACGTATAATGTTTTTGGCATCATTGCCGGGGAACAATATCAGGAAAGTTTAGATTTTGAAACCATGTTTACATATTTATATGCCTATATGTGAATATTTGAATATGTATATATGTTCCTTGTATGAATATGTGCCATATTTTATTTTCTAGTATATTTTTAATTTAATATCCCTGCATGTTGTAACTTTTCAAACTTAATTTTTTGAACATGTACCTTAACCAACTTAATTTAATATTGCACTAACTATATATAGTACTAACGGTGCCCTTTATGTAGGTGAGATGGCCAATTGGAATATGGGATGATATTCTAACATGCCTCAAGGGATGATATCTCGACCATCTAACTCCATTACTTTAGAAGGGGTATTAGAAAAATTTGCTACACATGTAATCCAACGCTTTCATGAGATAGATGAGACAGTGGGAAAATTTGAGGAAATGATTAGAAATATGAAAAGGTAAATTTGGTCTCTAATGGATCTAGTGATAAAATCACCATTAGGGGTAGAAACACAGCATGATTCAACTGCCATTACATTATGGAGTGGTAAGGAGTTACTTGATTCTAACATGGAACTGGCACCATCTAAAGAAGATGGGTAGGAACCAACCCCTCTTATTAAACCTTTTGAAAAACAAACTAGAAACTAGATTTTCAACCACTGGTATCTTACCCCACTTTCACACACAAAGTAAGAAAAGATGCACAATTTGACAAGTTTTTAGAAATATTCAAACAACTGGACATAAACATTCCACTTAGCAAGGCCTTAATACACATGCCCAAATATGAAAATTTCCTCAAAAGCATGCTTGTTAACAAAAAGAGATTGGATGAATTATCTGCTGTGGTTTTAAATGAAGAATGCTTACCTATGTTGTAGGACTAATGGACTTTGCCACGAAAAGAAAGTGATTCAGAGAGTTTTTCTATTCCTTGTCTTGTTGAGACTCTTACATTTTATAATGCATTAGTAGACTTAGGTGCTAGTATTAATCTTTTTCTATACAAAACTTTCAAAAAGCTAGCCCTAGGTAAGCCCAAGCCCACTAGGATGAGTATTCAACTTGAGGATAGATCAATCAAATATCCTAGGGGAATAGTGAAAATGTATTGGTTAAAGTGAATAGATTTATATGTCCTATGGATTTTGTTATTTTTGATATGGATGAAGATTCTAAAGTTCCTTTCATCATAGGTCGACCTTTTCTAGCAACTGCCAAAGCATTAATTGATAATCATGGAGGAAAATTAGCACTTAGGGTTAGGGATAAGGAAGTCATTATCAAAATCCATAAAAGCATACAACATCCTATTTCTTATAATGATTCTCGTTTAAGGATTGATATTCTTAAAGAACCGATCTTTGACTTTATGCAGGAATAATTTGTCCAATGCTATATGGAACAATACATTGCATATTTGGAGGATTTAAATGAGAGCCATCAGCTGGGAGAATTTGAGAAAATTGAAAAAAGCAATTGGGAAAGGATGAAGTCATCCATTGAGGAACCACAAGAATTAGAATTAAAAGACCTCCCCAGGCACTTGGAATATGCATTTTTGGCTAAAAGAGAAAAGTTGACCGTGATCATAGCAAAAAACCTTACTTGTGATCAAAAGACCAAATTAGTAAGTCTATTGGGAAAATATATGAGAGTCATTGCATGGAAAATCATGGACATTAAGGGAATTAGCCCTTCCTTTTATATTCACAAAATTTTGTTGGAAGAAGGAGCCAAACCCGTAGTGTAACCCCAACATAGGTTGAACTCAAATATGAGTGAGGTGGTAAAAGGTGAGCTGATTAAAACATCATTTACCCTATTTTCGATAGTATTTGTGTAAGTCCATCACAAGCAGTACCAAAGAAGGGAGGAATGACTGTGAGCCCAAATAAAAAAATGAGTTGATCCCAATGAGATTGGTAACCGGTTGGAGGGTTTGTATTAATTATAGGAAATTGAATGAGGCAACTACAAAGGACCATTTTTCTATCTCTTTCATTGACCAAATGTTAGAAAGATTAGTCGGACATGAGTTTTATTATTTTTGAGATGGTTTTTTCGGCATCGGAGGATCAATAGAAGACCACCTTCACATGCCCTTCTGGTACTTTTGCATAGCGACATATGCCTTTTGGTCTTTGCAATAGTCACAGAACTTTCCAAAGATGTATGATGGCTATTTTTGAAGGGCTTGTAGGAGACATCATGGAGGTATTTATGGATGATTTTTTTTTTTTTTTTTTGTGATTCTTTTGACTTGTGTTTGGCTAATTTGGAAAATGTGCTTCAAATGTGTGAAGAGACTAACCTCATGCTTAATTGGGGAAAATGCCACTTCACGGTGCAAGAAGGTACAGTTTTAGGATACAAAATTTCAATAAAAGGTATTGAGGTTAATAGAGACAAAATTGAGGCAATTGAGAAACTCCCTCCTCCAATTTCTGTAAAGGCTATTCGAAGCTTTCTTTGTCATGCAGCTTTTTTATGGGAGGTTTATATTGGATTTCTCAAAAATTTCTAAACCCCTTACTTCTCTACTTGAAAAAGATGTTTTTTATTTTAAGAAAAAATGTCTCAATACTTTTAATATGCTTAAAAAGAAATTGATCAATTCAACTATTTTAATTGCATCGGATTGGTCTATTCCTTTTGAATTAACATGTGATGCAAGTAATTATACAGTAGGCATGGTGCTTGGACAAAGGAGGAATAAGAATATTCAACCAAATTACTATGCAAGCAAAACTCTTACGGCGGCACAAGAAAACTACACCACAACAGAGAAAGAGTTGCTTGCAATAGTATTTGCATTTGATAAATTTCATTCTTATCTTGTTTTGTCTAAAGTCATTGTGTATATGAATCATTCTGCCCTTAAGTACCTACTAGCTAAGCATGATTCTAAACCAAGATTAATAAGATAGGTTTTATTGTTATAGGAATTTGACTTGGAGATTAGGGACAAAAAATGGAGTGCAATATTTATCTGCGGATCACTTATTTAGGTTGGAAAATCCCAACCTAGAGCTTTTGGCCGAAACAGACATTAATGACACCTTTCCAAATGAACAACTTCTACTTATTGATTGTGAGATTTTTCAAACACCTTAGTATGTGGATTTTGCTAAATACTTGGTTGTAGGAATTATTCCTAAAGATTTCAATGCACAACAAAAGAAGAAATTCCTATTTGAAGTAAAACATTACTTTTGGGAAGGTCCCTACTTATTTCAATGTTGTGCAGATCAAACCATTTGAATATGTGTTGATTCCGTGGAAAATGCAAACATCTTGAAACAATGCCATGAAGGACTTGCGGAAAGCCACATCCAAGCTAACAATATTGTAAGGAAGGTGCTTGAGTCCGAATTTTATTTGCCAACACTCTTCAAAGACTCTCAAAGGTTTGTCCACCATTGTCATAGGTTTCTACGTACCCGTAACCTTTCTAAATCTAATAAGATGCCATTACAAATTTTTTAATCTTGTGAAATTTTTTATTATTGGGGAATTAATTTCATGGGCCTTTTTCCTAGTTCTTTTGGTTATAAGTACATCTTGGTTGCGGTTGAGTTTGTATGTAAGTGGGTTAAGGCGCAAGCCTTTCCTACTAATGATGCTCAGGTTCTAGTAAAATTCCTTAAAAAATTATTCACCCAGTTTGGAGTGCCGAAGGTACTCATTAGTGATAGGAGAACCTACTTTTGTTATACCCAATTGGATAAAGTATCAAACATTTAGGGGTTACTCATAAGTTTGCTACCCTTTATCACCACCAAACAAGTGGCCAAGTTGAGGTGGTTAATAGAGAATTAAAAAGAATATTTGGAAAAATTGGTTAATCACACGAGAAAGGATTAGTGTTTGAAAATAGATGATATGCTTTGGGCTTATAGGACTGCTTTCAAAACTCCTCTTGATACTACCCCTTATCGATTTGTGTATGGGAAATCTTGTCATTTACTAGTAGAAATTGAACACAAAGAGTATTGGGCTATCAAACTTGTTAACTTTGATCTTGAGCTTGCTGGACAATCTAGGTTCCTTTACTTGAATGCCTTAGACAAATTGTGCATGGCTGCATATGATAATTCTATAATCTACAAAAAAAAAAAAAAAGGTAAAACGGTGGCATGATAAACATGTTGCTTAATCCCGAGAATTTAAAGAAGGTGATCAAGTGTTGTTGTTTAACTCTCGCTTGCAACTCTTTCCGAGTAAGTTGAAATCAAGATGTTCGGGGTCGTATGTGGTAACTAATGTTTTTCCTTTTGGTACTCTTAAAGTCTCTCACCCATGTAATGGTACTTTCAAAGTCAATGGAAATAGGGTGAAGCCTTACTTTGGTGAATCTTTGACATCGTGGATCATTTGGATGATCCATGATTCTTCTTTCGTTTTTTTTTTTTTTACTTCTTGTCATTGTATTTATATTTTTCTTTTTCTTGATTTATGTTTTCTTTGTTTTTGTTTTTGTTTTTTTAACGTTAGGACCACTTGTGACTTTTTCTAATGACTACTCCTCGTGGTGGATTCGAATATGGTGGACCTACTATTTAATGGAAGTACTTTCTTCTCTTTATTCTTCCTCTTTATTGATTTTGGGTCTTCTTAGATTTGCTTTTATTGTTATATATTTGGCCATGGAGGATACTGTCCAGTTTAAGTGTGGCGGGGAGAATGGTGTTGAAGAAATATTTTCCATATCATTTTTTTTGTAAAATTTTTCAAATTTTTGTTGTTTTCATCATTTAAGCAAGGTTGTACTTCCTTTTATTTCTTGGATATGAATTATTGTCATTCATTTGGTGGATTTTTATGAAATTGGTTTATTGTATAGGATATTGTCAAGATTTGAGAATTTTGATTAATCTTGTTTATGCATTAGTGTTTGAGTATTATTTGACTCATCTAGTTTGAATATGGAGAATATGATGAATGTGGAGAAAGTTTTTAGCTAAATCTTGTATTATAGGTTTAAACTTTGCTTAGCTTTGAGTTATGATAAGGAATGTGAAAAAAAAAATAATATTTTTGAGTGGAAAAAGTTGTGCAAAAAATGTTGATTGTGGACTGAAGCTTGAGAAGAATGAGCTGATTATTGTTTCATCTTGATGAGGAAGTATTATTTTTTCTTAATTATGGGGGCCAAGACAGGATAGTAAATAGAAATCCACTTTCTTGAGGCTATAAATTTCCAAAAGCAAAAGAGAGGAAGGGTGTCGAAAAAATGGTGAGTGATGACCATAAGGGGACTAATACGGTATATGAAGAGAAATCCATGCACTTGAGGCTATCAATTCCCTAAGTCATTGAAAAAATAGAGAGAGAAAAAATAAGAGTGCTTTCCTTACATCATAACTTAAATTACTCAAATTTTAGATTTATAATGCTAGAGTTGGTAGATAGCTTAACTTGTGTGATTCATGTTATCTATGTATTTAACTTGAAGAGTGAAATAATTTTCTTAGACTAAGGTATATACTTTATTAATATAACTTCAAAGAGTTTTGTGATGTCTTATCAAATCTTTGAAAGTTTAAATTATTTCAATAGGTGTGAATGACAAAAGTTTTATCTAAAATTTGAAGGAAATTTTTAATCCTTGATATGTTCAAATTTTTTTTTTTTTTTTGTTGGAATAAGAAAAATCTTGTGTTTTCTTGATGATTTACTTGGCATTAAGGGTTTTGCTTGAGGACAAGCAAAAGTTCAAGTGTGGGGGAATTGATAGGGGCTAAACCATCACTATTTTCCTAGTTATTTGAGGTTATATTTGAGATATTTTTGTTGTAATAACTAGGCATAATCCTTCATACTTAACATTTTGCTTATAGAAAGTATTTTTTATAAATTTGTGCAGATTCGAATTGAATTTGAGCAAAGTTGGAGATTTTCCAAACACACCTAGCACCAGGACTGGCAAGTGGACTAGGAGCCAGGTCCATTCTAGTCGGCCGGTTGAAAACAGAGCAAAAATTCAGGGAGAGAAAAGAACATGTATGGTGCTAGGTGGGTCCACTGGAACCGGAGCCAGGCCCGTTTAGGGGTGAGAGAATTTTGTGCACGAATTTAGAAATTTTCAATGATTTATGTTTTGTTTTTAATTCCTACTCAGCCAAGACTCTTCAAGCACCAAATTTGGCATTAAAAAAGCTTATAAAAGCAAGAGAAAATACAAGACAAAAAGGGAGGAGAATTGGAAGAGCAAAAATTCTAATTACTCAAAGAAGTAGGAATTCACCAATTCAAGGAGGTTGTTCAAGAGAGTTTTCAAAGAAGAAGAAGAATGCTTGTCTATGAGTGCTTTCTTTTACCTTTGTTTTCTTTCCTTTAACAATTATGTACTTAATGTTTGTATTGTAATTTGACATTATTTTTTGGATTTATGATTTATTAATCAATTTTGTCTTTTGTTCAATTCATTAGTGTTCTTGGGATTTGATTACTTATTTTGCTTATGGAGTTGGTTGATAGGTTTTTATTATTGAATTGCTTGAAAAAAGGGGTTGGTAATGACTTCAATTAATTAATTTCATATTTATTATCTCTTAACTTGCTTGAAAAAGGGGTTAATTGTTAAGAACATTGGTAATCAAAGGTTGGTTTTGTTAGTGTTGTGCCATAGAGGCAATCACTTGTACATTGTATATAATACATTTTATTTTAATAAAAGGCATTATTTATCTTACAGTTTCTTTTGTTTACTTTAAGTAATATAACTGTTCGATAAAGTCCTTAGTATAACACTGTGTTAAGGAAATCATGATAGAGATCATGATATGAGATTCCTACACTACATGGTGTTAGTACTTAAATAGTCCATAGTTATAGTATTAATGAGATAGGACATCATTAATGCGTTAAGACTAGCATGTGTTAGACTTCTTGATTTGATCAGGTGGTAGTTCTCATAACCGCGAGTATTGAGATACTCAAAGTTAACGCATGGATGCTTGTTAATGGAATAAGTTCATTGGATGACCTAGCTTTAAGATAATCATATGGATAACTATTTAGTACTGGTGATATAATCTCAATATAGAAAATGTGCAAGTATCTTTAGACTTGAGATCTCCAAGGTACTTTGTTTGCTGAGCTTTGTACTTTGATTCCAATCTTCGAAGCTCGATCGAAGTCCGCCTATGGGATGGATATTGAGTACATTGTGAGGTAAACGAAAGTAGTTGAGAGGGTCAATCAAGGATTCACCACTCCTAATAGTAGGGGCAAATATCTCACGACCACTTGTAGGAATTACTACTTGGAAAGTCCTTAGCCAAGGCGATTGTGTATTGGAAATAGTTCTAATTGATACACATCTAGAGTAGTGGGTTTCTGATACAAGTACTATTGTATTCAGGCCATAATTATTTCTGGAGGGAGTTGGCACTAATTCTGTACTCTAAACCGAATGAGATATTGTATGGTAAAAGGAGTTAATTGTACTGAAGTTTGTTATTGAAGGGTTCATGTCAAGCCACATGACTTCCTGGACTCTTGGGTGGTCATGATGTGCTGCTAGATACCACACATGATCTGGGAATATGGGCTTATTAATTGATGAATTAATAAACCAATCCTGATTAGAATTAATATGATTAATTTTAATTAATTATGGATTATTAATCTCAAAGACGTTTGGATTAATTCATGTTCTCTACCAATTGACTGGGAAACCTAATAGGTCACTAACAATAGAGGATTATATACTCAAGATGTTATTTGATAACATTGTGGGGTTGATTGAGAGAAAGAAAAGTTGTTGTGGACAAATTATCATTAGTTATAATTTGTGGTACTAGTTGTAATTGTGATAACTTGATATTTCCAATTACAATTAGGGAATTCTAATAGGATTAGAATTCTCTATTTTGGGAAGAGAATTTCGTGTGGTATATAGTAGCTAATAACACATGCAAAAACCCTAGCCAATAGCTGAACAACACACAAAAAGAAACAACAACCACGAACTTTTTTCTCTTCTTCTCTCTCGATTTGATCTTGAAGAGGAACCCTAGCCGCCACTTAGAATTTCTGCTAGCACAGAAAACTACGTGCTTGAGTATTCCTCTGTGTGGATTACTATTAGAGATAATCACACACTGTGATTATAGTGGGTAGATGTTCAACTCACGTGGTGGTTGATCACGAGGATTGCTGGATCGCGCCTCAATTGAAGAAGAAAATTTTGTTCTTCGCACGATCACCCAAAGGTAAAAGTTGTTACCTTTACTCTCTTTATGTCTTGTTTTCCACACATAGACGGGTCTTGGAAGGGTATCTCGTTTTATTTTCCACTGCATCGTATAGGATACGAGCCTGAGATACCCAACTGGTTTATGGTTGCTAGAATATGTATTCATTGACCAATTTCATATTTTAAATCACCTAGAATATAGGGGGTCTATAGGAGGATTGATTTTAATACATCTCTTGGATATAGTTTAGACAGAATATGTTCACTAATTTAATTAGAAGATATTGATTCCATGGATTGCAAATGAAGTGAGTGTATATTAAATCTTTCATGAGACCAAGATGGTAACTGATTGTGAAACTGGCTAAGTGATTCATTATCATGTTTTCAAAAGTTTTTGTCTAAATTTCATATTTTTACATCATTGAGTTGTATATATTTCTTTATTTTTCTCTTTATTATTTTATCACTTTATTTCATTGACCAATGAATGTAAAGTGATTAGTGTGTACTTGTTCCTTTGAGGATCGATACTCATTAATTCCATATGCTATACTTGCGATGAATATACTTGCTCATATGTATCTTTTGAGATTAATGTTTTAATTAAAACTTGACTATGTGATGGTTTTAAATTTGATACTTTTTATACATCTAAAATTTATGCATCGCATATATATAGTTTGAAAGGTTGCTTTAGTTTTGCTTTAAGTATACTTTTTGAGAGATTATCTTATTTTTCTTCGCTTTAAAGGGGCTTTACTTGAGGACAAGTAAAGGTTCAAGTGCGAGGGAATGTGATAGGGGCAAAATTTATCTATATTTTTCTAATTATTTGAGGGTATTTTGTGATACATTTGTTGTAATAACTAGGCATATTCCTTCATATTTGATATTTTACCATTGAAAAGGTGTTTTGGATTTTTATTGCAGAAAATGAAGAAAAAACATCAAAACTGTAGCTGTCAGAGCATGGCCGGTGCCGGCCGTGATCTAAAAACAAGGAAATTTTAGCTGAAAAATAGAGCCCAACCAAGTCGCCTAGTGCATGGTTGGCGTTGACAGTGTCCCACAAAGCTGATGTCGGCTCCGCTCTATCCCATGTTGACGAGCTTTCTAATTTTGTGCGAATTTGGTAATTTTCCAAGAATTTTGGTATTTTTCAATTTCTACTCGGCCTAAAACTCTTAGGGGATGAAATTTAGCCTCTTGGAAACCTATTTAAACAAGAAAAATACAAGACAAATGTGTGAATTCAAAGGATCAAATAAGACAATCACTCAATGAATAACGAATTCATCAAATCAAGAGAGTCTTCGGCAGAGAAGAAGGAGGCTTGTCTACGAGTGATTTCTTTTACCTTTGTTTTCTTTTTCTTAAACAATGTTAAAATCAATGTTTTTTTTTTTTTGTAATTCAACATTATTTTGGGATTCATGATTTCTTGAGTTAATTTAGCCTTTTTTTTAATTAATTATTTTTCTTAGGATTCGATTACTTGTTTTTCTTACGAAGTTGATTGATTGATTCTTGTTATTAACTTTTTTGCAAAAGGGGTTGATAATGATTTTAATCTAATTAATTTCATATTTGTCATCTCTTAACTTGCTTGAAAAATGGGTTAATTGTCAAGAACTTTGGTAATCAAAGGTGAGTTGATACTTGCTGAAATATGGATTCATTGACTAATTTCATGTTTTAAATCACTTAGACTATAGAAATTTTTATAGGGATTGATTTTAATGTATCTTTTAAGTAAGACTGCTGAGATAGAATATATCCACTAAGTTCTTAGATGATACAGAATAATGGAGAGCAAACGAAGTAGTTCTACTTTAATTCTTCATGAGACCAAGATAATAATTAATTATGATAATTGCTAAGTAGTTCATGGTCGTGTTTTCAGGAATATTTTTTTAATTACATAATCTTTCATCCTGGAGTTATATATATTTTTCTTTATATTTATCTTCATGATTTTATCACTTTATTGGGTTGGTTAAACAATGAATGAAAAGTGATTAGTGTGTACTTGTTCCTTTGAGGATTGATACTTGTTAATTCCTTATGCTATGCCTATGATGAGTATACTTGCTCGTATGTATATTTTGGGATTAATGTTTTAATTAAAACTTGGCTACGGAATGGATTTAAATTTAATAATTTTTATACACCCAAAATTTAAGCATCACTAGTTAAGGACGACTAAACCTCAAATAATGGCATCTCATACCGAAATATATCACAGTCCGGATATGGCCACTAACCAGAAAACATTCTCAAACCCATGCAAGTTAGTATATGTGCATAGTCCTTTCATGAACTCAAGAATTACATTGGCACAATGCCAAAGATCAATGCAACATCTCAATAACGCTCAATCATTTTCCTCAAATCAAAATTCGTTTCCAAAATATTTTCTTTCTCGAAAATATCAGTTTATTCCTGAACCCCAGAAAATCATTCTTGGGGTTAAATGATTGTTTTCCAAATGTTGGTCATATTCCATGTGATAAATTTTTTTTTTATAGTTAGTGATCATGGGAAACGACATGCCTATTATATATTGCATATAGTGTTTTGAATGCAATTCGACAATTATCATAAAACTTTTTACTATTTTGAAAGAAAACCACCATGTCATGAATAGTTTTATGATATTAAATAAAACATTTTCCATTTAAATATGATGGAAAACATTTAGCATATCTATATTTTTTTAGAGAACTTAGAAAGTGTGAAGCGTTAGGAATAAAAGTCTATACTATGATATATTAGAGAAACACTTAGCTATATTACGAAAGCAATTAACGTTATCTAAAAAACACTTAGTTAAAATGTGTTTACAAGTAGAAGGACTCACCTTCTGTGATATTTCAATGTAACAATGTATATATCGTTCCTAGATCTTCCTAAGATCCTTATAGTGAGAAACCTAAATCGAGAATCATTTCATTCCTCGCCTAGTATTCTAGTATTCATAACTAATATATCACAAACAAATATAATCATAAGGAATTAATAATTCCCCATTCTTCACTTCTTCATGAGAAATGAAAATGCACCCCTTAAATTAATTCAAACCAGTATATCCATTTGCCATCCTTTTTCCCAACATGTATTTAAAGCCTTCATCCACCATTCAGCTTCTCTTCCATCCTTCAATACAAATGAAAAACAATACAGAAATTCATTTTCCCTCAAACACATTCTACAGCTCCACAGCTTGACACCTTGTGGGATTTTTAGCATAACATTTAATTCACATGTTTGATTGACGTTGAACCAGTTACAAAATGTAGCTAAGATATTCCTTTATTAATTTCAGTTCATGAACTACCAATTTCATCTTCTTTTTTGTTCAGTTTTGATTGTAAATTTCCAACATTCAAATCCTATTGAAGTTTGGTTGCACGTGGTATTAGCATCATAACTTTCTATCCACAACTCCACATTCAGTAAAACTTATTCCAAAATCTTCCTAAGACATTTATCTACCAAGTTTAGGCCATAGATCTCTAAAATCTAAGGCCAATTTGTACAATTTAATCCAATAACAAACTTGGTTTACGCAGGGCACAACAGAATCTTCTATTTTACTTACTATTTTGTACCAAATATATATTTCAATTCACATGTCCAAATCACTTCAAATTTGTGCCAAAATACTCGTAGAATCAATCTCATAAATTTGTTTTGCATAAATCCAAAAATGGTATTGATTTGCTCAGAGCAAAACAGCCTACTAGTCTCTATTATTCCATCGTTTTCTTACTAAAACACATTATGCATTTATTCTTCCTTCACCAAAGTACATAAATACCATATAATTCATTCCATTTCCCACTTTTTCATCCTTTAATCGTTTGATTTTCAGTCACAAGTAAACCAGTGTTTTCAAGTTTAAACAAGAACAAAATTGACAGCCTTAACCAAACAAAATAATTTTACATTTTTCTTAACAAATTAACCATTTTCCACTTCATTTCTTACTTCTACTTGCATAACCATATGCAGCCATGATTAACCTTCTACAATAACTTCAAATCACCCTTAATCACCATACAAAAATATAGTAAGCACTATCATAGTCCATTGCCCCAAAGCACACACAACAACCTCATAGAATGAATTTCCATTAAGCTTATTTCATAATCCTTGCCTAGTTTCAAGAAAGGCTTACACTAAAAAGCTCACCATAAGCAACTTAACAACTTTAATTCAAGATGGGAGGTGTTTTACATTGTGTATGCTGATTTCTAAGCCATGGATTGCCTAACTTTTCTTTCTTTTTCTGTTCCCAAATCTCTTGGAAATTCTTTCTCTCTCTCTCTCTCTCTCTCTCTCTCTCTCTCTCTCTCTCTCAACTATTTTTTCTCTTCCTATTTTCTTCCTCTTCTTTTTCTATTTCTCCTCTTTCTTTTGCTGCTGGATTTCGGTGGCCAAATGGCCCCTCTTCACTACCATCCTTCTTCTTAAATAAGAAAAAATAGCATGTGGTCAAATGGCTCATTAATGATCTAAGTTATTTGGTGGCTTTCTATTAGTTTGAGCAATCTGTGTGGCTTTCTTGTAGAAAGTTATAGAAACTCTTGGAGTTTGGTAGAAACCTTGCAAGGCACTAAAGCTTGCATGAAGTTTCATACAACAAATCACCAAATTCCACCTAACTTCTCAATTAACCAATATCTTGACAACATATGGTCTAATCATGTTAGACCACCTAATTTCTTGTAAGCAATTATGAAATGCCATTTGTTTCCTTGTAACAAATCTTATAATGCAGTCAAATTCTTTTACAACCAATCATATCATGCCATGTAGTTACCATGCATCCAATCTTCTCATGCTACTTAGCTCTCATGCATCTAATTATTTCATGATAAGTACATTTTTCATGCAACCAATCTCCTTAGGCCATATGTCCGTTTAAAACTTTATCTTAATGCTATTAAATAGGCTTTAATTAAATTGAGCTAATTTCTCTCTTCTTCACACATCATGAGCTTCTCAACTTTATCTTATAAATTCTTTGAGTCTACTTAATTTATTCTACTCAACCATGATTATTTGTGTTTTATCAGAAATAACCACCGATAGTGATACTATTCATCCCAATCAGGAAATTTTTTTATTTCACCTGTATAATCTAGCAGTTAAATTGAGCTTAATGGTGTCTCTTAGATTTTCCAAATTCCTTCTCGATTTTTTTTTTTTTTTAGTTCACAATCAAAAATTCCTCCGACACCCCCTTAAAATTTTTATGTCACCAAAATATTCTTCTGATTAAACTGATTATTCCTTATTCTGAGCCTTCATGCATATTCTTATTCCAATAAAAGTAGTATCCTATCAAAGTGCACAAGAGAGGGATGTTACGATCCCCCATTCTTTAAGGAATTTGTTCTTGAAATTTAATTTTCTTATAGAAAGAGTTGAGTTCCTCAAAATTCAGATCTAGGTCTTCTCATTAGTTTTTGCATTCAATACATGTTTAGGATTTGTTATTGTCTTTTGAAGCTTAGAAATGTAATATATGTCATAAATTCCTTATAGTTTTGTAGAGAATTCCTATTGACGTGCCACATTTCTAATCCATTCCATGACTGGAAAGGTACAATATATCCGAGTGCTAACTTCTTCCTCAATGTCTTACTTCCCCAAATGTCGTCTCGGTGTTGTTAACTTTACAAAAATCACGATCTCTTTCTGCAACTTCAAGATCTTTTATATACTACCGATGTAATTTTGCTACCGAATTTGTGTAGTTTTCAATTTAGCCTTCATTAGCTCTATGGTCTGCCATCCTTTTTTAATATCTAAAGCATCTTGTACACTTTGTCTTTGTCCTAAACTTCCCCAACAAAGTAATGATCATCACTTTTGTCCATCAAGAGCCTGAAGTAAGTTCATTCCAATAGTGGACTAATACATAAGCTAAATTGCCGAGCCACTAATTTTCCCAAAATCCAAAATACATGTTCATAATATATTTGTTGTACTTCCTTATCATTTCCTTATACTCCCTTCAACTACTATAGGAGCATCAACTAAATTAAAATATTATACGTCATCAACCGTCCTTTATTTACATATTTTTCTACCTTGAGGAATCATTTTACTTGAGAAGTTGATATTCTTACTATTAGGGATATGCCCTAGAGTCAATTTGTACTTATACTATTATCATTACATTTTATATAATAATATGAGGTTTTCTCTTCCATGAATAGTGCATTTTTTGTTTTGTGTTTATTAAGTACGTGACTTGATAGTAAAACCTTACAATGAATAAATGACTATTCTAAAACTGTCACTAATCGATTATTATTATTAAAATAATAATAAATTAAGATTAGTATGTTTGTGAGTTGATGGCTATGTTTTACTGGTCATGGATATTTGTGATATCAAGTCAAAACATAAATAAATGTTAAAGAACATTGTATTGGACATAACCCATTGTGAGAGTACCCCATGGAACATATCATAAGTACTTTCTAGCCCTAACGTTATTAAAAGTCTTTTGACCTAAATTCATCATAGTTTCCTACTTGATAAATTCTATATTTTGACGTTGTCTAAAGTTGTCTTTAACCAGATAATAAATTAGACTACTGTTGGATATAGAATAAATCAAGGAGAGGAATATGATTGATAATGAAGGAATTTGTCCCTCTCAATTATGGGACAGATATCCATGGGCCCTTTGATAAGTTAGACTGTTAAAATGAATGGTCGTACTCAAATATATCAATCTAAGATATTGATATCATTTGTTTGAACAGTATACTATGAAATCAAGAAATAATTGATTAAGC
Source organism: Voacanga thouarsii (assembly GCA_026120185.1). Taxonomy (NCBI): domain Eukaryota; kingdom Viridiplantae; phylum Streptophyta; class Magnoliopsida; order Gentianales; family Apocynaceae; genus Voacanga; species Voacanga thouarsii. The sequence goes on along the minus strand of JANUWF010001341.1, from coordinate 971,847 downwards.
TTAATAAGGATGACATACTCCGTGTCTTATGCTTAATTTGGATATTTTGTGACAAAATGACTAAATATAAAATTATGATTTGGTTGAAAGAGATCACTGATCTTCATTTAACATAGATAGTTATATTATTTTGCTAGAAATTGCTTATAACTTGTGGGCCATTTAAATGTGATTTGGGCAAACTGCCAGTGTTAAATGAACCTATAGGGTCACACAATAAGCGAACTTGATAGGTTATTTTTCTGTTAACAAGATTCGATGAAACTAGAAATATGTCTAAGTTAATCGAACCTAGAATATTTAACAGATACAATGAATTTAGAAATATGTTCACATTTGATGTATCTGAATGATGTCTAGATTATAGGAATCTAACTCAGTAAATTAGTTAAATTACCGAGATAATGGCAGAATCTTATCATATTAGTTTTAATTTAATTTAAATTTAAATCAAAATATGATAAGATATTATCAAAGTTGGACTCTATGAGGTTCGGAGGTGTTTTTAAAAAAACCCTAGCCGTCTTCTCAAGAGTTCCGTTCTGTAAAAAATATTCGTGCCTCCATTCACCAAAAAAATAAGCCTCTCAAACCCTAGGCACTAGCACTCTCGGGGTAACGAGTTAGTTCACTGTGTGTATCCGATAGAGGACGTTTGCACACTGCAGCGTCTGGTGATCGTTCGGGTTGCACGTACGACAGCACTATCAAAATCGAAAGATCTCGATTACGCCGAATAGAGGTAATTCTATAAACCTTTAGATCTTCTTAATCGTTATTTGGGTCTTTGGAAGGGATTCATGGATGTTTTTCGCATTTAGGAGTCCACGAATCCTAACACTTACTTTCCTTCACAATGTATCTGCTGCTGCAGTTGTTTAGCTATATGCTACGTAATAGCTCATCAAAATTCCTTCTAAAAATTTCTTCCATCTTTGTCAACATATTTTTGAATTCTTTTGGGGTGAAGTTACATTTCAAGCCTTTATAATCAGTGAAACTTTCAAAGGTTACTCCATACAAGTAACATTTCCACTTTTCCCAATGCAAACACAATAGTTGCCAATTTCAAATTACAAGCAAAATAATTTAACTTCATAAGACTTTAATTTCCTCAATATGCACATTATCGCTTCCTCTCCTGCATCAATACTTTCCCCAAACCTTCTTTTGAAGTATTAGTGTATACATTATAAAGTTTATCCATTACCAACAAGCTAGATTTGGAGATGCACTTAATAGTTGCATTAAATCTAAATAACTTTTCCCACAATCTTTAAATCAACCGTGGCAGAAGTGAGGCAAGTCTTAAAAATCCTTGAAGAAACATTTGGTAATATTCACCTAATCTAAAAAAACTCCATACTTTAGTTAGATTTTCTGGATGTTTACAATTTGTAATAATTCCAACTTTTGTAGGATTTACCAAAATTCTTTCCTTAGTTATCTTGTGTCCCATAAGGTTGATTTATCCAGTCAAAACTTAGACTTACTGAACTTAGCATACAACTTAGTTTTTCCTAACTTCTCATGCACTTTAAGCAAGTGCTTCTCATGTTCCTGAAAGTCCTTAGAACATGCCAAAATTTTATTAGTGAAAACAACAAGAAGATTATATAAATATGACTGGGGAACTTAATACATTAAGTCCATGATTGTTGCAGGAGCATTAATAACCAAAAAAGGCATTTTCACAAACATAGTGTGTCCATAACGTGTATTAAACGCAGTTTTAAGGATGTTCTTTCCTATGATTCTATCTTGATAATAACCCTGCTCTAGTAATTCTTGCAATTACTTATTCAACCTCTTCAACTTTTTCCAGTACCCTTTAATAGAGAGGTCATAGAAATTAGTTTAGTAATTAATACCAGAGTAAAAATAAATGCAGCTTCCTTTTCTATAGTAATTCTTTTATTTCAATTGGAAAAATATCCAATTGCTAATAAACCATGGGTGTATCTTTGGGTTTCTCAGATCAAGTTCGATTACTCAACAAATAGGCTAAATACTCCGTTAAACCTTAATAACAATTTTTGAGTCGTAACTCCAGATATAAATTAGTCATCCTATCTTACTTTCTTTCCCTTCTCGAATTCTAGTATAGCATTTCTTGGTATGTTCCTATAATCAACTCAGGTATGATATTGAGATAACCAATCTATGCCAAATATAGTATCACAATCGTTTATGAGTACATGTGTATGATATCTCTATTCAAAACTATATCTCCTACCAATGCAACCTATTCTAGACACACCTTATTATTATTCATTGGTTTCGCTAAACGAGTGCTAATTAACAGTTCACGGGGAATTTCCCTATTCTTAACCCTATCTTAAACAACAAAATAAGCAATAAAAGAATGAAAAAGATTTGATTCCATTAAAATCTTAGCCTCCTTGCCATCGGTAAAACTTTACCTTCTTCAACTACTGTTGTTCGCTACAATTCTGAGATCCATTTTATCCAAAATGACCACTTGCACTTTTGCCGATTGTTTATTTGCACTTGATTGAGAAGCAGAGATGGAGGCTTAATTGTCCTCATTGATCCCGATCTCGATCCTATATAATTTCTTCTTCGATTCACTCATTTTATAGATAATTTGAATAGGGTAATTTATGACTTTATACTCCTCTTTTCATACTTAAACCAATGAACGAATTACTTTTATTTAGTAGCTCATTCTTTCTCTGGAAATTTCCCATCATTTGCTGACTAGGTCCTCCAAGTCTTTTAGAGTTAAAAGATTGGAATCCCCTTTTTATTTCTTTATATAAATTGCTCCAAATCTTCTTGTTCAACTTTTGAGGTCCTTTCCCAGGGGTCACCTATCTTAGCTCTATTCCCGTTTAACCACGTTTAACTTTAGAGTTCTAGTGGAATCTAGCACATTAATGCTGGTGTAATCATATCCCTCCATATTTCAACAATACAGAGTTTCTAGTCCATAAAATATAATGCAAGCACATTATACAAGTGCACAAATCATTAACAGGTAGTCATAACTACTGTCACTTATGTAGATCATATTATATACACACAAAGCCCTTGAGTATAGAAAGTCCCCTACTAATCATTACTATTTGTCCCACAAACTGGGGTCTAAGGTCAAAGATACAGAAGAGTACTCATGTATATTCGATCCACAAAGTCCCTGACTTCAATTTCAACACTGACACCAAAGTTTGGATCACCGCTTAATTCATAACCTATTATCACATCACCTTCATTATCTTCTTTATTAAACTCATCTAAAGATGTCATGACTATCTCTTCTTCTGACTGATCAGAAAGGATTATAACTAATATCGGTGCCTCATGTTCAGAAATCATATCTATCTCTGTACAGGGTTTTCTACTGTTAAAAACCTATAACTCTAAACACTATTATAGATTCTACCATACTATAAGCTCTACTATCGAGAATCAAGTCCATATCTACTGCTTAATTAATTATCTTCCAATTTCTAAAGATCGATCTTATTCAAATTTGATAGTTTCGAATTACATAACTTATTTGGCTACTAGGCCACATCTAACCCAATAAGTTGTAATAAATACCTAAGCCTAGGCTCTGATACAAATTGTAACATCCCAACTACCCATGTCATAGTGGGCCTTGGCTTTGTTGGAGGTCGACCCATCTGATCTCCCAGATAATGGATCTTTATAATGATTTGCAAGTTAAAACACAAAGGAATCATTATATGATTTTACATTAAAACCCAAGTAGTACAAGGGGTACAATCACTGATACATAAATTTCTACCAAGAATATAACCTACAATATATCAGCTTGCTTGTTTCTACCTCATCACACTTTCACTGTGCAACTATGATTGCTAAACTGTACAACAAAATCTTAAAGAAAAATAGAGAGAAAAACACGTGTGAGTGAAAAACACTTAGTGAGTCTCATGGGTACTAGTGTTCTTCATAAAAATATATAAAAGAATTTGATAGTATTTTTCATTATTCAAAAATTGCTTTTTAATCCTTAGAGAGGAAAGCTCATTGTCTATTGTCAAAAGAGCTCATGCATATTTTGAAATCATGGTTTAATGGATAGCGATGCCCCACACTTAAAGAAAACATAACTAATCTCTTAAATGAAAATGTGCTACTAAAATAACATATGGTAACCTGGAACTATGTATAATAATAATAATAATAATAATAATAATAATAATAATAATAATAATAATAATAATAATAATAATAATAGTATTGAGCTTTTAATTATAAACCACATCATATTTTCAAAATACGTTTTAATTTCCAAATTCATATTGTAATTTCATTTGAAAGGAACATTGGTCCAACCAATAGCATTAATCTCCTTCAGAAGAAATATTAGTCCAACCAATTAATTTCATTTGTAAGGAACATTAGTCTAACTGATAGACTGGTATGAATAACTGAGTGCATATGCCACAATTAAACATATAACGCCAATCGTCATAGCCTGCCTTATGGCCCGAGTGTCCCATGCTTGTCCTCTATTTCCACTTTGAAAATATGTGTTGCTAGCTAAGGACAACTAAATCACAAATACTAACACCACGTGTAGAAAGAGATTACAGTCCGGACGTGGCTACCAACCGGATAGCATTCTCAAAGATCAAAGCAACATCTCAACACAACTCAATACTTTTCCCTAAATCAAAATTCGTTTCCAAAATGTTTTCTTTCTCAAAAATTTCAGTTTATTCCTAAGCCCAAAAAAATCATTCTTGAGGATAAAATATCACTTTCCAAATGTTTGTCCTATTCCATGTGATAATTTATTTTTATTTTTATAGTTAAGTGATCATAGAAAATGACATGCCGTTTATATAATGGACATGGTGTTTTGAAAGCAATTTTGCAATTATCATAAAACATCATACTATTTTGAAACAAAGCATCCACGTCAAGAACATATTCATGATATTAAATAAAACATTTTCCATTTAAATATGATGGAAAACATTTAGCATATCTATATATTTTGATTAAACTTAAAAGCGTGAAGCTTTAAGTACGAAAGTCCATGCTATGATATATCGGGGAAACACTTAGCTATATCAAGAAAGCATTTAGCTCTATCAGAAAAACACTTAGCTAAAAAGGGTTTAGAAATAGAGAGACTCATTTTGTGTGCTATTTCGATGTAATAATGTATATATCGTTCCTAGATCTTCCAAAGATCCTTATAGTGAGCAACCTATATCGAGAATCATTACATACCTCACTTAGTATTCTAGTATTCATAACAAATATATTCATACGGAACTAAAAATTCCATATTCTTTACTTCTTTATGGGAAATGAAAATGCACCTCTTAAACTAAGTCATACCTGTATATCCATTTCTCATCCTTTTTCTCAACAAGTATTTAAAGCCTTCGTCCACCATTTATCTTCTCCTCCATCCATCAATACAAATGAAAAACAAAACATAAATTCATTTTCCCTCAAAAACATTCTGCAGTTCTATGGCTTGACACCTTGTGGGATTTTTAGCATAGCTTTTAATTCACAAGTCTGATTGACATCAAACTAGTTCCAAAATATCCCTAAGACATTCCTTGATTATTTTCAGTTCATAAAATACCAAATTTCTCTTCTATTTTGTTCTGTTTAGATTGTAAATTTCCAACATTCAATTTCCATCATAGTTTGGCAGCCCATGGTATTTTCATCATAACTTTCTATCCACAACCCCAAATTTAGTAAAACATGTTCCAAAATCTTCGTAAGACATTTATCTTCATGTTGCAGGTCATAGAGCTCCAGAATCCACGGCCAATTTGTACTGTTTAATCCAAAAATAGACTTAGTTTAGACAGAGAACAACAAAATCTTCTGTTTTGCTTACTATTTCGTACCAAATATATCTTTCAATTCACATGTCCAAATCAATTCAAAAATTTGGGCCAAAATGCTCCTAGAATTCTTAACTTCAATCTCATAAATTTGGTTTGCATGAATCTATAAAAAATGGTATTGATTTACTGAGAGCAAAACAGCCTAATAGTCTCTATTATTCCTCCGTTTTCTTATTAAAACACATTATGCATTTATTCTTCTTTCACCATAATACATAAATATCACATAATTCATTCCATTTCCCACTTTAACACCCTTTAATCCCCTGATTTTAAGTCACAATTAAACCAGCGTTTTCATATTTAAACAACAACAAAACCAACAACCTTAACAAAAAACAATAATATTACAATTTTCTTAACAAATGAACCATTTTGCGCTTCACTTCTTACTTCCACTTGCATAACCATATGAAGCAATGATTAACCTGCTATAATACCTTCAAATCACCCTTAATTACCATACAAAAATACAGCATGAACTCTCATAGTCCACCGCCCCACAACATACACAAAAAACAACTCAACAACATTAATTTTCACTGCGCTTATTTCATAATCCTTCCATAGTTTACACCAAAATGCTTACCACATGCTACTTACCAACTTTAACTCCACAAGGGATGTGTTTTTCCTTATATATGATGATTTCTAAGCCAAGGATTTCCCAAGCTTTCTTTCTTTTTCTCTTCCCAAATCTCTCGGCAATTCCCTCTCACTCTATTTTCTCTATTTTCTTTCATTTTCTCTTTCTATTTTCTTCCTCTTCTTTTTTCCTTTCTCCACTTTCTTTTTTTGCTGGATTTCAGTGGCCAAATGGCCCCTCTTCACCGCCATCCTTCTTCTTATATAAGCTATATTAAAATAGCATGTGGTCAAATGGCTTATTAATAGTTCAAGGTGATTTAGTGGCTTTCTATTAGTTTGAGCAATCCACAAACTAATCCACGTGGCTTTCTTGTAGAAAGTTGTAGAAACTCTTGAAGTTTGATAGAAATCTTGCAAGACACTATATCTTGCATGAAGTTTCATACAACAAATCACCAAATTCCACCTAACTTCTCTAATGCCCAATCTCTTAAGAACATATAGCCTAATCATTTTAGACCACCTAATTTCTTGTAACCAATTATCAAGTGCCATTTGTTTCCTTGTAACCAATCATATAATGCCATCAAATTCTTTCCCAACCAATCATATCATGCCATCTAGTTTTTCATGCATCCGATCTTCTCATACATCCAATTATTTTATAACACGTACATTTTCATGCAATCAATCTCCTTCAGCCATATGTCCCTTTAAAACATTATCTTAATTCCATTAAGTGGGCTTTAGTTAAATTAAAGCCAATTTCTCTCTTCTTAACACATCGTGAGTTTCTCAACTTTAACTAATAAATTCCTTGAATCTACTTAATTAAGTTTGCTCAACCATGATTAATTGCATTTTATCATAAATAACCACTGATAGTGATAATATTCATCCCAATAAGGATAACTTTTTATTTTATCAATTTAATCTACAAGTTAAACTAAGCCTAATGGTGTCTATCAGATTTCTCGAATTCCTTAGTTTTTTCTTAATTCACGATAAAAAATTCCTCCGACGCCCCTCAAAATTTTTTTCTCACCAAAATATTGTTCTAATTAAACTGATCATTTCCTGTTCTAAGCCTTCATGCATATTCTCATAGAAATAAAAGTAGTCGTTCGTTAAAGTGCACGAGGGAGGGATGTTACACAAGAAAGGATTTAAGTGTGGAGGTAAGCGATAAGGCTAATCACATCTATATTTTCTAGTATTTTTTTATTTAATTATGATAAATTCATGTTTAAATCACTACTCACCACACCTTTTTCATCTTCTTTTTGTAGAAAATAAAGAAAATACTATTTCAAGATGATAAAGAAGAAAATGGAGGAAAATGGAGGAAAAATTAAGGACAATTGAAAAAGTGCAGATAAAGTAAGACAGCTTAGTGAAGTAGTTTCCCTAGGTCACCTGGAGAAAATCTGGTGGCCAAGGAGAGGAACTAGGTGGCCAATAGAAGTGAAGTCGCCCACAGTAAAACAAGACGGCCATTATGTTGGGGATATGCCCTAGAGTTAATTTGTACTTATACAATTGTCATTATGTTTTATATAATAATATGAGGCTTTTCTTTCCATGAATAGTGAGTTTTGTTTTGTTGGTCATCAAGTACGTGACTTGATAGTAAAACCCTACAATGAATACAATGACTATTCTAAAACTGTCCCTGATCGATTATTATTATTGGAATAATAATAAATTAAGATTAGTATGTTTGTGACTTGATGGCTATGTTTTATTGGCCATGGATATTTGTGATATCGAGTCAAGACATAAATAAATGTTAGAGAACATTGTATTGGACATGACCCACTGTGAGAGTACTTCATGGAATATGTTATAAGTACTTTCTAGCCAAAATAATATTGAAAGTCCTTCGACCTAAATTCATCATAGTTTCCTACTTGATAAATTCTATATTTTGACATTGTCTAAAGTTATCTTTAACCAGATAATAAATTAGACCACTGTTGGATATAGAATAAATCAAGGAGAGGAATATGATTGATTGTGAAGGAATTTGTCCCTCTCAGTTATGGGAGAGATATCCATGGGCCCCTTGATAAGTTAGACTGTTAAAAATGCATGGTCGTGCTCAAATATATCAATTTAAGATATTGATATCATTTGTTCGAACAGTCTACTATGAAATCAAGAAATAATTGATTAAACTTAATAAGGATGACATGCTCCGTGCCTTATGCTTAATATGGATATCGTGTGACAAAATGACTAAATATAAAATTATGGTTTGGTTCAAAGAGATCACCGATCTTCATTTCACCTGGATAGTTATAATGTTTTGCTAGAAACCGCTTATAACTTGTGGGTCATTTAAATATGATTTAGACACACTGGCAGTGTTAAATGAACCTATAGGGTCACACAATAAGCGAACTTGTTAGGTTATTTTTCTGGTGACCAGGTTCGATGAATCTGGATGATATCCAGATTATAAGAATCTGACTCGGTAAATTTATTAGTTAAATTACCGGGATAATGGCAGAATCTTATCATATCAGTTTTAATTTAATTTGAATTTAAATTAGAATATGATAAGATATTATTAGGGTTGGACTCTAAGAGGTTCGGGGGTTTTTTTAAGAAAATCCTAGCCGTCTTTTCAAGAGTCCAATTTTTCGATTGAGAACATTCGTGCCATTCTCTACCAGAAAAGAAAAAAAAAACCCTCTCAAACCCTAGGTGCTAGCACTCCCCGGGTATCGAATGAGTTCACGGTGTGTATCCGATAGAGGACGTTCGCATACTGCAGCGTCTGGGAGATTGTTCGGGTTGAACGGACAACAGCGCAACCAGAATCGAAGGATTTCGATTACAGCAACCAGAGGTAATTCTTAAACCTTAGATCATCTTAATCGTTTACTTGGGTCCTCGGGAGGGATTCGTGGATGTTTTCCGCGTTTAGGAGTCCACGAATTCTAACACATTGCATCCAGAGAGGAAGTGGCCTATGGAAATTTCCTAGGCCACCTAGGTGATGCCCAAGGAACAAAAATGGCAGTCCAGGGAGGTTCTAGGCTACCTTGGAGCAAATAAGGAAGAATATTGTGCAGAAACCTAGTAGCTTATAACTTCCCTAGGCCCCCTAGAACATCAAAAAAATTGCACCAGTGTAGATACTTGGCGGCCCTTCCCTAGGCCGCTAGATTTTTTAAATTCCCTGGGCCACCTATTTTGAGATAGAAACGTAAATTCCACTCATTTTTTAATATCCATGGACTTTTTAGCTATATAAACCCCTTATATACTTCAAAGCACTTGTTCTTGGACTTGAGTTTCTTTCTAAGAACCTTAGAAGGCTTAGTTTTCACATAAAATGAAGAGAAAGAGCAAGGGATTCAAGGAAGAAAAAGGGAGGCCTGCAAGAGGCTCTCAAAGAAGATGAAGAAATGGCTTATCTATGAGTGCTTTCTCACCATTCTCCTGTAATCTTACTTGTAATTTTTGTGCTAAGAATTGATTTTTAAATGTAGTAAAGGGTTGTAGGCTATTTTTATACCTTGGGATAATATATTTTTCTTAGATCTATGATTTTTACTCAATGCTGATTGGTTATTTATGCTTATTGGTTATCTTGGTTGAGTTGGGTATTTATTGATTTGTTTCAATTAAATATTTTTCCTTAATGATTTCAAAAGTTGGGGTTTAATTTAGGACACCTACTTGACTAATTTGACATTTCCCATTTTCAATTAACCCGAGAGGGAGGTTGGGAGTTAGTGCTAATGACCAATAGGTTCATGAGATTGCCTAGAGACGGGAATTTTGTGGCTTCTGGATGGTTTTGGTATTGTGAATGGTGGTTAATGCCTTATTGGGTTTGGTTAATTAGGCTAAGATACCGATTAATCAACTTAGGGATTACAGATCTTATAACTCGAGAAAGAGAGTGTCATAGATATGTGACTCACACCCGTGCCTATTGTTAGAATTCGTGGATCTAAGGGTACTAATCTTTAAGGTGTTTAATGAGGAAAATCTCTTTGTTACATTGCCTTTCTCTTTTTTTAATTCCTTGATGAACTTGTGACTATTCCCTGAGTGGGAACATGGTTGGTTTTCTAATATAGTGTAATTATTTGCAATTCATATATTTAATTAGTTAGACAATACGATAAGAGCAAAGTAGTGGTAATTGCTTAGTTCCTATGGATTCAATACTTGTTATTCTCTATACTATGCAATGGGTATACTTTCCTATATGTATGGTTTTAGTACTTAATATTTTAATTTTAAAATTTAATTTTTGTAGATTGTTTATACTATTTCTAATGCACGTAAAACACACATAAGGAATCTTGTTTGGCAAGAAGACATTTTAATGCAGAATGGTCAGTGTACACAATTACTTTAGACAAGACAAGTTAAGAACAAAATTTATCAAATGTAATAACTATACCAAGTAGCTCATTTTCAGTAGTAGTCTAATTCTCTTATGCCGCTATAAGAGTGTTGCTTGTGTAGCAGATGGGTTAAAAGTTCTGTCCTTGTCTTTATCGAAGTATCACTCCAGGTACATAATTACTAGCATCACACATCAACTCAAATGGAAGTGACTAATTAGGTGATACCGAGATGGAGGAATCATTAAATCTTTGCTTCAAAACATTAAAAGTGGACAAACGTTTATCATCAAATTTGAAATGCACATCTTTCTCAAGCAAGGATATATGAGGTTTCGTGATATTTGAAAAATCTAAAATGAACCTCTTGTAGAAACCTGCACGATCTAAAAAGTTTCAAATGGCTATCACTGGTGTAGGTGGATAAAGTTTCTCGATAGTCTCAATTTTTACTTTGTTAACCTCCAAACTTTTTCTTGAAATCCCATGTCCTAAAATAACACCCTCTTGACCCATAAAATGACATTTCTCCCAATTAAGAACAAGATTATTTTCCTTACATCTTTTGAGTACTTTTTCTAGATTTTATAAGTGTAACTCAAAAAGTCTCCAAAAATAGAAAAATCATTCATAAATACTTCATAATATCATCTACTGATCCCTCAAATATTGCTATTATACATCTCTAAAATGTATATGGACTATTATGAAGAACAAAAGGCATATGACGATAAGCAAAGGTACCAAATGAATAAGTGAAAGTGGTTTTCTCTTAATTTCGGAAGCTATAGGAATTTGAAAATAACTGGAGAATCTATCTAAAAGTCAGTCATACATTTGACCTACTAACCTTTCTAACATTTGATCAATAAATAGAAGTGGGAAATGATCATTTCTTGGCGCTTCATTTAGCATGCTGTAGTTAAATACACATCCTCCAACCCATGACTAATCTCATGGGAATAAGCTCATTCTTTTCATTAGGAGAGACCTCCATCCCTTCTTTCTTTGGTACCACTTGTGTTGGACTCACCCATATACTATCTGAAATAGGGCATATAATTCTTGAATGAAGAAGTTTGATCACCTTATCCTTTACTACATCCTTCATATTGGGATTGAGCCTTATTTGAGGTTATACCACAGGTTTAGCTTCTTCTTCTAACAAATCTTGTGTGAAGACTTATCCCTTTTATATTTGTTATCTTTCATGTAATAGCTCTCCCGTGCTTCTTTAAAACTTGGACCAATGGTGCCTTCTACTCTATTGTAAAATCTTTTGCACTAATCATAATTAACTTTTTTTCTTCACTTAAAAATGTATATTCCAAATGATTTGGCAATTCCTTCAATTCCAACTTAGGAAGATCTTCAATAGGTGACCTTATTCTTCCTAGACTTGTTTCCTCAATAATTTCAAAAGCTTCGAAAACAAGTTTTTCCTTCTTCTCATTTAAATATGCCACAATATTCCCCAAGAATCCATTTACTTCTACTATTTTATCATCTTTAAACAAAATTGTATCCCAAGAATTCTCAATCAAATGATCTTGCATACAATCACAAATGCACCAATCGAGAATACTAATCATAAAACATGAATCATCTTATATGGATGCATATTTCATGCCCGCAGGTATTCAAATAATGAGCTCTTCATTCTCAACTCTAAGTATCAACTTCCTCTTATAAACATCTATATTGGCTTTCATAGTGGCTAGGAAAGGTCTAGATAAAATTAAGCGATGTAATGCCCGGCCTAAAACCAACCTTAGAATTGGAAGGGAACATGTATTGCATAGCATTTCAAGTATGCATATGAAACTTTGCATACATCTACATGTACTTTGCTTTATATGTTTTTGGCTTGAGAGAGAGATAATTATATAAATGAAGGAATTACCTTGAATATGTGTATAAGTATATATGTTATGGTGTTAGTTGAGGGGATGAATTAAAGATGAGATAAAGGTGAAATTAGTAGGTGAGAATAAAAGCGAACAAAAGAATTAATGTGGTCTAGTGGTTAGAGCTTTGAGATTAGTTTATAACAATATGAGTTCAAATACCAGCTTATACAAAAATTACTTTGATTCCTTCTCTTTTTTTAATTCCTTGGCTTGTTAATCCCTCTTAACCACCATTTATACAATTTTTGAACTCCTAAAACATAGGAGTTGTGTATTAAAGGGATTTGAATAGAATTTAAACTTCTACTTTTACTGTTCTTGTTTTTAGCTTCCTTAAATTTATTTTCTTCGTATTCTTGTTACATCCCCTAAAGGATAAGAGGCTAACCTATCCTTATAATAAGCTAGATCATCTGGAGTTATCTCAACTAGAGTAGCAACTTTCTATACTAGTATTCGAAGAAGTGTGTTGGTACAGATGTTGTATGAGATGTGAAAGAGATTTTTAACTTAAAGACTACTTTCTGTTTGGTTTCTTGGTTTGCCGAGTTCTAGAGGTGGGATTCTATTTATTTAAAATTTTGAAGATTTGAATAGAGAATGTTACGAAGTTCAAATTTAAAGCCCCCCAAAATTCTTCCTAAAAAGCTTACCATGGCATTTGAATTTAAACTTTGTTAAAGCTTATTAGAAGTAATTTCTTGCCTTTTCTCTCTATAGTAGCCAGCCATTTTCCATCCTAATTAGTTCATCTTTTACTCCTTTAGTTGGCTTGGATGAGGCTTAGGAGAAAAATAAGGAGCAAACTCTCTTACAAAATTTTAAATTACAAGTTTAAATCTCTTCCAAAAATTAAACTTCCTATACATTCTCATAATCATTCTCTTTTAGTTGAAGGCATTCTATTGCTTACAGATTAAAGCTCAAAACATAGGAGCTTGCTCTCTCTTCCTTTCTCTCAGATATTTAGTTAACCAAAGTCATAAACCTAGGAAAAGGTAATTTGAATTTGAAGACTCCATTTTGAAAACCAAAATCCCTACAAACCTTCCTATTATTTAGCTCGGACACACTTTTTTCTTCATCCTTTTTTCTTTCAATTTCCCACTCTAGAAGCACACAACCAAAAAACTCATTATATACTTTCTATTGTCCCTTCTTCTCTTCTCACACCAAAATAGAGCACACTTCACTCCTCATCTCTTCACAAAGATTCTCCCCTAATAATTCTTCATTCAAACTTTATCTTTTGAATTTGGAAAGCCTTTGTTTACTCCTAGAACACTCATAAATAACATATAAGACCAATTTTATTTCACATTCTTCGAATCTCTTGACTCCTGTCTACTCTCTCATTCTCTTCTCACAAAAATTGATATATACATTTCTCTCGTCTCTCCCTCGGTTTACCATTTTCCTCTCAAGAGAGCAAATAGTTGCACATGTAATCTTCTCTCCTTTTGGTCTCTCTTTGTTAGAGCACAACGTCACCCCATCTACTGCATAGACCTTCGATTTCTTTGACATTCAAATAGTCGACGCTCACACGCATACAAGAACACCCTTAGTTCTACACACCCAAGACAGATCTTCTTCTTCTTGAATAATTCTTCACAATTACACTCCACCCTCATCCTACGATTTTAGACATATTTTCTCCATTCAAAATATTTTGAATTTGAAGTTCAAAAGTATAAACTAACTCCTAAAACATCTCCAAATATTATCCTATCTAGGACATAAGACACACACCACTCCCCTAGTTCTCTCAGTCTCTCTCACTCTTAAGTCTCTCAAACACGAACAAAACACCCACACTGCATTCTTTTCCCTATCTCTCCCACAATTACTCCCTACTCTTACAAATACAACCAAAGCACGCAAAATCCTCTATCCCTCTCTTCTAGATCATGTCCACTACTCTTCCCTTCAACTAAAATAAAAGCACCATGCACACATCTTGCTCACTCTCCATTGGCTTCAACATCCATGTCACAAGAATAAGGTAAATAATGTTATTCTTTCTCTTTTCTATTTATTCTTTCTATTTTCTATATCTTCATCACTTAAAACTTATATTGCATTTTTCCTTCTCTCTTCCATTCATAGTTCAATTTATCAAGATGAGCTTTAAAGAATACTCATCAACGCTATCCATTTCGCGAGATAATTAAACTTGACTTCTAACAAGTAAATTATGTTCCCTCTCTTGTTCTATTTTAATTTTTATACCCAATAAGTTGATATTATGAACTCACGGATGTTAGGTTATGCATGTGTAGATCTTGAATCTTTATCTATGGTGATGGAATGTATTATGAGTATTACATTGAATATATGGATTTGGTAGAAGAAATTTGCTATCATGATGTTTTATTTTGGAAGTATGATGAAGTTATATTGATATAGGGATATATGTCAAATGATAAGGCTGGAGATCTATTCTTGTAGTGCATGTTTGCTATGAATGGAATCTATTGTTATAGTTATGAAACTTTGTTTCGAATATCTTGTGATTTCCTAGAGTTCATGGATATTATTTTTTGACTCTAATATATTTGAGCCTACGTTTTTTGGTAACCCTTTCTATGAATATTTAAGATATTTGAGGTGCCATAGAAAGTATGTCGATGAATAATACTTTATTAAATGTGGTAACATGCATGTGTGTATGTTTTGGCATACGTTTTTATGAATTCATAGAGTAGGTTATGATAGAGGGCCTTTGTACCTTTTGGTAGGTGGAATTAATTCTTATTGTCAAAAAGCAAACAAGTGATTGAATTTTTTAGAGAATAAGATCGAGTACGTCCTTTACATAAATTCTTTGTTGAATGATACTTTAATTTGCTAGTCAAATGCTATTTGGAATACTTTATCAATGGAAATGGTACACTTGGTTTGCAAATATGGATAATCATTTTCTTTTAAAATTAAATGATGCTTTTTCAAATTGAAGCACTGAAAACAAAATATTCAATTTCTCTGTTGATGTTTTTAAACTAGAACCTATACTAATCTATGGTTGCATACCTAAGCCAACATTGTTATATTTGTTTGAGAATATCCCTCAGAAAGGATAGGACATTTTGAATACTGAATAAGAGTATGCTACTGTTAGAAAATATATTATTTTCCAAAACCATAATTTTGAAAATTTGTATTATTTTCTAACAGCTTGGGATCAATTATGCCTCAAGCCCGGTTTAGCTCCCAGTGAGCCGAGGCTTGGGAAAATACACACACACACACACACACACACACATGAAAAAAAAAAAAAACCTTCAAGTTTTGCGACAATTTTAGAGAACTATTCTCTAATTGAATCTAAATTTTTTTCTTTTTCCTTTTTTTTAATTCATTCAAAACTTTTCAATAGACCAAAGCCAGAAACAATTCAAATTTGTTTAGGGAATAATTTCCTTGTTATTCAGTTATAGAAACAACACACACAGAAAAACATTTTTCCTTTCTGCAAGAATTAGCACGTTAATTCTTGTCAATAATTATTCTATAACTTTTACAGAAACATATTCACGAGACCAGAGCCCACAGAATCAAATCTATTTTTTTTTCTAACAACTCTCGTGAAAATGATTTTCACAGAGGACACAGTGGCAAACAACAAAATGAATTTCATGGCCAAAACACAACTATTAATGCATAAACAAAGTCTCTCTGTTAGGAATTCTCATGCAAAATCATAATTGTGTAGTGGAAGAAATTATAATTCCACAGCGAGGATCACCGTTTATGCATTAACGAGATCAAAATAGGAAAGAATTCATACCTTTAGGGAAGCCTCTGTGAATTAAAATTTTTCCCCTTTGATCAAATCGTGGTGCAATATAGCAATTTGTACAGCCTTAGAATGGATTCGCTTCCGTTCCATCAACTAACCACAATCCAAATGTTGCATTATCTCTAATAGAAATCTACACAAGTCCGATTGCTCAAGCAAAACCAAAACCCTCTGAAAAGCCGTGACTTGGGGATTTTTTGGCTCACATGGGTAATGGCTTTGTGATCATGAGGAGGATCCAGGATGCAATTCCTTTTGTTAATATAAAAAAAAAAATAAATTCCTTTTCTTTGTTTAGTCAACGATTCCTGTTTTGTCTTCTTGCTTAGCCCATGGATGTTTTTTTGTTTATTTTTCAACTTGCACCCAAAATTTTGACAAAGTTAGTGTTTTGGGACTAAAATAATTTTTCCAAAAATTCTTCTTTTGGAAAAATAATATATTTTCTAAAATAATGATTTTATATTATATATTATTTTAATTCCTAAAATATGGTTTTAGAAATTAATATATTTTTTAAAATATTGATTTTAGATTATATATTACTTTAATTCCTAAAATATGATTTTAGAAATTATTATATTTTCTAAAATATTGATTGTAGAATTTATTCTATTTTTCTAAAATAGTCATTTTCCAATTTGAAAAACCTTAGGAAGGGGGGGGAGGTGGATAAGGTTTTTGGCAAACTAAAAAAAAAATTCAAATAATTTGATATACAGAATAATAATGATCATCAAGTTTCTTGGACCGACTTTATGCTGAGAAAGAAAGTTATTCAAGAACTCTTTGAGATATATTTAGATTCAGACTAAAGAAAGAAATACAAAGCAGTCAGTGACATATGAAAGGAAATGAGACACATAATGTATAGTGATTCGATCTACCAAGATCTACGTCCACTACCTTAAGCTCATAGTTAAGGATATTCAACCAGATTTCATTTACTTCACATAATGAAATCAAACCGTACCACAAACAAGAGATGACCACCACATTTGGTTTTCCAAAACCTCTCCATCAAACACTCACATGAAGGTTCACCCTAAATGGATTTTACACCATAATCTTGTACTACAAAGGAGATTGAATATCAATAGAACAGTAAAAGCTCACCTGTTTAACTAGATGTTCTCTAAGGTACAAAGCACAAACACTTTTACCTTCAACACAATATAAGTTCACATTGAAGCACTTGATAAAAGGAGATTTTTGTAAATTGTTAAGCAATAGTGTTTCTTAGAAGAATGTCACAAAAATCTTGTGCCTAATCTTGTTTATAGGCTATTTATAGAGCCAAAATGTGAAGTACCAACGGCTATGAAATGGTTATAATTTTTCTGTTAAATTCACTTATGTTTTGGACTCAAGTTTCAGATGACGATGCATCCAAAAGGTAAATCCAAAAAATCACTTTTTCAGGAAGAAATATTTCAACACTTTTTGCAGGATTTTGGACGAAGCTTTTAGATGCAAAAACATCCAAAACTATTCAATCCAAAATTTTGAGATTTTCAAAACTTTGAAATCTTTTTCTTTGTGTGCTTCAAGGTAGAAATCAATTGAATTAAAAGATAAAGAGACATAGGAATTAATAAGAAATACCTTAATAACATTTGCTAGTATAAAGTTCTTGTATAAGGACTTCTTGGTATGCAACCCCATATACTTTGAACTTCTTTTTGATCTTCCATACTTGAAATTCATTGTTCAAGAGTTGCTTATCAATCAAAATTGAATGCCTTAGAAGAACTGAGGTCAAACATGTCCTATCATTTATAGATTACACAAGTTAATTCATATTAATGTTTGTCATAAGTCAAAACATAGGAGAAAGCCCTTAGGGCTAACAATCTCCCCCTTTTCGAGTGATGACAAACTTGATAAAAAAAAATATGATATATATAAAAATAGTATGTGTAGTATGAACATGTTAGATAGAGAGAAATAAGAATAGTTTTCATTGAAATGCAATATCTCATTATAGGTCTCAAAGAGTGCTTATGAGATTAAGATAGATAATTTTAGAGCATATACTCACAAACATGGCTCAATGAGCCTCTGGCATAGCCTATCTCCATATCCTCCATCCTTCCGTCACTTGATTATTCCATAGAGAAATAATGATACAATGACTTTATAAAGAATTTATTGTAGGCAAGTTATATGATGAGATGCTCCCCCTTAATATTTGCTTATATGAATATTTCAAAATGAGAGGGAAAACTAAAATCAATTTTATACGTCCAAAATGTATGTTCAAAACATTTGTGAAAGTATGTATGAAACCATTATGAATACGAGTTTTGGATGTTCAAAAGGTGTGTCCTCAAAACATTATGAATATTTTAAAAAGTATTTTTGGATCAAGAAAGTATGAGTCCAAAACTCCCCCTGACATACTACACGGGATAATGGATTTTCTAGATTTTCAAAGCATTTTAAACATAAGCAAAACAATCCATTTGACTGACATTTTGATTTTGTGACAGAATTATATCCACATCTTCTTAGATTAGTCTTAAAGATACTTTCAAAGAATACTTTTGGATAAAAAGATTTGAGCCACCATAAACTAAAATCAGAGATGATCAATTTTTATATCAAGTAGTTCATAAAGAAAACGTAGAAAATCAAGCATAAGGTACTATAAGCAGAAGTTTAGCCAAAAATTATCCTAACATTCCAAGCAGAAACTTCCAATAATTTTCCAATAATCATATCCAGTAAAACATTTTCAGTCAGTTTATATTTGCAGCAACATTAACAATTTCCTAAACAGTATCATATTAGTTCATATTCATATCAGTCTAATATCTTCTCTCCTTTCATATCTTAACTAATATCCCAGTCATTCTTGCAGTTCAATATGTATCATAACAGTTCATATAAGATCAGTTCAATCTTCTCCCCCTTTGTCATCAATCAAAAAGAGTAATAGCAGAAAGAAAGTAGAAGAAATAGAATTTAGATAGACCAGAATTTAAGCAGTATGCAGAATTTTAGCCGTTATCCTTGTGCATAATTTAAAAACAGGAAAGTAAATTGTTTAATTTATAGAAAGTAAATTGTTTATGATGTTAGAGACATATCAACTAAATATCATGCTACCCAACTGGTCTTCTTGGGAGATGTTAATGGTTTCAGCTTTTGATTCGGCACCCTTTTTAGAGTGTTGACTAGCAATCCTGTTGGATTTTCTTTTCACCACCACATGTTTTTGTCTCTTATCAGATGAGACATGAGGTTTAGAGGATGCAGAAGGTGCAATAGTTTCCTTAATCAGAGAATTTTTTTGGGTTTGCTCAGTAGCATGCTCTTCCTCCGCAGTAGGTAGATCAGTTTCTTTTTCAATGACAAGTTCATCTCTTGTTTCCTTTTCTTGAGCAAACATTGTAGGGGTAGACACTAGTGCATCTATTTTTGCAGTCTTTTCTACTACAGTCAATCTATTTCCAAGACTTTGAAGTTCAGAACTGAGATTATCCAATTTCATAGCCAATAAGTTGATAGCATCTAATATACTCACCGATAATCCCTCATCCTTTTCTTTCCCTTTAGTAGAGGATTCTGCCTGAGGATCATCTTCAAGCCTTCTTTTTGTTCTAGCAATAGGAACAGACTTTCCTTCAACTTCAATTTTCACCAAATTTTCTCTTTCTTTACCCCCAATGTCTCTCAGCAACTTCCATCCATTACCCATTCTCACATAACTCATTCTCTCAAAGGAGTTAAAGCTGTAAACATTCATCTTTGTTGGAACACAAGCAGCTGAATTTAAATCAACATGAAAATGACTGAACACTCTAGATAATAATTTCCATAAGGCAGAGCTTTGCTTGATGTATTCCTTGATTGCAGCATTAAATTAGTAGCTAAAAACCCAAAGTTTATTTGCCTTCCCTCTTCCAAGGCCAACACGATTATCATTTGTAGGATGCTTATGGAGGTCTTATGTCCGTAGCTTGGAACTACCATAGTGGAAACCATATGGTGCAAAATCCTTCAAACTCCATTAAGCCATTTTGTATTTCTGTTACCAGAGTTCACAAAACTCTTCCCCTCAGTAAAGATTTCCTCAAATTTCTTCAAATCAAAGATATTATTTCCCTTTGGAAATTTGATCAACTCAAAATAATGAACTCCAGCACCCCTCACATCACAGATCCTATTTAACAAACGGTGATCAAACTCAATATCTTTTTTTTTTTTAACTCTTTACACATACCATCGAATCATAAAACCACCCCTAATTTCCTCAAGACAACCTTTTCTTAAATTTGCATAAATTCCCAAACAAGTGGAGTAAATTATTTCTCATTGGCAGAAAGTAAACTACCCCACCCAATGTGTTCAAACATATCTAATACTTTTAAAAGATTTAGAAAGGCTGAAGGGTTTGCACGGTATCCAGAAATAACTATTCTATTCCTTGAACCCCAGTCATTATAATCAGTTTCACATTTAGAGTCTATGAAATGGAGTACCTGATTTCTAGAACTCACTTGTTCCGGAGAAGACTTTGATGAGTCATAGTGTGACGCCGAGAAGTCCGGTGGAAAGAGACTTCTTTCCCTTTCACTTTGCTTGAAGTTAAACCCTTCTTCTTTATCTTCGTAGACATTTTGTGCCCCTTCTTTTGTTTTGGTGCAGAAGATTTCATTTTTGCCATTCGTAACATTAGGGCTTTTTCTTTTTGGACTGGTCATTTTCTTTGAAGAAGAAGAACACAGAGAGTTTTAGAGGATGTCGGTTACAAATATTTGGAGAAAAATCAGAGTGCTTTGAATGTCTGGAGAAATGTGATATAAAGTGCATTGAAAAGATAAATTTTTCACAGAAGTTTAGAGAGACGCGCAAACCAACTTTTTAAAATTCAAAAATTAGAATATAGAGAAATATAAAGTATATAAAAAATGTTTTGAATTTTGGCCCAACCTGAAATAATCATCAAAATGAGACTTTTCAGGAATGTATTTTGGATGCGAGAGTTAGACTAAAATACTGCGTCCAAACAGTTGTTGGTGTGATTTGGATACAAGCACTGTATCCAAAAACCTTTTCTTCACTAATCCTGCAAAATAAAGAAGACTTATGCCAAAAGGTTATATATCAGATTTTTGTAATTCCCAAACCTCTTTTCATATTGTTGAATCTTTTTTCAGCTTGAGGTTTAGTGAAGATATCTGTAAGTTGTTCATCAGTTGAAATATATTCAGCACACACATCGCCTTTGAGCACATGATCTCGAATGAAACGATGTTTAACTTCTATATTTTTTATCCTAGAATGCTGAACAGAATTTTTTGTTAGATTGATAGCACTTGTATTGTCACACAATATTGGTACGCAATTAAAGTTAAGACCAAAATCTAGTAATGTATTCTTCATCCATAAAATTTGAGCACAACAATTTCTGACTGTAATGTATTCAGCCTCAGTGGTGGATATGGATACACATGCCTACTTTTTATTGTGCCATGACACAAGAGACTGTTCAAGAAATTGACAATGGCCACTAATACTTTTTTTTCCAACTTTATAGCCTACATAATCTGTATTAGTGTATCCTCTAAGATCAAATGTATTAGTGTGAGGATATCGTAACCAATAATCATATGTGCCAATAAGATATCAAAGTATTCGTTTTACTGCACATAGATGTGATTCCTTTGGACAAGATTGAAAATGAGCACAAAGACATACTGAAAACATAATGTCTTGTCGGCTAGCAGTAAGATAAAGTAGGCTTCCAATTATATCTCTAAACTTATGTTCATCTACTTTCTTACCCTTTTCATCTTGATTAAGTTTTATTGAAATACTCATAGGTGTGCAGATTTCTTTTGCTTCATTCATTCCAAATCTTTTGAGCAACTCTTTTGCATACTTAGCTTAATTTATGAAGATCCCATCCTTGGTTTGCTTAATTTTCAGTCCAAGAAGGAAGCTTAGTTCTTCTATCATACCCATTTTCGAAATCTTGCTGCATTGTCTTAGCAAACATCTTGCATAAAGAGTCATTAGTAGCACCAAAAATGATATCATCAACATAGATTTGAACAATTAGTAGATCACCAGAGTTATTAGATTGGATGAACAAGGTGGTTATCAATCAGGCCTTTTGAAAAACCTTTCGAAATCAAGAAACCACTAAGCCTCTCATACCATGCTCTTAGTGCTTGCTTTAATCCATAAAGAGCTTTAGAAAGTTTGGAAAGTGCTCATGAATAAAACTAGGGGGTTGCTCAACATATACTTCCTCTTCAATAAAACCTTTTAGGAATGCACTTTTAACATCCAATTGATAGAGCATAAAATTTTTAATGGATGCAAAAGCAAGAAGCATTCTTATGGATTCCAATCTAGCAACAAGAGCAAATGTCTCATCAAAATCAATACCTTCTTCTTGATTAAATCCTTAGGCAACTAATCTAGCTTTATTTCTAATCACAGCTCCATTTTCATCAAGTTTATTTCTAAATACCCTATTTGGTACCAATAACAGGACGATCAAGAGGTCTAGGGGCAAGTTTTCAAACTTGATTTCTTTCAAATTGGTTTAATTCTTCTTGCGTAGCAATAATCCAAAATTCATCATACCATGGTATATCAACATAGTTAGATTCTATATTTGAGAGAAGAGCAAAGTTGTCAATGAAATACCGTCTAGTTTTAACTCTATAGTTTGGATCACTAATGATTTGTTCTTTAGGATGACTTATTTTGTATTTTCAATCTTTTGGCAATTGTTAATTTATAGAATCTTCAGTTTGTTCTTTTCCTTGTTTAGCTTGCAGTGCTTCAATTTCTTTTTCTTTTGTATGAGTATCTAGCGGTGGAGCTTTAAGTTGATCTATTCTGGCTTTCTTTGAACTTTCCTACATCATCATCATCTCTTTTTGAAGTATAAATGTTAGATTCATCAAACACAACATGTATGGATTCTTCCACACAAAGAGTTCTTTTGTTGTACACTCTATATGCCTTTTTATTGGAAGAGTATCCAAGAAATATGGCCTCATTAGACTTACTGTCAAATTTGCCAAGATTATCTCGGATATTTAGGAAAAAACATTTACAGCCAAACACTTTAAAATAATAGATAGATGGAGTTTTGTCAAATAGAAGTTCAGAAGGAGTTTTTCTCAAAAACAGTCTCAGCATAGCTCGGTTTACTATATAGCAAGCTGTACTAACAGCTTCAGCCCAAAAATATTTTGGAAGGGCATTTTCACAAAGCATTGACCTAGCCATTTCTTGCAAAGTGCAATTTTTCCTCTCAACAACACCGTTTTGTTGAGGAGTTTTGGCTGCTGAAAAATTGTGAAAGACTCTATTTTTATCACAGAAGTGTGTAAATTCATTGTTGCAAAATTCTTTACCATTATCACTTCTTATAGAACTCAGTTTACATCCAATAGAGTTTTGGATGCATTTAATCAGTTTTGAAAAATCTAAAAAGGCTTCATCCTTTTGTCCAAGAAATAAAGTTTAAGTGAATCTAGAGAAATTATCAACTAGTGCATATGCATACTTCTTACCTCCAACACTAACAGTCTTCAGTGGTCTAAACAAATCCATATGAATTAATTTGAGAGGTTTTGAGGCTGAAATCATTTTCTTGGGTTTAAAGGAGGTTTTGATTTGTTTTCAAAATTGGTATGCATCACAAATTTTGCTTTTATTAAACTTTATTTTGGGCAGTCCCCTAACAAACTTTTTTGAAGACAGTTTATTTACTAAATCAAAATATACATGACCTAATATTCTATGTTAAAGATAACCATCATTGTCATGTACGGATAGGCATCTAATACTATTAGCTATAAGATCATTTAGAAAGAACACATATACATTTCTAATACATTTGGCAGTAAAGATTGTTACAAGATTTGAGCTGTCCATTATAGAGCAAGAATCCTTTTCAAAGATAACTTTGCAGCCATTATCACATAGTTGTCTAATGCTAAGCAAGTTATATTTCAAATCATCAATAAGTAATACTTCTTTTATATTGGTTAAGGAACGTTTACCAATATTACCAATGCTAAGAATCTTTCATTTCTTCTTGTCTTCAAATGTAACGAATCCTTCATTTGTGGTCTAAATATCCTCTAACAAAGCTGCATTTCCAGTCATGTGTCTTGAAGAACTGCTGTCCAAGAACCACTTGGTGAAGCTCATAGAATGTGCCTATACATAAGAAGGAAGAATGATTTTTGGTACCCACACTTTCTTAGGTCCATGAAGGTTAGTAACATTTCCTTTGATTTTCCAGAATGTTATTCCATCGGATTTCACTTTTCTTTTAATAAGACATCCTAAAACTATATGTCCTGGTTTTTCACAATATGTGCATGCTTTGTATGTTTGGCAACATACGGCAGATTTAACAAATTGAGACTTGTTATTTTTGTCCTTATTCCTATGTCCATATCCTAAGCCATTTCGATTTCCAGCATTAACAAATCTAGGCTTGTGAATTTTGTCCTTATTCTCATGTCTATATCCTAGTCCATTTCAGTTTCTAGCTTAATGTTGAGTTCTAAATAATTTTTCTAGATTACTTTTACCATTTGTGAATTTTTCAATACAAGTGGTAAGATCATTGACTCTATTTTTCATGTCATTAAAAGTACTAACCATACTTTCAAGAGTTTGAATTCTATCATACAAATTTCTATTTTCCAGATATGCATATTGTAAAGTAGTCATGATCGCATCTTTTTCAATAATAGTACTCACATGTGACTTAAGAGAAATTTTGTTTTCATTTAACAACATTTTGTTCTCATTTTTTAAACAGTTAATCTTCAACTTCATTTCTTTATTTTTTCTGGACAGTTTTTTAGTTCATGAAACATATCAATTAACAGCTCATTCATATCATCATACTTTTCAGTCAAAGATATAAGCGAATTAGACATGAAATTAGATGTAGAAGGGTTTACCTCATTCTCCATGGGCATGAAGCATATGTTGGCAATTTTATTCTCAAATTCTTCATCTTCAGAATCCGTCCCATTTAAGTCTCAAGTTCCCATCAATCCTTTACCTTTCTTTGCTTTAAGGTTTTTCTTCTTTCTAAGCGTTCTTCCTTTCTTACTTTTTGCAACTAGACAATCAGCAATGAAGTGATCAGTGCTTTTACATTCATAACATTGAGGTTTGAATGCTGGGGTTTGTCCTTTTTTTCTTACAAACTTCTTTCCACTTTTGTAGTTTCCTTTGTTGAACATTCTTCTAAATTTTCTTGCTATCATAGCCAAATCTTCATTATCCGTTTCCATACCCTCACTGCTTTCTGATACACTTGTTTCTTCATCTTTATTTTCAACTTTCAATGCTATTCTCTTTTTGCCTCTATCATGATCATCAGATTCTTGAAACCTTTTAAGTTTCATCTCATGAGTTAGAAGAGATTCGATTAGCTCTTTGGTTGGTAAGGATTTTAAATCCTATGATTCGTCCACTACAAGAGCTTTAGACTGCCAGCTCTTTGGTAAGGCATCTAAAATTTTTCAATTTTGTTCCCCAAGGGAATAAACCTTCCTGTAAGCTTTGAGACCATTTGAGATATTAGTGAATCGCATGAAATATCAGTGATGCTTTCATTCAACTTCATTGTGAATAATTCATAATCATGAATCAGAAGCCCCAGTTTTGATTCTTTGACTTGGTTTGTCCCCTCGTGGGTGATTTCAAGTAATTTTTATATTTTATGGGCTGAATTACAACCACTAACTCGGTTGTATTCAGTCACATCTAGTGCACAACATAACATGTTCATAGCCTGGAAATTTAAAGTCATCTTAGTATTATCTTCAACACTAAACTCCTCATTCTGTTTACGTAATTTTATGCCATCAACAACTTTTAATGGAATAAAAGGACCTTTTTCTATCGAACTCCTTAACTCAAATTGATAGAACACACATAAATTTTAATTCAATTTTTCTAGAATGTGTAGTTCTTTCCATTGAACAAATGAGGTCGATTTGTTGAAGATCCTTCAACATATGGAAGAGAGGATGAGCTTGCCATGAAGATCTTTTCTATAAGGTTGTTAAACCAAGAATATGTAGATCAAGCTCTAATACCAAATGAAAACCTTAGAAGGGGGATGAATATGGTTTTTGGCAAAAAAAAAAAAAAAAAAAAAATCAAATCGTCTGATATATAGAATAATAATGATCATCAAGTTTCTTGGACTTACTTTATGGTGACAAAGAAAGTTATCTGAGAACTCTTTGAGATATATTCAGATTCAGACTAAAGAAAGAAATACAAAGAAATCAGTGACATATAAAAGGAAATGGGACACATAATGTATAGTGGTTTGATCTACAAAGATCTACGTCCACTACCTTAAGCTCACACTTAAGGATTTTTACCAGATTTCATTTACTTCACTTAATGAAATCAAACCGTACCACATACAAGAGAGGATCACCATACTTAGTTTTCCAAAACCTCTCAATCAACACTCATATCAAGGTTCAGCCAAATGGGTTTTACACTATAACCTTGTACTACAAGCGATATTAAATATCAATGGAACAGTAAATGCTCACTTATTTGACCAGATGTTATCTAAGGTACAAAGCACAAACACTTTTACCTTTGACACAATATGAGTTCAATTTGAAGCACTTGATAAAAGGATATTTTTGTAAACTATTGAGCAATAGTATTTCTTAGAAGAATGTCACAAAAATCTTGTGTCTAATCTTGTTTATAGGCTATTTATAGAGCCAAAATGTGAAGTACCAACGGCTATAATTTTTCTGTTAAATTTACCTGTATTTTAGACTCAAGTTTCAGACAATGATGCATAAAAAAGATAAGTCCAAAAAGGCACTTTTTTAGACAGGAAAATTTCAACACTGTTTACAGGATTTTAGACGAATCTTTTGGATGCAAAAACATCCAAAACTACTTAATCCAAAATTTTGAGATTTTCAAAACTTTGAAATCTTTTTATTTGTGCGCTTCAAGGTAGAAATCAATTTAATAAAAAGATAAAGAGACATAGGAATTAATAAGAAATACCTTAATAACACTTCCTAGTCTAAGGTTCTTTTATAAGGTCTTCTTGGTATGCAACCCCATATACTTTGAACTTTTTTTTTTTTTTAATCTTCCATACTTGAAATTCAATACTCAAGAGTTTCTTATCACTCATACTTGAATGCCTTAGGAGAACTAAGGTCAAACATGTCCTATTACATATAGATTACACAAGTTAGTTCACATCAATGTTTATCATAAGTCAAAACATAGGAGAAAGCCCTTAGGGCTAATACAATTAATTTTAGCAAATATTATATTTTCCAAAATATTAAGTTTAGAATTTATTCTATTTTTTCAAAATAAGGATTTTGGAATTAATTGTAGGAATTAGTATATTTTCTCAAATGGGTTGGATTTTAGAAGTGATTTGGAAGGGAAAATCTCATTGAATGAGCGAAGAAAAAATAATTTTCTTTTAGAAACTGACCAGCAAGCGGGACCACCGTTTTTTCCAGATAAGGGGACCAAAAAGTTATTTTTCTCAAAATTTGATTTTGGAAACTTTTGTTAATTTCTAAAATTTAATTTTCGAAATTCATATATATATATATATATATATATATATATGTTCCAAAATTCTGATTTTAGATTTTATTTCCAAAAAAGTAGTTTTGGAATTGTATGCTATGATTTATCTTGCTTAATGTGTTTCGAGCATGATGTTAGCTTGGTGGATGGTTATGGACCAAAACCAAATATATTTGTTCCGGCATTATTTACAATTTTGGTTTTAATGAAATAAGGTATGTGTGTCTTACCTTCTCTATTATTCTTGTATAATTTCTCTTATCATCTAAACTTCCCTCGAATGTAACTCGACGTTTCTTTACTTGGGGAATTTATGTAACTAGGTTATATAGGTTAGATAGAGCTACAAAAATTATTTACAAGATAATGGAGATGGCGACCAAAATGAGGCGAGTGGGTAAGACCTTCTATTTATATCATGCATGAACACATAGGGTTGACTATATTAATTTCCTTCGTGGCACAAGAAAATTAATTTAGGAAAAGTCCATAACTATACCACGTAATTATTGTGCAATGTATGGATATGATGATATTATGCATGCTATGTTAAGAAACAAATATCACAAATCCCTCTATCAGAATTAACCCTAATGCCTTCCATTAATATAGTAAGAACGAGAATCCATTTTCAAGACCAGATTTTTGGGCTAACCCAAGCCTACTTAACATTAGGCATGTCAAATAGTGGATTAGCTTAAAAGCTTCAAGATTAAAAAATGTTAATTATCCAATGATTCGGTAATTACATGCGATGTAATGGTATTGGATACCTACCATTAAACTTAAGGGTGGCTTATTAGGTAAATCCAAGGCCATTCTTGAGGAATTTAAATATCGGTCCACTAGGAAAGCTTCCAATAGGCTTTCCCGAATCAATAGTGAGGGCTATTGGTTTGAGTAATATAGTGGAATAATAATGCGTTTAATTAAAGACCTAATTAAGTGCATTATAGTGTATATATAGTTAGCTAATTTTCTCTAATTTTATATCTATGTCATCTACATTATGACAACAAACTTGAACTTAGGTAGCATTTTGGAAACCAATAAATTAACTGAAACAAACTTTCTCAACTGGTATAGAAACTTGGGAATTATTCTCAAGTAAAAAAAGTTGCTCTATGTGTTAGAGGCTCCTATTCTACCAGTACCAGCTCAAGATGCTCATGCTAATAAGCATGCTGTCCACAAGAAGCATAAAGAGGATAGTAACACGGTATCCTGTGGGATGTTGGTATTGATGACCCCTGAACTGCAAAAACAGCACGAGCATATGGATGCTTACTCGATTATCTTAAATCTTCGAGAACTATTTGATGCTCAGGCCAAAACAAAAAGATATAAAATATGAAAATAATTATTCCATTTAAAGATGGTTAGGGGTACTTCTGTGGCTCCTCATGGGCAGAAGATATTTGGCTTAGATAAGAAGCTCAGATCTCTTAGTTTTGCGAGGGACAATGAATTAAGTATTGACTTAATTCTATAATTTACTATGTAGTTTTCACAATTTGTGATTAACTTCCAGATGAACAAAATTGAGCCCACTATACCCGAGTTGATCAATCTACTTAAAACTATGGAGTCCTTCATGAAGAATGAATCCAATGCAGTTATGCTAGTTAAATCTTGCTCTTCTAGGAAAAAGGTTCCTACGAAGAAGATGAAAGCTTCTACAAAGCCTAAAGGTGGTGTGGAAAAGAATGCGGCAGCCACTAAAGTTCCACGCTATCAATGTGGAATGAAGGGCTATTGGAGGCGCTACTGCAATGCCTGTTTGGAGATTATCAAGAAAAAAAAGCATTAGGAGAAGCTTGCGGGCACTTCTACTTCTACTCCTGGTATATCTATAATTGAGGTTAATACTGTCTTTAGAAATTAGATATGGGTATTAGATATAAGATGTGGATCTCATTTGTACAATAACTTGTAGGGATTAAAGGGCAGTAGAAGACTTGAAAAGGGCGATGTGGACCTACGTACTGTAAATGGAACAAAGGTTGTTGCACTTGTTGTGGGGACTTATGAGATACATCTACTTTTAGGATTAGTTTTAGAACCATAAAACTATTGTTTTATATCAGTTTTATTGAAAAATATTATCTCAGTTGCATGTTTAAACTTGTGTGGATTTCATTTAATTTTAAGAATCAATGTTGTTCTTTTTCATTAAACAATATTCATTATGGTTTTGCGATTTTGGTTAATGCTTTATATGTTCTAGACATGGATAATCCAATCCTTAATGTATATAATAAGAAACAGAGGATATATAATTCAACCTCATCTTATTTATGACATTGTTGTTTAGACCATGTAAATGAGAATCGCGTTTCTAAGTTACACAAGCTAGGTGACTTAGGGTCATTTGATTATGAATCATATGGCACATGCGAGTCTTGTTTACTTCGTAAAACAGCTAAAACTTCTTTCTCTAGAAAAAAGGAGAAAAGGCCAAAGAGCTATTAGCACTTATACATTTTGATGTATATGGTCCAATGTCTATATAATCAAAGGGAGGTGATCACTATTTCATAACCTTTATTGATGATTATTCATGATATAGGTATATATATATATATTTAATGAAATACAAATCTAAAGCTTTTAAAAAGTTCAAAGTCTTCAAGAATGAAGTAGAGAAATAACTTGAAAAATGTCTTAAAACTCTAAGATCTAATCGAAAAGGTGAATACTTAAACCAAGAGTTTCAAGATCATCTTAGAGATAATGCGAGATTATCCCAATGGACTCCATCACATACACCGTAATGTAATGGTGTATCTGAGAGAATGAATCGAACCTTTCTAGGCATGGTATGGACCATGATGGCTTCTGTAGACTTGCCAAAATCATTTTGGTGGTAGCACTAGAGACTTTTGTTTATGTTCTAAATAGAATTCCGTAAAAAACGGTTGATACTACCCTATTTGAGATGTTTTTTGGCAAGAAAACAAGTTTTCTCACTTGATAGTATAGGGTTGCCCTACTTTTGTCAAAAGGTCACAGTTAGACAAACTTAACAGTAAGTCTGACAAGTGTTTGCTTGTGGGTTATCTAAAAGAATTTTTCGTATATTACTTCTATCTCTCTTTTGATAGCAAAGTGTTTGTTTCGAAACATGCTATCTTCTTACAGAAGGAGCACTTGCTTAAAGAGGATAGTGGGAGTAAAATTAAACTTAGTGAAGGTCAAAAAGAATAAACAAACAAGGATCAATCGTCTAATCTCACATCTATTGAGAGAATAGATGAACCTTCAACTACACAAGAACCTCGTAAGTCGAGTAAGACACGTGTGGCATATGAGAGATATGGATTTCTCATTATTAACCACAATGACATATTGCTCATATATGATGATGAGCCCACTACTTACAAGGAAGTTATGAATAGCTTAGAATCTGACAAATGACTTAAAGTCATAAAATCTGAGATGGATCCACGTATGACAGCTATCTATGGACTTTGCCTGATCTACCGAAAGGAATTAAACCTATTGGTTGTAAATGGATTTTTAAGAAGAAAACTGACATGGATGGTAACCTAGTTACCTATAAAGCATGACTGGTTGCTAAGGGTTATCTTCAACAGCATGGTATTGAATATGACTAAACCTTCTCAACAGTTGCTATGCTAAAATCCATAGAACACTCCTAGTCATTACATTTCATTATGATTATGAGATTTGGCAAATGGATGTAAAAATAGCTTTCCTAAATGGAAACATGACTAAGAAATTGTATATGACACAACCTGAGGGTTTTACATCCAATGATAGTATAAAAATATATAAGTTGCAAATGTTCATTTATGGACTTAAGCCACCTTCTTGGAGTTGGAACATTTGTTTTGATGAACAAATCAAAGTGTTTGGTTTCATTCAAAATATGGATGAATCTTGTGCATAAAAAATGATTAGTGGGAGTGCAATATTGTCTTTATTCTTTAATAAGTAAAAGGTAAATTGATATCAGTTTCTAATATCATAATAATGACTACGAGTCACAATTAGGAAACATGTTCAATTTGAGTGCTATCACTTGATTTCATTGATAGAAAAGATGTAAATATGGGAAGTGTTCTCACGGATAAAACAAAAACACTATCCCAAAAGAAGCATGATAGATATGTTGAGTCATTCAGTATTAGATACATGAATTATTAGATCTAATACAAGTGGGAGTTTGTTAGTGTTATGCCCTAAAGGCCATCACATGTTTTCTATATATTGTGCATTATTCAATAAAAAAAAAAGACACTCTTTATGTTTCAATTTGTTTTATTTATGTTTTTGTATAAAATAACTGTTAGATAAAGTCTCAAGTGCAACACTGTATTAAGAAAATCATGATAGAGATGATGACGTGAGGTTCCTACTATGCTGGATTGTGTTCGTACTTAAATTATCCCTAATTGTAGGATTAATGGGATAGGACATCATTAATGCGTTAAGACGAGCACATGTTATACTTCCTTATTTGATCAGGTGATGGTTCTTACGCCCGTGAGTATTGTGATACTCAATATTAACACGTGGATGCTTGTTACTTGAACAAGTACATTAGATGAACTGACTAGGAGATAATCACATAAATAACTATTTAGTGCCAGTGATAGAATCTTATTATAGCAAATGTGTAAGTATCCATAGACTTGAGATCTCCAAGATACTCTATTTGCTAAGTGTTAGACTTTGATTCTAATCTCTAGAGTCCTGACAAGACCGCCTATGGGATAGATATTTGGTACAACATGAAACAAACGAAGGTAATTGAGAGGATCAATAAAAGATTCACCACTCCTAATAGTAAGAGCGAATATCTCACGACCACTTGTAGGAGTCATTACTCTAGAAGCCTCGGCCAAGGCAATTGCATATTGGAAATGGTTCTAATTGATACATATAATGAGTAGTGGATTCGTGGAACAAGTACTAAAATATTCGGGCCAGAATTAATTCATTATTCCGGAAGGATTTGGCACTAATTCGGTACTCCAAATCTAATAAGATATTGTATGGTAAAAGTAGTTTATTGCACTGTTATTTGCTATATTAAGGTTTATGTCATGTCACGTGACTTTTTGGACTTTTGGATGGCCATGATGTATTGGTAGATACTGCTCATGATCTTTTTAATATGGATTTATTAATTAGAGAATTAATAAATTAATAAGCTAATTCTAAAATTATTAAGGGTTATTAATCTTAAAAATGTTTAGATTAATCCATATTTTGCTACCAATAGACCGAAAAACCTAATAGGTCACACAAAATAAAGTCTTGAGTGCTCAATATATATTATTTGATAATATTATGGGGATTAATTATGAGAAGAGAATAACTTGTGTAACACCCTGCTACCTAGGCCCGCCGGGGCCGGGGATGCCACCCCGTCCAAAGGACAAGGGGTCTTTATAACGAGGTCACACAAATAAAATAGCGGAATAAAAATAATAAAAATAATACTTCAACTCAAGATTTATTACAACCCAAGAATAAATCCATGAATTCCCAAAAGGAAACAAATCCATAAATAAAATTATCCACTCTCGTCTCCCCAAAGCAATACATAAAATCAAAAGACACATTCTCTTCCAAGGCAGATAACACTAGCTACTCATCCCCACAGCAGAATTGGCCTAAAATCATGGTAAAAAGGTGATGAGACAGAAATCTCAGTAAGTCCGTATGTGCTTTGGGTGTTCGGTGAAAACAGTTCGTGGATGCAAAGTGTGAAATCTTTATAAGAGAAATATTGGTAAGTAATAAATATTAGTCAAAAGCAAGAGTGGTGTTTTCCTCTTTTTGAAACCATACAAGTGCACAATAAAATCAACCACTTATAAAGGTGGTCATGGGTTACCACACGTTGGGCCCCATAACCATCAATGGTCAGAATGACACACTTTGTGCAGACTGACAAAAGAAATACTGGCAAACAATGAATGATGTTCAAAAATAAGAGTGGCGTTTTAGCTTATCTAACCGTACATAATTTATAAGATCAACCACTCGAAAGAAAGGATTATGGGTTACCACACGTTGGGCCCCATAATCGGTCAGAATGCCTAACACTTTGTGCAGACTGACAAAAGGTAGGTGATCAGCCTACCGGGCAAGATACTCCTCCTTCTCTATACCCAAAAAACAACCGGGTGTCCATTCTGGCAAAACACAGTCACTTGACTGAAATAAAACAAACAGCTAGCTCGGATCGGCCTGACAAAGTAGTACTGACGTTTCTCTAAGTTGAGCTTATCTTCTGGAGGTGGTCTCCTGCCAGAAGACTCACTCTTACTCTTCAAAACTAGTACTACTAGCCTACCCCTGTTGAGTACTCAAAGAAACATACCCCACTTGGGGAGAAAATGAACAAAACACAGTTCCACTTGAAAATGGCAATTAAGGTTTTCCAAAGTCTGGGGCAAAATTGGTTTTAGAAAGAGTTTTAGATTTTGAGTAAAACCGCCCCTTGATTTGTAAATAATTTATTTGTCTGGAATGAGAATGGAAATAATCCTCAATTGCCTTTACAGAAATGAGTGACCATGCACTCTACATTTGGCTTGCCATAAAAAAATCATTTTTCATCAAACAGGTTTTATACAGGAGCTTACCTGATCCTTGCTCACAACAAAGGTCTCCAATAGCTGACCTGACCCACATAGGGTAAATACAAACCACAATCAAACTCAAGCCAAAGACTCACTTTCTCAAATAAAACTAACTCAACTTACTACAGTCATATCCCTAGTGTCCCAAGCTTTAAGGCTCAATAATAAATAAAAGAGTTTATAAAATAATTCTAGTTTGATATTAAAATAACTAGAGTTTGGGAAATAGGTACAATAAGTTGAAGGTTTAAATCTTGCTAAAAATAAATTATGGTTTATTTGGAAAAGGGTCCAAGGTAGTATTAGGTAAAATAAAGATTTATTAATAATTTAGTTGTTAGAAAATAATTGATAGCTAAAATTTGTTGAAAATAAATTTAATGAGTCTTGCTTGAAAAATAATAAGCAAATCCTTAATGGGTTTTGATTAAAAGAAAATAAATATTTTATTAATTATAATTATTTCAATAAAAGGCTTTAATTGATTTTATTATTTTAAATAATATCTATATATTTTTTTTCTAGCAAAAACTATTATTTATTTAACTAGAATATCACTATTTTATATAAAAGACAAAATCCACATTTTCCTATGGTTTTCAAAATTTTACTAGAAAAATCATATTATTAGCTATTTTATTAATGAAATAAAATTTAGCTTATGGACAACTAGATCATGATCATATTCCTATAGCTAATCACAATCATGAACATATACAACCCTTCAATTCATCAAATCATCCAAATCATGCATACAAGCATAGATCTAAATTTATCAAAACATGATCTAACCCCTACTAGCATAAATAAGATCATGGCTTCAATAATCCAACATGAATATAAATCCTATTCACCAAAGGTGACATAATCTCTAGCATACTTCATCACAAATACTACCTATGACATGGAGACATGCATTACATCTCAAATCATCATATAATCATCCAAGACAATCCTTCCATGCATAAATCCCATCTCTTTCACAATCATACATACACTCATGCTTCAATCTTAACAACAACACATACACAAATCCCATCATCATCCACCTTCTAACAACATCATCCTAGAGACATTATTCTAGAGTTTAAAAAGAGGATTGAAGGTACTTACTTGATCAACGAATGCTTTGAAGGAGTTTAGAATAGATCTCAACTCCTAGATGGCTATCCTTGTCCAAGAGAGGTGGCGAAAGCATGGTTATGGAAGAAGGACCATTCGGCCAAGAGAGGGAAATTCGGCCATGAGAGAGAGAGAGAGATCATTAGTATGTTCATTCACATAAGTTTTCATTAGAGATCAAGTTTGGAGAAGATGACGTTGTTAGAATGAGTTTACCTTGAAGGTGTTCTTGTTCTTCACAGAACTTTCTGGTTTTGATCCGAAGTAGTAAGATGATTGGTGGAGTTTGATGTTAAGAATGGTGTTGATGGACTCACAGTAATGAGTGGATCAAATCTGGAGATTTTCGTGAAGATTTGAAGTGGTTTGAAGGTGTATTAGGTGAAGGAAAGTAGTAGGTGTTCTTGGTGTAGTGTGTGTTCTTGATGGCTGAAGAAAGATCGAGAGGAATGGTTGTTGTGGCTGCCGAATTTTCTGTGGAATGAGGGCTGCCGAAATTCTGTAGGGTTTAGGAAGTTGTTTCTCTGATTTGGAAGGGAAAAGGAAAGGTTAGTTGTTACAATCTTTGAAGAATATTTTTAGGAAGTGAATTTGGAAACTAAATATTCCAAGAATATCTTGATTGTTGGACAGCTTTGGCAGTCTGCCATGGCTGACTGTTTGAGAAGAATTTTGGTGGGATTAATGCTGGTTTATGGAAGCTTATGGTGGCCGAAAGTAGGGTGCTTAATGGTGAAGAAGAGGTCTGGTCAATTAAGTAATATTTTATGGAAGGTTGCTAAACAAGAAGGCTGAAATTTTGGGAAATCAATCAAGCTAAATTGCAGGGATTTGTTAGAGGGATTTTCGGGCAGCCGTTGATGGAATTTCGTGCAGAAGTTCAAGGGGATCAATGGAGCTCTGTTGATGGAGATTTAAGGAAGGTTTTGACAGATTAAGGTTGGTGTTTTGGCTGGAAGAGAGATAGGAAACAAGCTGGACGAAAATCTGCACAGAATTTTCGCTGCGCAGTGAATTTTCTGGCAAATTTTTGTCTGCCACTTCCATCCATTTCGCAGCGAGCTGGAAGGGGGTTTCAGGGGTATTCAAGGCTGGTTTCCAGCCTTCTTTATGGAGGAAAAATATGGCTAAGTTTCTGCACAAAATCTGGGAGAAAACAGCTTAGTTTGGAGCTCTCAAAGTTGATTTTCGTACAGGAATTTTTCCTGTTTTGCTCCAGCTTGAGTAGTCCGTAATTGGACAAAAACTTTCAGGTTTCAAACTGATCCTAAAGACCATTTTTCTGGTAGCATTTGGGAGGGAATGTTAGCTAAAAATTTCGACCCTTTGAAGGTACAACAAGCTGAGAAATTCCAGCTCATTCTATGAAGAAAGATGAACTAAGTTAGAGGAAAATTTCAGCAAGCTCACTAGAGGGATTTTCCTCTTGAAATTCCTCACAACTCTTCCATATTTTTTAGACCATAAGGAGTCTTTTACCAAGACATTTCGATCCTAAAAGACCTCAGTACTTTACTGAATTTTCTGGAAAGAAAAAGGTTAGAACATCTTGATCAAACCAATGAGTTGAAACTAAGGAAAACTAAAGATCAAGGAAAAATGATTTTCCCTATAAGAATTTCGAGAAGAGTAAAAGGAGTGGAATGAGGTTACTTCTATCATGTCTCTCCTAGAACATCATCACCACATTAATCTAGGCCCTTAAGGCCGAAACCATCCTTTCCCAAGCAAAATAAAATTTACTCAAGCTAAAGCTTATATGATGGACTTTGAACCAAAGACCTCAAGAATTAATTTCAAAGCTCTAATCACTACACCACAATAACTCTTGTTGCTATTTCTACTAGAAAAATTATTTCCTATTCAATCCACAAGCTATCTCCTTATTTTCACCTCGGCCAAAAATTACCATTTTGCCCCTCTCACACATCACTCACCAACAAGACTTCAAGATAATAAAAATCAAATTCAAAGCACATAGAAATCATATGAAATCATATTTAATCATGAAATAAAGCATGATATGGATCCCAACTCCCTTACTCTAAGGTTGGTCTTGACTGGGGTTTCACAACTTGATAGGTAAATTTTAAGTTTTTTTATAATTTATTAACCTAATTACAATTATAAGAACTTCAAGAACTTAATCTAAGTTAATGAAACTTCGAGTAATTAATTATAATTATTAAAAAGACCTAATACCTAGAAGAAAAGGAAACCTTTCCTTTTATTATGTGGGAAAAAAACCTAGAAATAAGACATTGTTTTTCCAAAAAAAAATGTGATTTTTTTTCCAAAAAAGCCTAGAGATGAAAGATGTTCAGGTAAGGAAAGGGATGAACAAAGTGATTTTTATATGTTATATTAAAAAAAGAATGAAAGGATAATGTGATTTTGTAAGAAATGGATAAGAAGTAGAAAATACTGGGCTATTGCTACTTCAGTAAATCTGTAATAGTTCTAGAATTATGGAATTAAAGCTAATGAAATGGATAACAAGTGTTTCAATACCATGTTGTGGAAATTTGGATATGTAGATTGAGAGTTATGAATAAAACAAGAAAATATGTCGAGGAAATGGAAAGCAGAATTTTATTCAATGGAAAATGAATTCAAGTGTTGATTATCTGATTTAATAGGTTCATGAGGAATTAAAATAACCTATGAAAACATTTTTTTATGTGATAAGAAAAGGATGTGGAATTATTCCAAGAGTATGTTTCATTTCTAGAATGAATGAAATAGAAAGGATAATAAATCTAATATATTCCTTATTAATGTGGTTGAATATCCTAGATGCTAAATAAAGCATGGATTTATGATACTTGTAAGTCATTCAATTTAAGGATTCCGTGATGAAATCAAGGTCCCTTACATAGTTGACCAATAGCGTATTAGAGGTGAGTCCCTTGAATACTTGAAAACGTAACTTATGCTAGTGGTTTATGCAATTTGAAGTTATGCATAACAAATGCCTTTAGTTTTCCTAATAAAACTTTAGGTGTTTTGTGTTTTATATGCTCCTAATCTTGTTAAGATTCCCTAAGAAAATGTGAGTCCTTTGATGTCCGTATGACCAAAATAATAATAATAATAATAATAATCTAGTGTGCAATTGTTATGACAAAAATGAACATTTGAACGATTTGGTTTCTCTGAAGAAAAATATTGTTTTTCTGATAAAATCTGACTTCATTTCATATCTGAATGACATGAAATTCATGAGATTTATGCTTGGAAATGTTCATTTTGATGAATAACATTCTAAAGCATGAAAAGACACGAATGTGCGTGATTAGATTTTCCAGAACCATTTATGGTTTTCCTGAATGGGAAATGGTCATTATTTGAAGAAATAATGCATTTTAATAAGAAATGGAATTTATTCAATTCTGAATATTTTCCACGAACAATTATATGATTCAAAGAATTCCATTCATATTTTATGAATTGAATTGGCTTTTGTTTTACTTAGATAAACCTTATACCATCTTCACAGTTTGAATTCTTGAATTATAGCATATTTCTTTGAGAATTTATGAAAATGCCCTTTTACTTGGAAACATGATGAAATCCAAAATCCTTGAATTATTCACATCTTTTGAATTTAAATTATTAGATTATGCTGATTTTATCCCTTAAAGAATGCATTTAATCACATCAAGGACATTTTATCCTTTTACGCTTAATTCTTGGAAAATGATTTCTTAGTGAAGAAATAAAGCTTGGAAATAATGATTTTGCCCCTAAAAATTAGTTTTATTTATTTCCATAGGAATTTTGGGATTCCTTGGGAATCTTCTGTAGCAGACTGCGGTGCTATCCAGTGAAGATATTGAGTACTCAGTAAAGGCTATGCTCTTTGTACTAGTTTACGTTCATGATAGACGACCTCAAGTAACCTAGCTAGTTCTAGGATTGTCTTACTCTAAATGGGGCGATATGGCATTAAAATTAGCTGTCCCTGGTTAGCCATTTGTTTGCCCGACAATTGCCTATTTTTGCAAATACACCTAAGGGTGTATATTAGGTGTTTTATGGACACCGATGGGGACACTGGTGTGTTCACCCCTTGTCACCTTGATGTTAACTGACATCAGGATTGGAAACTTTGGCTTATGGTGGCAAGTAAAATACCTAAGTTGTGAGGTGAAGGGCAGTGGTCACTTACCATCCCAGCATGATACGGTTGAGTGTTAGACTTCAGAGCCTGGGCACTAAGGACCATCAACAGTTGAAATGGTTGGATATGGTCCAGTGCGAACTAGGAAGCTCTAAACACAACAATACCATAGCTAAAGGTGAAGTTCCGTAGGCTTTGTACACGGGCTGTTCTTCTGATAAGAGAAGCACCCACATTTTCTCTGAAATTGGGGTTTCAAGTTGAAAACTAATATTTTCTAAACATGTGATGGTTTTCAACCACAAAATTGAATTTTTCTCAATTCCATAGTTGTAGAGTTGTTTTTCGTGAAAAAGTGCAATTAGTACCAATGGATGAATTTTCTGAAAACAAATTCAAAAGAAATCACAATTCTCATGTCTAATAAGAATTTTGCATCAATTTTGTCAAACACTAGCACCCACAAGACTTACTAGGTGATTTTTCACTCACACCTATTTTACTCTATTTTTCCTAGGATCGGGATCCAGGAGCTAACTTTAGAGAGGCCAGTGCTAGTTTTGCAAAGGCAGTATCCCTACAACTTGATGCATATTAGTATCTAATATGCGTGTAATACACATGTTATGTGTTTATTAATGCACTTTATGGCTTTGCTTGTTATAAAGACCCCTTGTTTGGGCAACTAGACAGTACAACCCCCAACTCTTTTGCATGCTTCAACAATATTTTAGTTAGCATTGTTACAAAATGACCTATTACTTAAGGCATGACAAGGTGTTACATTTAACTAATACTTAGAGAACAAATTAAAACACTATTTTCATTCTACGGCTACTTATGCCATTTATCGATTTCCATTTGGTGAGACTAGGTAGGCTACAAAGAGGCATCAAAACCTAAGTCACTCTCTTCCAATTATTCCCAACCAGAAGTACATTCAGAATCTCAAAAGTTTCAACTGGTTCTCGAAGAAAAAGGATTCAAAATGATTCACAAGTTCTACTTAGCTTAACCAAATTTATAACTTTGGTAGTGTTTAGTATTTCTTATATATCTTTCAATCCACTGCTCTAAATCCTGTGAAACTTGTCCCAACATACTCCTAAGACAATT
Source organism: Voacanga thouarsii (assembly GCA_026120185.1). Taxonomy (NCBI): domain Eukaryota; kingdom Viridiplantae; phylum Streptophyta; class Magnoliopsida; order Gentianales; family Apocynaceae; genus Voacanga; species Voacanga thouarsii. The sequence goes on along the minus strand of JANUWF010001341.1, from coordinate 930,716 downwards.
AAAAATAAAATCCAGTTCATGAACTTCCAGAACACCTATCCATTTTGTACAATTTATTATCTAAACAATTAGGTTTATTAATAAGCTAAAACAGAATTTTCTAACTATTTTCATACATTGCACGAGCTGTATCTTCCAATTCTTCTACCCAGCATACCCTATCTAGAGCATCCCAAAATATTGTTTAACACTTATAAATGTATGATTTAAGCTCCCTTTTAGCCTAGATTCCCTACACACGTTGAAACAAGGCACACTTAGAATATCTCTATAGTTTTATGCATACATTTGCATTCCAAACTTCGGAAATTCGACTCCCCTATCTTCCTAACATATTCAAACATGGGTAAGAGCATTTATTTCTGTTTATAACATATACACACATCAATTACCACCCACAATTGAGAAACAAAAACTGCTCAAACATAGTTTCATTAACACATAACAACTTGCCAACTTCAATTTCCATTTTCTTTCTCAACTTAACATGTAATACTTTAGCACTTTTTACTAAGCTTCCATCACATAAAAACACACCAAATGAAGGATTCAAGGGACCAAAACAAACCCTGCATGTCCTCAAACAATAACAACAAACAACTAGTAACCAGAAATTTGCCCGGAGAACTTTAGCTTTGTTTTTATAGATTTCACCGACAAAATTTAAATCAAATAATAACCATGAGGTGCTGAACAATTTTTTCTCTAAGGAAGGAACTTCTTACCTAGTTAATGGACTGAAACCAAGGCTTGAAGGTTGATGAAGTCAGTCCTCTTCACTGCTCTCTCTATCTTGTCAGCTTATTATTATTTTTTTCTTTTTCTTCTTCCCCCCCCCCTTTTATTTTAGCTGATATAAATCCCTTAAATTAGCCTAATGGGAAATTCTTGGTCCAGGGGAATTTTAGACATTTCAAGGGATTTAAATGAAGGCATAAAAGTCATTTAACAAGGCTAAAAATCTTAATATCCAAAAAATTACTTAATCACACTTAAGTTCATTTAATCCTCACTTAGGATAATTAATCCTACTTAACCTCTTTCTATGTTTAACCTATCTAACATCACTTAATCCTTCAACTAAGTGTCCTTAGTTACCATTAAGTATATTAAGCAAGGTATAATGTTAATCCAAAGCTTTCATCACTAAGAAGCTTAATCTTCACTAATCATGGTCATTAGCCTTTAATTAACCTTATGAAACACTCCCTTCATGAAGAAATTCATTTTTATCAAAATATCTAAACACTATATCGAGCTATTATGTGCTCTCATCTCAAGCTTAACTATTCCTGATTTCATGCAAAATCAATGTTGAAATAGGCTCTCGATGCCCTATTAAAACTTTTATTTCACAAAAATATTCTTCCCAACAACCTGAGAATTTTTTGTTCTGGGCCCTCATGCTTAATCTCTTTCTTTAATATTAAAATCGTGGTGATATGTCTATAATTCCTAGTTTCTTTACTTTCTACTTCTTACTTCCTCTCATCTCAAATGGTAGGTATTATACAAGTATTAGTGAGTCAGACCAATCCATACTAGAAACTCAATCTAGGTAGAGTTGGTTTTCGATAAACTTCTATATTAGGTCAATGATAACTAAGTCTTGAGAATTTAATTTAACTTTGTTTATTTCTTACTAGATGCATGAAGCTTTTATCTTTGAAAGATTTATATAAGTAATGTGATGATGTATAAGTTTAGTATGCGTGCTAATTTTTGTTGAAAAATTGTCTAGACTAGTCCCAAATTTGGGTTTAAGTGAATCAGATAAAAAAATAATAATAAGATGCAAATGCCTAAAACTAGTTGTATTCTTGAGTAAAAAGATTAAAAAAAAAAAATGAAGAGGGCTAATACGCTGAGATGGAGCAAAATGAACTCACTTAAGGCTATAAATCCTAAGCAAAAAAATAGTGAGTAAGAAAATGCAAAGAAAAAATTTTTGAGAGAAAAAATGCGAAAAAATGGAGAGCAAAAGAAAAAAAAAAAAGGATGCAAGTGCCTATTCTGGTTGCATGACCTTGAGTGTGAGAAAAGTCTTAGTTTGCTATCCAATTTGTACTAGTTTAGACAAGTATAAAGTGCAAAGACTTAAGTTGGTCATATATGTCTTATTTATATGATTTGTATTACGTATATATTTTGATCAAACGAAGAAGTGGAATGCATTGAATAGTTATGAACTTGTTTAAACCAACTTCAATGGCCTTGGATATATTTGATCTAATATGTGAGTTTATCTTAAGTCCTCTTGAATGAATAATTGCCAGGTTGTTTTTCATTGTAAAAGGAAGAGAAGCTATCCATCATGCTTTCTGAAATTTGGAATTCATGTTTAATTATTTTTGAAATTATTTTTCCTAAGGACGTGTAAAAAGTTAAGTGTAGAGGTATTTGATAGGCACAAAATTGTCACATTTTAATAGTTCTTTTCCTTAACTTTTCTATATTCTTTTATGCGATAATGGATTATTTTTGCTTATATTGTGCGTTATTGTGTTTTAAGTGAAAAATAAATAAAATATGGTGTAAAGGATGAATTTTCAAAGAAAAGGTAATTGTCTAACAATTTGAGGCCTTGGAACATGCATTTAACAATTTTTTTTTAGTGTTTCTACTGGGGCACAACTTGATGCATAACTACGCATCAAGCCCTGCAAAATAGAGGAACTTCCAGGGACTATGCATAGCTTGATGCATGGTTGTGCATCATATCATGCAAAACAAGGAAAATTTTTAACCCTTAGAAGTTTGCAGAATTGAAAAAAAATTGAGCTTTTGCAAAACACATGACCAGGTGTATGACCGTGCATGATCTCATGTCCATGCTAGTTTCTGTGTCACCATCAAGAGTTTTTGGACATAATTTATGCACAGCTTCCATGCATGCCTGTGCATACATGTCGTGCAACGTTCTTTAATGTTTTAGAAAGTCCTAAATCACTCCAATAGTGGCACAAACTTCCCTAATTCATTCAATAATGTTTTAGAGGCTTTATATAAAGGCAAAAGATGTCCCATTTTAGAAATATAACAAGATCAATATTTCTTTCTTTTGATCAAATGAAGGCTTTCAAGGAAGAAAGGAGCCTGAAGGAAAGAAGAACTTGAGATTCGGAGCTTACCAAGTTTCATCATTCCAACTTTCTCTTATTTCTATGTTGTTTCCAATTGTATTTTGTTTTTATGTTTTTGTTTTCAAGAAAATAAAAATTCTATCTTGTTCTTAAGTTATGTTTTGAGTATTAACTTTGTTACTTTGAGATTATTGTATAAATATTTTATTTTTTATGTTCTACGATTGTCTTTTAAGTATTTATACAATTTCAAACTTTTTCTCTTATCAATTGTCTGAAGTTCAGTCTGCTTGATCAATATACTTTACTTGCATTAATGTATTGCTAAGCGAATTGATCATTGATTAATTTGTCTAAGTAGCATCTATTACTTGGTTAAGTTATGTGGCTAACTGGCATAATTAGTGATAGGGAATTGTGTAATATTCAAGTGTATATTTTCGAGGTTAACTGGGTATGTAACTTAATATTGGTGATGCCTTGTATGCTTATCAACTTTGTTGTTAATCTATGACACTTGATTAATTGAAGTATTAATGTCTTTAAAAATAAGATTGAAGTTGGTGATTTAAAATTAGAAGTTTACTAAGGGTTAGTCTATCTATGCAAGGATAGGAAATTTAAGTCACTAAGACAGGCTTTTAAAATTAATTGCTCGAGATAATCTAATTTGACAAGTTTCCTAATTAAATCTCAAGGCATCTTCTTAAGACAAGATGGTTTTCTAGTGAGTTTGGATTTGTTTTCTTATTTTTGTTAGTTTCCTTAATTGTTTATGCTTTAGATTTTGTAATTTCCTATTTGTTTCCCCCACTTACTTTATATTAAAGACATCTTAAAAATTCATTAAATTTAATTGTTAATTGGATTTATTCATAAGGTTAAGATATGAAGACAATATAAGACTATACTTCTTCTATGTTCCTTGTGGGTTCAACACCCCACATTTTCCTATACTATATATATCTTTAGGTGGAGGATTTTTAATTTTTATTAGGTGCATGACGATTGCATTTTGAATGACCCCTATTTTGAATGTCGTAATCTCCTTACTAACAATTTATAGCTTTAACCTTTGAGACTTTTTATATGTATTGAGACTTTTGTAATAAGTTTTAGATTTTTATTTTATGTTTTATTTATACCATGTAGTAAAGACCTTGAAAGGATCGTGGCAACAAAATAGTGTAAAAATAACACTGCGGAAGACTTTTAAAAATTACGTTTTCTCTTTGGCTTAACTGCGGAGAGCTTAAGTTAGGATTGTATAGCAGGTTATTGAACTTACGGTGTCCTTCTCAAAGACTCTAGCTCCTATGCAGCCAATCTTCAGCTACATCACATAAGCTCCAATCTTTGATCTTTCGAAGCATGGCCCTACCTAATACTAACTTGTGAAAACCTAGGGTTAGGATGAAATGTCTTTTCCTGAATTACTACTACAAAAGTAGAATTAAAAACACCTATCTTTCTAATTTCTATTAACTAGAAATCTAGAGAAAACTACCTCCTCCAGAAATCTTTAAGTTTTCCTGTGGTAGAAAGAGTGAGAGAGAGGGACAAGTGAAAGAGAAAGAAGGTGACTAAGGTGTAAAGAAGGTGCCTAAGGGTTTTCTTAATTTTCAGATGCAACATCTCTCAGCCATGATGATATAAAATATAATATATATATCAGCTCCTACCTCCTCAACAAGTGACTAGCTAGGGCTAACTAAAAGGCCATAGCCATCCCACTTAAGGCCTTAGCTAACCAGTCCTAGCCTAGTTGGGCTAAGGCTTATTCCTTTAGACTCTAGTCCATGTTCTGGGGTCAGTTTTTAATTATTTATTTAATCTTGGTCTAGAACAATAATTAAATGACCTAAATATACCAGGCCTTTCCTTTAAGCCATTTTCTGGTTTACATCTAGGCTAGCTTTAATTATCCAGTGTTGGCTTGACCCTTGCATAATTAATTAACATATCAACCAAGATTTTAATTAATTTTCTCTTGGGCCTTTTATTTTATTTCAACGCAATAATAAATTAGGCTTACTAAATAAAATAAAACCTATTTATTCAGTACCATATCCTTAGCCCAAAAATAACTAGGTTTTACATGCTACCCTAAAGGCCAAATGACACATTGACCTTAGCTACTAAAATAACTAAAATATTCCTACTATACAAATAGCTGCATTTTAGATTTTAAATATCTATTAATATCACCATAAAGAAATATTGATCCTAAGGACAATGCTATGCTTAGCAATACCTTCAACCTATATGTGTAAAGACTAAAGTACTCCTTGATGAGCAATCATCATATATATGTTTTCTATTGTATATGTGCCTTAATTGTGATAAATTCTTATTGAATTCTCTACTTATCACACTTTTTCATCTTATTTTTGCTAGGAAATGAAAATTATCAATTTGAGATAAACAAAGACAAAAAGAAAGGAAAATTGAGTAAAATGGAAGAGAATGACCAACAAGTTGGCAGCCTAGGGAAGTCTTCCCTAGCCTAGAAGATAAAAAAAAGCAACCAAGAATAGAATGATGGTAGCCCAAGGAAGTTAATCTTCCCTAGGCTACCTAGGAGCAAAAAACACCTATAGTCATTTTTCTAGTAAATAGGCAGCCAAGGGAAAGTTAAATCTCCCTAGGCCACCAAGAACATCAATTTCCACCCAAAGCATAGCAATTTTTCCATTTTTCCTGAAATTAGGTGGCCTAGGGAAGTTCTTCTTTCCTAGGCTACCTATGGGCAAAAGCAGAAGACATTTGTCCAAAATAATGGCGGCCGCCTAGGAAGAAAGCATAAACTTTTTTTTTTTATTTGTAACATACTAGCCCAGGGAAGTTTCTTAGGCCACCCACAAGTGACAGAAATGTTGTTCAGCATATTTGTTTTGATGACACATGGGCTTTAGGTATTTAAACCCCTTCAGAGTATCAAAACAAATGTCTTGGAGAGTTTCTAGATTTTGGTTTTCTCCAAGAACATTTAGAAAGCTAAAAAAAATGATCAAGAAAAGGAGGATCTTAGGGAAGCAAGGAGAAGAAGAAGGGGTCGTTCAAGCAAATCCAAGAAAAGAAGATTAAGAACTTGTCTATGGATGATGCTCTCTCTCTCTCTCTCTCTCTCTCTCTCTTTATATTATATTTTAACAATATTGAGATTTATATGATTTTAGTTGTATTTGAGGGATGAACCCTAATCTATGTTCTTGTGTTGAGTTATTATTATGATTTATTGAATTCCAATCTCTTGTATTCGATTACTTGGGCATTATTGTATTAGATTGATTGTCTGGGCTTAATTGATGTATTCAATTGATTGGTTCACTCTTAATGAAATCAAAAGATGGTGTTAGGGATTGGGCACCAAATTAATTAGTCCGATGTTTGTTTTTCTGTTGTTAACTAAAGAAAGATATTGAAAGATTAGAACTTGATAGTAAATTAGCTTTCAATGTTACCTAGAGATAGGAATATTTGTACTTCAGAGTATCTTTGTGTAATAAGTGAGTGTAATGCTTCCTTGGATTAGATTGATTAGGTTGAGGTACCAATTAATTGGGCCTTAGGAAAGGAATCTCATAGCTCAAGAGATTGTGAGGTTCATTATTGAAAACTCATATTGGTGCTCAAATTGGAATTTGATAAATTTAGCAGCAAACTCTTTACTTGATATATTTTTGGGGGGCTGCGTTTTTCACATGTCATTTCTCGTATTCTCACTTATTGATAACCCTTGTGACTTTTCTTGAGTGGGTCCAATGTATTCTCTATTGTAGTAGTTTAGTATGGTTAGTTTTATTTATCTTATCTATTTATTCAATTGGCTAGACAATGAGATTAAAGTAGCGGTAATTGCTAAGTTCTTGTGGATTTGATACTGACTATTACCTATACTATGCGATGATATACTTGCCTAATTGTGTCGTTTTGGTGTTTGGTACTTTAATTAAAACTTGATTTACTATTTCAAATGCACAGCAAAACCACCATCAAGTTTTTTGCACCATTACCAGGGAATTGGCAATATCATAAAAACCTTAAGTATTATCAATTTAGCTGTGCATATATTTGTAAATATTGCTAATTATTTTATGTAACTATTTGTTACTTTATTTGTGCATAATACTAACCATTACTTGTATATAGACATCTTTTTTCTTTTTGTACCATGTTTGTATGTTGTTTCGATTCTTTATTTCTAGTCTTTGAGGTAAATAAATTGTATTAGGTCCCGATGTCTTTAACATTATACCTTGTCATATTATTATTTTTTATACTGTTGTATGTTGTTGTCTTGGTAAATTTTATATATATAGTCGATTCATTGGACTTATGTTTTGTTCTTGTATATAGCTTTGTGGTTATGGATTATTTTTGTTGTTATTGGGGAATGTTGTATGAACTTGTTGTATCGGTATTTATAAGATGAAGATGTGGTTGTAAATGGCTACTAATTGAGGTGATATTGTATAATAATTATTGTGGTTGATTACTATATAATACGATTTGGTTCATTGTTGTTGTAATGGTGTTGGAGTTTTGAGGATTTTATTGTTGTTTTGAGGATGAAAGTATTTTTGGTGGTTTTCATTGTTGCTGTACTCTATATTGTAGAGGATGAATGTTTGATTGTAGTAGTGTTGAATAAGTAGAGGAGTTGATTGATTTGTGTAGTTGGTGTTGTATTTTTTGCAGATTATTGATTTTTATTAGGAGATATAGTTAACTTTTTGACACATTCTGTATTATAACTATTGAAGTGTGGGAGTTATTTGTTGGTTGTTTGGAAGATTCTATGGTGTTTTAGAAGCTATAGTAATCATGGATTGGTGGTTGTTTTTGGAAAAATCTTTTGAGACTAAACCCTTGATTTTTCACTTTTCCTAGTCATTTATTAAGTTTACAATGTATTGCATATTATGTATTACTTTTAGTGTTTGGTATATTATTGTGTTGTTATGTCTATAAGTTAAGTAGTAAAGATAGGACAATTGAGTCTGTCTGTCTATCTATCTATCTATCTATCTATCTATCTATCTATCTATCTATCATATATATATATATATATATATATATATATATATTGATTTAGTGTATCCCTAGTAAAAAAAATTGGTTTAGTTATTTTTTTGTTATGTTATTATTAGTGATACTAGTGCATGTTTTTGCCTTGGTTGTTTTATTTGGGTAAGTTAGCTATAATAACTCCTTGTCTCCTTGATATTTGTATTTAATTTTGAATTATTTTCTTTGTCTATTATTTTTTTTATATTTTTATTGTTACTATCTTTTTAGCCTTGTTATGCTGTTGTATTTTTCTTTTTGGTGCAAGAACAAGAACAAATTGACACCTACTAGTACATCCAAACTGACACCAGATATTTTATTTTGCTTTCTTTTGTTTTATTTTCTGATGATTCATTTTGTTTTTTATTTGTGAGAATTTTATTTGTGTATTATTATTATTATTATTTGTAGCTATTTATCATCTTTTGGACAATGGAAGAATCTCTTTCTTCACCTAATTTTTGCATTAACTATGTTTTGGGACAATAAGCAGAAAGATAACTAAGAAGTATTGCTTACCCTTTCATTTCTATTTTGTTATTGTGTATCTTTTAAATGTGTTTGTATCATATATTTTGGACAATGAGGACATTATCTTATTTAAGTGCAGGGGAAGTGTTGAGCAAGATTTCTTTGCAATATTATGTTAATAATTTTGGGTATTTTCTTATTTTGGGCAAAAATGTTTAGCTTTGCATATGGACTGAAATTTTTTTCTAATTTTTTTTGCCTTTTTTTTTTTTTTTTGTTTAACTCCTAAGACTTTTTGGCATGTTGTTAATATGTGTTAGTTTGGAGGAGTTATTATTTATCTTTTTTTCTTGGAAACTCTATTTAAACATTTTCTAGGAAAGTTAATTTTATGTACACTTATATATTGGGCATGACATAGGCTAAGTCTTGAGAAGTAAGTTAATCTTGTTTATGCCTTTGAAAATGTTTTGAAGCTTGATTCTTCGAGAATAGATGAGAACTTTGTAATGAAATATGGAGTGTGGATCAATAGCTTATCTCTAATTTCATGGCAATTCCTATTTATTTATTCATTCATTTATTTTGTATGTTATATTATACAAATCTTCAATTGTGTATTGTATTTTCTAATAAAAAGGTAAGTAGGAGCAATAGGTAAGTTACTCAATAGACCTATTGAAGTGAGGAGGAAAAAAGGCTATAGGAATGCAACATGCATGTCCTATGATGGAAAACAACTTGTGATGAAAGAGAATAAAAGCAATAAAAACAAAGAAGAAAAGCAAAATGCAAATGATGAAAAAAGAGCATTCAAGTCAAAATAATTTTAAATACATTCCTTTGGAAGGCTCCTACTTTGCTATTCCCAGTTGAAATGTATTGTTGTAATGTTGTATCAAAGTGTAATATATTATTATAATGTCATATAATACTTATACTTTTTGTAAGCTACAAGATTTGTATGAATTGGTTGATCCTATCTTATATGAATCACTTTGTTTGTATTTTTTTTTATTAGAGAGATAAAGTGAATCACATTGAACTGGCATAAATTTGTTTAATTTAACTTTGATGTTCTTGGTTGTGTCTAACTTAATATACGGTTATATATAGGATTAACTTGGATAAACTAGTATGGCGATGAATTTTAAGGTAGAGGAAGAAATAATCTCTCTGCCATTTTGACTTTATTGCATATATGCTAAATCGTTGTTGATTATTCACCAAGAATATGATGTAGAATTTTCATTTTGCCTGTAAGATTAATTATTCTTTGCCTTTGTAAATAAATGTATTTTGCTTGATTTTTACACTAGTTACTTCTTTGTTTTTGTGAATAATTGTGATTTGCTTCAGGACAAACAAAAGATTAAGTGTAGGGGTATGTGATGAATGCTCATCATATACATATTTTCTATTGTATTTTTGCCTTAATTGTGATAAATTCTTATGCAATTCATTACTCATTACACCCTTTTCATCTTGTTTTTTGCTAGGAAAAAAAAAAAATCAATTTGAGATAAAAAAAATATATGAAAAAAAAGGAAAAAGGAAGAGAATGACTAGCAAGCTATGAGCAAGGGAACTCTATCTTCCCCAGGCAACCTTTGAAGATAAAAGAACACCCACAAACAGAACAATGGCAACCAAGTGAAGATAATCTTCCCTAGGCTACCTAGGAGCAAAACTTATGGTTATTTCTCCAGTAAATAGGTGGCCTAGGGAAGTTAAACTCCCTAAGCTACCTAAAGCATCAATTTCTGCCCAAAGCATAGTAGATTTGCCATTTTTTCCAGAAGCTAGGCAACCTAGGAGCAAAAGTAGAAGTCATTTGCCTAGAATAATGGTAGCCGAGGGAAGATTAAGCACTTTTTCTTTTTATTTGTAACATGGCAGCCGATGTTTCTAGAAAAAATGGCAATTCACTTCCCTGGGCTGCCCACAAGTGACAAAAACGTTGTTCAGTTTTTTTTTTTTTTTTTTTTTAAGACACTCGAGCTTTGAGTATTGAAATTCCTTCATAGCATCAAAAGAAATGTCTTGGAGAGTTTTTAATCTAGGTTTTCTGCAAGAACCTTTAAACAGTTCAAAGGAAACACCAAGAAATGGAGTATCTTGAAGAAGCAAGAAGAAGAAGGGATTGTTCAAGCAAAACCAAGGAAGAATAAGATCTATCTATAAGTGACGTTCTTTCTTTTTCTTTGCATTATACTTTAACAATATTGAGATTTATATGATTTTAGTTGTATTCCTTAATCTATGTTCTTATGTTGAGTTATTACTATGATTTATTCAATTTCAATCTCTTCTTTTTGATTACTTGGGTATTATTATGTTGGATTGATTGTTTGGGTTTGATTGATTTATTTTATTGATTGGTTCGAGCGTAATAAATTCGAGAGATGGGGTGAGGAGTTAAACACCAAATTAATCAATCCAGTGTTCCTTTTTCCTTTCATTAACTCGAGAGAGAGATTGAAGGATTACAACTTAATAGTCAATAGGTTTTCAATATTGCATAAAAATAAAGATATTAGAGCTTCCGGGTACCTTTAGGTAATTAGTGGGTGTAATTCTTTCTTAGGTTAGATTATTTAGGTAGAGATACCAATTAATTGGGCCTTAGTAAAAGAATCTCATAACTCTTGACAAAGTAAGATTTATTATTGAAAACTTATACCGGTGCTCGAATTAGGATTTAATAAATTTATCGATAAACTCTTTACTTGACATGTTTTTAGGGGATTTCTTCTATTATATGGCTATTCCCATATTCGTACACCTTGATGATTCTTGTGACTTTTCTTGGGTGGGTCTGATGTATTCTTTATTGTAATAGTTTAGTATAGTTAGTTCTATTTGCCTAATCACTTTATTTAATTGGCCAAGCAATGAGATTTGAGTAAAGTAGCAGCAATTGTTAAGTTCCCGTGGATTTGATACTTGCTATTCCCTATACTATGTGATAGGTATACCTGCCAGTTGTGCAATTTTGGTGTTTGACATTTTAATTAAAACTTGATTTTTGAGGCTTTTGCTATACTATTTCCAATGCACGGAAAACCACCATCATCCCTCTACGTAATACCCATCATTGAGATAGGAGAAATGTATTAATACCACTCTTAATGAATCTACCATTCTTAGATATCTAGTTCAATAATCCACTACATCTACTATGTACCTACTTATTTCTAGCACTTATCCAAAAGCATACAATACCAAGTTACATTTTTAGAGCTCTAAATTATTTAGATTATCCTGGACAATCACAAAGAGGTGATTTTTCCTACTAGGAGCATAAAAGCTATCTTATATGAATTTTTTTCTTAACTAACTAGTTATACTTACCTAATACATAAGTATATTGGTTCTATTATAGGACCATACCCATAGTATATCAAAGTATATGTTTCCAGCTTTGCCGGACCACTGGCCTATACTCAATTCGTAGGGTATTAGTCCATGCTATAGTAGCAATTGTTTGAGTTTCTCCTATTTTTATACTTTTAAAAACTACTACTACAGGTCTAATTCTACGTATTCTAAATATACTTATAACATGAAGTCAGAGAACTATTCATTGGCTAAAGGTAAGCCATTTCCCATTTGAATTTCATAGCATAATAACCTTTGTCCTGTTGAGATTCCTATTCGGATCAACCTGTTAGGAACTACAGTTTAAGTTTAAGTAACCTTGATCCATACTTTAATTAAACACAATGGGTCTTTTCTAACAATTATCATGCAAGGAAAATAATTATTTAAAGGAACACAATGATATTGAGAATAAAACTTTTATTTATTTCATCGAATTTTCATCAAAGACATAGTTTGGAAGGCATACATTTCAACAATCTCCCATTTGCACTCGAAAGCTATATAAGCCAACAGGTGTAGAACCTTATATTTTTACATTTTAGAAAGTGACTACTTTTGATAAGATGAGAATCTATATGTAAGCTCAGAATTAAAGTTGAATAAGACGAACATTTTAGTATAAAATGATCGGGGGCATAGTTGTAATTTTGACTACAAATAGAGAAAACTGAGAAAGAATTTCAAATTTCCGATTCCTACCATTGCAATCAATAAAATTTGTAGATAGTGGAATAAAAAGTTTTTCTGGTTAGAATATTTACCGACCCGAATTTTATAGAAGAATAGCTAAAAGTGGAACATGTGGCACTATATGATTTTGGAGTGAAACAAGTGTCAAAATGTTATTGGTTACATGAAAGATTCATGCAAGAGTTAAACTTCATAAAAATTATTCAACAAGAGAAATAATTATGGAAAAAGCTAGCAAATAGGAAAATTACACATGGATGGATAATTACTATTTCATTTAATGAGTTTTAACCAAATTGGTCACAATTTGGACCAGGATTGGTGGTGGAAATCATGGAAAACTAGCATCAAGAGCATAAATTGAAGAAGAAAGAAAAAGGAAAAGAAAAAGGAAGTAAAGCTAGAGGAAATTTGAGAAAAAGGGAAAAAGGGGGAGACGAAGAAGAAAAGGAAGAAGCTTGGATATTTGCAAGCTTGTAGATCTCAATATACAAGGGAAAATTCCCTACTCTTCGAATTAAAATCATAAAGTAGGTTGTAAGGAATAATTTGGTCTGAATTTTCATGGGAAAGTTGTATGAATTATTGATTATGTTCAATAGAGATCTATGTTATGAAATTGTTTGTATGTGAGTTGTGTGGCAGTAAATCTAAGTAGTGGTATGCTGTGATTTATTTGATGTTTGAAGAATTTTTGAAGGTGGTTCAAAGGGGTGTTTATGACTGCAAAAAGTAGAAGAAGGAAGAAAAATCAAACCCGATTCAATTGTTAAGAACATGGAAGAATTGATCATGCTTTCATAGCTATTGTTTCTATTGTGATATTGCAGTGTTGTTTGTGACTAAAGTGAAAGAGATTTATGAAATGTTTGAATGATCAACATAGTATTAAGATGTGTTAATGGTATGCACGTTGTGTGGGAATGAAAACAGAATTAATTGTATAAAGCTAGGGAATAAAACAGAAATTCTGTTTTGAGAGATTCCCAACTAGATTTGAAGAATGAAATGGCCCGTTGTTTTGGAACCCATGACCAAAAACTTGAGATAAATGTTTTAGGGCCATTTTGGGACCAATTTGACATGATTTGGAGTTATAAATAGAAGGTTATGGTATAAATACCAAGGACAACCATTTCAGTGACGGGACTAAGAAGCTAAGAGTTTATGGCCAAAATTAAATGAAATTGGAATTGAAATTGGTATTCCATGAATTGGAAATCATAAAGGAATATCCTGAGAACATTTTGGAATTAGTTTGACATTATTTGGATTTGTGAATCAAAAGTTATGATATAAACAAGCAAATGTGCCAAGATGTGAGAAATGCAGAATTTTAAGAATAGGAAATTTGTGTATTGTTTCCATTACCTTTAATGGATGAGCATTAAATTCAAGAGAGAAATATGAACATCTTGTACACCTATTGGGAGAAGGAGTAAGGACGGACATATGAGCTTGGAATAGCTCAAGTGATGCATTTCTATAAGAAGCAAAAATATGGAAACTAGTGATTTTATTAAGGAAATATTCCTTTAGCAAAAATGTGTTGGTTTTGGATCATAATACTAAGTTACCTTTCGAATGACTCTCGATGTAGGTTATCTACTCTAAAGGATTCATGAAAGGCTAGAAGTAATATACATATTACTACATCAAGTTAGGACACGAGTTAAGTCCCATTGATGTTTAACAAAAAAGTGATAAATTCTAGTGTGCATTTTATTTCATAAAGTAAAGCTTTATGAATTGTTTTGATTTCTTTAGGAAAGAAATGATATCAAGTCATGTTAGACTTGAATGGAAAATGGTGAATTTTTATAAATGGAATTATTCATAATTGGCATTGAATTTTCCTAAAGCCTTTTACAATAAAATTGATGAACCTTTATATTTTCCAAGGAAATATGGTTCTTTTAAATTGAAATTATTGTGGACTTTAGGAAATAACAATTTGATTAGGAATTGTGATCCACTTGAATTATGAATATTTCCTAGGTATAATTGTATGCCTAAAAGGTTTTCTTCTCATTATTTATGAGGTGAAATTATGTTTTATTATGGAAAAGAATAATATTTCCTTTTTCTAGAAAGGATTTTGGGAATATGTGAATTATGAGTTTTATTGAATTGTAATTGGAATGTCTTGAATTTAATTCTTCTTTTAGGATTAGAATCTTGGAATTCCTGAATAAAACACCTTTTGGAATTGTGTATTTATCAAATAATGAAAATACCCTTGGAAATGTATATTACAACGCAACAAGGACTTATTATCTTTTCTTCGCTACAGTTTGAAAAACAATCTCTTGATATGAGATAAACTTTTGGAAAATGATATTTTAGCCCCAAAAATTATTTTTTTTTTAATATTCCTTTGGGAATGGAATATTTGATTGGCCTTGTGAGTTAATGGAATTGGACTAGTCTTGTGAATCTGAGAAGACGCTGAGTACTCAGCAAGGGCATTGATCATTATATTAGCTCTCATTAGAGGTAGTTAACCCCAAGTAACTTAGCTAGTTCTGGGGATTGTCTTAATCAAAACGAAGTGATAGGACATTAAGGTTAGTTATTCTTGCTAGTTGCATAGCATCTGGCAATTGCCTATGCCTTGTGTGCATATTATTTTAGGTTGTTAATGGGCTGCCGGGCAGGGACACATAGGGTGTTCAACCACTTACTACCTTGATGGTGATTGCCGTTAGGATTGGGACTCTTGGGCTTACGGTGGCAAGTAAAAGATACTAATCTCATGGTATTATGTTGCTATTACACTTACCACTCCGACAATTCATAGTTAAGTGTTGTAAGCTTGCATCCTAGCACAATAAAACTGTGATGCCGAAGGTAAAGCATTGCGAGCTTTGCACACAGGTTGAACTTCTATAGAGATAAGTGCCTGTATTTCAGAAACAGGGGCAGTAATGTTGAATTGATCTCAGTTTTCCAAAAATAATTGATTTTAGAATAAGATCCCTCCTAGTGAGTTGTAGAGTTGTTTTCAGTGGAAAAATATGATATATTCCTGTAACGGATTGTGAAACAAAACTCGAAAAGGGTATTTCTATTTGTTTTCATAAAGCACTAACACACAGAGTACTCACTGAGTGATTTTCGCTCACACGTATCTTTTACTTTGTTTTCTTAGGATCCGAAACTAAAAGACCACGCAACTAGAAGACGATATGTAACACCCTGGAAAACCTAGGCCCGCCAGGGCCGGGGATGTCGCCCCGTCCAAAGGACAAGGGGTCTTTATAACTAGGTCACAAATAAAAAATTTCTGGAATAAATAATACTCAAACTAAAAGAATTTATTACAACCCAAAATACTTAAAAAGTACATCCATGAAATTCCAAAACAAAAACCATAATTAAAATCATCCACTCTCGTCTTCCCAAAACAATACATAAAATCAAAAGACACATTCTCTTCCAAGGTAGCTACTCACCCACAACAGGATTAACCTGAAATCATGATAAAAGGTGATGAGACAGAAATCTCAGTAAGTCCGTGTGTGCTTTGGGTGTTTAGCGGAAACAGTTCGTGGATGCAAAGTGTGAAATCTTTATAAGAGAAACATTGGCAAGCAATAAACATTAGTCAAAAGCAAGAGTGGTGTTTTGGCTCCTCTAGCCATACATAAGTAATGAAATCAACCACTCGAAAGAAAGGGATATGGGTTACCACACGTTAGGCCCCATAACCGGTCAGAATGCCTAACACATTGTGCAGACTGACAAAAGTAGGTGATCGGACTACTGGGCAAGATACTCTTCCTTCTCTATACCAAAACAACCGCCGGGTGTCCATTCTGGCAAAAAACACAGTCACTTGACTGAAACGAAATAAACTACTAGCTCGGACCGGCACGACTTACTGGAACTGGCATCTTATCCAGGAAGGACTCACCCCTCAGAGGTGGCCACCTGCTGAGAGACTTACCCTAACCCTTCCAAGACTAGTGTAGTAGTCCACCCTTATTGAGTACTCAACGACGTTTCCCACTTGGGAAAAAATGAACAGAGCATTGCTCTACATGAAAATAGCAATTTGAGGGTTTCCCAAGGTTTTGAGCGGAATCAGTTTTAGAAAGAATTTCGAGTTTGGAAAATCTACTCATTAACTTTTGAATAATTCCAGCGTTGGAAATAAAGATGATTTCAACCCTCTATTGCCTTCAAATAAACGAGTGTCCATACACTCCATATTTAGCTTGCCATAAGAAAATATTTCACATCGATAGGTTTTATGCAAGAGCTTACCTGATTCTTGCTCACAACAATAAGGTCTCGAACAGCTGACCTAACCCCACATGGGCAAATACAGATCTTAATCAGATTCAAGCCATAATCCACTTCCTCAATTTTAAATCAACTCAATTCACTACTACCATGATCCTAGTGTCCCAAGCTTTAAGGCAAAACAATAATTGCATAGGTTCATAAGCTAAGTTTAATTCGTTATTTAAAATAATTAATGGATTAGGAATTAAATTCTAGTAAGTTGAAAGTTTAAATCTTGTTAAGGAAAATTTAGAGTTTATTTGATCAAGAGCCATAGGTGGTACTAGGCAAAATAGTGATTTAATGATAGCTTAGTTGTTAGAAAATAATTGATAGCTAAAACTAGTTAAGATTAAATTTAATAAGTCTTTTTTGAAAAATAATAAGTAAATCCTTAAGGGTTTTGGTTTAGTAAATATTTTATTAAGTATAAATCTTTTTCATAAGGGCTTTAATTAATTTTCTTTATTTTAAATAATATTTATTTATTTTATTTTCCAGAAAAATCATTATTTATTTGACTAAAATATCCTTTACATATATCATAATTCCAAATCTACCCTTCCTAGGGTTTTCGAAATTCTTTAGCAAAAATTATTAGTAAGTATTTTATTCATGAAATAAAATTTGCTTAGGGACAACTAAATCATGATCAAGATTCCATGGTCAACCATAATCAATAACATACTCAATCCTTCAATTTATCAAATCATCCAAGTCTTGCACATAGGCATAGATCTAAATTTATTATTACATGATTTAACCTCTACTAGCATAAACATGATCATGGCTTCAAAATCTATTCATGCACATAAATCCTATTCACCCATGGTGACATAATCTCTAGAATGCTTCATCACAAATACTACCTATGACATGCATCAAATCTCAACTCATCATTAAATCCACCAATATAATCCTTCCATGCATAAATCCCATCTCCTTCACAATCATACGTATACTTGTGCTTCAATCAACAACATCACATACACAAACCCATCGCCATTCATCAACCTAGAGACATGATTCTAAATTTTAAAAAGAGGATTGAAGGTACTTACTTGATTGATGAATGACTTGAAGGAGTTTAGAGAAGATCTCAACTCCTAGATGGCTAATTTTGTTCAAGAAAGGTGGCGAAAGCATGGCCATGGAGGAAGAGACCATTCGGCCAAGAGAGAGAATTTCGGTCCATGAGAGAGAGAGAGAGAGAGAGAGAGAGAGAGAGAGAAGAGAAGTCATTAGTGTGATTATTCATATAGGTTTTCTTAGAGATTAAGTTTGAAGAGGATGAAGTTGTTAGAATAAGTTTACCTTGAAGATGTTCTTGTTCTTCTCAGAAATTTCTGCTTTTTGATCCAATGTAGCAAGATGATTTGTGGAGTTTTATGTTAATAAGGGTGTTGATGGATGCACAGAAAGGAGTAGATCAAATCTGGAGATTTTTGTGAGGGTTTGAAGTGGTTTGGAGGTGTATTAGGTGTAAGAAGGTAGTAGGTGTTCTTGGTGTAGTGTGTGTGTTCTTGGTAGCTAGAGAAAATCGAGAGAGAGAGAGAAGAAGAAGCTGTCGATTTTCTGAGGAATTGGGGCTGCCGAAATTCTGTAGGGTTTAGGGAGTGATTTCTCTGATTTGGAAGGGAAAGGAAAGGTTAGTTGTTACAATGCTTGAAGAATATTTTTAGGAAGAGAATTTAGAAACTAGATATTCTAAGAATATCTTAATTTTTCTGGACAGCTTTGAAGTCTCCTATGGCCAACTGGATTGTGCAGCTCTTCTGGGGAACTAAGGCTGGTTAAAGGAGGCTTGTGATGGCTGAAAACAAGGTGCACAATGGTGGAGAATATGTCTGATCAATTGAGCAAAATTTTATGGAAAGTTGTTAAACAAGATGGCTGAAATTTTGGAAAGTATTCAAGCTAAATTGCAGGGATTTGGTTGGGGGATTTTCGGACAGCCATTACTGGAATTTCATGCAGAAGTTCAAGGGGATCAATGGAGCTCTGTTGATGGAGGTTTAAGGAAGGTTTTGACAGGTTAAGGTTGGTGTTTTGGCTGGAAGAGAGATAGGAAACAAGCCAGACGAAAATCTGCCCAGAATTTTCGCTGCACAGTGATTTTTCTGGCAGATTTTTGTCTGCTGTTCAAAGCCATTTTGCAGCGAGTTTTAAAGGGGATTTCAGGGGTATTCAAGGCTATTTTCCAGCCTTCTTTATGGAGGAAAAACATGGCTAAGGTTCTGCACAAAATCTAGGAGAAAACAGCTTGGTTTGGGGCTCTCAAAGCTGATTTTCGTACAGGAATTTTCCTGCTTTGCTCCAGCTTATGCAGTCCGAATTTGGGCAAAAACTTTCAGGTTTCAAACTGATCCTAAAGACCATTTTTCTGGTAGCATTTGGGAGGGAATGTGAGCTAGAATTTTTTACCTTTTGAAGGTACAACAAGCTGGAAAATTTCAGCTCATTCCATGAAGATAGATGAACTAAGATAGAGGAAAATTTTCAGCAAGCTTTCAAGGGGGATTTTCCTCTTGAATTTCTTTTTCCCACAAATCATTTACATTTTCCAAACCATGAGAAGCCTTTTACTAGGACATTTTGATCCTAAAAGACCTTAGTCCTCTACTGAATTTTCTGGAAAGGAAAAGGATAGAACACCTTGATCAAACTAAGGAGTTGGAAATTAAGAAAAACTAAAGTCCAAGGGAGAATGAATTCCCTTTAGGCATTTCGCAAAGAACAAAAGAGTGAAGTGAGAATTCTCCTAACATGTCTCTCCTAGGGCATCATCACCACATTGATCTAGGCCCTCATGGCCGAAACCTCTCTTTTCCAAGCAAAATAAAATTTACTCAAGCTAAAGCTTCTTTGATAGACTTTGAACCTTAGACCTCAAGAATTAATTCCAAGGCTCTAACCACTAAATCACAACAACTCTTGTTTCTATTTCTACTAGAAAAATTATTTCCTATTCAATCCACAAGCTATCTCCTTATTTTCACCTCGGGCAAAAATTACAATTTTGCCCCTCTCACCCATCACTCACCAACAAGACTTCAAGATAATAAAAATCAAATTCAAAGCACATAGAAATCATATGAAAACATATTGAATCATGAAATAAAGCATGATATGCATCCCAACCCCCCTTACTCTAAAGTTGGTCTTGACTGGGGTTTCACACGATACCACAAGATAGGTCTCCTAACTACATCCTTTGTATATGTATATTTTATTACTGCCAGAGTACACATATTATTGCATGCTAAGCATTAATTTTGGGTTGTACATTATTATAGTATAGCTTTAATATATCAGTATTAGTACTTATTTTGTCCAAATCAATTTTGTTAGTTATAAAGACCCCTTGTCTGGGAAACCGGATGGGGCAACTTGAAGGATTGCGGGAAAAATAAATACACAGCTGAAGAATGTAAATTAAAAAATTTTACTGAGCTAAAGTCTAGGAATACTTACTTTTAGAGTGTTTTACTTGAATAATAGGATTTACATTCGAGTTGAACGGCTCTTCCTTAATTGGAACATCTACTTGTTCTGCGGACATCCCAGCTTACCGTCGGCTCCTTCGCATCAAATACTTATCACGTTTGCTAGCTCTTGTCCTTTTAGAGTATTCTCAAACTTCTATGGACCTCTATCGGTGAAAGTAGAACTAGGGGGAAGAAGATTGGAAGAAAAACGGAAGAACTACAACAGTAAAGGAAAAACAACAAAAATATGGTGGTCGTGGTTCGTTCAAGGAAAACTGAAAAATTGTGTGGAATTTCGGTCAACCATCAAGCGCAGACGTGATGCCTTTTAAATATAAAACACTTCTTTTTCCTACTCCAAAATCAAAACCAACCGGCCACTTCCTTTTCCCATTATTTCCTTTTTCCTTTTTGCACATAGCGGCTACCATCAAATCCTAACAGGACCGGTTTTCTTAGTTAGTCCAATGACTAATTAAATAACTCTTTTATTAATTAATTAATCCACTTTGGCCCAATATAAAATTACTCAAGATAATTAAATAATAAAATAATTAATTAAACTAGCACTTTTATTAATTAATTAAATTATTTAGGTACAATATAAAATTACCCAAGACAATTAATTAAATTTGCCCAATTAATTATTCTAGCCCAAATAAATAATTAATTCGACTCTCAGAATAATTCTTCTAATAGTAAATTCACAATATGCCCATATAGTAAATAACTTTACTAAGGTTATTTGACCAACTCTAGAGATCAAAAGATATATTATTCTTGGCTACTAAAATGACCAAAATACCCCTACTAACAAATAGCGTTATTTTATCATTTTAAATATTCTATTTATATTTGAAAATATTAATCCTAGGAATAATATTGCAAGTGCAGTGTCTTCGACCTGTAGATGTAATGACAAAAATATCCCTCTACGTAATACCCATCATTGAGATAGGAAAAATGCTCTAACACATTTCTCATTGACATCTACCATCCTTTGATAGCTAGTTTGATAATCTATGACATCTAATGTGTATCCACTTATCACAGAGAACTACCCAAAAGTGTACATATTTAGTCACGCTTCCCAGGACCCTAGATTAATTAAATTATCCCAAACAGTCGCAGAAGGGTGATTTCTTTATGTAATGAAACATAGAAACTCTATTTGTATAAGTTTGTCTTAATTAATTAGAGTTATATACCCAATGTACAAGGTTATTAGCCTTGCGATAGGACCTCACCTGACATCCATCAAAGTGTACAAGTCCAGCTTCACTAGACCACCAACTTATACTTAAGTCTTAAGGTACTCATCTACGCAGTAGCAACTATAAACCAATCTTTATTTATTTTAGTACTTTGATAAAGACTTTGATAAGGTACTCATCCACACGTGATCTAGTTTTACGTATTCCAAATACACTGATACTATTAGTGTGAGTGGACTACTCACTAGTTAAAGGTAAGCCATTCCCTTTTTAAAAACCATAGTGTAATGATCTAAATATTAATGAAGTGCCTAGCTCCATCAATCGATCAAGAATAATTTTTCACTTATGTGGTAGTAGCCTATAATTTACATCTTACTGTGAAAGTATGACCCAATCACATATATTACTTACTAACGTGTTTAGACCTTAATGTGCAATATTTATAAACAAACAACCATTAATGAATAAAACTTTTATTAATTTTTAAAATACAAAAATACATAATCTATTTTGGACATACATTCCAACAGGACCCCCAAACTTAGTAGGGGTGTTACAACAATTACCCACCCTTATGGCATCTAAGTGTCTTCTAAAGATTTTTCAGCTAAAGGCTTAATAAATGGATCGGCTAAATTGTTCCCTGAGGTAATCTGTTCCACCATGTTTTCTCGTCTCTAAATGAATAATTCTCAGATCAAGTGGTACTTCCTCTCGATATGCTTCCCCTTCTTGTAGTCTCTTTGTTCTTTGGATTATGAAATAGCTCCTAAGTTCTCACAATACAGTACAATTAGATTGTCTATTTGTGGCACAACTCCAAGTTCCAAAAGGAACTTTTGGAGCTATACTACTTCCTTGGATACCTCCGAAACTATCGCATACTCATCTTCTATAGTTAAATCAGCAATACAAAATGATGCTCCTCAATGAAATAGCTCCTCTAAACAAAGTAAAGATATATCCACTAATGGATTTTCTTTCATCCTCATCAGCCTAAAAGTCTGAGTTTGTGTATCATGTTGGAATCAAGTTATCGGCTCTATAAACCAGCATATAATCCCTTATTCCCTTAATGTACTTAATTATATGCTTTACAACTTACTATTGAACTTTCCCATGGTTTGATTGATATATGCTAATTAAACCTACAGTAAAGCAAATACCTAGCCTAGTACATACTATGATGTACATGTGACTTCCTACAGTCGAAGCATAAGGAATCTTGCTAATTCTATCTTTCTCCTCCTGAGTCTTAAGACACTCTTTCGCAGAAAGAGACAACCTTTGTCTGCTATGGATTTGAGTCCTTTTATATGATTCCATGCTAAACCTAGTTAGTATCTTGTTAATATTTGTAACTTGGAATAATTTCAACATTCTCTACTTTCTATTTCTAAGAAGTTTTATTTCGAGAATGTAGTTAGCTTCTTCCAAGTCATTCATATTAAATTGACTAGAAAGTCAAACATTTTGTAGATGATAATATCCTTATATAATTGCTAATGAATAGAATGTCATCCACATATAATACAAGAAAAACAACATTAATGCCTTCCAGTTTCTTGTACTCACATGGTTCATCCTTATTTTGAATAAAAGTATAAGACTTTACTGTCTCATCAAAACGAATGTTTCATACTCTTAATACTTGTTTAAGTCCATAAAAGGACTTCTTATGCTTGCATACCATGTGCTCTTTGTAATAACTTATATTTTTACATTTTTTAAAGTGACTACTTTTGATAGGATGAAAATTTATGTGTATGCTCAAAATTAAAGTTGATCAGTGCAATGAGATAAACATTTGGTATAAATTGAGTCTTCGGTGGTATTGTCGTAATTTTGATAGCAAATAGAGAAAAATTGGGAAAGAATTTTCAAAATTCTAACTCCCACCATTGTGTTCAATAAAATGTGTAGGTTCCATTGGTGAAATAAAATGTTTTCCCAATTGGAATATTTACCAACCCGAATTTTAGTTCAGTCCTGAGAAAATTATAGAAGAACAACCAAAAATCAAGACTTATGGAATTATATGATTAGTGAGTGAAACAAGTGTCAAAGTGTTATTAGTTGCATGAAATATTCATGCAAGAGTTATATTTCATAAAGCTTTTTCAACAAGTTTATGGAAATAATTAAGGAAAAAGCTAGCAAATACGAAAATTACACATGGAAGGATAACTACTATTGCATTTATTAACTTTTGACCAAATTGGTCACAAATTAGACCAAGAATGGCAGTGGAAATCAAGGAGAATAGGAAGCATAAGCATAAATTGAAAAAAAAAATAAAACAAAGAGAAAAATGAAGAATAGCTAGAAGAAATTTAAGAGAAAGAGGAAAAAGAGAAAGAAGAAGAAATGGAAGAAGTTTGGGTAAGCTTGTACAACTCAATATACAAGGTAAAATATCTACTCTGAGAATTAAAATTGTAGAGTAGTTTGCAAGGATTAAATTGGTATGAATTTTCAAGGAAAATTTATATGAATTATTGAATATGTTTAGTAGAGATCTATGCTATGATATTGTTTTTGTGTGAGCTGTTTGGCGGTAAATCTGAGTTGCTATATGTTATGATTATCCAATGTTTGAAGAAGTTGTGAAGGTGGTCTGAAGGGAAGTTCATGGCTGTAAAAGATAGAAGAAGGAAGCAAAAATTAAATCCAGTTCAATTGTTAAGAACATGGAAGAATTGATCATGCTTTCATAGCTACTGTTTTTGTTATGGTGTTGCTGTGTTGTTCATGATTGAAGTTAAAGAGATTTATGAAATGTTTTAATGATAAACAAGGTATTAGGATGTGTTAATGGTATGTATGTTGTATGGGAAAGAAAAGAGAATTAATTGTATGAAGCAAGGGAATAAAGCAAAAATTCTGTTTTCAAATATTCCCGACCATATTTGAAGAATAAATAAACCAAATGACATGGTCTGTTGTTTTGGAATCCCATGACCTAAAACTTGTAGTAGGACCATTATAGGACCAATTTCACATTATTTGGAGTTGCAAATAGAAAGCTATGATATAAATAGCAATGGCTGCCATTTTAGTGATGAGATTAAGAAGTTGAGAGTTTATGGCCAATACTGAATGAAATAGGAAATGAAATTGGTATGCCATGAAATTAAAATCATTAAGGAATATCTTGAGAACATTTTGGAACTAGTTTGATATTATTTGGGCTTTGTGAATCAAAAGTTATAATATAAACAAGCAAGTGTGCCAAGATATAATTTTAAGAATATGGAATTTATGTATTGTTTCTATTAACTTTAATGGATGAATAAAAAATTCAAAAGAGAAATATGGAATTCTTGTACACATATTAGGAGAAGGAATAAGGATGGGCACATGAGCTTGAAATAGCTCAAGTGATGTATTTCTATAAGAAAGAAGAAATGTTGAAACTAGTAATTTTATTACGGCAATATTCCATCAACAAAAATGTGTTGGTTATGGATCATAATACTAAGTGAGATCTGACTCTTGATATTGGTTATCTACTGTAAAGGCTTTAGGAAAGGCTAGATGTGATGTACATATTACTACATCGAGTTAGGACACGAGACGAGTCCCTTTAAATTTAAAAATTGTAAATGTTAGTTTGCATTTTATTTCATAAATTAAAGCTTGATGAATTATTTTGATTTTTCTGAGAAAGAAATGGTATCAAACCATATTGGACCTGGACAAAAATGGTGAATTTTCATAAACAGAACTATTCACAAATGGCAATGAATGTTCCTAATTTTTTTTTTTTTTTTATAAAGTTGATGAACCCTTATATTTTCTAAGGAAAATACAATTATTTTCAATAGAGATTATTGTGGACTTTAGGAAATGACAATTACTTTGTGGAATTGTGAACCACTTGAATTATGATTATTCCCTGGGAAAAAATGTATACGTGAAAGGTTTTCTTCTGATTAATTAAGAATTGAAATTATATTTTGTTATGGAAAAGCATATTATTTCCTTTTTCTGGAAAGGATTTTGGAAATATGTGAATTATGAGTTGTGTGGAATCATAATTGGAATGTCTTCAGTTTAATTATTCTTTAGGATTCAAATTCAGGAATTCATAAATAAAAATCCTTTTAGAATCGGGTATTTATCAAAAGACGAAAATACCTTTAGAAATGCATTTTATCACGCAAAAAGAACATTTTAACATTTTTTGCTACAGTTTGGAAAATAACCTATCGGTATAAGATTAGCATTTGAAAAATGATATTTTGGCTTTGGAAAACAACCTATCGGTATAAGATTAGCATTTGAAAAATGATATTTTGGCCTCGGAAAATGTTTCTTTATATTCCTTCTAGAATGAAAATATTTGATTGGCCTTGTGAGCTAATAGAATTAGACTAGTCTTGTGAACCAGTGAAGACGTTGAGTAATTAGTAGGGCTTTGGTCTTTATAATAGCTTTCTTTAGAGGTAGACCATCCCAAATAACCTAGCTTGTTCCAGGGATTGTCTTAATCCAAATGGAGCAATAGGATATTGAGAATAACCATCATGGCTAGTCGTTTAGTGCTTGGCAATTGCCTATGCCTTGCGTGCATATTATTTTGGGTTGTTCACAGATTGTTGGGTGGGGACACCTGCCGTGTTCAACCCCTTGCCACATCGTTGGTGATTGACATTAGGATTGGGACCCTTAGTCTTATGGTCGCAAGTAAAAGATAATAATCTCTTGTATTGTGCTAGTATGCACTTATCGCTCCGACAATGCACAGTTGTGTGTCGTAGGCTTGTGTCCTAACATAATAAAAGAATGATATCCAAGGCAAAGCCTTGCGAGCTTTGCACCCAAGTCGACTTTCTATTGAGAGAAGTGCCTATATTTCTAAAGTAGGGGTAAAAATGTTGAATTAAACTCGAATTTCCAAAAATGATTGATTTCAGGATAAACTCCCTCCTAGTTAGTTGTAGAGTTGTTTTCAGTAGAAAAATATAATATTTTTCAGTAATGGATTTTGAAATAAAACTTGAAAATGATTGTGTCTATTTGTTTTAATAAAACATTAGCACACACGCAACTCATTGTGTGATTTTCACTCATATGTATCTATTATTCTATTTGCTTAGGATTTAAAGCTGATAAACCGTGCAACTAGAAGACGATACCACCAGATATGTCTACAAACTATTTCTTTTGTACATGCACATTATATTACTACTAGAGTACACATGATAGTGTATGTTGAACCTTATCTTTAGGTTGTATATTATTATAGTGTGCCTTTAATATATCAGTATTAGTACTTATTTTGTCTATATTAGTACTATTACTTATAAAGAACCCTTGTCTAGGAAATTCGACGGGGTGACCCTAAACTTATTACATGCTTCCATTGTTATTTCTAGTAGGGGTGTTATATTGGTATCAGAGCATAGTTATTGTTTATCGTTATAGGAACTAAAACAATCCTTATTTTTTTATAGGTATGTTAGGTAGAGATAATAAGGGTAAGAGGCCAATAGATGATCTTGATAGAAATGAGAAGAAAATAGAGAAAGGCGAGTGCTCGGGAACGAAGAAAATTGCAAAGATTTGGCTTGGATCAAGACCACGTTACCAATCATTCCCAGGACATGGCCCTGGATGTCGATGCTAGCTTTCATCCTCTGTGACCCAACCTAGCCCTTTATCGACACCTTCCCAAGATTCATTCTCAAGGAGACACTAGCCTAGTCTAGTGGCTCGGATATAGTGGACAGTGCATCTAACAACGTAAAGCCACAATAGGACAATGAGCATATATCTAGAGAGACTGGAGAGGACAGTTTAGAGGAGACCAAAGAGGTGATTCTTGGACAAGTGGAGGCAGAGGTAGAGGTAGTATAGAAGGCTCCAATTATAGAGAAGGTTAGGTAGAGTTAGATTTAGATATAGATTGTGTGAAACCCCACCTAAAGCCAACCCTAGAGTAAGGGGGTCGGAAATACATATCATATTATTTTGCATGAATATATGTGTTTTTGAATGATTTTATGTGCTTTAGAATCGTGGATTATAGGTTTAAATGCTTAGTTATACTTATTGAGTAGGAGGGGTAAAATGGTAATTTTACTTGAGGTCAGAATAGGAAGATAGCTTGAGGAGTAGATAAGAAAAATATGTGGGCGAGAAAATAAGAACAAGAGTTGTTGTGGTTTTAGTGGTTAGAGTCTTGGAATCAATCTCTAAGGTCATTTAAGCTTTTATCATGATTATCTTAATTAAGTTTGAATTTTTGTTTTCTTGCATTTCATGAAAATAGGAATGATTGTCTTAAGGGAGACATGAAGAGAATGTCCTAATCTTATCCTCATGTCCTAAAAGAATTCTAGAAGAATTCTTGTCCAACTTATTTCCTCTAGCTTTGTCCTAGCAATTTCATAATTTAAATAAACTAAAATCCATTAAATATTATTCTTTGAATTCCCAAAAAAAAAAAAAAAAAAATTCTGTGATGATTTCTTCCCCTTGAATTTCGAAAATCAGCTTTGGGGAAGGGAGGTTGACCAAAAAATAGGAGGGGAAATAGGAAGGGTTCCAAGAGAAAATCAATCACCATGGAAGGACCTTCAAAACTATCTTCAAGATGTTCATGCTTTAGTGGTAGGAAATCTGGAAATTTTCCAGATTTTTGCAGCCCTTCTCTTCGAAAATTCAGACCATAAACCCAACCATTTGTTGCCAAGAAAATGGTCATTTCAAGTGGCTTGGAAGCTGGAAAAATTGTGCAATTTTCGGACTGCACAAAACAGCACCAAACCAGAAATTTTTCTGGGCAATTAGCAGCTCTTCATCAAGGAAATGAAGCTGTTTTTAGTTCATCTTCAAGCCAGAAAACTTCTCTTCATTAGTCCGGGAATGAGGCTGAAAAACCACCCTTAGAAGACTCTCAAACAACCCTGAAGAAGCTCTGAAAAACCGAGCTAAGAAGGTGCAAAAATCCTGTGCCAAAATTCTGCAAATTTTCGGAAAAGCCATGAACACTTGAGAGCAGAATTTTTCCAGCCTTGTTCCTTTCTAGCCTAGGACTGAAAGTCACCTTCAATCTCTGTAGAATTGAGCCTTGCTCAGCCATACTCTGAACACCATTAAACCCACACTTACCTTGAAGCATAAGGACTCCATGGATGCACCACAAAACACTCGTAAGATCACTCCATTCAAACTCCATTTGAACTTCAAATAATTCTAGCATTTCACTCCCATAAATCACTCTTGCATTAAGCTGAAATAACCAGAATTTTCTTTGCCTTTAAGGACTGAATTTTGGCCAGCCTTGAGCGACAATAACCCTCAACCATTTCAGCAAAACATGCTTGTTCCAGCCGACACCATTAAAGCTCCTAGACACCTCTCTTGATCAAACACCATAGCTGATCTTTTACCTTAAACATCTCCACCATTTCCTCCATTTAAATTTCAAATAAAATCTGGTTTCTCTCTCTCACAAAGCTAAAAACCGAAACCCTCAATCACACCCTACCATTCGGCCAGCTTTCTAGCAGAATTCACACAGCACTTCTTCTAGTTTCTCTCCATTTTCACCTAAAACACCAAGAACACCAAGAACACACACTAAACTTCTTCAAGCCTAAACCAACTCCAAACACCACCAATCACTCTAAAATACTCCCGATCCTCTCTACTTAATCCCTAGACTTCATTTCTACCATTTATAACACAAAATCTCGCAAGAAAGAATTTTCAACCCGATCAAAAAAATCAGGGTTTCTTGAAGACCTCAAGAACATCAACAAGGTAAAACAAGAACAACCTTCTTGTTCATCTTCTTCCATTCAATTCTTAATACACCTATCTAATGCTCTCTTTCTCTCTCTCTCTCTCTCTCACCCTCTTCCAACCGAAATGGTTGATCAAACCATCAACCATGAATGTTGTTTCATTAGATCATTCAAGTCATTCCATCGCGCGTGGACCTTCTTTTGTCTTCATCAAAGGACTCGAAAATCAAGTATTCATTCTTAAATTTCTCTTATTAAATTCTGAAATCATGTCTCCTAGTTGATGATAGAGAAATGGATTATGATTGGGAGATTGAATATATGCATGTGGATTAGGGGATGAAGTTATGACATGATGATGGTTGTATTTGACTAGGATGTATGTGTTTCCTTTCGAATCAATATATGTTCTTAATGTTTGATGAATTTAATGGATGTTGAAGCATGATTAGATATTATGGCACCAAAGGTGATTAGGCTTTTATGATCTTATTTTCCCATGGAAACCATGATTGATGATTATGCTTAGTAGGATTTTGGCCATGTGATAGTATGAGATAGTTCAAGTGTTTGTGCATGAATAGAGTAATTTCTTGTTTGATGATGGAGAATGGGATCATGAATCTTTTTTAGCAATATGAAGACCATGATGTAAGATTATTTTCTTATAAATTCTAAGTTATATTCATTAACAAATTTTATTACATAAATTAAAATTACTACTATATTTTTCTTCAAAAATTCGAAACACTAGGGGATTTGTATTAGAATATTAAATCAAACTATTAATATTTTTATTAAACGAAAATTTAAAATAAGTTATTAATAAATTTTAATTATTATTAATTATTTATTATCTCTTCAAAATTAATTAAAAAATTATTATTTATTTAATCTATTATTTATTTATTTATAATAAAGCTACTTTTAAATTTCTTAATATTAAATAGTAATATTAAATAGGACTTAATAATATTTAAAATTCAAACCTTGGTTTATTTATTAATAATAACACTCAAGAATTATTATTTGAGTCTATAATTTATTAACAATTATTTTAGAACCCCTAGTTATTTCAATCCATCAAACTAGACTTAGTTTGTAAAATTCTTCAGCATCTAGCCTTAAAGCTTAGGACATTAAGATCATGGTTAGTCATGGATGTATCTAGTTAAGCTAAGAATTATTTATGTAAGGCAAGTATAGCTTGAATGTGACCCAATGTTTTGTGTTTACCCCAGGCAGGGGTTAGGTCAGCCTTGGAAGACTTTTGTGTAGAACAAGCAAAAAAGCAGGTAAGCTCCTGCATAGAGTTTTGTGAAGACCAAAAGTTATTGTGGCAAGCAAATGCAATGTATATGGACAATTATTTGTAAATGCAATTAAGGACTATTTTTCCTTTTTATTTCAGTCAAGCAAATCATTTGAAAATTGAACAAGCAGTTTTACACAAATCTAAACTTTTCATAAAACCCAACTTGACTAGACTTTTGGAAACCCTTAATTGCTATTTCCAAATAAAGCAAAGTTTTGATAAATTTTTCTCCCAAAGGGAACAATCAACGTTGATTACTCAATAAAGGTAGGCCACCAGGACTAGTCTTTGAAGGGTTAGGGTAAGTCTCTCAATAGGTGGCCACCTCTGAGGGGTGAGTCCTTCCTGGATAGGATGCCAGTCCGGTAGGTCATACCGGTCTGAGCTAGCATGTTTTAGTCATGTGGACTGTGTGTTCCGGAGTGGACAACCGGTAAGTTTGGGTGTAGAGATGGAGAAGTATCTCACCCAGTAGGCCGTACACCTACCTTTGTCAGCATTGCACAAAGTGTGGCATTCTGACTATTATTGGTTATGGGGCCCAACGTGTGGTAACCCATGGCTACCCAGTTGAGTGGTTGTATTTATTGTGCACATGTATGATTTGAAAAGTGAAACACCACTCTTTATTTTCAATACTTATTTATTGCTTGCCAACACTTTTCCTTATGAAACTTTTACGATTTGCATACATGAATTATTTTACCGGAAACACTCAAAGCACACACGGGCTTACTAAGATTTTTATCTCACCACCTTTTATGCCATATTTTCAGGAAGATCCTGCTGTGGAGATCTTTAGCTAGAATGTTACCTTGCTTGAAGACTCTTGTTATTTACTTTAAGTATTGTTTGAGAGATTGTTGCAAACAATTTATTTTGGATTTGTGCCAGTATTTATCTTTTGGGTTGTAATAAATTTAGTTTTAAAATCTTTAGTTTTATTTTATTTGCATGTAACCTAGTTATAAAGACCCCTTGTCCTTTGGACGGGGCGACATCCCCGGCCCTGTTGGGCCTAGATAGTGGGGTGTTACAGATTGGGCCATAGAGCATGACTATCGGTTTGAGGACTTAGTGAATAGTGGTTGATCCAAATGTGTTTGATTATCACAGTCTTGATATACCAGAATCCTATGTAGTTTCCTTAGACTCAAGACCTTCTATCTCAGATAGCAGTGATACTGACAGTAGGATATCATAGGTGTAGTATGATATGTATAGTCTAGTATATGTACATTAGCTATATCAGCAGGTTAGATGTGTGGAGAACACAATTTTGTAATGATCCTATGTTTTGACAGTAATGGATATATATATTACTACATTTTTATTATTTATACTGTGTCTACTCTTATATCCTACTTGAGATACATTATGTCTGGTTTTCTTTAAAATACTATAGAACCTATAGATGCCACCCAAATGCGCTAGTTGTCATCATCTTGAAGTATCATTCGAGATAATGTTATGATGCAAAATTTTCCAAGGATGACTGATATACTACAACATCTAGTTGATAATTCTGGTAGAGGAGAAGGATGAAAAAATGAACTTGAGTCTAATATGGCTTGAGAATGTTTCTTAAAATTCCAACCTTCTCAATTCCAATGTAAACCTGATCAAGATCAAGAAGCTGAGGCATGCGTTCAGCAAATAGAGAATATTTTTGCTGCTTTGAACTACTCGGAGCAAGGGAAGGTGCAATTTGCAACATTTCAACTACAAGGACCCCCGAAGAACTGGTGGAATTGGGAAAAGGAACACAAGAATTGGAGTGGATAGATTTTAAAGTCAGTTTTAAGAAGGAATTCATTTTTAATTGGATCATGGAATAGAAAGAGGATGAGTTCTAGAATTTTAAGTAGGGAAATCGAATAGTGGGATAATATGCAGCTAATTTTACCTGACTATCCAAGTATTTCCCTCTATTAGTGCAATCGGAGACTGTTAGAACCCAATGATTTATAAAAATGGCTACAACCTAAGTTAAAAATAGTTCTTGAAAGCATGTGTGAAACCCAAGTCAAAACCAACCTTAGAGTAAGGGGGGTTGGGATGCATATTATACTTTATTGCATGTTTAAATATATTTTTATATGATTTTATATGCATTGAATTTGTGTTTTATAGTCTAGAGGGCTTGATTATGATTATTGAGTGAGAATGGCAAAATGGTAATTTTTGCTTGAGGTGGAAAAAGGGTGATAGCTTGAGCGTTGAATAGGAAAATATTTTTAGAAAGAAAATAAGAACAAGAGTTGTTGTGGTTTAGTGGTTAGAGTTATAGAATTAATTCTTGAGGTCTTGGGTTCAAATTCCATCATAGGAGCTTTAGCTTGATTAAATTTTGTTTTTTCTTGGGAAGTGTTATTTTCGGCCTTATGTGCTTTGGAGTAGGGTAAATATGTTGTCCTAAGAGAGACATGATAGGAATATCCTAATCCTACTCTTTTGCCCTACAAAAAATTCCTAAGGGGAATTCATTTCCTCTTGATCCTTAATTTTTCCTATTTCTCAATCCATTAGGATGTTCAATTTGTTCAAACCAATTTTATTCTAGAAAAATTCCAGCAATGTGTTGTGGCTTTGAAGGTTCAAAATGTCATAGTAAAAAGATATCTTAAGGACCGAAACCATGGAAGAGGGGGAAGGATTTCAAGTGAATTAATTTCCCTAGTAAACTTTCTAAAACTTCACTCTAGCTAGGTTCATTTTCCTTCATGCATAGAACTGAAAATTTTCCAGCTTCTTGTGCCTTCAAGGTGTCAAAATTCTTAGCCATTATTCCCTCCCAAATGCTGCTAGAAAATGGCCTTTTGATCAGTTTGAAGCCTGAATTTTTTTGGCCATTTTCGGACTGCACAAAGGCTGTGCAAAACTAGAAAAATCCCTAGGCAAAATCACAGCTTTGGAGGTTCGAAACCAAGCTGTTCTCTTTCAGTTTTTGTTCAGCATCTTAGCCACGTTTTTCCTCCATAAAGAAGGCTGGAAATCACCCTTGAAAGACCCTTGAAATCCCCTTCAAACTCTCTGCAAGCTGACTGAAAAGTGGCAGCCAAAAATTGCCCAGAAATTCTAGCCTTGCGAAAATTATGTGCAGGAAAACTTTCCAGCTTTGTTTCCTAATTCATCCCTAGTCGAAACCTTAGCTTTCTTCAGCACAAACCCTCCTTAAACAGCCATGAGCTGAACTCCATTGTCCTCCCCAAGTTTCTGCACAAAATTCAGACATGGCTACCCGAAAATCTCTCCAACAAATCTCTGCAATCATGCTTGATTAGTTTCCAAAATTCTAGCCACCATAATTTAACAACCTTTCATAAAATATCCCTCAAACAACCAGACCTTTCCTCTACCATTATACTCCTTATTTTCAGCCACCTTTAGCCTCCTTCAACAAGCTCTCATCTAGCCGAAATACTGCACAAGTAGTCGGCCATGGCAGCTTCCCAAAATCTCTCCAATAATCAAAGATATTCTTGTTATATTTAGTTTCGAAATTTTCTTCCCAAAAATATTCTTTAAGGATTTCAACAAGTAGCCTTTCCTTTTCCCTTCCAAACTAGAAAATCATCTACCAAAACCCTACAAGCAGTCGACCAACCCTAATCCCTTTAGAAATTCGGCAGACTCCAATCCAAAAGCTCTCAATTCTCTTCAACCTTCAAGAACACATAGCACACCAAGAACACCTACTTCTTCCTTTCACCAAATACCTCTCCAAATCACTTCAAACTTCTTCTAAAAATTCCAAATTTCATCTATATACTACCATGAGTCCATTCATACCATTTTTAACATCAAACTCCAAAATTCAACTCGCACTTTTGGATCAAAAACCAAAAATTTTGTGAAGGCTCAAGAACACTTTCAAGGTAGGTTTATTCATTCAACTTCATCTTCGCTAATCTTCAATCTCTAATGAACATATATGCGTTTAATCATGTTAATGGACTTTGTTATTCTCTTCTCTTCTCTCTCTCTCTCTCTCTCTTGACCGAACACTCCCTCTCTCTTGGCCGAATGATTTCATCAACCATGGCCATGCTTCCTTCATCTTCTTTGGATGGATTTAGACATCTAGGAGTTGAGATCCATTCGAAACTCCTTCAAGGTATTCATCAATCACGGAAGCCTTTTTAACCCTTCTTTTAAATTCTAGATTCATGTCTCTAGGATGATGTTGATAGAAGATGAATCATGAATAGGGTTGAGCATATATTATTGTGAAGAGTTGAGAGTGAAGCATGAATATATGTATGAATATGTTGGAGATGGGATTTATGCATGAATGGATTATCTTGGTTGATTGTATGGTGTTTTAGGATTTAATGCATGTCTCCATGTCATAGGTAGTATTTGTGATCAAGTATGCTAGAGATTATGTCACCTTTGGTGAATAGGATTTATATTCATGTTGGATTATTGAAGCCTTGATTATATTTTTTCTAGTATAGGTTAGATCATGTCTTGATAAATTTGGATCTATGTTTATATGCATGATTTGGATGATTTGATGAATTGAAGGGTTGTATGTGTTCCTGATTGTGGTTAGCAATAGAAATATGATCATGATCTAGTTGTCCCTAAGCTAATTTTTGTTTCATTAATAAAATATTTAATAATATGATTTTGCTAGAAAATTTGAAAAACCCTAGGAAGTAGATTTGAATTATTAAAAGGATATTTTAGTCAAATAAATGGCAGCTTTTTATTCAAGGAATAAAATATATAGATATTATATAAAATCATAAAATCAACTAAAGCTTTTATGAAAATAATCATAATAAGTAAAATATT
The DNA here is from genome assembly GCA_026120185.1 of Voacanga thouarsii. Classification (NCBI taxonomy): domain Eukaryota; kingdom Viridiplantae; phylum Streptophyta; class Magnoliopsida; order Gentianales; family Apocynaceae; genus Voacanga; species Voacanga thouarsii. The sequence goes on along the minus strand of JANUWF010001341.1, from coordinate 895,145 downwards.
TATTATTAAAAAGTTAATTATTACCTTTTAATCAAAACCTATTAAAGTCTATTTATTATCTTCTAATCAAGACCCATTAAAATTTATTTTCAACTAATTTTAGCTAGCAATTATTTTCAAACAATTAATTATTAATAAATCATTATTTTACCTAATACCTAAGACCCTTCACCAATTAAACTCCGAATTTAGCTTAGCAAGATTTAAACCTTCAACTTATTAGTACGTATTTCCCAAAACATTAATTATTTTAAATATCAAATTAGGCTTAGCTTATAAACCTATCTATTTATTGTTTGGCCTTAAAGCTTGGGACATTAGGATCATGGTAGTAGTGAGTTGAGTTGTTTTAAATTGAGGAAGTAAATTTTGGCTTGAGTGTGATTGTGGTCTGTATTTGCCCATGCGGGGTTAGGTCAGCTGTTGGAAACCTTTTATTGTGAGTAAGAATCAGGTAAGCTCCTGCATAAAACCTGATTGGCATAAAATGTTTATTATGGCAAGCCAAATGTAGAGTGCATAGACATTCAGTTCTGCAAAGGCAATTGAGGATTAACTTTCTTTCTTATGTCAGACAAACAAACTATTTGAAAATCAATAAGCAGATTTACTCAAACTCAAAACTCTTTCCAAAACTAATTTTGACAAAGACTTTATAAACCCTTAATTGCCATTTTCATGTGGAACGGTGTTTTGTTCATTTTCTCCTAAGTGGGAAACGTCGTTGAGTACTCAATAAGAGTGGACTGTTAGGGCTAGTCTTTGAAGGGTTAGGATAAGTCTCTCAGTGGGTAGCCACCTCTGAGAGGTAAGTCCTTCCCAGATATGATGTCAGTCTAGTAGGTCGTGCCAGTCCGAGCTAGCAGTTTATTTTTCAGTCAAGTGACTGTGTTTTGCCGGAATGGACACCCGGTTGTTGTTTGGGTATAGAGAAGGAGAAGTATCTTGCCCGGTAGGACAATCACCTATCTTTTGTTAGTCTGCACAAAGTGTCAGCATTATGACCGGTTATGGGGCCTAACGTGTGGTAACCCATGACCACCTTTTTGAGTGGTTGATTTTATTGATTATGTATGGTTGGAAAAGCCAAAACACCACTCTTAATTTTAACTAATGTTTATTGCTTGCCAGTGTTTTCTTATAAAGGTTTTATACTTTGCATTCACGAACTATTTCCACTGGACACTCAAAGCGCACACGGACTTACTGAGATTTCTGTCTCACCACCATTTTTACCATGATTTTAGGTCGATCCTGCTGTGGGGATGAGTAGCTAGATATTGCTTACCTTGGAAGACTTTCTGATATATTTATTTTGTGTAATGCTTTGGGGAGATGAGAGTGGATAAATTTTATTATGGATTTGTTTATGGTATTCTGGGATTTATTCTTAGGTTGTAATAAATTTTAAGTTAAAGTATTATTTTTATTCCGCTATTTTATTTGTGTGACCTAGTTATAAAGACCCCTTGTCCTTCGGACAGGGCGACATCCCCAGCCCTAGGTAGCGGGGTGTTACAAGATATTATTAAATATTTTATTAATGAAATAAAAATTAGCTTAGGGACAACTAGATCATGATCATATTTCTATTGCTAACCACAATCAGGAACACATACAACCCTTCAATTCATCAAAGCATACAAATCATGCATATAAGCATAGATCCAAATTTATCAAGACATGATCTAACCTATACTAGCAAAAATATAATCAAGGCTTCAATAATCCAACATGAATATAAATCATATTCACCAAAGGTGACATAATCTCTAGCATACTTGATCACAAATACTACCTATGACATAGAGACATACATTAAACCCTAAAACACCATACAATCAACCAAGATAATCCATTCATGCATAAATCCCATCTCCAACATATTCATACATATATTTATGCTTCACTCTCAACTCATCACAACAATATATACTCAACCCTATTCATGATTCATCTTATATCAACATCATCCTAGAGACATGAATCTAGAATTTAAAAGAAGGGTTAAAAAGGCTTACTTGATTGATGAATACCTTGAAGGAGTTTCGAATGGATCTCAACTCCTAGATGTCTAAATCCGTCCAAAGAAGATGAAGGAAGCATGGCCATGGTTGATGAAATCATTCGGCCAAGAGAGAGGGAGTGTTCGGTCGAGAGAGAGAGAGAGAGAGAAGAGAAGAAGAAAGTCCATTAGCATGCTTAAACACATATATGTTCATTAGAGATTGAAGATTAGCGAAGATGAAGTTGATTGAATAAACCTACCTTAAAAGTGTTCTTGAGCCTTCAGAAAATTTTTGGTTTTTTATGCAAAAGTGCGAGTTAGATTTTGGAGTTTGATGTTAAAAATGGTATGGATGGACTCATGGTAGTGTATAGATGAAATCTAGAATTTTTAGAAGAAGTTTGAAGTGTTTTGGAAAGGTATTAGGTGAAAAGAATGAGTAGGTGTTCTCGGTGTGCTATGTGTTCTTAAAGGTTAAAGAGAATTAAGAGCTTTCGGATTGGAGGCTGCCAAATTTCTAAAGGGATTAGGGTTGGCTGACTGCTTGTAGGGTTTTGGTAGATGATTTTCTGGTTTGGAAGGAGAAAGGAAAGGCTAATTGTTGAAATCCTTAAAGAATATTTTTGAGAAGCAAATTTGGAAACTAAATATAACAAGAATATCTTTGATTATTGGAGAGATTTTGGGAAGCTGCCATGGCCGACATCTTGTGCAGTATTTCAGTTGGATGAGAGCTGGTTGAAGGAGGCTAAGGGTGGCCGAAAATAAGGAGTATAATGGTGGAGGAAAGGTCTGGTTGTTTGAGGGATATTTTATGGAAGGTTGCTAAATTATGGTGGCTGGAATTTTGGTAACTAATCAAGCATGATTGCAGAAATTTGTTGGAGAGATTTTCGGGTAGCCATGTCTGAATTTTGTGCAGAAGCTTGGGGAGGACAATGGAGTTCAGCTCATGGCTATTTAAGGAGGGTTTGGGTAGAAAAAATATGTGGTTTCGGCTAAGGATGAATTAGGAAACAAAGCTGGAAAGTTTTCCTGCACAGAATTTTCGCAAGGCTGGAATTTCTGGGCAGTTTTTGGCTGCCACTTTCCAGTTAGCTTCCAGAGAGTTTGAAGGGAATTTTAGGGGTCTTTCAAGGTTGGTTTCTAGCCTTCTTTATGGAGGAAGAACGTGGCTAAGATGCTAAACAAAAACTGAAAGAAAACAGCATGGTTTCGGACCTCCAAAGTTGCAATTTTGCCCTGGGATTTTTCTAGTTTTGCACAGCCTTTGTGCAATCCGAAAATGGCCAGAAAAATTTAGGTTTCAAGCTGATCAAAAGGCCATTTTCTAGCAGCATTTGGGAGGGAATAATGGCTAAGAATTTTGACACCTTGAAGACAAAAGAAGTTGGAAAAATTTCAGTTCTATGCATGAAGGAAAATGAATCTAGCTAGAGTGAAGTTTTAAAAAGTTTACTTGGGAAATTAATTCACTTGAAATCCTTCCCCCTCTTCCATGGATTCAGTCCTCAAGATATCTTTTTACTAAGACATTTTGAACCTTCAAAGCCACAGTACATTGCTGGAATTTTTCTAGAATAAAATTGGCTTGAACAAATTGAACATCCTGGTGGATTGAGAAATAGGAAAAATTAAGGATCAAGAGGAAATGAATTCCCCTTAGGAATTTTGTGTAGGGCAAAAGAGTAGGATTAGGATATTCCTATCATGTCACTCTTAGGACAACATCTCTACCCTACTCCAAGGCACATAAGGCCAAAAATAACACTTCCGAAGCAAAAATAAAATTTAATCAAGCTAAAGCTCCTATGATGGAATTTGAACCCAAGACCTGAAGAATTAAGTCCATAGCACTAACCACTAAATCACAACAACTCTTGTTCTTATTTTCTTTCTAAAAATATTTTCCTATTCAACCCTCAAGCTATCACCCTTTTTCCACCTCAAGCAAAAATTGACATTTTACCCTTCTCACTCAATAATCATAATCAAGCCCTCTAGACTATAAAACACAAATTTAATGCACATAAAATCATATAAAAATATATTTAAACATGCAATAAAGTATGATATGCATCCCAACCCCCCTTACTCTAAGGTTGGTTTTGACTGGTGTTTCACATCCTCCACTCATTAGAAGAATTTCATCCCGAAATTCAAGCATACCTCTATTTCAACTCAGGATACTTCCATTTAACCCAATCTTCTAATTCCCACGTGGCATCTCGCGTGCCATGATGCTCCCACTGAACCTTGACCATCAGTATCTGTTTGTTTCGGAGAGTCTTGACACTGCGGTCTAATATTCGTATAGGCTTCTCCACATAGCTCAGATCTAGCTGCAACACTAACGGTTCATCATTCAAAACATGACTGGGATCAGCATTGTACTTCTTCAATTATGACACATGAAACACATCATGGATTCCCGTTAACCCATCTGGTAGCTCCAATCGGTAAGCTACCGATCCAATCATTTCCTTAATCGAAAACGACCCCAAATATCTCAGATTCAACTTTCCACCCTTCGGATGCTTCAAAATTCCCCTATTTGGTGTCAATTTCAAAAATATGTTGTCCCCGACTTGAAATTCCAATTATCTCCACCAGTTGTCCGCATAGCTCTTCTGCCGACTCTGTGCCGCCTTTAACCTTTCCCTGATCAATTTCACTTTATCCAACATTTCTTGGACACATACTTCTCCGATTTTGCTCACATGACCGTCTTCGGACCAATTCCAATACAACGGTACCTAACACTTGCGCCCATACAAAGCCTCATACGGTGCCATCCCAATTGAGGCTTGGTAGCTATTATTATATGACAGTCCGGCATATGGTACACACTCTATCCACTTGTCCCGGAAGTGCAGAACACAGGCTCTCAGTATATCTTCCAATATTTGAACAACCCTTTCTGACTGCCCATCGGTCTGCGAATGCGCCGTCGTACTAAATTTCAGATTCGACCCTATTGCTTCCTGATACTTTCCCCAAAAACGAGACGTAAACCTCGGGTCTCGGTCTGACACTATACTCGAAGGTATTCCATGTAGTCGGACTATTTCTTGAACATAAGTCCGAGCCAGCTTCTCTATCAAGTCCCTCACATTCACCGGTATGAAATGAGCTGACTTGGTCAGTCGATCCACCACTACCCATATGGCATCCTTTTGAGTCTTTGACACGGGAAGCCCAGTGACAAAATCTATAGTCACCTCATTCCACTTCCATTCCGGTACTAGCAATGGCTGCAATAGTCCTACTGACTTCTTGTCCGCTTTGACGTTCTGGCAAGTGAGATAGGTCGAAACATACTTGACCACATCCTGCTTCAGTCCGAGCCACCAATAGGCTCCCTTCAAGTCCTGATACATCTTAACTTCCCCCGAATGAATGGTGTACTTGCTCTTATGTGCCTCTTCCAAAATTCAGTCCTTTAAATGCTACTCTATGGGTATACACAATTGAACTCTGAAATGTAGAACTCCTGTCTCGTCTTGACGGAATTCACTGCCCGCCCTTGTAAGCTCCTTGTCCTTGAAAAGCTGAAACTCGGCATTGCTTTGATGAGCTCCCACGATTTCCCTCTTCAAATCCGGCACCAACTTCAAATTGCTAATAACAATTCCTTTGTCTTGCACTTCCACCCTTCTGTCCAACACATCCTGAACTGCTTGCATTTCCTATACCCTTAGTCTGGCCATTCCAACTTTCCTGCTCAGGGCGTCCGCCATAACGTTGGCCTTCCCAGGATGGTAGTTGATCGGACAATGGTATTCTTCCAAGAATTCCATCCACCTTCGCTGCCTCAAGTTCAGATCCTTTTGAGTAAAGATATCCTTTAGACTCTTATGGTCGGTGAACACCTCATATTCGGCTCTATACAGGTAGCGTCGCCATTTATTTAGGATGAACACTATAGCTACCAGCTCCAGATCATGAGTAGGGTAGTTGATTTCATGAGGTCTTAGCTTCCGAGAAGCATAAGCGATTACCTTATAGTCCTGCATCAACACCACTCCCAGTCCTTCTTTCGAAGCGTCAGTATACAGCGTGTAAGGTTTCCCTTCCTTCGGTAGACTTAATACCGGTGCTGTCATCAGTCTGCGCTTTAGTTCTTGAAAACTTTTCTCACATTTGTCGTTCCATACAAATGGAACATCCTTTCGCAACAATCGGGTCATTGGCGATGCGAGTGTCGAAAATCCCTTGATAAACCTTCGGTTGTAACAAGCCAATCCCAAGAAACTTCAGATCTCAATGATATTCTTCGGCTTCTTCCAGTTTGACCCTGCTTCGAACTTTGCCGGGCCTACCTTGATTCCCTCCTTGGTCACCACATGGCCAAGAAATGCCACATTGTCCAACCAGAATTTGCACTTGCTAAACTTGGCATACAGCTTGCCCTATTATCACTTCAACAGGTTCTTCTGACCCTATTTCCAAATCTGGCTCGCTCTTATTCTCCCGATTGGGTGACCGCATTTGAGTCATCTCAAACTCCAGTATCACAGGCTCTACTTCCGGAACTCTTCTGCTTGATGTGGCTACACAGCGCTTGGGTGCCATTCTAAACCACATTCCAAGTGATAAGTGTATGCATTTAAGGTTCAAATCGTATTAGTTGCACATGCATTCACAGTCAAATATATGTAAACAAAAATCGGATGTAAATTTTGCCTAAGGAATAAATTCTCTTTCAAAAATGGACTTGCATAAATTCGAAATTTGGATAGAAAGTAGAATTAAAATCCATGACATAAAAGTTCTCGAAAAACAATAAACAAATAAACATCCAAATCAAAATAACTCCTAGTCCTCATCAGAATCCTCAACACCAGTCTTATATAACCACCCTCCAGAGTTCTTAGAAAAATCCACCCCAACCCCGCTAGCAAATCCCTCCATTGGCTCCTTCCGGCAAAACACAGTCACTTAACTGAAAAATAAACTACTAGCTCAGACCGGCACGACCTACTGGACTGACATCTTATCCGGGAAGGACTTACCTTGCCGGAATGGACACTCGGTTGTTGTTTGGGTATAGAGAAGGAGGTGTATCTTGCCCGGTAGGCCGATCACCTATCTTTTGTCAATCTGCACAAAGTGTCGGCATTCTGACCGGTTATAGGGCCTAACGTGTGGTAACCCACGACAACCTTTTTGAGTGGTTGATTTTATTGATTATGTGTGGTTGGAAAAGCCAAAACACCACTCTTTATTTTAACTAATGTTTATTGCTTGACAGTGTTCTCTTATAAAGGTTTTATACTTTGCATTCATGAACTATTTCCACTGGACACTCAAAGCACAAACGGACTTACTGAGATTTCTGTCTCACCACTATTTTTACCATGATTTTAGGTCGATCCTGCTATAGGGATGAGTAGCAAGATATTGCCTGCTTTGGAAGATTTTCTGATAATTTATTTTGTGTAATGCTTTGGGGAGATGAGAGCGGATAAATTTTATTATAGATTTATTTTTTTGAATTTATGGATTTATTCTTGGGTTGTAATAAATTTTAAGTTAAATTATTATTTTTATTCTGCTATTTTATTTGTGTGACCTAGTTATAAAGACCCCTTGTCCTTTGGACGAGGCGACATCCCCGACCCTGGCAGGCCTAGGTAATGGGGTGTTACAGCATGGCTCTAGCCGATTATAGTGCGGCAATGGAATTCACTTCAAAGATTGAGATTTAGTGTATAGAACAAGTCAGACAAAAGAATAAGAGTAGGTTTAGGAATATAAATCAGAAGCAACCTAGAGGACCCTAGTGGCAAAAGAAAAAGGGGAAGATTATGAGAAATGGAGGCCCAACTGGAGGATAACCACCACTGAGATGCTATAATTGTAGGAAGATTGGACATAAAGTTATTAATTATCCTCAGCCTAAAGAATCAACTAGATTGAAATACCCAAGATGAGGCTATATGGGGTAGAAACCAGGACAAGTAAGAGGAAATCTAGTTCAAGCTTCTACATCTAAACTACGACCTAACAAGCCCCAAGTGAATGCCCAAGTAGTTGCTCTGGATAAAATAGATGCTAATACTACTATTGTGTAATAAAGCTTTCTATTTTCAATAAAGAAGTTAAAGTTTTGAAACATCGAAGTTTTACACAATTTGTTCTTGCCAATTCTTTTCTTGAAACTGTGGGTGTTACTGGAAAGGAAGCCCCATATGAAATGATCATTAGCACACCATTGGGAAAACAGATGAGTAGTGATAGAATATATCTGGGCTTTAGAATTTTAGTGGGCAATGTGGTACTAGAAGGAGAGTTAATATACTTACCCATAGAGGAATGTGATGCCATTTTAGGGATGGATTGGTTATCTCAACATTATGCCCGGTGTTAATTCTAGATATAAGGTGGTGCAATTTCATAAACCAGGTGAAGTTATGCTGGAATTTGTGGAGGAGACTAGAAGGAAAAATAATTCCCTGATATCATGAATTAAACCCTAGAAGTAGACCAGGAAGGGGTGCATTACGTATTTTGCTTATGTTATGAATAAGTTAGAAAAAGCGACAAACCAGAGGATGTCCCGATTGTGTGTGAATATTTAGATGTTTTTCTGGCAGAATTGAAGAAGTTATCGCCAGAAAGAGAAGTAGAATTTTCTATCGATTTAATGCTAGCTGCAGAACCTATTTCAAGGACTCCCTATAGAATGGCACCGACAGAGTTGAAAAGCCTTAATAAACAATTGCATGAATTACTGGAGCAAGGATTCATTAGACCTAGTACCTCTCCATAGGGAGCACCTATGTTGTTTGTTAAAATGAAAGATGGATCATTTTAGATATGTATAGCTTACCGTGGGTTAAATGCAGTGACAAGAAAGAACAAATATCCGTTGTGATATGATACACAGAAGCCTCTTGATTTTTGAAGAACAAGAACCCTAGATTTGGTCACCCAACTCCCTACCAAATTTAAACACACAAACAAACTAAATGCAAAATGCAATTAACCTAATGAGATTTTATGTATCTAGCCTACATCAAAACACCTAAATACCATAATATATCAAGATATTAGAACAAAAATATGGGATTTCGTGACACCCAAAAACTCAATCTATCAAGAACACTAGAGAATTACTAGCAGCCAAGAATAGAGAAAGATATTTAGATTATCCTTTTGAAGTTTAGAGATATTGAATCAAATGTGTGACTAAGCCCTTTGATATGGCCTTAAAATGGGAATCACCCCATTCACACTCTACTCTAGAGAGAGCATTTTTTTTCTCAACCAAAAATATTCTAAGTCTCTAAAAAAAATCCCTTATTACAAGAGTAAGAAGGTATATATAAAGATAACAAACTAAACCTTGCAAATGGGAGATGTAATCTCAGCTATTCATCTCCTAAGTACGTCTAAAATATACCTATTAGAAGTCAAAAGTCATGGGAATTAAATTTGAAACAAAAATAAAATAAAGCAAGAAAAATCGACAAAATAGGCTATGCCCGAAGTGAGCAGGTGCCGGGTGTATTCAGTGAGGCCGATGCCGGCTGTATTCTGGAAATAGAATAATTTTGTTCTAGTGATGAGCTGGCACTAGGTACTTTGGTGGAGCTAGTGCCGAGTGTGTTCTAGTCGCCGCAAGCCTGCTTTTCATATCTTTTCAGCCACTCCTATGCTCTTTTGGCCGTCCGTACAAATTGTTATCCAAGCTTTCATCTTCTTGGTGCTTCTTTAATCCTCCGTTGCTTGACATGCTTTTTCAACCTTTGCTTGGAATCTTAAAATGCACCTTGAATTCTATTGAAAACGAGCTTCACCAATGGAGCCATGTATTGTGCCTTTGTCCTTCTTCCCCTCTTCTTTAGAATGGCATTCTTGCTTGGGATGATTCCTACCATTTCCCCCTTCTTTGTGATGTTTTGTTCTCAAATTATTACCTACATAAAAATTCAAACTAGGATTTTTGGGTGATGGTAAAAATTTGATTTTTTGAACCTTACCATGCTCTTTGTTTTTTTCCCTTCACTACCAACATTTTCCCTCTCATTTTACCTCCGCTCTCTTTTCTTTTCTCACCTTCTTGTTTGTCACTCATTTCTTTTTCTCTAAAATTTGAAGAGGTCATTCTATTTTCTTCTTTTTCTCTTTTCCCTTTCTCCACTTTACCCCCAACCTCTTCTTTTGTTTTCACCCCATCTTATTTTCTCTCAACCTTTTTCCATTCCTTTTTCTCTGTTATTTTCTTTTCATTCTCCCTCAAAAAATTTTGATATTCCAAAACCTCACTAGGGGATAAGGGAACTAAAGTGACCTTTTTTCATCTTTGTTTAAAATGTCAGTGTTTTCCCTCCCCTTATGGACTACATCTCTATCAAACATTCAAAGTCTCCCTAACAAAATATGCCCAACATACATGGGATAAACATCCAATAACACTTCATCATGGTATCCCCTATGTCAAATTCAACCTTCGCTTTCTTGTTCACCTACACTTCTTTACAATTATTCAACTAATGGTGCTTGTGGGGACTAGGGTGTTTCATGGTTTATAACTCTAATTCCTCCAACTATGTAACACTAAGCAAGTTTTTACAACTTCCCCCATTTATAAGCACACTACATGGTCTTTCCTTGATAAGGCACCTTGAAAAGAAAATATTTTCCCTTTGCATCTCATATCTTTCTTTACCCTCACAAGTATCCTCATCTCTTCTTGCTACTCCGATCAATGGACAAATTAGCTCAATCACCATTCCTTCTTTACTACCTATTCCAATCCTTCTAAGTTTCTCTTTTCCCATGTCTTTTGATTGATTAAGTAGAGGGTTGGCATAAGTGGATTGATTTAGGTCAACTCTCCTTTGGGGTTACTTCTCAACATTCACATATTTTTCTGTATGACCTTGTACCCCAAAAAATCTCTTATGTGTCATCTCGTTGAGATAACGAACTTAGGTGTGTCTATAGTTTCTATTTCTATCCCTTTGCATTTTATCTTTCCTCCATTGTGGCTCAATAGGGCAATTGTAAAAGAAATGGCTATTTTTCCAACAATTACAGCAATCATAATCCTTCTTCTTGTGCACAAACTCTTACTTCTTTTACACTCTATTATTTGAATAATTCTGCAATCTACCCTTTGCTCTCTTTCAAGGTCCTCCCATAAGAATTCCTTTACCCTCATAGTCAATATGATCATATATTCCCTTTTTATGTCTACCATTTCTATCTCCATGAGTGCTCTGCTATTCATTACAATCATACATCAATTCACAATTATCTTCACATTCTTCATAGTCCCATTATTTCTCATCATAGCTGTCACATTCTCCTCTATTTCAGCAACACATTTCATAAAAATCACTTCCTTCACCTTCTCCTCTATTTCAGCAACACATTTCATAAAAATCACTTCCTTCACCTTGAGCACTCTTAGAAGATTAATCATATGAACTCTCATAAGCCATTTTTTTTTTCTAAGGAGAAATTTTGAGGAAAAAAACACACACGAAAATTTCCTTACCTCACTCGCACACATGTTTAGCACATAAATAATGTCACATAATGTACCACCCCTACTAAGGATAACAACGGAAGCATATCAACACCGGGTATTTCCCCGTCTAGTCTCCCGGACCAGGGGTCTTTATAACAAAAACAACAAAGTAGATACATATATAAGGTCTAGACTCAACAATATCTTACTCTGATGGCCACACAAATACATACATTAGAAAATCTCATACTTAGCATCTCTTTTTATAATAGAATACAATACATAATTAAAGAGGAAGCTGTTCAGACCTAAACTGCCAACTCTGTGGTATCGTTCGTCTTTCTATAGGTCTACTTAGCTCTGGATCCAACAAAAAGGTAAGATAAAAGACACGTGTGAGTGACAAATCACTTAGTGAGTCCCGTGTGTGCCAGTATTTTTTGAAAGTACAGGGTACATAAATCTTTTATGAAATAGCATATCATTTGTTCATTGGAAACGATTCCAAAAGCTCTTTACCGAAAAGTTTATTCAGAACTCAATCATTTTTGAAAAATTATATTTTAATTTTTAAATCATTACCCTAGTTTTCAAATCACAAGCATTCTCTAATAGAAGGTCGGCTTGTATCCACATGCATGTCCTGCAGTCCTTACCTTCAGTATAACATATCAATGTACTGAGACTGCAGCCTCCAAAACTCAACTGTGCATCATCGGAATAACTACACCACAGCGTACTTCTGCTTAGGTATACCGCAGCATACCTAGTGTATGGCAGCACACAATCTTTTACTTGCCACCATAAGCCAGGGGTCTCAATCCTGACGTTAATCACTATCGAGGCGGCAAGGAGTCAAACGCACCAAGTGTCCTTGCCCGGCATTCAATGAATAACTTAAAATAAGAAGCACTCCCAGACACAGCAATTGCCAGGTGCTAAACAGTTAGTCAGGACGACTTATCTCTATGTCATATCGCCCGATTTGGAGTAAGACAATCCCCAGAATTAGCTAGGTTACTTGGGGTCGTCTACATCTAACATGAGCTAGTACAAATATCAAAGTCCTTGTTGAGTACTCAACATTAATAACACCAACCTCATCTGACTGATCAGGACAGAGGGTTATCTGATCCCACAAGATTCAAAAATCAAAATATTTTGGGGGCAAAATCACATTTTCTAGAATTTAATCCTACTGTCTTGCAAGTCAGATTGTCATTCACATAGACTCCGTAGAGCCATTCAATTCATTCCATAGGCACATCAAGCCTATAAAACAATTTCAATGATCACAAGTTTTTTTCCAAAAGTTAATCTCATCACGAGAGATTATTTTCCAAAATCATTTTGAAACGGGATAAAATGTTCTATTCACACATCAAAATATGTTTCCAAGAATATCCGGGTCATTTACCCCGTACTTGATCACAAAAGTCATTTCCAAGGGTATTCAGGTCATTTTACCTATACCCGATTCCAAAAGACTTTTCGAGGGTATTTAGGTCATTTTACTCTTACTCGATTTGAAAAGTATTCACAAAAGTTTCAATAAGGGTATTTCGGTCATTTATCGTATACTCTATTCCCAATGTTTTCATAAACATTCCAATAAGGACATTGGGATCAATTTCTAAATACCTAATTCCGAAAGGAACTCATTTCAAAAAATCCAGAATTCTAATCTAAAAAGGGGATTAAATTCAAAGTTTTCAAACATATTTTTATGAAATGTTCCAATAAAGGCATTCTAATCAATTTATGAATACCCGATTCCAAAATTGTACCATTTTTCGAAAATCCTAAACATGTAATTAAAAAAGGACTAAATTCACAAAATTCATGCTTTAATCATGCAATAAGGTTTCCAAACCAATTATGATGTTCAATCGAGCCCTAAATGGCATAAAATAATTCTTGCTCAAATACACCTTAAACATATTCAGAGATTTCCAAAACGGTATATAACATAGCATTTTTTGGAAAAACAAAGCACGCTAACTTTAGAAAGAGTTTTAGAAATCTAAGAAACTCACCTCATGTCCTAAGCAACTCTTTCCATTCATGGTCGTTTTACCTTTCTTTCTACCATCTTTGACGTTCTGTTGGCCGTTCGTCAGTAAACCTACACCAAATATCGTTTTCGGGTCAATTTGTGTTAGGCCGAAAAATACCTGATGGGTAGCCGACGTCCGGCCAATGTGCCTAACGGTTCACCGACATCTAACTGTCGTTTAGCCGACGGGGGCCAACGGTTAGCTGACGAGGCCCACGGTTAGCCGACGGGGCCAACGGTCAAGGAAAACGTTTAACTTTCGTTCACGTTGTTTTTTTATCGTTTGATCAATTCTTTCGTTTTCTTTTTCCCACATCCTTCCTCTCTTCATAAACAAGGGATTTACTTCATGTTTCCCCAACTATTTTATCCAAAATCACACAATTAATCTGTGAAACCCCACCTAAAACCAACCCTATAGTAAGGGGGTCGGGAATGCATATCATATTATTTTGCATGAATATATATGTTTTTGAATGATTTTATGTGCTTTAGAATCGTGGATTATAGGTTTAAATGCTTAGTTATGGTTGTTGAGTAGGAGGGGTAAAGTGGTAATTTTGCTTGAGGTCAGAATATGGAGATAACTTGAGGAGTAGATAAGAAAAATATGTGGGTGAGAAAATAAGAACAAGAGTTAGTGTGGTTTAGTGGTTAGAGCTTGGTGAATTAATTTCTAAGGTCATGAGTTCAAATCCCATTATTTATGTTTTATCATGATTATTTTCATGAAGTTTGAATTTTTGTTTTCTTGCATTCCATAAAAATAGGAATGTTGTCTTAGGGGGGACATGAAGAGAATGTCCTAATCTTATCCTCATGTCCTAAAAAGAATTCTAGAGGAATTCTTGTCCTATTTATTACCTCTAGCTTGCCCAACATCTTTATAATTCAAAACCATTAAATCCTTTCTTTTAAATTCCAAAAAAATTCTTGGATAACTCCTCCACCACGAAATTCAAAAATCAGCTATGGTGGTTGGGTAGTTGGCCGAAAATAGGAGGGTAAATAGGAAGGGTTCCAAGAGAAAATCAATCACCATGAAAGGACCTTCAAATCTACCTTCATGTTGTTCATACTTTAGTGGAAAGAAATCTGGAAATTTTCCAGAATTGTTGCAGCCCCTTTCTTCGAAAATTCAGGCCATAATCCCATTCCTTTGCTGCCAAGAAAATGGTCATTTTATGTGGCTTGGAAGCTGGAAAAACTGTGCAAATTTCGGACTGCACAAAACAGCACCAAACTAGAAAAAAAAAAAAAAAAACTGGGCATTTCGCAGCTTGCAATCAAGGAAATGGAGCTGTTTTTAGTTCACCTTCAAGCCAGCAAATCTCTTCTGTATTTGTCCAGAAATAAGGCTGAAAAACCAACCTTGGAAGACCCTCAAACACCCCAGAAGAACCTCTGAAAATTGAGCTAAGAGTGTGCAAAATTCTGCACCAAAAATTCTGCGATCTCCGAAAATTCTGAACAGCTTGAAACCAGAATTTTCCAGCCTTGCTTCCTTCTAGCCTAAGGCCGAAAATCATCTTCAACCTCTGTAAAAATTGAGCTTGCTCAGCTATAGACTGAACACCATAAACCCCACTCTTACCTTGAGCATAAGGACTCCATAGCTGCACCACAAAACACTCCGAAGATCACTCCATTCAAACTCTTTTGAACTTTAAATAATTTCAGCATTTTACTCCTTTAAAACCACTCTTGCATTAGGCTAATTAACCAGAATTTTCTCTGCCTTCATTGACTGAATTTCGGCCAGCCTTGAGCAACATAAACCTTCAATCATTTCAGGAAAAACTCCATGTTCAGCCAGCACCATTGAAAGACATAGAAACCTCTCTTGATCAAAGCACCATAGCTAACCTCTTAACTTAAACCTCTCCACTATTTCCTTCGTTTAAATTTCAAAAAAATCTGATCATCCCCTCTCTTCCTAGCTGAAAACCAAAACCCTCATTCATTCCATACCATTCGGCCAGCCTTCTACCAAAATTCGTGCAGCATTCTTCCAAATTCTCTCCATTTTCACCTAGAACACCAAGAACACACACTAACCTTCTTCAAGCCTAACCCTACTCCAAACACCTCCAATCACTCTTAAACACTCCAAATCACTTCCATTTAATCCCTACACCTCATTTATGGTATTTATAACACAAGACCTCACAAACAAAAATTTTCAAGCGGATCAAAATTAACCTTTTTCTTGAAGGTCTCAAGAACATCAACAAGGTAAGTCAAGAATAACTTTCTTATTCATCTTCTTCCATTCGATTATACCATTCTAATGATCTCTCTCTCTCTCTCTCTCTCTCTCTCTCTCTCTCTCTCTCTCTCTCTCTCTCTTCTAACTGAAATGGTTGATCAAACATCAACCATGATCGTTTGTTTCGTTGGACCATTCAAGACACTCCATCGCACGTGGACCTTCTTTTGTCTTCTTCGAAGTACTCGACAATCAAGAATTCATTCTTAAATCTCTCTTATTAAATTCTGAAATCATGTCTCTTAAGTGTTGATAGGGAGATGGAATATGATTGGGAGATTGAGTATATGCATATAGGGATTGAGGTTAGGACATGATGATTGTTGTATATGACTAGGATATATGTATTTTCCTTTCAAATCATTGTATGTTCTTCATACTTAATGAATTTTATGGATATTTGAAGCATGATTAAATATTATGACACCACAGGTGATTAGGCTTTTATGTTCTTATTTTTCCATGGGAACCATGATTGATGATTATGCTTAGTAGGATTTTGGCCATGTGATGGTATGCGATAGTTCAAGTGTATGTTCATGAATGGAATGGTTTATTGTTTGATGATGGAGAATGTGATCATGAATCTTTTCTAGCACTAGGAAAATCATGATAAGAGATTATTTTCTTAATAATTCTAGGTTATGTTCATTAACAAAATTTATTACAAAAAAAATTAGAATCACTACTATATTTTCCCTCAAAATTCGAAACACTAGGGGATTTGGATTGGAATATTTAATTAGGCTATTAATATTTTTATTAAACAAAAATTTAATAAAATTCATTTATTCTTAATTTTATTTATTATTAATTAATTATTATCTATTAAAAAATTATTTAAATTAAAAATTATTTCATTTATTATTTATTTACAATAAAGCTATTTTTAAATTATCATTTATGAAAATTATTTAGGACTTAATATTATTTAAAATTCAAACCTTAGTTTATTTATTATTAATAACACTCAAGAATTATTATTTGAGTCTATAATTTATTAACAATTATTTTAGAACCCCTAGTTATTTTAACTTATCAAACTAGACTTATTTTATAAAATTCTTTAGCATCTAGCCTTAAAGCTTAGGACATTGAGGTCATGGCTAATCATGGTTGTAACTAGTTGAGCTAAGAATTATTTATGTAAGGCAGGTATAGCTTGAATGTGACCTTATGTTTTGTGTTTACTCCAGGCGGGGTTAGGTCAGCTTTGGAAGGCTTTTGAGTGTGAGCAAGCAAAGAAGCAGGTAAGCTCCTGCATGGAGTTTTGTGAAGACCAAAAGTTATTGTGGCAAGCAAATGCAATGTATATGGACAATTATTTGTAAATGCAAATTAAGGACTGTTTTTTCTTTTTATTTCAGTCAAGCAAATCATTTGAAAATTGAACAAGCAGTTTTACACAAATCTAAACTTTTTCTAAAACCCAACATGACTAGACTTTTGGAAACCCTTAATTGCTATTTTCAAAGAAAGCAAAGTTTGATCAATTTTCTCCCAAGGGGAACAATCAACGTTGAGTACTCAATAAGGGTAGACTACCAGGACTAGTCTTTGAAGGGTTAGGGTAAGTCTCTCAGTAGGTGGCCACCTCTTAGGGGTGAGTCCTTCCTGGATAGGATGCCAATCCGGTAGGTCATACGGTCTGAGTTAGCAAGTTTCAGTCATGTGGACTGTGTGTTCCGGAGTGGACAACCGGTAAGTTTGGGTGTAGAGATGGAGGAGTATCTCACCCGGTAGGCCGTACACCTACCTTTTGTCATCTTGCACAAAGTGTGGCATTCTGACTGTTATTTAGTCATGGGGCCCAACGTGTGGTAACCCATGGCTACCCATTTGAGTGGTTGTATTTATTGTGCACATGTATGGTTTGAAAAGCGAAACACCACTCTTTATTTTCAGCATTTATTTATTGCTTGCCAGCACCTTTTTTTTTTTTCTTATGAAACTTTTACAACCTGCATACATGAATTATTTTACTTGAAACACTCAAAGCACACACGGGCTTACTGAGATTTTTGTCTCACCACCTTTTATGCCATATTTTCAGGAAGATCCTGTTGTGGAGGTCATTAGCTAGATTGTTGCCTGTGCTTGAAGACTCATGTTATTTACTTTAAGTGTTGTTTGAGAGATTGTTGCAAACAATTTATTTTGGATGTGTTCCAGTACTTATCTTTTGGGTTGTAATAAGCTTAAATTTTAAAATCTTTATTTTATTTTATTTTTATGTAACCTAGTTATAAAGACCCCTTGTCCTCTGGATGGGGCAACATTCCCGGCCCTGATGGGCCTAGGTAATGGGGTATGACAAGTGGTATCAGAGACTAGGTTTAGGCAAGTATTGATATTATATGTTTTGTTTTATTAAGTTCAAATCTTTTATCTGACCTGTCCTGTTTGTGCTATAGGATGGTTAGGATGATTAGAACCGCAAGGAAAGGGCAGTAATGGCACCCTCCCATTCCTATCTACCCGGAGGACTTACCAGTGCCTCGGCCTGCACCCCAGCCAGTCATTGCCCTGGATGATAGTAGTGACGAAGAGGTCCAAATCATCGAGCCACCTCCAATACCCGTGATCGACTTGGTTACCTACCGTGAGGACGAGAAGATAGACATGGAATATGTTCCCCATCCTCCTAGCCCCATAGTGGACTTGACTGCTGACAGTGATGATCCAGGGGAGATAGATTATGAGTCTCCACCTAGACCTTCCTTTGTAACCCCACCCAATCAAGTTGAGACCGGGGAGAGTTCTAGGAGACCCGGGAAGGAGCCCATAGATGGGTTCGCAAGTGGGGCAGGGATGGACTTCACTAGGAATTCTGGGGGGTGGTTATATGATGCCGACATTGAAGATTCTAATGAGGATTTGAGAGGCCAAGTTCTGCTATATTTAGGGCGTTTTATTTGCAATTTTTCATAAACTCCTATGCTAGGAGTCCATGCACCTTTATTGCTTTATTTCAAAATTTATGCAAATAAGAGTACCTCGGGAACTCTAAGTTTTGAGAAAAATTTATATGCAACTCTTCATACAAAATTTGCATCTAATTTTCTTCCGCTTAACGTTGAATGTGAATGAATGCTCAATTTGGATATTTTTTAACTTTGATGCATAAACTCATTATCTGGGGAATGGTTTAGAATGGCACCCAGACGTCGCGCAGCCACATCCAGCAGAAGGGTTCCTGAGGCAGAGCCCGTGACACCAGAGGTTGATGCAACTCAAATGTCATCACCAAATCAAGGGGATGAGAACGAAATGGGGCTGGAGATGGGATCGGAAGAACCGGTTAGCGCGACTATGACGCAAGCATTCCATAAGGTGACCGAGATTCTACAAAATTTGACTGAGCGGAGGAATCCAAAAGGGGAAGACGAGGCATTGGAGAGGTTTCTGAAGTTTCAACCTCCTATCTTCTTGGGAGTGGCCGAACAAGACCAGAAAGCGGAACAATGGGTGGAACAGATGGAGGACATCTTTGCTACGCTCCAGTACACTGAGAAACGAATGGTGAAGTTCGCTGCATTCCGGCTGAGGGGTCCAGCTCGGGCGTGGTGGTAAAGGGTTCAGGACGACTGAGAGATAATAGACCAAGACTGGACATAGGCTAATTTTGTGGAAGCATTCCAGTGGATAGTTGAGAAACGGAAAGATGAGTTCCAGAATCTAAAGCAAGGAAACATGACGGTAGCCCAATACGCAGCACGGTTCATGCAGTGAAAGATGAGTATATCCCTCAGTGGATAGTTGAGAAACGGAAAGATGAGTTCCAGAATCTAAAGCAAGGAAACATGACGGTAGCCCAATACGCAGCACGGTTCATGCAGCTGTCAAAGCACTACAAGAGGCTGGTGGATACTGAACAAAACAGAACAAGGCAATTCGTTAAGGGATTAAGGTAGGAGTTAAGAAGGGCGTTAGCACCCTTTCCACCGGTGACTTATTCGGGGGCTGTGGACGCAGCCACCCGTACTGAGAATGAAGATCGCAACCGGTTGGCTTCACGACTGTTCGTACCAACAAGACCGCTGCCAAGTCCTTTTCAGAGGCAGCCACCTAACAAGCATCCTGCCAACCAGCAATGGCAGAATTGGGGAAAGCATGCCCAAACAGCACCGGTTAGTCCGGCGCAGAATCTTCCATTATGCCGACACTGTGGGAAAAGGGGCCACATTGAGAAAAATTGCTGGTCCAAAGGAGTTGAGCAGAAGTGCTACCACTGCGGAGACCCGAATCATCTACGGAACGCCTGCCCTAAACTTCTCCGGATCGGGCAGGGGAACCCAGCTCAGAACCCGGGGCCGAGTCGAGCCAATACCTCGGGAGCTTCCGGGAGCGGAACGCAGAAGCCGTAGGTGAAAGCAAAAGTTTTCGCTCTCAACCGGGAGGAGGTTGGAGCTGATGCAGCAATAGTGGAAGGTACGTTTACTATCCAAGGTCGTTCCGTTAATGCATTGATAGACCCTAGATCTACCCATTCCTATTAAAATAAGAATTGTGCATATCAATTGGGTTGGGATGGAGTAGAACTACCTTTTACCTTGATAGTAAGTACGCCTTTGGAAAAAATGGTGCAAGCGGATCGGTATGTGCAGAATTGTAAAGTTGAATTAGGGAGAGAAAGCTTGGAGGGAGACCTAATAGTTTTAGCTATTGATGATTATGATTTAATATTGGGGATGGATTGGTTAGCGAAGCATGGTGCTATAGTAGATTGTAAGAATAAGTCAGTTCAGTTCATTAGACCGGGATGTGATGTGTTGGAGTTCAATGGTGGGAAAGTAAAAGAATTGAAGTTCTTGATAGCTGGGGCTAAAGCCCGGAAATTGTTGAGGCAAGGATGTCAAAGATATTTGGCTTATGTGATAAACAAGCCGAAGGACCAGTGCACTCTGGAGGATACTGAGGTGGTAAAGGATTTCCCCGATGTGTTCCCTGCAGAACTCACTTCTCTACCTCCCAAGCGAGAAGTTGAGTTCACCATTGATCTAGTCCCAGGAGCGGAACCAGTGTCTCGAACTCCGTATCGGATGGCACTGGCGAAGTTGAAGGAATTAAAGGAGAAGCTAGAGGAGTTGGTGAGGCAAAGCTATATCAAACCTAGCACGTCACCCTGGGGAGCACTTGTGCTATTTGTAAAGAAAAAGGACGGGACTCTAAGGTTATGTATTGACTACCGAGGCTTGAACAACCTGACCATCAAAAATAAATATCCTCTGTCGTTAATTGACAAGCTGTTCGACCAGTTGCAAGGGTCCAGTTGTTACTCTAAACTGGATTTGAGGCAAGGCTACTACCAAGTGAGGATAAAAGAGGAGGATATTCCTAAGACGGCCTTCAATATAAGATATGGTCATTACGAGTTTGTGGTGATGCCTTTTGATGTAACCAACACACCCGCGGTATTTATGGATCTAATGCATTGAGTGTTCCAGCCCTACTTGGACAAGTTCGTGGTGGTCTTCGTCGACGACATACTTATATACTCTAAGAGCCTGGAGGACCTTGCAGAACATTTGAAGTTGGTACTAGAAAAGCTAAGAGAGCACAAGCTTTACGCCAAGTTTAGCAAGTGCGAGTTTTGGTTGGATAGTGTGGCGTTTCTTGGTCACGTGGTGACTAAGGAGGGAATCAAAGTAGACCCAGCGAAGGTTGAAGTCGTATCAGACTGGAAGCAACCAGAGAACATCACCGAGATTTGAAGCTTTTTGGGTTTGGCTGGCTACTACCGGAGGTTTATTAAGGGGTTTTTGACGTTAGCATCTCCTATGACCCGGCTGCTGAGAAAGGACATGCCCTTTGTTTGGAACGAAAAATGCGAGAAGAGTTTCCAAGAGTTGAAGCGGAGGTTAATGACAGCGCCTGTGCTGAGTCTGCCGGAGGCAGATAAACCTTACGCCCTATATACTGATACCTCAAAGGAAGGCTTGGGAGCAGTTTTGATGCAAGATAGGAAGGTGATCGCCTATGCTTCCTGAAAACTGAAGCCACACGAAGCCAATTATCCCACGCATGATCTAGAGCTGGCTGCCATTGTGTTCGCATTAAAGAAATGGCGACATTATTTGTATGGAGCGGAATATAAGGTGTTCACTGATCACAAAAGCCTGAAGTACATCTTCACCCAGAAGGACTTGAATTTGAGGCAGCGAAGATGGATGGAATTTCTGGAGGAACATCGGTGTCCTATCAACTACCACCCCGGGAAAGCCAACATCATTGCTGATGCCCTGAGCTGGAGAGTCAGAATGGCCAGGCTAAGAGTACAATAGGTTAAAATGGTTCAGGACGTGTTGGACAGAAAAGCAGAATTGCAAGAAGAGAGGATCATTATTAGTAACCTGAAGTTGACACCAGATCTAAGGTGGGAAATTGTTGAAGCCCAGCAGAGTAATGCGGAATTTCAGCTTTTAAAAGATAAGGAGCTTAAACGGCAAGGCAGTGAATTCCGACAGGACGGAGCGGGAGTGTTGTACTTCCGAGATTGTTTGTGTGTACCCAAGGAGCACCAGTTGAGGGACAGAATTTTAGAAGAAGCGAATAAGAGCAAGTATGACATTCATCCAGGAGAGGTCAAGATGTATCAAGATCTGAAAAAGTCTTATTGGTGGCCCGGGATGAAGCGGAACGTGGTTAAGTATGTCTCAACGTGTCTAACCTGTCAGAAAGTCAAAGTAGAGCACAGAAAAGTGGCAGGATTATTACAACCGTTACCAGTACCGGAATGGAAATGGGAAGAGGTAACCATGGACTTCGTTACCAGACTCCCTATGGCCAGGAGCCAAAAGGACGCCATATGGGTAGTGGTGAATCGACTGACCAAGTCGGCGCATTTCATACTCATGAATGTAAGGGATTCTATGGAAAAGTTGGCTCAGATCTACGTACGGGAAATAGTCAGATTGCACGGAGTACCTTCAAGTATTGTGTCTAACCGTGATCCGAGATTTACATCCCGATTTTGGGGCAAGTTTCAAGAATCGATAGGTTCTAGTCTGAAGTTCAGTACGACGGCGCACCCATAGACCGATGGACAGTCAGAAAGGGTTATTCAGATATTGGAGGATATGCTGAGAGCCTGTGTGTTGGATTTCGGGGATAAGTGGATTGAAAGTGTACCGTATGCCGAGTTATTATACAATAACAGTTATCAGGCTTCGATTGGAATGGCTCCGTATGAAGCTCTATACCGACGTAAGTGTCAAGTACTGCTATACTGGAGTTGGTTAAATGATGGACATATAAGCAAATCGGGAGAAGTCTATGTTCAGGAAATGTCGGACAAGGTTAAGTTAATTAGGGAAAGGTTGAAGGCAGCCCAAAGTCGACAAAAGAGTTATGCAGACAATAGGCGGAGAATGTTAGAATTTCAGGTGGGAGACAGTGTGTTTCTTAAACTGACACCGAATAGGGGAATTCTGAAGCACCCGAAAGGGGGAAAGCTGAATCCGAGATATTTGTGTCCGTTTCCAATAAAAGAGAAAATTGGGTCGGTGGCATACCGATTGGAGTTGCCAGATGGGCTGACGGGAATTCACGACGTATTCCATGTATCACAGTTGAAGAAGTTCAATGCCAATCCCGGACATGTGTTAAATGATGAGCCGTTAGTGCTACAACCCGATCTTAGCTATGTGGAGAAACCCGTAAAGATATTGGACCGAAGTATCAAGACTCTCCGGAACAAGTAGATTCCGATGGTAAAGGTGTAGTGGGAGCATCATGGCACGCGAGATGCCACATGGGAAACAGAAGAATGGGTAAAGCGAAAGTATCTCGGTCTGAGGTAAAGGTGTGACTGAATTTCGGGGCGAAATTCTCCTAAGGAGGGGAGGATGTGAAACCCCACCTAAAACCAACCCTAAAGTAAGGGAGTCGGGAATGCATATCATATTATTTTGCATGAATATATATATTTTTGAATGATTTTATGTGCTTTAGAATCGTGGATTATAGGTTTAAATGCTTAGTTATGCTTGTTGAGTAGGAGGGGTAAAATGGTAATTTTGCTTGAGGTCAGAATAGGGAGATAACTTGAGGAGTAGATAAGAAAAATATGTGGGTGAGAAAATAAGAACAAGAGTTAGTGTGGTTTAGTGGTTAGAGCTTGGTGAATTAATTTCTATGGTCATGAGTTCAAATCCCATTATTTAAGTTTTATCATGATTATTTTCATTAAGTTTGAATTTTTGTTTTCTTGCATTCCATAAAAATAGGAATGTTGTCTTAGGGGGGACATGAAGAGAATGTCCTAATCTTATCCTCATGTCCTAAAAAGAATTCTAGAGGAATTCTTGTCCTAGTTATTACCTCTAGCTTGTCCTAACATCTTTATAATTCAAAACCATTAAATCCTTTCTTTTAAATTCCAAAAAAATTCTGGGATAACTCCTCCACCATGAAATTCGAAAATCAGCTATGGTGGTTGGGTAGTTGGCCGAAAATAGGAGGGTAAATAGGAAGGGTTCCAAGAGAATCAATCACCATGAAAGGACCTTCAAATCTACCTTCATGTTGTTCATACTTTAGTGGAAAGAAATCTGGAAATTTTCCAAAATTGTTTTAGCCCCTTTCTTCGAAAATTCAGGCCATAATCCCATTCATTTTCTGCCAAGAAAATGGTCATTTTATGTGGCTTGGAAGCTGGAAAAACTGTCCAAATTTCGGACTGCACAAAACAGCACCAAACCAGAAAAAAAAAAAAAAACTGGGCATTTCACAGCTTGCAATCAAGGAAATGGAGCTGTTTTTAGTTCACCTTGAAGCTAGAAAATCTCTTCTGTATTTGTCCAGAAATAAGGCTGAAAAACCAACCTTGGAAGACCCTCAAACACCCCAGAAGAACCTCTGAAAATCGAGCTAAGAGTGTGCAAAATTCTGCACCAGAATTTTCCAGCCTTGCTTCCTTCTAGCCTAAGGCCGAAAATCATCTTCAACCTCTGTAAAAATTGAGCTTGCTCAGCTATAGACTGAACACCATAAACCCCACTCTTACCTTGAGCATAAGGACTCCATAGCTGCACCACAAAATACTCCTAATATCACTCCATTCAAACTCTTTTGAACTTTAAATAATTTCAGCATTTTACTCCATTAAAACCACTCTTGCATTAGGCTAATTAACCAGAATTTTCCTTGCCTTCACGGACTGAATTTCGGCCAGCCTTGAGCAACATAAATCTTCAATCATTTCAGGAAAAACTCTATGTTCAGCCGGCACCATTGAAAGACATAGAAACCTCTCTTGATCAAAACACCATAGCTAACCTCCTCCATTTAAATTTCAAAAAAAAAAAAAATAATCTAATCATCCCCTCTCTTCCTAGCTGAAAACCGAAACCCTCATTCATTCCATACCATTCGGCCAGCCTTCTACCAAAATTCGTGCAGCATTCTTCCAAATTCTCTCCATTTTCATCTAGAACATCAAAAACACCAAGAACACACACTAACCTTCTTCAAGCCTAACCCTACTCCAAACACCTCCAATCACTCTTAAACACTCCAAATCACTTCCATTTAATCCCTACACCTCATTTATGGTATTTATAACACAAGACCTCACAAACAAAAATTTTCAAGCGGATCGAATGTAACCTTTTTTTTCAAGGTCTCAAGAACATCAACAAGGTAAGTCAAGAACAACTTTCTTATTCATCTTCTTCTATTCGATTATACCATTCTAATGATCTCTCTCTCTCTCTCTCTCTCTCTCTCTCTCTCTCTCTCACTCTCTCTCTTCTAACTAAAATGGTTGATCAAACATCAACCATGATCGTTTGTTTCGTTGGACCATTCAAGACACTCCATCTCGCGTGGACCTTCTTTTGTCTTCTTCGAAGTACTCGACAATCAAGTATTCATTCTTAAATCTCTCTTATTAAATTCTGAAATCATGTCTCTTAAGTGTTGATAGGGAGATGGAATATGATTGGGAGATTGAGTATATGCATATAGGGCTTGAGGTTAGGACATGATGATTGTTGTATATGACTAGGATATATGTATTTTCCTTTCGAATCATTGTATGTTCTTCATACTTAATGAATTTTATGGATATTTGAAGCATGATTAAATATTATGACACCACAGGTGATTAGGCTTTTATGTTCTTATTTTTCCATGGGAACCATGATTGATGATTATGCTTAGTAGGATTTTGGCCATGTGATGGTATGCGATAGTTCAAGTATATGTTCATGAATGGAATGATTTATTGTTTGATTATGGAGAATGTGATCATGAATCTTTTCTAGCACTAGGAAAATCATGATAAGAGATTATTTCCTTATTAATTCTAGGTAATGTTCATTAACAAAATTTATTACAAAAAAATTAGAATTACTACTATATTTTCCCTCAAAATTCGAAACACTAGGGGATTTGGATTGGAATATTTAATTAGGCTATTAATATTTTTATTAAACAAAAATTTAATAAAATTCATTTATTCTTAATTTTATTTATTATTAATTAAATATTATCTATTAAAAAATTATTTTAATTAAAAATTATTTCATTTATTATTTATTTATAATAAAGCTATTTGTAAATTATCATTTATTAAAATTATTTAGGACTTAATATTATTTAAAATTCAAACCTTAGTTTATTTATTATTCATAACACTCAAGGATTATTATTTGAGTCTATAATTTATTAACAATTATTTTAAAACCCCTAGTTATTTTAACTTATCAAACTAGACTTTTTTTATAAAATTCTTTAGCATCTAGCCTTAAAGCTTAGGACATTGAGGTCATGGTTAATCATGGTTGTAACTAGTTGAGCTAAAAATTATTTATGTAAGGCAAGTATAGCTTGAATGTGACCTTATGTTTTGTGTTTACCCCTGGCGGGGTTAGGTCAGCTTTGGAAGACTTTTGAGTGTGAGCAAGCAAAGAAGCAGGTAAGCTCCTGCTTGGAGTTTTGTGAAAACCAAAAGTTATTGTGGCAAGCAAATGCAATGCATATGGACAATTATTTGTAAATGCAAATTAAGGACTGTTTTTTCTTTTTATTTCAGTCAAGCAAATCATTTGAAAATTGAACAAGCAGTTTTACACAAATCTAAACTTTTTCTAAAACCCAACTTGACTAGACTTTTGGAAACCCTTAATTACTATTTTCAAATAAAGCAAAGTTTGATCAATTTTCTCCCAAGGAGAACAATCAACGTTGAGTACTCAATAAGGGTAGACTACCAGGACTAGTCTTTGAAGGGTTAGGGTAAGTCTCTCAGTAGGTGGCCACCTATGAGGGGTGAGTCCTTCCTGGATAGGATGCCAGTCCGGTAGGTCATACCAGTCTGAGCTAGCAAGTTTCAGTCATGTGGACTGTGTGTTCCGGAGTGGGCAACTGGTAAGTTTGGGTGTAGAGATGGAGGAGTATCTCACCCGGTAGGCCGTACACCTACCTTTTGTCAGCTTGCACAAAGTGTGGCATTCTGACTGTTATTTAGTCATGGGGCCCAACGTGTGGTAACCCATGGCTACCCATTTGAGTGGTTGTATTTATTGTGCACATGTATGGTTTGAAAATCGAAACACCACTCTTTATTTTCAGCATTTATTTATTGCTAGCCAGCACCTTTTTTTTTCTTATGAAACTTTTACAACCTGCATACATGAATTATTTTACCTGAAGCACTCAAAGCACACACGGGGTTACTGAGATTTTTGTCTCACCACCTTTTATGCCATATTTTCAGGAATATCCTGCTGTGGAGGTCAATAGCTAGATTGTTGTCTGTTCTTGAAGACTCATGTTATTTACTTTAAGTGTTGTTTGAGAGATTGTTGCAAACAATTTATTTTGGATTTGTTCCAGTACTTATCTTTTGGGTTGTAATAAGCTTAAATTTTAAAGTCTATATTTTATTTTGTTTTTATGTAACCTAGTTATAAAGACCCCTTGTCCTCTAGACGGGGTGACATCCCCGGCCCTGATGGGCCTAGGTAGTGGGGTGTTACATAATCATTCCTAAATTCGTCCATGTTCTAAGCAAAATTTTGAAATTTTGCTTTTTTGACACATGATTTCGTTTTGGACATAACTTTCAATCCACAACTCCGATTTTGCTCTATGATATACCAAAACATCCATAAGACTCTTAACTTTAATTATGTACAAGCTGTTTTTAGAGTTATTTTTCCAATAACACGCTACTGGGCAAAAAGGGCCCCAGTAGTTTTTTTATTTTTAGTCCATTTCCGCAAAACAACTTCATCTACTTGTGCTTCTTGATTCATAACCCCTATTTAACCCTTAATCCACTTCATTTCCCTTCAAACAACCTTAATTCTTCAGATTTTCAGGTTCAAGAAAGCCACTAAGTTCTTATGCAAATAACGTATAACTAACATCAACATTCAAAAACAAATCATAATCCATTTTCTTTAATGTTTAACCCATTTTTATCCCAACTCTACCATCTTTCTTCTCAATCATGAACAACCCTTTAAATCACCATTCAAATACCCTTATTCACCATACAGAATATAGCCTATGAATCCTTTATCCAACCGATACACACATTTGCACACACAAAGTCTCACATAGTACACAATAATCATTTTTATCATCACAAATCTCACATTTTCATGTTAAAATTCATCTCAAAACGATCACCGTAATGAAATCTACAACTGTAATTCTTGAAGTATAGGACTTTACCTTGTGTATAAGGTGTTCTAGCTTGAATTTGCTCCAAGAATCTCCAACTTCTCCAAGAACAATATTTTCTATCTCATTTTTCTAATTTTTCTTGATTTTTCCTTTCCTTTTCTTCCTTATTTCTAACTTCCTTCTTCATTTAAGCCCTTGACCGGTTTTATCAGCCACCCAGTGCCATTCTTGGTCAAACTAGTGACCAATAAGATTTTACTCAATTAAATGAATATTGACTACTTTACACATGTCGCGATCTCACTTTTTTCCACATTTTTATTGATTTTTTTGCAAAATTTATTTGAGAAGTCTTGCATGCATGAATATTTCATACATCCTCTTATTATTTGACACTAGTTCTTGGCCATCAATCACAAGAAGCCACACGTCCCATTTTCAACCGCATTTTTCTATTTTCTTCAGAAATGACCAAAATCGGGTCCGGAAAGGAAAAATATTTTATTTTGCCATTCAACTCAAAATATTCCATTGAATCTATTGGTAACACTTAAAATCTTCAATCCCTTCTCTGCATGGTCAAATTTGCGGTCAAAGTTGCATGTGCGATCAAAAAAACGAAAATGCCCCTGATATCCCGAGTAGCATAATTCACACCAAAACATGCGTTTCATTGCATTGATCAATTTTTGTTTCTAGAGTACCCTAAAATTTTTATTTTGTAAATAATAATAGCCTTCCAAAAATTTAGGTTACGGGTAGAACAAATCTAATAATTACATCCAGGTCCCGACAATATTTTATTCCACCAAAGTATTCGTCTTAATATGCTGATCAACTTTTGTTCTAAATATCAATACAAATTCTGATCCTATAACAAATAGTAGTCAATCAAAAAGTAAAGGTGGGGTGTTACATTCTCCCCTCCTTCCAAAAAATTTCGTCCTCAAAATTTGGCTTACAATAGAAATAGTTCGAGGTACTTTTTCAACATCTTTCCCTCTGTTTCCCAAGTTGCATCTCATATAGGATGATGATTCCATTACACTTTTACAAGTGGGATTTTCTTATTCCGCAGTTCCTTTTCAGCATACTCCAAGATCTTAATAGGTTTTTCCTCATACTTCAAGCTTGGAGTCATCTCAATAGGTTCTTTATTTAAGATATGTGCAGAGTCAGCCACATACTTCTGAAGTTGGGATATATGGAACACGTCATGAATTCATTGAAGCCCTATGGGTAACTCCAATCGATAAGCTACTTTTGTAACACCCCACAACCTAAGCCCGACAGGGCCGGGGATGTTGCCCCGTCCAAAGGACAAGGGGTTTTTATAACTAGGTCACACATTCACAATAATGGAATAAAACAATACTTAAAACTTAAAACTTATACAATCCAAGAATTCAAAAATAAATCCAAAAATAAAATTATTAACTCTCAGCTCCCAAAGCATTACATAAAAATAAATAATAAAACCTCTTCCAAGGCGGACAACACTAGCTACTCATCCCCACAGAAGGATCGACCTGAAATCATGGTAAAAGGGTGATGAGATAAAAATCTCAGTAAGTCCGTGTATGCCTCGAGTGTCCAGTGGAAACAGTTCGTGGATGCAAAGTATAATATTTTTATAAGAGAAATACTAGCAAGCAATAAACAACAGTCAAAATCAAGAGTGGTGTTTTGGCTTTTCCAACCATACATGTACAATAAAATCAACCACTCAAAAGGTGGCCATGGGTTAACACACGTTGGGCCCCATAACTATACAACGGTCAGAATGCTACACTTTGTGCAGACTGACAAAAAGTAGGTGATTGGCCTACCGGGTAAGATACTTCTCCTCCTCTATACCCAAACAAAATCGGTTGTCCATTCCAGCAACACACAATCCACTTGACTGAAAACTTCTAGCTCGGACCGGCACGACCTACAGGATAGACATCTTATCCAGGAAGGACTCACCCCTCAGAAGTGGCCACCTAATGAGAGACTTACTCTAACCCTTCAAAGACTAGTCCTAGCAGTCCACCCATATTGAGTACTCAATGTAATTAATCCCACTTGGGGGAAAATGAACAAAACATAGTTCCACTTGAAAATGGCAATTAAGGATTTTCAAAGTCTTTGTCAAAATCAGTTTTAGAAAGAGTTTTAGGATTTGAGTAAATCTGTTCATTTTTTTTTTCAAATAATTTATTTGACTAAAATGGGAAAGAGGACAATCTCCAATTGCCTTTACAGAAGTGAGTGTCCATACACTCTACATTTGGCTTGCCATAATAATCAGTTTTCATCAAACGGTTTTTATGTCGGAGCTTTCCTAATCCTTGCTCAAAGTAAAGGTCTCCAACAGCTGATCTAACCCCGCCTGGGTTAAACATGAGCCATAATCAGACTCAAGCCAAAGATTCACTTTCACAAATAAAACTAGCCCAACTTACTACCACCATGTCCTTAGTGTCCTAAGCTTTAAGGCTAGATAACAAATAAAAGGGTTTATAAAATAAATCTAGCTTGATATTAAAATAACTAGGGTTTGGAAAATAGGTACTATAAGTTGAATGTTTAAATCTTGCTAAAAGTAAATTAGGGTTTATTTGATGAAAGGTCCTAGGACCTGGATGTAATTATTTAAAATAATAATCTATTGATAATTAATTGTTATAAAATAATTGGTAACTAAAATTAGTTGTAAGTAAATTTTAATAGGTTTTGATTAAAAGATAACAAATAAATTTTAATAGTATTTATGGATATAAGATTTACAAAATTAATATTCCACTTTTTATGATTACTTATATAAAAGGCTTTATTTGTTATTATTATTTTATATAATATGTATATATTTTATTTCTTTAATAAAAGCTATCATTTATTTGACTAAAATATCACTATTTTATATATAAGACCAAATCCACATTTTCCTAGGGTTTTTGAAATTTACTAGAAGAAGTCATAGTATTAATCATTTTATTTATGAAATAAAATTAGCTTAGGGACAACAAGGCCATGATCATATTTCCACTTGCTAACCACAATCATGAACATATACTCCACTCCAATTCATCAAATCATCCAAATCATGACTAAAGGCATAATTCTAAATTTACCAAGACATGATCCAAACTCTACTATCATAAACATAATCATGGCTTTAACAATCATACATGAACATAAACCCTATTCACCAAAGGTGACATAATCTCTAACATGCTTGATCACATATACTACTCACGATATGGAGACATGCTTTAAACCCTAAAAATGCCATACAATCAACCAAGACAATCAACTCATGCATCAATCCCATCTCCATCATATACACACATTTATTCATGCTTCAATCTCAACTCATCACAACAACACATGCTCAAACCTTAATCCTAATCCATCTCCTTCCAATATCATCCTAGAGACATGAATCTAGAATTTAAAGAGATGGTTGAAGAGGCTTACTTGATTGATGACTACCTTGGAGTAGTTTCGAAGGGATCCAACTCCCAGGAGACTTGATCCAACAAAGAGAGATGAAGGAACCGTGGCCATGGTTGAAGAAACCATTCGGCCAAGAGAGAGAGAGAGAGAGCATTCCGCCAAGAGTGAGAGAGGGGGAGGGGGAGAGAGAGAGAGAGAGAGAGAGAGAGAGAGAGAGAGAGAGAGAGAGTCCATTAGCATGTTTATATATACATATAATCATTAGAAGTTGAAGATGAGAGAAGATGGGGTGATTGATCATGCTTACCTTAAAGGTGTTCTTGAGCCTTCACAAAAATACTGGTTTTTCGATCCAAAAAAGAGAGTTGGATTTTGAAGTTTGATGATAAAAATTGCAGAAGTGGTTTCAAGGGGTGGAGTTGGTGTGATCTGGAGTTTTTGGAGAAGATTGGAGTGGTTTGGAATGGTATTAGGCATATGGATGCTAGTAGGTGTTCTTGGTGTTCTAGGTGTTCTTGAAGGTTGAAGAGAATGGAGTGGATTTGATTGAAGCTGGCCGAAATTCTATGGGATTGGAGTAGCTGAATTGTTTGAGAGGTTTTGGTAGTTGATTTTTCTAGTTTGAGAGGAAAAGGAAGGGTAGTTGCTTGATATCCTAAAAGAATATTTTAGGGAATCAAATTTGGAAACAAAATATGACAAGAAGATCTTTGATGGAGGAGAGCTTTTGGGAAGCTCTAATGGCCGGCTGAGTTGGCTAGGGATTTTACTGGAATGAAAGCTGTTTGAAAAAGCTTAATGGTGGCCAAAAATATGGTGAAAAATGGTAAAGGATTTTCTGGTTGTTTGAGGGTTGATTTATGGTAGTTTACTAATTAGGTTTGTTGGAATTTTGGTCTCCAATCAATGGCTTGGTTGGAGTGATTGCTGGAGATATTTTAGGGGCAACCATGGACTATTTTTCAAGTAGACTACTGGAGAAGATAATGAAGCTCAATTCATGGTTGTTCAAGGGAAGTTTGTACAGAGAAATGGTGAAGTTTCAGTCAAGGCTGAAGAAGGAAGAAAGCTGAAAATTCTGCCATGTTTTTTTTTTCGCATGCTGCTGGAATTTCTGGGCAGATTTTTTTGCCATTGCTCAGTCAGTTTGCAGAGGATTTGAAGGGGAATTTAGAGGTCTTTTAAGGCTGGTTTCTAGAGTTCTTTAAGGAGTTAAAACATGGCTAAGGTGCTGAATGAAAAACTGGAAGAAACAGCTTGGTGTAGGTTAACTAAAACTGCGAATTTGCCTAGAAAATTTTCTGGTTTGCACAGCATTTGTGTAGTCCGGTTTTGGCCTTATAATTTCAGACTTCAAGCTGGTCATGAGGGCTATTTTTTTGGAAGCATTTGGGAGGGAATGATGACTGAAAATTTTGACACTTGGACTAAACAAGAAGCTGGAAAAAATCCAGATTACTTCATAAAGAAAATGAACATAGCTAGGGTGGAGTTTTAAAGGTTCAACCATAGAGATTAATCTCTGGGGAACCTTCCACAAATCCTACCCATTTTTGGCCCACTAGATGTCTTACACTTAGACATTTTTGAACCTTCAAAGCCACAGAACTTTGCTGGAATTTTTTGGAATAGAATTGGCTTGAATAAATTGAACAACTTAATGAATTGAGAAGTAAGGAAAACTAAGGATAAAAAAGGATATGAATTCCCTTAGAAATTTTTGTAGGGCACAAGAGTAGGATTAGAATACTCTTATCATGACTCCCTTAGGACAACACCTCTACTCTTCCTTAAAGAATACAAGGTCGAAAATAGCCTCCCTAAATAAAAATAAAATCCAATCATGCAAAAACTCAAATGATAGAAGTTGAATCCAAGACCTTAAGAATTAATTCCAAAGCTCTAACTACTAAACCACAACAACTCTTGCTCTTATTTTCTCTCCAAAATATTTTTCCTATTTACTCTTCAAGCTATCTCCCTATTTTCTTCTCAAGCAAAAATTACCATTTTTCCCTTCATACTCAATAAACACGATTAAGCCTTCTAGGCTACAAATCACAAATCTAAAGCACATAAAATCATATAAAAATATATTTAAGCATGCAATAAAATATGATATACATCCCAACCCCCTTACTCTAAGGTTAGTTTCAACTGGGGTTTCACATCCTCCCCTCCTTAAAAGAATTTCGTCCCGAAATTCAAGCATACCTCTATTTCAGGTCGGGATACTTTCGCTTAACCCACTCTTCTGATTCCCACGTGGCATCCTACGTGCCATGATACTCCTACTTAACCTTGACCATCAGTATCTGCTTGCTCTGACGATTCTTGATACTACGATCCAATATTCGCACGGGCTTCTCCATATAGCTCAGATCGGGTTGCAACACCAACGGCTCGTTATTTAGAACATGACCGGGATCAGCATTGTACTTCTTCAATTATGACACATGAAACACATCCTAAATTCCTTTCAACCCATCTGGCAAGTCCAATCGGTATGTTACCGGTCCAATCCTTTCCTTTATCGGGAACGGCCCTAAATACCTTGGATTCAGCTTTCCACCCTTGGATGCTTCAAGATTCCCCTATTTAGCATCAATCTTAGAAATATACTGTCCCCGACTTGAAACTCCAATTCTCTCCGTCAGTTGTCCGCATAGCACTTCTGTCGGCTCTAAGCCGCCTTCAACCTTTCCCTGATCAATTTGACTTTATCCAACATCTCCTGGACATAGACTTCTTCAATTTTGCTTACGTGACCATCTTCTGACCAACGCCAGTACAACGGTACTTAACACTTGCGTCCATACAATGCCTCATACGGTGCCATACCAATTAAAGCTTGGTAGCTGTTGTTATACGACAGTTTCGCATACGGTATGCATTCTATCCAATTATCCTCGAAATCCAGAACACAGGCTCTCAACATATCTTCCAATATCTGTATGACCCTTTCTGATTACCTATTGGTCTGTGGATGCGCCGTCGTACTGAACTTCAAACTCGACCCTATTGCTTCCTGAAACTTTTCCCAAAATTAAGATGTAAAACTCGGGTCTCGGTCAGACACGATACTTGAAGGTACACCATGAAGACGAACTATTTCTCTCACATAAGCTGAGCCAGCTTCTCCATAGAGTCTCTTACATTTACTGGTATGAAATGAGCCAACTTGGTCAGTCGATCCACTACTACCCATATGGCATTTTTTTGGGTCTTTAACATGGGAAGTTCGGTGATAAAATCTTTGGTCACCTCCTCCCACTTCCATTCCGGTACTGGCAATGGTTGCAATAGTCCCGCTGAGTTCTTGTGCTCCGCTTTGACTTTCTGGTAGGTAAGACAGGTTGAGACATACTTGACCACATCCCGCTTCAGTCCGGGCCACCAATAAGCTCTCTTCAGATCCTGGTACATCTTGACTTCCCCTGGTTGAATGGCGTACTTGCTCTTATGCGCCTCTTCCAAAATTCTATCCTTCAATTGCTACTCTCCGAGTACACACAACCAATCCCTAAAATGCACAACTCCTGCCTCGTCTTGACGGAATTCACTCCCTGGCCACTTGAGCTCCTTGTCCTTGAAAAGCTAAAATTCAGCATTGCTTTGTTGAGCTTCCACAATTTCCCGTCTTAAATCCGATACCAACTTTAGGTTGCTGACAACAATCCTCTTCACTTGCACTTCCACGCTTCTATCCAACACATCCTGAACCACTTGAATTTCCTGCACTCTTAGTCTGGCCATTCCAACTTTTTTGCTCAGGGTGTCAGCTACAACGTTGGCTTTCCCAGGATAGTAATTGATCGGGCAACGGTACTCTTTCAAGAATTCCATCCATCTTCGTTGCCTCAAGTTTAGATCATTCTGGGTGAAAATGTACTTCGGACTGTTGTGGTCATTGAACACCTCATATTCAGCTCCGTATAAGTAGTGTCGCCATTTCTTGAGGGTGAACACGATAACTACCTGCTCCAGATCATGAGTAGGGTAGTTAACTTCGTGAGCTCTCAGCTTCTGAGAAGCATAAGCGATCACTTTCCGGTCTTGCATCAACACTGCTCCTAATCCTTCTTTCGAGGCATCGGTATACAGCGCATAAGGCTTATCTTCCTCTAGCAGACTCAATAACGTTGCTGTCATCAGTCTTTGCTTTAATTATTGAAAACTCTTATCACATTTCTCACTCCACACAAAAGGAACATCCTTTCTCAGTAGTCGGGTCACAAGCGATGTGAGTGTTGAAAACCCTTTGATGAACCTCCTATAGTAACTGACTAATCCCAAGAAACTTCGAATCTTGGTGATGTTCTCCGGTTGCTTCTAGTCTAACACTGCTTCAACCTTTGCCGGGTCTACTTTGATTCCCTCCTTGGTCACCACATGGCCAAGGAATGCTACACTATCCAGCCAGAATTCATACTTGCTAAACTTGGCGAACAGCTTGTGTTCTCGCAGCTTCTCCAATACGAGTTTCAGATATTCCGCATGCTCCTCTAGACTCTTAGAGTAAATCAAAATGTCGTTGATGAAGACCACTACGAACTTGTCCAGATAGAGTCAGAACACTCGGTGCATCAAGTCCATGAATACTGCTGGAGCATTGGTCACCCCGAATGGCATTACCACAAACTCGTAATGCCCATATCTGGTGTTGAAGGCCATCTTGGGGATATCCTCCTCTTTTATCCATACTTGGTAGTACCTTTGCCTCAGGTCCAATTTGGAGCAGCAACTGGATCTTTGCAACTGGTCGAACAGCTCGTTTATCAGTAGCAAGGGATACTTGTTCTTGATCGTCAAGTTGTTCAAACCCCGATAGTCGATACATAGCCTCAGAGTCCCATCCTGCTTCTTCAGAAATAGTATAGATGCTTCCCAGGGCAATGTAGTAGGTCTGATGTAGCCTTGCCCCACTAACTCTTCTAACTATTCCTTCAGCTCTGTCGGTGCCATTCAGTACGCGGTTCGAGATACTGGTTCTACTCCCGAAATTAGGTCAATAGTGAATTCCACTTCTCGGCTGGGAGGTAGAGAAGCAAGTTCCGCTGGGAACACGTCGAGAAAATCCTTCACTACTTCGGTGTCCTCTAGAGTGCACTGGTCCTTCGGCATGTTAATCACGTAAGCCAGGTACCCTTGACATCCTTGCTTCAGCAATTTCTGGGCCTTAGCCCCCGCTATCAAATACTTTAATTCATTTACCTTCTTGCCATCAAACTCCAACACATCACAACTTGGTCTAACGAACTGGACTGATTTATTCTTACAGTCTACCCTTGCCCCATGCTTGGCTAACCAGTCCATTCCCAATATCAAATCATAATCCTCAATATCTAATACTATCAAATCTCCCTCTAGACTTTCTCTCCCCACATCAATTTTACAATTTTTCACATATCGATCCACTTGCACCATTTTTCCCAAAGGCGTGCTTACCACTAAAGTAAAAGGTAGCCCTACTCCACCCTAACCCAAATGACATGCATAAACCTTGTTTAAATAGGAATGAGTAGAGCTAGGATCTATTAATGCATTAACGGGACGTCCTTAAATAGTAAATGTACCTTCCACAGCTGCTGCATTAATCCCAACCTCCTCTCTGTTGAGAGCGAATACCTTGGCTTTCACTTGTGGCTTTGGTGCTCTACTCCCGGATGCTCCTATGGTGTTGGTTCTATTGGGTCCCAAATTCTGTGTCGGATTTCCTTGCCTGACTCAATGCAACTTAGGGCAGGCGTTCTGCAGGTGGTTCGGGTCGCCACAATGAGAACATTTCCTTTCCCTACCCTTGGACCAACAGTTCTTCTCGGTATGGCCTCTCTTTCCACACTACCGACATAATGGAAGGTTCTAAGCAGGACCAACTGGTACTGTCCAGGCTTACTTTCCCTAGTTTTGCCACAACTGGTTGGCGAGGCGCTTGTTGGATTGCTGCCCTTGGAAGTGTCCTTGCGGCTGCCTTGGCAGTTGGAAAGGCCTTGCCGCTATCCTGCTACGGTCCTTATTTTCAGTTTAGCTAGCTACGTCCACTGCCACTGAATAATTCATTGGTGGAGAAGATGCCAATGCCTTCCTCAATTCCGGCCTTAGACCCTTGACAAACTGCCTCATCTGATTCTGCTCGGTATCCACTAATTTCTGGCAGTACTTGGACAGTTGGGTGAACTATGCTGCGTACGGGGCCACCGACATGCCTCCCTACTTCATATTCTGAAATTTGTCCTCCCGCTTTTCCATTACCCACTGAGGGATGTGCTCGGCTCTGAAGACTTCAACAAAGTTAAACCACGTCCATTCCTGCTCGACCGTTTCCCAGTCGTCTTGAATCCGTTGCCACCATGCCCGAGTTGGGCCTCTCAAACAGAATGTCACGAATTTAACCATCCGCTCCTCGGTGTACTGGAGCGTTGCAAATATATCCTCCATCTGCTTGATCCATTCCTTTGCCTTCTGGTCTTGCTCAGCTTCACCCAAGAAGACGGGTGGTTGAAACTTCAAAAATCGTTCTAACACCTCATTTTCCCCCTTAGGGTTTCTCCGCTCGATTAGGGTCTGCAGAATTTCAGCCATCTTGTTGAATACCTGGCCCATTGACACATCAACTAGAACTTTAGACCCCATTCTCATCTCTAGTTCACTCCTATTACCCCGGGTAGGTATGGCATCTGAGTTGTGTCCACTTCCGGTGCCACATGATTGGCCTCCGGAACCTTTCTGTCTGATGAAGCTGCACGGTGCTTGGGTGCCATTCTAAACCATACCCCAAATGTTAAGTGTATGCATTTAAGGGTTAAATCATTTTAGTTGAGCATGCATCTATAGTTAGATATAAGTAAAAGGAAATCAGATGCAAGTTTTGTCTAAATAATTGCCAATGAATTTTTCTTCAAATATTCATTTGCTTAAATTCGAAATTTTAATGGAAAATAGCATTAAAAATCCTTAACATAAAAATTCACAGAAAATAATAAATAAATAAACATCCAAATCAAAATAACTCCTAGTCCTCTAGTCCTCATCAGAGTCCTCATCATCAGCCTCATATAACCATCCCCCAGAGTTCTTAGAAAAATCTACCCAAACCTCAATAGAAAACCCCTCCATTGGCTCCTTCCTAGGGTGCCTAGAACTCTCCCTGGGCTTAACTAGACTGGGAGGAGGAAAGAAAGAAGGCCTAGGTGAAGACTCATAATCTATCTCCCTCGAGTCATCACTATCCGCTGACAAATCCACTAGGGGATTAGGAAGGGGGGTTACATGCTCCACGGCTATCACCTCATCTTCACTGTCAGAGCTTATGTCTATCACTGGGATTAGGGGTGGCTAATAGATCAGGACCACACCATCACTGCTATCCTCCAAAGGGACAACTGGCTGAGGAGCAGGCTGGGGAATTGGAAAGTCTTCTAGGTAAATGGGAATAGGAGGATGCCACTGCTGCCCTTTCCTCGCGGTTCTAAGCATCCTAACCATCCTATAATATAAACAAGATAGGTTAGATAAAGATTTAATCTTCAATAAATAGAACATATAAAATCAATAATTGCCTAAACCTAGGCTCTGATACCACTTGTAACACCACCCTACCTAGACCCGACAGGGCCGGGGATGTCACCCCGTCCAAAGGACAAGGGGTTTTTATAATTAGGTCACACAATCACACTAATGGAAAAAGACAATACATGAAACTTAAAACTTATACAATGCAAGAATTCAAAAATAAATCCAAAAAAAAAAATTTATTCACTCTTAACTCCTAAAGCATTACATAAAAATAAATAATAAAATTTCTTCCAAGGCGGACAACAGTAGCTACTCATCCCCATAGCACGATCAACCTAAAATCATGGTAAAAGGGTGATGAGATAAAAATCTCAGTAAGTCCGTGTGTGCTCCGAGTGTCTAGTGGAAATAGTTCATGGATGCAAAGTATAACATTTTCATAAGAGAAATACTGGTAAGCAATAAACAACAATCAAAATAAAGAGTGGTGTTTTAGCTTTTCCAACTATACATGTACAATAAAATCAACCACTCAAAAAGTGGTCATGGGCTACCACACGTTGGGCCTCATAACCATACAGCGGTCAGAATGCCACACTTTGTGCAGACTGACAAAAAGTAGGTGATCGGCCTACAGGGTAAGATACTCCTGATTCTCTATACCCAAACAAAACCGGTTATCCATTCCAGCAACACACAGTCCACTATACTGAAAACTGCAAGCTCGGACCGGCACGACCTACTGGACTGACATCTTATCCGGGAAAGACTCACCCCTCAGAGGTGGCCACCTACTGAGAGACCTACCCTAACCCTTCAAAGACTAGTCCTAGTAGTCTACCCTTACTGAGTACTCAACATAATTAATCCCACTTGGGGGAAAATGAACAAAACATAGTTCCACTTGAAAATGGCAATTAAGGATTCTAAAGTCTTTGTCAAAATCAGTTTTAGAAAAAATTTTAGGAATTGAGTGAATCTGTTCATTGTTTTTTTTTTTTCAAATAATTTGTTTGACTAAAATGGGAAAGAGGGCAATCCCCAATTGCTTTTACAGAAGTGAGTGTCCAAACACTCTACATTTAGCATGCCATAATAATTATTTTTCATCAAACGGTTTTTATATAGGAGCTTGCTTGATCCTTGCTCAAAGTAAAGGTCTCCAACAGCTAACCTAACATTGCCTGGGTTAAAAATGAGCCATAATTAGAATCAAGCCAAAGATTCACTTTCACAAATAAAACTAGACCAACTTACTACCATCATGTCCCTAGTGTCCTAAGCTTTAAGGCTAGATAACAAATAAAAGAGTTTATAAAATAAATCTAGCTTGATATTAAAATAACTAGGGTTTGAAAAATAGGTACTACAAGTTGAAAGTTTAAATCTTGCTAAAAGTAAATTAGGGTTTACATGATGAAGGGCCCTAGGACCTAGATGTAATTATTTAAAATAATAATCTATGATAATTAATTGTTAGAAAATAATTGGTAACTAAAATTAGTTGTAAGTAAATTTTAATAGGTTTTGATTAAAAGATAATAAATAAATTTTAATAGTATTTCTGAATATAAGACTTACAAAATTAA
This sequence comes from Voacanga thouarsii, assembly GCA_026120185.1. Taxonomy (NCBI): domain Eukaryota; kingdom Viridiplantae; phylum Streptophyta; class Magnoliopsida; order Gentianales; family Apocynaceae; genus Voacanga; species Voacanga thouarsii. The sequence continues at coordinate 854,144 of JANUWF010001341.1, read as the reverse complement.
TATTTCACTTATTATGATTACTTATATAAAAGGCTTTATTTGATATTATTATTTTATATAATATCTATATATTTTATTTCTTTAATAAAAGCTATCATTTATTTGACTAAAATATCACTATTTTATATATAAGACCAAATCCACATTTTCCTAGGGTTTTTGAAATTTACTAGAAGAAGTCATAGTATTAATCATTTTATTGATGAAATAAAATTAGCTTAGAGACAACAAGGTCATCATCATATTTCCACTTGCTAACCACAATCATGAACATATACTCCACTGCAATACATCAAATCATCCAAATCATGATTAAAGGCATAATTCTAAATTTACCAAGACATGATCCAAACTCTACTAACATAAACATAATCATGGCTTTATCAATCATACAAGAACATAAACCCTATTCACCAAAGCTGACATAATTTCTAACATGCTTGATCACATATACTACCCACGATATGGAGACATGCATTAAACCCTAAAAATGCCATACAATCAACCAAGACAATCAACTCATGCATCAATCCCATTTCCATCATATATACACATTTATTCATGCTTCAATCTCAACTCATCACAACAACACATGCTCAAACCCTAATCCTAATCCATCTCCTTCTAATATTATCCTAGAGACATGAATCTAGAATTTAAAGAGATGGTTGAAGAGGCTTACTTGATTGATGACTACCTTGGAGTAGTTTCAAATGGATCCAACTCCTAGGAGACTTTATCCAACAAAGAGAGATGAAGGAACCGTGGCCATGGTTGAAGAAACCATTCGGCCAAGAGAGAGAGAGAGAGCATTCGGCCAAAGAGAGAGAGAGAGAGAGAGAGAGAGAGAGAGAGAGAGAGAGAGAGAAGAGGAAAAGAGAGTCTTACCTTGAAGTTGAAGATGAGAGAAGGTGGGGTGATCGATCATGCTTACCTTGAAGGTGTTCTTGAGCCTTCACAAAAATACTGGTTTTTCGATCCAAAAGAGAGAGTTGGATTTTGAAGTTTGATGATAAAAATTGCAGAAGGGGTTTCATGAGGTGGAGTAGGTGTGATTTGGATTTTTTGGAGAAGATTAGAGTGGTATTAGGCATAAGGATGATAGTAGGTGTTCTTGGTGTTCTAGGTGTTCTTGAAGGTTGAAGAGAATTGAGAGGATTTGATTGAAGCTGGCCGAAATTCTACGGGATTGGAGTGGGCAAATTGTTTGAGAGGTTTTGGTAGTTGATTTTTCTGGTTTGAGAGGAAAAGGAAGGCTGGTTGCTTGATATCCACAAAGAATATTTTAGAGAATCAAATTTGGAAATAAAATATGGCAAGAAGATCTTTGATGGAGGTGAGCTTTTGGGAAGCTCTAATGGCCGGCTGAGTTGGCTAGGGATTTTGCTGGAATGAAAGCTATTTGAAAAAGCTTAATGGTAGCCGAAAATATGGTAAACAATGGTGAAGGGATTTCTAGTTGTTTGAGGGTTGATTTACGGTAGTTTACTAATTTGGTTTGCTGGAAGTTTGGTCTCCAATCAATGGCTTGATTGGAGTGATTGTTGGACATATTTTAGGGGCAGCCATGGACTGTTTTTCAAGCAGACTACTGGAGAAGATGATGGGGCTCAATTCATGGCTTTCAAGGGAATTTTGTACAGAAAAATGGTGAAGTTTCGGTCAAGGCTGGAGAAGGAAGAAAGTTGGAAATTTTGCCATGTTTTTTTTTGCAAGCTGGCTGGAATTTCTGGGCAGATTTTTCTGCCATTGTTCAGTTAGTTAGCAGAGGATTTGAAGGGGCATTCAGAGGTCTTTCAAGGCTGGTTTCTAGACTTCTTTAAGGAGGAAAAACGTGGCTCGGTGCTGAATGAAAAACTGGAAGAAACAGCTTGGTGTAGGTTCACCAAAATTACGAATTTGCCCAGAAAATTTTCTAGTTTGCACAGCATTTGTGCAATCCGGTTTTGGCCTTATAATTTCAAACTTCATGCTGGTCATGAGGGCTATTTTTCTGGAAGCATTTGGGAGGGAATGATGACTGAAAATTTCGACACTTGGACAGAACAAGAAGCTGCAAAAAATCCAAATTACTTCATGAAGAAAATGAATATAGCTAGGGTGGAGTTTTGAAGGTTCAACCATGGAGATTAATCTCTTGAGAACCTTTCACAACTCCTACCCATTTTCGGCCCACTAGATGTCTTACACTTAGACATTTTTGAACCTTCAAAGCCACAGAACTTTGCAGGAATTTTTTGGAATATAATTGGCTTAAATAAATTGAACAACTTAATGAATTGAGAAGTAAGGAAAACTAAGAATCAAGAAGGGTATGAATTCCCTTAGAAATTTTTGTATGGCACAAGAGTAGAATTAGAATACTCTTATCATGACTCCCTTAGGACAACACTTCTACTCTTCCCTAAAGCATACAAGGCTGAAAATAGCCTCCCTAAATAAAAATAAAATCCAATCAAGCAAAAACTCAAATGGTGGAATTTAAACCCAAGACCTCAAGAATTAATTCCAAAGCTCTAACCACTAAACCACAACAACTCTTGCTCTTATTTTCTCCCCAAAATATTTTTCCTATTTAATCCTCAAGCTATCTCCCTATTTTCTCCTCAAGCAAAAATTACCATTTTGCCATTCTTACTCAATAAACACGATTAAGCCTTTTAGGCTACAAATCACAAATCCAAAGCACATAAAATCATATAAAAATATATTTAAATATGCAATAAAATATGATATGTATCACAACCCCCTTACTCTAAGATTGGTTTCAACTGGGGTTTCACAACTTTCTCAATCTTCTCGATAATAGGGAATGGTCCTATATATCTAGGGGCTAATTTCTTCCCTTTACTATTGATCCCCAATTGCCGTCGTGGAGTCAATTTCTAGAATACACGCTCTTCTTCATCAAACTCCAAATCTCTTCTACGTTGATCTGCATAGGTTTTCTGTCTACTCTGTGTTGCCTCTAATTCAGTTTTTATCAACTCCACACCCTGCCGAACATTTTCAAGATCAAAAGCATCCTTTTCACCCGTTCTCCATCCTAAACTTTCCCAATATAATGGGGACTGACATTATTTTCCATATAAAGCTTCGAATGGGGCCATTCCGATAGTCGATTGATAAGTATTATTGTAAGCAAAATCTACATATGCTAAATTATCAACCCACTTGGTTCCGAAATCTAGAGCGCAAGCTCGCAACATATTTTCCAAAATCCTATTTACTCGTTTAGTTTGTCCATTCATTTGTGGGTGCACTGCTGTACTGAACTTTAGGGTTGTCTCGTATCTCTGTTGCAACTTATTCCAGAATTTTGAAGTAAATTTGGGATCTCGATCCGATATAATGCTAGAGGGTACTCCGTGGAGTCTGATTACTTCCTCCATAAAAATTTTGCTCAACTTTTCTAGAGAATCGCATTGGTTAATAGGGATGAAATGAGCGAATTTTATCAGCTGATCCACTATTATCCATATGGTATCTCACTGTCCTGCCACCATAGGTAATCCCGTAATAAAGTCCATAGTAATTTCATCCTATTTCCATGATAGAGTTGGTAACGGCTGCAATAATCCTCCAGGTCGTTGCTGATCAACTTTTACTTCTTGACAAGTTAAACATTGAGCTACAAAATATGAAATATCCTTCTTCATACCAATCCACCAATAATGCTGTTTCAAGTCCTGATACATCCTTATGGCTCCCGGATGGATAGTATATTTGCTCCAGTGTACTTCTGTCAAAATGTCTTCCTTTATCGCAGACTATTTCGGGATACAATACCGATCTCAATAATAAATGATTCCATCGACGTCCTTCCGAAACTGATCTCCTCCTTTATTTACCTCTTTTTGCACCAACTTCTGCAACTTTTCGTCTTTATCTTGCTCTTCCTTTAACTGCTGCAGGAAGATAAGTCGAATGGAGATATTACTCAGCCTTATTCCTCCGTCTACAGCAAATGCTTCCAATTCTGGAATTTGTAACATCCGAAAAGCTGATAGATTTGTTTTCCTACTAAGAGCATCCGCTACGGTGTTCGCCTTCCTTGGATGATACTTAATTGGACATCGAAATTCTTCTAGGAACTTTATCCACCGATGCTGTCTCATATTCAAATCTTTTTGAGTAAAAATATACTTCAAACTTTTGTGATTGGTGAGAACTTCAAACTCAGCTCCATACAAATAATGCCTCCACTTCTTAGGGGCAAATACAATAGTTGCTAATTCTAGGTCATGCGTCAGATAATTCTCCTCGTGGGGTTTCAACTTTCTAGAGGTATAGGCTATCACCCTTCTCTCTTGCATCAACACTCCTCCCAATCCTTTTTCTGATGCATCCGTATACACCTCATAAGGTTTATCTATCTTTGTTAATGCCAAAACAAGAGCAGAACGTAACCTCTTTTTCAGTTCTTGAAAACTTTTCTCACATTTCTCAGTCAACACATAAGGGACTTTCTTTTAGGTGAGTTGAGTTAAAAGTGATGCTATCTTAGAGAATCCCTTAATAAATCTCCGATAATACCCTGCTAATCCCAGGAAACTTCGAATTTCAGTTGGAGTCTGAAGATATTTTGAATTTGTCACTGCTTTGACTTTTGTAGGGTCTACTGTAATCCTATCCTTGGATATCACATGTCCTACGAATGCCACCTCCTGCAACCGAAACTTACACTTATTGAATTTTGCATAAAATCTGGCCTCCCTTAACTTTCCCAATACTTTTTGAAGGTTTTGTTTATGTTCTTGGAGACTTTTAGAATACACCAATATGTTATCTATGAATATGACCACAAAATTATCTAAGTACGGCCGGAATGTTCGATGCATCAACTCCATAAAAACAGCAGGGACATTAGTAACACCAAAAGGCATCACTACAAACTCAAAATGCCCATATCGAGTATTAAATACATTTTTCGGTATATCCTCTTCTCGAATCCAAACCTGGTAATATCCATGCCTCAAGTCTAATTTCGAAAAACATCCAGCTCCTTGCTGGTCAAACGAATATTTATTCTTTACTGTCACTACATTCAACCCGCGATAATCTATGCACATTTGTAATGACTTATATTTCTTCTTAACAAATAATAAAGGTGCACCCTACAGTGAAGTACTTGGTCGAATAAACCCTTTCTCCATTAATTCTTGTAGCTGTTTCTTGAGCTCCTGTAATTCTATAGGTGCCATTGTATATGGGGTCCTTGAAATGGGTTCTGTTGATGGCACTATGTCAATAGAAAACTCTACTTCTCTCTCCGGTGGCAACTCCTTCAATTCCGCTGGAAAAATATCTAAATATTCATTCACAACAGGTACATCTTTAGGTTTCTTAACCTCTCCTGGCTTGTTAATTACATAAGCCAAGTATCCTGTGCACCTTTTTCGAATTATCTTCTGGGCCTTGAGTCTCGATATAAAAGCATTACTTTTTCTTTTAGTCTCACATACAAATTCCAATATAGGTTTCCCAGGCCGACGGAAATGTACTACCTTATGTCTACAATCAACTTGAGCATGATGCTGAGATAGCCAATCCATGCCCAAGATAGCATCAAAATCCTCTGTGGGCAAACATGTTAAATCTCCTCTCAATAATTCACCTCCTACTAAAATCTTACAATCCCTATACATTTTCTCACTATTCATTTGCTTTCTCAATGGGGTACTAATAATCATTTCATATGAAATTTCTTCCCCTTTTATCCCCATAGAATCAAGAAATGAATTGGCAACAAAAGAATACATGGAACTGGGATCTATCAATACCTTAGCAGTATGATAAAAAATAAGGAGTGTACCTTCCACCACTACAGCCTGAATGTATGTCTTCTCTAATGCCACTACCTGAGCATTTATTTGTGGTTTAGGGTGTCCAGTTCTGGAGGTAAAAGCTCGCCTTGGGTTTCCTCTTCCAAAACATTATCTCTATTCTTGGTTGTTACCTCCAGGTCGATTCTATCCTCTTATCCTTCACGGATGAGGGTGTTGAAAGCTATTGTGGCCTAACTCTTCACAATTAAAGCATTTGAAGGATGATGGTCCTCTACAGTCGGGCCTTCCCTCTTTTTCATCTTTCTTTTCTTCTGCCACCGGGACCCTTTAGATATCTTTTGATTCATGCCCCAAAATTTGTGTTGGTTCCTCTCACCTGCGTGCTCAATATCGCCCATTTCTGTTCTAGAGGCCATCTCTACTATGGCATTATAGCTGGTGGGAGCCATTCCAACTAATACTCTTTTTAGCTTTGGCCGTAAGCCCTTCACAAACCGTCTAACTCTATTTGCTTCTAAATGGACTAAAAGTGGGCAATATTTTGAAAGTCTAGTGAATTTAATAGTGTATTGCCACACTGTATAACCTCCTTGCTGAAAAACTTGAAATTCATCATTCCCTCTTTCTACCACCTAAATAGGAATAAATTCTTTCTTAAAACTATCCTTAAAATCAGTCCACTCCCATTCTCATTGATTCATTTCCCTTGCCCACCAATCTTGCGCAGGTCCTTTCAACTGGAATGTCGCAAGCTGTTCATTCCTTTGCTCTGAATAGTTTAAGGCTGCAAAAATCTTTTCCATCTATTCAATCTAAGTTTCTACCTTCTGTTCAGAATCATGTCACCCTTGAAATTATGGAAGGTGAAATTTTAGAAAGTGCTCAAGGGCTCGATCTGATTCGACTTCATTTTGTTGACTTTCCTTACTCATACCCTTATTCACCCTAGCATTCTCGTTTACTCTAATAGCAGTCTCAGTCAGTTGTTGGATCGTATTAGCTATCTTTTGGAAAGTCTAAAACATGAGGTGGTCTAAAGTTATAAGGTGGGGACCTTCTGCCTGTGGTTCCTCCACCATTGGCTCAGGGTTATTTCGAGTAGCCCACGATGATTGTCCAAAGGTCTGTTTAGGAGGTATCTGTATAGTTCATAAGATTTTAACAATGTAACATGGATAAAAAGTAATCATAAATATAAGCTCGATCAGTGCACAAAACAAAGTATAACATATATTTATTCTCATTTATCACAAAGTCAATACAAGATATGTGTGCTATTTACACAACCATAAACACCAGTAATAAAGCACATATCATACTAGATATCTACATCTCATCCTCCTACTCATCATCATCGATGTCTGATACAGGAGGTCTTGAGTTAGTTGAGACTGTGTAAGAGTCTGCTGCATCAACCTCTTCATGTATGCTCGCATCTGGCTGCAGCTAAGCCAATAGCTCTGGGTCCATCTCTAAATCCTCCTCAGGTTCCTCTGCTATAGGTACCCCTACCTTGGGTATTTCCTGATCCTCTCTCGCATCAACAATCTCTAAATCTAGTAACTCCTCCTCAAGTACCCCAGGTATATCCCCACAAAACACCTCATCATCATCCTCAGATAATACTGCACCATCGAGGATACTATCCTTTTCCTCATCGTCATCCTGAGGGCGTGGCTCAACACTACCATCAATCTCATCAGAATCGCCATCCTCCTCCTCATACGGTGATGGTGTCCCTTCAGGGGGAGATGTCCCCGCCACACTAAGGTCTCTCACAAATGAAGTAATGACGGGTACCGCTGGATCAAACCTACTCTCGGATATATGAGGTCCATGACAGCGGCCAAATCCAGGTCCTGTCATAAGAAAATATCCTGGCTTACCCACTTAAAAGATCTTCATGATCTTTCTCGATTTCTTTACGCCTGAGCTCTCACCTATCTCGTTCTTTCTTTCATCAACCCAATCGCCCACTGGGCATTTCCCTTATCGCTCCTATCTGCCATACCTACATAATAAAAGAATTCAATCAATTCTTGTGACGATAACACAGTTCTATCAAACTAAGCTCTGATACCAATTGTAACACCCCTACTAAGGATAACAACAGATGAATATCAACACCGAGTGTCGCCCCATCCAATCTCCCAGACCAAGGGTCTTTATAATGAAAATAATAGAGTAAATACATACATAAGGTCTAGATTCAACAATATCTCACTCTAATGGCCACACACATACATATATTAGAAAATCTAATACATGCCATCTCTATTTATAATAGAATACAGTACATAATCAAAAAGGAAGCTATTCAGAACTAAACTGCCGACTCTGTGGTATCGTCTGTCTATCTGTAGGTCTGCTCGGCTATGGATCCTACAAAAAGGTAAGAAAAAAGACACGTGTGAGTAATGAATCACCCAGTGATTCCCGTGTGTGCTAGTGCTTTATGAAAGTACAGGGTACATAAAACTTTTATAGAATAGCATATCATTTGTTCATTGGAAATGATTCCAAAAGCTCTTTGATGAAGAGTTTATTCAGAACTCAATCATTTTTGAAAAATTGTATTTTAATTTTTAAATCATTATCCCAGTTTTCAAATCACAAGCACTTCTCCAATAGAAGGTCCGCTTGTATCCACAAGCATGTCCTGCAGTCATTGCCTTCGGCATAACGTATCATTGTACTAAGACTGCAGCCTCTAGAACTCAATCGTGCATCATCGAAATAAGTACACCATAGCATACATTTTCTCAGGTATACCGCAGCATACGTATTGTACCGCAACACACAATCTTTTATTTGCCACTATAAGCCAGGGGTCCCAATCCTGACGTAAATCACCATCGAGGTGGCAAGGAGTCAAACACACCGAGTGTCCCCACCTGGCATCCAGCAAAAGACTCAAAATATAAAGCGCCCATAGACGCAGCAATTGCCAAGTGCTAAACGTCTAGCCAGGACGACTCATCTCCAGAACTAGCTAGGTTACTTGGGGTCGTCTACCTCTAACATGAGCTAGTACAAAGATCAAAGTCCTTACTGAGTACTCAACGTTAATAATACCAACCCCATCTGACTAATAAGACTAGAGGGTAATCTGATCCCATAAGATTCTCAAATTAAAATATTTTGGGGGCAAAATCACATTTTTTCAGAATTTAATCCTACTGACTTACAAGGCAGATTGTCATTCACATAGACTCTGCAGAGCCAATCAATTTATTCCATAGGCACACCAGGCCTATAAACACAATTTTAGTGATCAAAAGTTATTTTACAAAAGTCAATCTCATCACGAGAGATTATTTTCCAAAATCATGCTGAGACGGGATAAAAAGTTCTATTCACACATCAAAATATATTTCCAAGAATATCTGGGTCATTTATCCCATACTTTATCGCAAAAGTCATTTCCAAGGGTATTCAGGTCATTTTACCTATACCCGATTTCAAAAGACTTTTTGAAGGTATTTAGGTCATTTTACTCTTACTCGATTTGAAATGTATTCACAAAAATTTCAATAATTGTATTTCGGTCATTTATCGTATACTCAATTTCAAACGTTTTCATAAACATTCCAATAAGGACATTTGGATCAATTTCTAAATACCTTATTCTGAAAGGAACTCATTTCAAGAAATCTAAAATTCTAATCCCAAAAGCGGATAAAATTCAAAGTTTCCAAACATATTTCCATAAAATGTTCCAATAAGGGCATTCCAGTCAATTTATGAATACCCGATTCCAAAATTTATCATTTTTTGAAAATCTAAAACATTTAATAAAAAAATAACTAAATTCACAAAACTCATGCTTTAATCATCCAATAAGGTTTCCAAGCCAATTATGATGTTCAATTGAGCCCAAAATGGCAGAAAATAATTCTTGCTCAGATAAACCTTAAACATATTCAGGGATTTCCAAAACGGTATATAACATAGCATTTTTTGGAAAAACAAAGCACACTAGCTTTAGAAAGTGTTTTAGAAATCTAAGAGACTCACCTCGTGTCCTAAGCAACTTTTTCCGTTCATGGCCGTTTAACTTTTGTTTCTACCATTTTTTATGTTCTGATAGCTGTTGGTCACTAAACCTATATCAAACATCGTTTTCAGATCAATTCGTGTTTGGCCAAAAAATAGCCGACGTGCCAGACGGTTTGCCGATGTCCAACCATCGTTTTGCCGACGAGGACCGACGATCAAGGAAAACATTCAACTTTCATTCGCATCATTTTTTCATTGTTTGATCAATTCTTTTGTTTTCCTTTTCCCACATCCTTCCTCCCTTCATAAACAAGGGATTTACTTCATGTTTCCCCAATTATTTTATCCAAAATCACAGAATTTATCATTCCTAAATTCGTCCATGTTCTAAGCAAAATTCTGAAATTTTGCTTTTTTGACACATTATTTCGTTTTGGACATAACTTTCAATCCACAACTCTGATTTTTCTGTATGATATACCAAAACAACCATAATACACTTAAATTTAATTATATATAGGTTGTTTTCTAAGTTCTGGTTCCACTAACATGCTACTAGGTAAAAACAGCCCAAATAGTTTTCTGATTTTTAGTCCATTTCCACAAAACAACTTCACCTATTTGTGCTTCTTGATTCATAACCCCTATTTAACGCTTAATCCACTTCATTTCCCTTCAAACAACCTTAATTCTTCAGATTTTCAGGTTCAAGAAAGCCACTAAGTTCTTATGCAAATAACATATAACTAACATCAACATTAAAAAACAAATCATAATCCATTTTCTTTAATGTTTAACCCATTTTTATCCCAACTCTACCTTCTTTGTTCTCAATCATGATCAACCCTTTCAATAACCATTCAAATACCCTCATTCACCATACAATACATAGCCTATGAATCCTTTACCCAACCAGTACACACACTTGCACACACAAAGTCTCACATAGTACATAATAATCATTTTAATCATCACAAATCTCACATTTTCATGTTAAAATTCATCTCAAAACGATCACCGTAATGAAATCTACAACTGTAAATCCTGAAGTATAGGGCTTTACCTTGTGTATAAGGTTTTCTAGCTTGAATTTGCTCCAAGAATCTCCAACTTCTCCAAGAACACTATTTTCTCTCTCATTTTTCCAATTTTTCTTCATTTTTCCTTTCATTTTCTTCCTTATTTCTTCATTCCTTCTTCATTTAAGCCCTTGTCCGGTTTTCTCAGCCTCCTCACCACCATTCTTGGTTAAAATACGGACCAATAAGATTTTACTCAATTTAATGAATGGTGGCTACTTTACACATCTCGCGATCTTGTTTTTTTCCACATTTTTCTTGATTTTTTTGCAAAACTTATTTGAGAAGTCTTGCATGCATGAATATTTCATGCATCCTCTTATTATTTGACACTTATCCTTGGCCACCAATCACAAGAAACCACACTTTCCATTTTCAATCACATTTTCCTATTTTCTTCAAAAATGACCAAAATCGAGTCCGTAAAGGAAAATTATTTTATTTTGCCATTCAACTCCAAAAATTTCACTGAATCCATTAGTAGCACTTAAACTCTTCAATTCCTTCTCTACTTGGTCAAATTTAAGTCAAAGTTGCAGGTGCGATCAAAATGAAGAAAATGCCCCTGATATCCCGAGTAGTATAATTCATACCAAAACGTGTGTTTCATTGCACTGATCAAATTATCTCTCTAGAGTACCCTAAAATTTTTATTTTGTTAATATTAATAGCCTTCCAAAAATTTAGGGTACGAGCACAAAAAATCCAATAATTTCATCCCTGTCCCGATAATAATTTATTCCACCAAAGTATACGTCTTAATATACCGATCAACTTTTGTACTAGATATCAATACAAATTCTGATCCTATTACAAATAGTAGCCAATCAAAATTAAAGGTAGGGTGTTACACACAACCTTCACGTTTGCACTCTTCTTTGGCGTTTACAACAATGAGCTCACCCTCTTACCTTTTTTAATCCACTCATGTGCTTCCAAACTTTTCCTCATTCAAAGGATTTAGCTTAACTTGATAAAGCCAACTAAACTCTAAGGAATAAGAAGAAAGGACTCTTAGAAGCAATTTATCGAACACTTGGTAGGCATCAAATGAAATTAAGGATTTCTATGCAAAATGATGCTGCCACAAACATCAAGGATCACAATTTGTTAATCAACAATCTCTGAAAGATAGCAAATTCAAGGTACTAGTAGTGGAGTTTAATTGGAACAAATGCTTTCCAAGCTTAAGATGTAATATCCCTCTTTTTTTTTTTTTTTTTTACTTTCACTAGCTACTACTCTGTATAGAATAAGAATGTATACCAGTGGTTAGAACAAGAAATGATTAGCATAATGAGATTAACATCTTGGTGTAATAAAGATATCCAGGGGTATTTTTGGAATTTTAGGACTTATAGGGTCTAAGATGGAATTTTTGGACTTGTTCTACCCATACTCTAAATATTCAGATTTCGACTACTTTTAATAGAATGAGAGTTTGGTGGTATGTTTAAAACAAAAATTGATTAGTGTGATGAGCTAAATATTTTGGTATAAATTAAGCTATCGGAGGTATCAAATGCATTTTTGTAATTTTGATTGCAATACAGATTTTGACCACATATTGGCAAGAATTGAGAAGGAATTAAAACTTTTGATTCCTACCATCGAATTCAGTGAAATTTATAGATTCCATTGGTAGAATAAAAGATTTTCCTGAGACGGACCAAAATTATAGTTATTTTTTGAAGAAAATTCTAAAGTGTAGTCAACATTAAGACAAGCGGTGTAATATGATTGGAGGATGAAAATAAGTGTCAAAATACCATTAGGGAAGTGAAATATTTGTGGGATTATTTTATTGCAAAAGCTTATTGAATAGGATGAATAAATAATGAATTAATTAATTCAACCAATAGGAAAATGGTTGAAATTTTGGATATCCCACAATTTTTGACCAATTGGTCACAATTTGGAATAAGAATGGCGGTGGAAATGCTGTGTTCATAGCTTTAAGCCAGCAGCAACAAAGGAAAAAAACAAAAGGAAGAGAAAGGAAAGAAAAAGAAAAGAAAAGTTAGAGAAAAAGGGAGAAAAATAGAAAAGGATAGAGAAAGCATTTCTTGAGAGAAAAGGGAAGAACATGGGGGAAATAATGCTTGGAGAATCACACAAACAAGGTAAGAATCTATACTTCATGAATTAAAGTTGTAGATTGCATTGCACAAATTATTGCGAGATGAATTTTTTTAGGAAAATATAGATGTGATTTTGCCTAGCATGATTTCTATGTTTGGTGAAGATTGGTGTGTCCATATGTGTGAGTTTGTTTTTAGGGTTTTTATACTATGTTTTATATGGTGTATAAAGGTGTTTTGATGGTGGGTTGGGTGGTTGTTCATGGCTGCACAAGAAGGTGTAAGAAATAAGATGGAAAACTAGCTTAATCATAATGAAATTGAATTGTTAATGTTGTTTGTTTGCAGTTGTTGAACTTGATGTTGGAAAATATGATTTTGCTAGGCCAAGTATCTCTGAAAATAAGAGAATTGAAGGCCATTATTATAATGGAATTCAAGTTGGTTTAAGTGTTATATAGTTGTTAGGATTAAAGTAGAATAGATGGTGTGAAAAAATAAACAAAACAAAAACTCTACTTTGAAGGGAATCCCGTGCAGCTTCGAAGAACAAATAAACTATACAAATTGGCTTGTTTATTTGTAACCCCATGACCTAAGCTAAATGTCTTAGTATTATTTTGGGACCAATTTTACATGATTTGTATTTGTGAATAAAATGTTATTATTAAAATACTACAAGCTGCCAAAACTATGATGGAATTGAGAATCTAAGATGTTGTAAGCAAAACTGAATAAAGTTAGAAGGGAAATCAGTGGTTCATGAATTGTAAAACATCAAGAAATGTGTTGAGGACATTTTGGAATAAATTTGACATCGATCAGACTTGTAAATTAAAAGTTATGTCAAATCAAAGAAGGTATGACAGGAATGAAGAAATACAGAATTTTATTTGGTGAGAACTAAACCCAAGTATTTTTCTATTGGTATTAATGCATGAAGAAGAGATCACAAGAACATAGGGAAACCTTGGATACTTGTTGAACAAAGAGATGGGGAAATAAAGGAATGAGCCTTTGATCTTTCCAAGTATTTATCTCATTTTGGTAGGAAGAAGTGAGATAGAACAAAATAGAATATTTTCTATTCTCATAATAGTTTTGTGTTAGTCAAACCTTAAAATAATAAGTAAGGTTTGGAATGACTCTCGATATAGGTCGTTTATCTTCAAACCTTCACAAAGGACTATGACTACCATATACGTCATCACATCGAGCTAGGGCATGAGGTAAGTCCCACTTGTTTTATAAACTCCATTTTATGCTAGTAAAATTATGTTTTATTAAAGAAATGTTCTATGAATCCTTTTGGTTTCTCTGAAAAATCTTAAGTTTTTTCTAAGGAAGAACTAGTATTATGCCATGCAAGGCTTGATTGGAAAATATGAACTTTTCATAAAATGGAACTATTCATGATCAGTGAATAATTTGCCTAAGTCTTTTTATAACAAGGTTAATGGACGTTGTGCTATTCTGAGAAAATATAGTTTCTCTTAATGGGAAAATTATTGGAGACTTTAGGAAATAGTGTTTTCTATAAGGAATTTGATTCACTTAAGTTATGAATATTTCTTAGGAATAAATCTATATCTGAAAGGCTTTCTTCTCATTTATTTATGACTTGAAATAATGTTTTATTCTGGGAAAGCATAAATATTCCTTTTTATGGACAAGATTTTGGGAAAATGTGAATTATGGATTTTGTGAATCATAATTGGGATTCCTTGAATTTAATTCTTCTTTTAGAATTAGAATTCAAGATTTTCTAGATAAGACTTCTTTTGATATCGGGTATTCTTCAAATGATGAAAATACCCTTGGAAACTTATTTTATCATACGAAAATGACTTTTTATTCTTTTTCGCTATGATTTTGGAAAAAAAAAAACTATTGGTATGAGATTTATTTTTGGAAAATGGTATTTTATCTCCAAAATTATTTTATTGGTATTTTTTTGGGAATAAGATAAATAATTAGTCTTGCGGGCCAATGGGAATAATTAACTAGTCCTGTGAGCTAGTAGGTTCTATTTTTGGAAAATGATATTTTGGCCCCAAAAAATATTTTATTGGTATTCCTTTGAGAATAGATATTTATCTAGCTTTGTGAGCCAGTGGAATTATACTAGTCATGTGAACTAGTTGAAACCATGAGTACTTAGTAGAGGTTATGACTTTTGTACTAGCTTTCGGTAAAGATAGATGGTCTCAAGTTACCCGGTCAAGATCAGTTATCATCTTACTCCAAACCAAGTGACAAGACATTAGAATTAACCAAGTTCCCCAGCTAGCACTATCCAAATGCATAAGCAAACTATTAATTGGTTGGTCTTGGATGGGACACCCAATTTGTGATCAACCCTTGTCAACCTCGTGGTGAGGGGGATACAAAGTGGGGACTCGTACTATCACAAGTAAACAGAATTGATATGATTTGAGGTAGATTTTGACGAAAACTCTACCTTTCCAGCAATGCACGGTTGAGTGCTGTAAGGCGAAGTCCCTAACACAATAAGATCATGATGCCAAAGGCGAAGCCTTGTGTGCTTTGCCGATATGCCGACCTTCTATTGAGAGGGGTGCCAGTCTTTCTTAAAAATGGGGCAGTAATATTGTGTAAAACTCATTTTTCCAAATATAATTGGAATTTGGATAAATACTCCAGTAATGAGTTGTGAAATTATTTTTAGTAAACAAATGCAATGTTTTCCCATAATAGTTTTGTGAAGTGACAACGGATAATATGTTATCTGTCTATTTTACAAATCACTAACATACACGGGACTCACTGAGTGATTTTCTCTCACACATGTTTTATTTCCTTTGAAATATTTTAGGAATCATAAATGTAACCAAAGCGCGGTGGACTCCCAGAAGCTTATGCTATACTTTGGATATGTTATACCCCTGAGTGTAAGTATAGATGCTAGACTCTATGTATTATATTGTGTACAACAAAGATATTTCGAAACAAAAAAAAAATTGCTACCTATTGGATAAAGTTCGTTGTACAGACCCCTTGTCTAAGCAATCAGACGGGATGACATCCCAAAAAGTACAATCCACTATGCCATGGAAATAAAGGATGTTACATCAGATAAGTTCAAAGAGAAACAAACTTTCTAGTGGTTGCAAGAAAGATTTACCTCATTAAGAATAATCTACTATGCTATGAGACAATATAGTTCATGAATGGAAGATTGAGATATGATAGGGGTTAAAATCACCATTATTTTTCTAATTATTTGAGGTTATTTTGAGATACATTTGTTCTAATAACTAGGCACATTCCTTCCTATTTGACATTTTTCTTGTAAAAAGTATTTTTGGCAAATTTGTGTAGATTTGAGTTACAATTGAGCAAAAAGTTAACAATTCCAGAATGCACCTAGCCCTAAGCCCAGCCAAGGGACCAAGCATTGGGTTCATTTTGGTTAAGTAGAGGAAACAAAGTAAAAACCAGAGGAAGAACATATTGCACCTGGTGCTAGGTGGTTTGAAGGGACCCGGCACCAGGCCCGTTCTGGAAGGTGAAAATGCTGTGTATGAATTTAGGAATTTTTTGATGATTTATGTATTTTCTAATTCCTACTCAGCTAAGATTCCTCAAGCAATAAATTTAGCATCAAAGATGCCTATAAAAGGAAGAGAAACATACAAGAAAAAAGGGAGATATAGAGAGTAGATTAAAGAACATAAATTCCAATCACTCATTAAATGAAGAATTCACCCAATCAAGGAGGATTGTTCAAAAGAGTCTTCAAGTGTGAAGAAAGAGGCTTGTCTATGAGGTATTTCTTTGATTTTTATTTCCTTGTTCTTAAACAATGATGTATTCAATGTTTTTATTGTAATTTAACATTATTTTAGGATTCGTAATTTTATATTGATTTAGTTGTTTGATCAATTCTTTATCATCTTTGGTGTTTGAGTACTTGTTATCATTAGTTATTGATGCGAGTTCTTCTAATTGACTTGGAACAACGATGTTAGGAGTTTTGTTGCATTGATTTCGTGTTTATCTAATCGTAATAGACTTGAGTGATGAAAGTAAGATTAAAGGACTAAGTGATCAAAGATTAGTTGATTTCATCTCGAGCAAAAGGGTTATTAGCTAATTTTATTTTTACAAGGAATTGATCTAAATGTATGTTTTGGTTATGTTAGCTTGATTGGCAAATCTGTTAATATTAATCAAAAGATAGTAATTCTATGAATCCGAAAATGAAGTAGAATTTATTTAAGTAGATTCATGACTTGGGAAATGATTGAATTTTACTTTATATTCTTTCATGATGCCAAGGCGATAATTAGTTGAGAAAATTACTAGTTGGTTCATTGTCATGTTTTCTAGGATAATTATCTAAATTGTATATTCCTATATCCTTGAGTTATATATATTTCTTTATTGTTCATTTTATTATTTTCTCACTTTATTTGGGTTGGTTAAATAATGAATGAAAAGTGATTAGTGTGTACTTGTTCCTTTGGGGATCGATACTTGTTAATTCCCTATGCTATGATTACGATGAGTATACTTACTCGAATGTATATTTTGGGAATAATATTTTAATTAAAACTTGACTAAGGGATGGATTTAAATTTGATGATTTTTATGCACCAAAAATTTATGTATCAAGTTTTTGGCACCGTTGCCAGGGAACAATATCATGAAAGCTTGGATTTTGTTGATTTAACCATGTTTATATGTTTATATTTCCATATGTCTCTATGTATCTATGTGAATATGTATATATGTTCCTTGTATAAATAGGTGCTAGATCTTGTTGTTTGTAACATTGTGACTTAATTGATTAGATTAGTTCATGTTGTACCAGTAGATACTACTAACTTTTCTGTTTAGGTTGTTTGCGAATATATCTAGTGTGTGTGTGTGTGTGTGTGTACGCGCGCGCACGCGTGTGTGTGTTTTCTATTAATTGTTTTCCCTTTTATTTTTTTTTTTCTTTATTTTTCATTTATTTTTATTTTATTTTTCTTTTCGATTTGATTTTTTCTTTTGTTTGAGTGCGAGATTCAAAACAACATCATGGACAACTACTTTTAGGTACAAGATCAAATGAGCTATAATGATGAGAATTTGGCAAATTTGCAAGCTCAAATTCATGCTTTTTGTGAGATGTCACTTGAAGCCACAAAGTATTCTTTTGTCTCCAATACAAATTCCTCCATTAAGTGGCATGAAGAAGCATCCCAATGTATGAGCCATTAAAGAACACAACTAGCCGAGTTGGTTGAGGATGACATAAAGGCCCATACGCTTGAACAAGAGAATCCCTAAAGAAAAGAGAGAGAATATAAGGAACAATTATCCAATGTGGAAAGGGAAGTATTCAATTCTCCTCTATGCACTAATAATTCTAATATCTTTTTATCCCAAGATTTTTTAGGTTCTTCTCTATTCTTGGAGGTCACTGGTCCAAATGATTATGTATGAAATTTAGCATGTCTCAAGGAGTTGGACCATTCACTAATATATCATACGAAACCCTTAGAGGATGTTAACAAAATTGACCCTTCACCCCACTTTTAGGGAGGTAACATGGTATTTGTAGAAGCATTGAAAAGTAAGGATTTCTTAATCCCATCTTTGAAAACTCAATTGCTAAGTTGTAAGGGGAATTTTCATTGTGACTAATCTTTTGAAGGGTTAAATGGTGATTTCATGTTTGATGCATTCTTTAGAGACCATGTGCATTTCTTTGTTGGCAAAAATATTTAGGTATCTAAAGGAATGTTAGAGAATGAGGTTCATGTGTTTTGTTTTACTAAGAAAAATTATTTTTATAAACTTTCTATTTTTCAAAAACATTCATTTTTTCTACATTCATCATGACTATCTTCTATTTTAAGCCTTAATTTCTTTTCAAAAGGTTTGATAAGGAAGCATGATAAGTGGAAAGAGTTTTTGTTTTGTGTTTCGTTTTGTTAAGTATTTTGTTTTTCATCTCCCAAATAAGGAAAATATTTTCCCTCTCAAGTGTGGAGGAGTGAGTCGTTTCTTTATTTGTTTTCTAAGAATTTTTTCAGGTTGTTTTCATTTATTTAGGCATCTTTATTTTGTTATTATTTTCTTTGTACTTTTATTTAGGTGTGTTTTTGGACAAGCTCTATTCTCTTTCCAAGCTTTAACATTTATTGGAGCTTATTGCAATTGGGGAGTATTGCTTAACTTTCTACCACCTTTATCATTTTTTGTCCCTTTGGAGATGCTTTCTTCTGATTAATCTTTGGCCAATGAGGACATTGCCCAGTTTAAGTGTGGGGGAGTGGTTTAGTAATAATCTTTGTCCAAGTTTTTACTAATGATCTTCGCGTTTTCTTACTATAATCTTGGTGTTTTCTTGGTACCAAATAATTTTGTTAAAACTTTGAAAATTTCAAAGTTTGGAGATTTTGCGCTAAATTGAGCTTATTTGTCTATAATGGAGTTGTGATTGTCTTTTTAACTTTGGATATAGATTTGTCATTCATTATGGTTGGATTTTTATTTAAAAATTAAACTTGTGTGCTAAGTTAGATTTTCTAAGTCTTGAGAATTTAAGTTAAACTTTGTTATATTTGGTATTTAAATTTTATTTTATTCTTTGAATTTGCTTGTGGATGATATGATGAAATATGGGAAGAGTTGTTGATTAATTCTTGTATTATGGATTTAAAATTTTCTTGACTTTGATTTGTGAATAGGGAATGTGAGAAAAAAAATATTTTAGTGAAAAAGAAAGAATATGAGTTGAAAAATTTTTTCTTTCATTTGTTGAAAAGAAAAAAAAGAAACATTTTGCTGAAAAGGGGGCTAATATGGTGAATGGAAGAGAAGAAACAAAGAAGTATCACCTTCTCAAGAGGCTATCTCGATGGCAAGAAGGTAAGGAAAGAAAAAAGAAAACTGCTAAAAAAAAAATGATAATGACCATAAGGGGGCCAATATGGTGTGTGAAGAGAAATCCATTCACTTGAGACTAACAATTCCAAAAGTCATAGAAAAGAAAGAAAGAAAGTTGGGTTTTTTCCTTGTTTCACTAATTTGAATTGTGTAAATTTGAGTTTATAATGTTGAAATTGGTTAAATGGCTTGAATTGTATGATTTATATTATGTATATTTTTTCTTGAGAAGTAGGATAATTTTCTGGTACTAGATATAAGCTTGTTTAACTTTGATGGCCTTGGTATTGTTTGCTGTAATACATGAGTTTACAAGGTTTTGAAAGGGTTAAATGAATGATGAATTTATGTTAAGGTTGGAAGAAGGCTATGTCTTCATTATGGATGAGTTTGCTAAGGAAAATTTTGCAAAATTGTTTTGTCTTGTACTAAATACTTAGTGTTTCAATTCTTGATTGCTTGAGGACAAGCAAAAATTCAAGTGTGGAGGTATGTGATAGGGGCTAAAATCATCATTATTTTTCTAGTTATTTGAGGCTGTTTTGAGATACATTTGTTGTAATAACTAGCCACATTCCTTCCTATTTGACATTTTGCTTGTAAAAATGTGTTTTCGGTAAATTTGTGCAAATTTAAGTTAAAATCGAGTAAAAAGTGAACAATTCCAGAATGTACCTAGCGCCAGGCCCAACTAAAGAGCCAGGCATCGGGCCATTCTGGTCAAGCAAAGGAAATAAAGCAAAAACCAGAAGAAGAACATATTGCACCTGGTGCCAGGTAGGTCGAAAGGACCTGGTGCTAGGCCTGTTTTGGAAGGCAAAAACTCTATGTACAAATTTAGAAACTTTCCAATAATTTCAGTATTTTCTAATTCCTACACAACCAAGATTTCTCAAGCAACAAATTTAGCATAAAAAAAGCCTATAAAAGCAAGAGAAAACACAAGCAAAAGGGATATATAGAGAGGTGGGTCAAAGAAAATAAATTCGAATCACTTATTAAAGGAAGAATTCACACAATCAAGAACGATTATTCAAGATAGTCTTCAAGGGTGAAGAAATAGGCTTATCTATGAGTGTTTTCTTTTATCTGTGTTTTCTTGTTCTTAAACAATGATGTATTCAATGTTTTTATTGTAATTTAACATTATTTTGGGATTCATAATTTTGTTTTGATTTAGTTATTTGATCAATTCTTTATCATATTTGGTGTTTGATTACTTGTTATAATTGGTTATTGATGCGAGTTCTTCTAATAAACTTGGGACAACGATATTAGGATTTTCATTGCAATGATTTCATATTTGTCTAATTTTATTGGACTTGAGCAACAAAGTTAAGATTAAAAGACTAAGTGATCAAAGATTAGTTGATTTTACCTCGGGCAAAGGGTTATTAGCTAATTTCATGTTTATAAGGCATTGAGCTTAATGCATGTTTTGGTTATGTTAGATTGATTGGCAAATATGTTAGTTTTAATAAAAAAGATAGTAATTTCATGGATTCAGAAATGAAGTCGAATTTATTTAAGTAGATTCATAACTTGGGAAATTATTGAATTTTACTTTATATTCCTTTATGCTACCGAGATGATAATTAGTTAAGAGAATTGCTCGTTGGTTCATTATTATGTTTTCTAGGATAATTGTTTAAATTTCATATTCCTACATCATTGAGTTGTATATATTTCTCTATTTTTCTTTTTATTATTTTCTCACTTTATTTCGGTCGGTTAAATAATGAATGAAAAGTAATTAGTGTGTACTTTTTCCTTTAAGGATTGATACTCGTTAATTCCCTATGCTATACTTGCGAAGAATATACTTGCTCGTATATGTATTTTGGGATTAATATTTCAGTTAAAAATTAACTAAGGGATAGATTTAAATTTGATAATTATTATGCACCTAAAATTTACGCATCAAGATAGTCATGTATAAGCAATCATAAGTCATTGAAGCGATGTATCAAACACCTTATGTGCACCTCGCAACTCAACTTTGAATGGCAAATTTCAACTTGGTTTTATCCCCAAATCAACAAATTTTGGCACCAAATGACTTACCAAACATCAATATATCATATAAGATCAAATTCACAACATTCCTATGCAAAAATTCAGGTTTTTAACCCATAAAAATTGCAAAAAAATTAGTTACGGGATTTCTTGTGTGTAGAATTTTGTGTAGCCAATCAACTCAAATAACTTCAAATTTTCAACAATTTTAAACTTTAAATAGCTACCCAATTATCAGCCCAACATGTAAGTTTGACTTCACATCAAGTTCATGGCACAATATTGAGTTCTAAGCATTTAAAAATAGCCCCAAAATAGTGACAAAAATCTGAAAATTTTAATAAGTTCTTAAAGAAAATTGTACCTTTGCCCAAAGAAAGTTGTATTGATTAGAATTAGCACAATCAAGCTCTAATACCACTTTGATACGATATGAAGAAGCCTCTTGATTTTTGAAAAACAAGAACCCTAGAGTTGGTCACCAATTCCCTACCAAATTCACACACACAAATGAACTAAATGCAATTAACTCAATTAGATTTGGTGAAAAACCTGAATACTAGGAGCATACTGATGGATTTTAACATGGCTACTGGCGAGAAGGTTTCATCATAGTCAATACTATGTTGTTAACGATAACCCTTCGCTACTAGACGTGCTTTATAGGTAACAATGTTACCATCCATGTCTGTTTTTTTCTTGAAAACACATTCGCACCCAATAGGTTTAATTCCTTTGGGTGGATCAACCGAAGTCCATACTTGATTATCGTACATGAAATCCATCTTTGACTCCATGGCCTCAAGCCATTTGTCAGATTCTGAACTGTTAAGAACATCCTTGTAGGTAGTAGGCTCATCTTTATCTATGAGCAATACGTCATTGTGGTCACTAATGAGAAATCTATAGCTCTTAGATGCCACACATATCCTACTAGATCTACGAGGTTCTTGTGTATTAGAATGCTCATTTATTCTCTTAATAGATATGAGGTTAGACGGTTGATCCTCATTTGTTTGATCTTCATGAACTTCACTAAGTTCAATCTTACTCCCACTGTCCCCTTTGAGCATATGCTCCTTCTCCAAGAAGACGGCATGCTTCGAAACAAATAATTTATTTTTAGAGGGTAGGTAGAAGTAATATCCGAAAGATTCTTTCGGATATTCAACAAACAAACACTTGTCAGACTTACTGTCAAGTTTGTCTGACTGTGGCTTTTTGACAAAGGCAGGACAACCCCATACTCGTAAGTGAGATAACTTTGGTCTCTTGCCAAGGAACATCTCAAATAGGGTAGTATCAACAGATTTTGTTGGAACTTTATTTAGTATATAAACAGAAGTCTCTAGTGCAAACCCCCAAAATGATTTTGTAGGTCTGCAGAAGCCATCATAGTCTGTACCATATCTAGAAGGGTTCGATTCCTTCTCTCAGATACACCATTATGTTGAGGTGTATATGGTGGAGTCCATTAAGATAATATCTCATTATCTCTAAGATAACTCAGAAACACTTGGCTCAAGTATTCTCCTATTTGATCAGATCTTAAAGTCTTAATAATTTTGCCAAGTTGTTTCTCTATTTTATTCTTGAAGTCTTTGAACCTTTCAAATGCCTCAGATTTGTATTTCATTAAATACAAATACCCATATTGATAAGACCCCGCTTCATTATGGAGGTCAAGATCAAGGAAGGGGAAGCGTGACCACGCAAGGACAAGGACCGAAGATAAGATCTAGGTCTAAGAAGCTTCAATAGGATTTTCAATCGCTCATAAAACTATGCTTAAGGATGGAAGAGGGTTGGAAGGTTGAGGAAGCCAGCCAAGAGATCATTTTGATGACTATCTAAGAAGGACCCCAACAAGAACTCAAGCCAGCAATAAAGGCAGATAAAACTTGACCAAGGAGGCCTTCCAGCGGATAGCAGGTGCCAGCTCCAAGCAGCCAAATGGCGCCGGCTTCATTCTGCTCAATAACGGATTCATTTGGGAATTCGACCGTCCAAAGACAGTCCGCAACTGGCGCCGGCTGTAGTGTCCAAACCGGTGCCGATTCCAATTGGCTGCCTCGTGTTTTTTATGTTTTCTTCGATTTTCTCCAATTTTAATTTCTTGTGAAGACTTATTATGACCCTAAACTATAATAGAACCTCAGCAATTACTTAGCTAGGGTTACGATAGTATAAATAGAACCCTTTATGATTCGACAACACAATTTATGCACCTTAATTCAAATTTGAGAGAGAATCTTGAGAGGCCCTAACTCCCTTGTTCATCTTGTTCAAGATCATGCTTAAGGGTTAGTCCTCCTTATGAATGAGTCTATAAAATCTTTTGGATAATCCAATATGGTTTCTTTGAATGGATCTTAGTAGCTTTGTTCTTATGAATGAGTCTATAAGATTTGTTTGAATTCTATTATTTGGGTGCCTATTTTCTCTATTCTATTTGTTCTTGTTTACCTTAGTTGCTTCAAGTATATTGGGGTGAGAATTATTGTAGAACTTTCTACTTTTTTTGAGGGTCTTTCAAGCTTAGTTCTTCAAGGATTTGATTAATGGTAGGTTGTTATTTCACTTTCTCCTTTCTATCTCTAGAAGAATCTTTGTTTTGGTTCCATTTTGTTGAATTGAACACAAACCAACTAAACCACTCACAACACCAAGAAAAAGCCCACACAAGGTCATATCAAAGAGTTTGGTATCAGAGCAAAGAAAAGCTTGATTCCAATCAAAACTTAAAAGCAAGAAAAGGTGCCCTACAAAGTTGAAGAAAAAGAAAACAGAGAAAATCCCGTAACTCAAAAACATGCTCCAAAAAGGTCATAAAAATTTTGCTATTTCTTGATTTTCTCTTGGGAAATTTCTCCTTGATGTTAATATAATTCTTGGGAACAAATTTTTCTTGTGTTTGTGGTGAAATTTGGCTTGAATATGAGTGAAAATGTTAGTTGTTCTCAAGTGATGGGATTTCAACCAAGGTGTTTGATAAATATTCCATGAGAATGTTTTTTGCTATAGTTGGGAACTTTGATTCTTAATTTTCTTTTCTTGGAATATTGGGACTTAGTATATCACTCTATGGTAGAATTCCATGTTCACTGAACTTAATTTTTCTAGTGCACACTTGTCATCAACTTATTCTTCATAATCCTAGTTCTAGTTGTTCTTGTTTCTTTATTCTTGCTAAATTCTTGTTTATTTCTTGGTTAGAAGTGTTTCCTTGTGCATCTAAGTGTTTGTTCTCGTATTGATTGAGTCCATCTTTCTTGAAATTCTTGGATTAAAACTTATTTGCTTAAGGTACCCAACAAGTGTTGGTTGAAATTCCCTTAAGACCCCTTAATTGGAAAATTCTTTTGATTTGTGTGATTCACTAAGTTTGACTAAAACTTTAGCCATTAGGGAGAATTAGGATTGAACAAGTAGGATTGAGTATTGAGAGAAAGGTAAGAGGGTGAGCCTATTACTAAAAGAGCCTAAGAGAGCAAACACGAGCGTGGAGTGATCAACCATGAGAGCTAACACACAAGGTAGAGACGTGGGGATCTATTTTTCTTTCAAATCTCTTTTGTTTTGTAGGTATAAGTAAGTAAATATTCCATTACCATGGCCCATGATCAAGAGATCTCTAGGCCTAACCCAAGTGGCCCTAGTAGACCTCAAGAAGAACAAATTGATGCTAGGGGTTCGCATGAAGACTTGCAAGCTATGATGAGGACTATGCAAAGTGAGTTCCAAAACATGACAAGGGAGTTGATAAATCATCTTGGACAATCTTCTACCGTTGCACAAAGGAGAGGCCAAGAATGATTTGAAGTACCTAGCCCACGGATGAGGGATGGTGATGCACATACTCCTCCGTTAAATGCCCAATAAGGGGAAGAGTGGGATGAGCACTCTATTGGGGTATTCCAACAAGCTCCTATGAAAGGGGGAAGACATGGAATGAGAAGAGAACGAGGTAGAGGCTAAGGAAGGAATGGTGGGAACAATCTAAGGAGGCTAGAAAGAGAGTTTGAGGGAGTTGATGAATGATATGAGGGAGAACAAGTTGAATGTAACACCCTGCTACCTAGGCCCGCCAGGGCCAAGGATGTCGCCCCGTCCAAAGGACAAGGGGTCTTTATAACTAGGACACACAAATATAATAGCGGAAATAAAATGATACTTCAACTTAAAATTTATTACAACCCAAAAGAAATAATAATAAATCCAAGAATACTCAAAACAAATCCATAATAAAAATTCATCCGCTCTCGGCTCCCCCAACATTACACAAAATAAATCCTCAGAAAATTCTTCCAAAGCAGACAATATATAGCTACTCATGCCCACAACAGGATGGACCTGAAATCATGATAAAATGGTGGTGAGACAGAAATCTCAGTAAGTCCGTGTGTGCTTCGAGTGTTTAGTGAAAACAGTTCGTGGATGCAAAGTGTGAAACCTTTATAAGAGAAATACTGGCAAGCAATAACATTAGTAAAAAGTAAGAGTGGCATTTTGGCTTTTCCAGCCATACAAAAGTAATAAAATCAACCACTCGAAAGAAAGGGATATGGGTTACCACACGTTGGGCCCCAAAACCGGTCAGAATGCCGACACTTTGTGCAGACTGACAAAAGTAGGTGATCGATCTACTGGGCAAGATACTCCTCTTTCTCTATACCAAAACAACAACCGGGTGTCCATTCTAGCAAACCACAATCACTTGACTGAAAACAAACTGCTAGCTCGGACCGGCACGACTCACTGGATTGACATCTTATCCGGGAAAGACTCACCCCTCAGAGGTGGCCACCTACTGAGAGACTTACCCTAACCATTCAAAGACTAGTCCTAGTAGTCCACCATTATTGAGTACTCAACGACGTTTCCCACTTAGGATAAAATGAACAAAACACTATTCCACATGAAAATGGCAATTTATGGGTTTTCCAAAGTCTTTAACAAAATCAGTTTTAGAAAGAGTTTGTGTTTGAGTAAATCTACTCATTGGCTTTTAAATAATTCAAATGTTTGAAATAAGAAAGGATTTAACCCTCAATTGCCTTTACATAAATGAGTGTCCAAGCACTCTACACTTAGCTTGCCATAATAAACATTTTGCATCAAACGAGTTTTATGCAGGAGCTTACCTGATTCTTGCTCACAATAACAAGGTCTCCAACGGCAGACCTAACCCCACATGGGCAAATACAAATCACAATCAATTTCAAGCCACAAACTACTTCCTTAATTTTAAATTGACTCAACTTACTACTACCATGATCCTAGTGTCCCAAGCTTTAAGGTTAAACAATAAGTAAATAGGTTTAAGAGTTGAGCCTAGCACAATTATTTAAAATAATTAATGGTTTGAGAAATAAATTTAATAAGTTGAAAGCTTAAATCTTGTTAGGGAAAATTTAGAGTTTATTTGATCAAGAGTTCTAGGTAGTATTAAATAAAATATTGATTTATTAATAATTTAGTTGTTAGAAAATAATTGGTAGCTAAAATTAGTTGAAAATAAATTTAATGAGTCTCACTTGAACAATAATAAATAAATTCTTAAGGAGTTTTGATTAGAAGATAATAGTTAAATTTTTAGTAATATATATTCTACTAATTGTAATTATTTTCATAAAGTCTTTAATTGATCTCATTATATTAAGTAATATATACATATATATATATATTATTTTTCTAGCAAAAATCATTATTTGTTTAACTAAAATATCCTTTATATATATCAGAATCCAAATCTACCATTCCTAGGGGGTTTTTTTTTTTCGAAAATACTAAGAGAAATTAATTTATTGAATATTTTATTCATGAAGTAAAAATTTGTTTGGGGACAACTAGATCATGATCAAATTCCTATGGCTAACCACAATCAATACATACACAATCCTTTAATTCATCAAATCATCCAAATCATGCATACAAGCATGGATCTCAATTTTATCAACACATGATCTAACCCCTACTAGCATAAATATGATCATGGCTTCAATATTAATCCATCATGAATATAAACCCTATTCACCAAAGGTGACATAATCTCTAGCATACTTCATCACTCATACTACTTATGACATGCATCAACCTCAAATCATCATATAATCATCCAAGACAATCCTTCCATGCATAAATCCCATCTCCTTCACAATCATACATATATTCATATTTCAATCTCAACAATATATACATACATATATATATATATATATATATATATACTCAAATCTTATCACCATCCACCTATTATCATTATCACCCTACAGACATGCTTCTAGAGTTTAAAAGAAGGATTGATGGTACTTACTTGGTTAATGAACGCCTTGAAGGAGTTTAGAGTGGATCTCAACTCCTAGGTGTCTAACTTTGTCCAAAGGAGATGGCGAGAGCATGATTATGGAGAAGAAGTCATCCGGCCAAGGGAGAGGAGTTTCGGCCGTGAGAGAGAGAGAGGGAGAGAGAGAGAGAGAGAAGAAGAGATCATTAGTATGTTTATTCACATAGGTTCTCACTAGAGATCATGTTTAGAGAAGATGAACTTGATAGAATAAATTTACCTTGAAGATGTTCTTCTCCTTCACATAAATTTCTGCTTTTGATCCGAAGTAGCAAAATGATTTGAGGAATTTGATGTTAATAATGGTGTTGATGGACTCACAGCAGTGAGTAGGTCAAATCTGGAAGTTTTTTAGAGGATTTGAGATGGTTTGGAGGGTATTAAGTGTAGGGAAGAGGTAGGTGTTCTTGGTGTAGTGTGTGTGTTCTTGGAGATTGAGAGACTTCGAGAGGTGGTTCTTGTGTAGCTGCCGAATTTTTGTGAGGGATAGGGCTGGACAAATTTCTATAGGGTTTAGGGAGTTGTTTCTCTGATTTGGAAGAGAAAAGGAAGGGTTAGTTGTCACAATCCTTGGAGAATATTTTTAGGAAGTGAATTTGAAAACTAAATATTCTAGGATATCCTGATAATTTTGAGAGCTTTCAAGGTCTCCTATGGCCGACTGGTTGAGCAGCTTTTCTAAAGAATTAAAGCTGATTCAAGGTGGCTTATGGTGGCCGAAACTAAGGTGCACAATGATGAAGAAGATGTCTGGTCATTTGAGTAAGATATTTATGGAAGGTTGCTAAACAAGGATGGCTGGAATTTTGGAAACCAATCAAGCTAAATTGCAGGGATTTGTTGGAGAGATTTTTGGACAGCCATTGCTGAATTTCGTGCAAAATCTTGAGGAAAACAATGGAACTTTGTTAATGGAGGTTTAAGGAAGGTTTTGACAGATTAAGGTTGGTGTTTCGGCTAGAAGAAAAATAGGAAACAAAGCTGGAAATTTGGACTGCCCAGCATTTCGTTGAACAGGAATTTTTCTCGGTAAATTTTCGGCTGCCACTTCTAGCCAATTTGCAGTGAGTTTTGAAGGGAATTTCAGGGGTATTCAAGGCTGGTTTCCAGCCTTCTTCATGAAGGAAAAACATGGCTAAGGTACTGAACAAGATCTAGAAGAAAACAGCTTGGTTTTGGACTCTCAAAACTGTTTTTCGTACACGAATTTTTTCCTGTTTTGCTCCAGCTTTGAGCAGTCCGAAATTGGTCAAGAATTTTCAGGTTTCAAACTAATCCTAAAGATCATTTTTCTAGCAGAATTTGGGAGGGAATGTTAGCTAAAAATTTCGACATTTTGAAGGTACAACAAGCTGGAAAATTTCAGCTCATGCCATGAAGGAAGATGAACTAGTCTAGAGTGAAATTTCAGCAAGCTTACTAGAGGGATTTTTCCCCTTGGAATTTCCCACCATTCTTCCACATTTTTCAGACCATGAGAGGCCTTTTACTAGGGCATTTTGATCCCACAAGATCACAGCATTTTACTTAAATTTCTGGAAAGAAAATGGATAGAACATCTTGATCAAACTAAGAAGTTGAAACCTAAGGAAAACCAAAGATCAAGGGAACAAGAATTCCCTTTAGGAAATTCGAGTAGGGCCAAAGAGTGGAATGAGAATACTCCTAGCATTTCTCTCTTAGGACATCATCCCTACCTTACTCTAAGCTCCTAAGACCGAAATTTCCTCCACTAAGCAAAAATAAAATTTAATCTAGCTAAAGCTTCTATGATGGAATTTGAACCCAAGACCTCAAGAATTAATTCCAAAGCTCTAACCACTACACCACAACAACTCTTGTTGATATTTTCACTAGAAAATTATTTTCTATTCAATCCACAAGCTATCTCCCTATTTTCACCTCGGGCAAAAATTACCACCTTGCCCCTCTCACACAATA
This sequence comes from Voacanga thouarsii, assembly GCA_026120185.1. NCBI lineage: Eukaryota > Viridiplantae > Streptophyta > Magnoliopsida > Gentianales > Apocynaceae > Voacanga > Voacanga thouarsii. The sequence continues at coordinate 823,987 of JANUWF010001341.1, read as the reverse complement.
CTCACCAATAAGACTTCAAGATAATAAAACCCGAATTCAAAACACATAAAAATCATATGAAAATATATTTAACCATGAAATAAAATATGATATGCATCCCAACCCCCTTACTTTAAGGTTGGTTTTGACCGGGGTTTCACATTGAAGCCTTTAAGGAACACAATAGAGGATGGGGCAATAGAGGAGGTAGGAGAGAAGGAAATGAAGAGAAGAAGGAGTTGAACCACATCAAATTGAAAGTGCCCAAATTCTATAACAAGAGTGACCCCGAAGCATATTTCGAGTAGGAAAGCAAGATGGAGATATTCCTAGAAAGTCATACCAATAGTGAGAAGTCATACCGATAGTGAGAGGTCAAAAGTGAGGTTGGCTATTTTGGGATTTTCAGAGTATGCTTTGGTTTGGTGGGAGCAAGTTAGTGCACAAAGGAGACAAATGGGAGTGGAAACCGTGGCTAGTTGGAATTTGTTGAAAGATATGATGAGAGCAAGGTTTATACCACACCATTACTACAATGATTTTTACCAAATGCTCCAACCACTTAAACAAGGGAACAAGAGTGTGGAAGATTATTATAAAGAAATGGAAGTAATATTGATGAGAGCTCAAATCAATAAGGATCCTATAGCAACAAGAGCAAGGTTCTTGGGAGGATTAAATAGGAAAATTGCCAATTTGGTAGAATTGCAACCTTATGATCGATTGGAGGATATAGTACATGCCACTATGAAGATTGAGAGGCAATTAAAGAGGAGGGCATTTACTAGACTGCCACTTCCAAACTCCAACACTACTAGCAAAGTGTTAATTAAGAAGGATAAAGCTCCTAAGCCATTTCAAAGGGACTTCAATAAACCAAGGGAGGCTTGAAAATCTAGAGAGGATTGGAAGCCTAAGGAGGATTGGAAACCTAGGGAATAATGGAACAAGGACAAGGGAAAAGCCATAGAAGGCCATAAAAAAAATAGGGATATCAAATATTTTAAGTGCCTTAGATATGGACATACTTTCCATGAGTGCCCAAGCAAGAGAACGATGTATACTAATCCCTATGATGAGGTTTCTACCGACGAAGAAGAAGAGGGAGAAAGATACTAAGGAGATCAAGAAGGAAATAGAGACAAGGAAAGTGATGAAAGAGAAGTTGTTGGTCAAGAATACTCTTTAGTGGGAGTCACAAGAAGGTCATTAAATTCACAAGCCATTGAGGACCAAGATCACCAACAAAGAGAGAACATTTTCTACACTAGGTGTCTAATCAACAAGACCCCTTGTTGTGTCATTGTGGATAGTGGGAGTTGCACTAATGTGATTAGTGCAAACTTGGTTGAAGAATTGGACATAATATGGATTAAACACCCCAAACCTTTCAAATTACAATGGTTAAACGATAGCGGGGAAATGAGAGTAAACAAACAAGTTTTGGTATCTTTTGAGATGGGGAAATACAAGGATGATGTGCTATGTGATGTGGTACCCATGTAAATGGGTCACTTGCTCCTAGGGAGGCCTTGGTAATATGATAGGCATGTAAAGTATGATGGGAGGACGAATACTTATTCCCTACTCAAAGAGGGAACCAAGTTTACCCTCACCCCCATGGCCCCTAGTGAGGTGAACAAAAATCAAAGAATCATGAAGGAGAAAGAAAAGAAGAAGGGAGCGCAAGATGTAAAGCAAAAACAAGAAATTCTGAGGAAAGAAAAAGAGAGGCAAGAAAAAGAGTTGAGAGAGATGACGGACAAACAAGTACCTTTAACAATCAAGGATAGGAGTGAGCAAGGACAAGAGAGGGGAGGTAAAAGAAGAGTGAATTTGGTGCATGCATTTTCTCTAAAATTGATTTGAAATCCAGTTATTAACAAATTAGAATAAGAGAGGGGGATGAATGGAAAACGGCTTTTAAAACTAAACAAGGGTTGTATGAGTAGCTTGTCATGCCCTTTGAATTATCTAATGCTCCTGGTACTTTCATGCGGTTAATGCACCATGTTTTGAGAGAATTCATTGGGAAATTTGTTGTTGTGTACTTTGATGATATATTAATCTATAGCAAATCATATATAGATCATTTGAATTATGTTCAAAATGTTCTTGTTGCCCTCCGAATGGATAGATTGTATGCTAATCTTAAGAAATGCTCTTTTTGTTTGGAGATGATCACATTCCTTGGGTATGTTGTGAGTGCTAAGGGGATTGAGGTTGTGAGGGAAAAGTGAAAGCCATCCAAGATTGGCCAACCCCAACCACCATTACCCAAGTCCGTAGTTTTCATGGTCTAGCTAGCTTCTATAGGAGATTCATCCAAAATTTTAGCACTATAGCAGCCCCTCTAACCGAAGTGGTAAAGAAAAATATGGGATTTGGGTAGGAGGAAGCTCAACAACAAGCCTTTCAAACCCTCAAAGAAAAATTGAGCCAAGCCCCAATTCTTATTCTTCCTAATTTTGAGAAGGCCTTTGAGATAGAGAGTGATGCAAGTGGGGTGAGAATAGGTGTGGTATTAACCCAAGATAGAAAACCCATTGCATACTTTAGTGAAAAATTGTTCGGGGCGGCCCTTAATTACTCTACCTATGACAAAGAGCTTTTTGCCTTGGTGTGGACCCTAGAATATTGGCAACATTACTTTTTGATAAGAAAGTTTGTCATTTATACTAATCATGAGACCCTTAAACACCTCAAGAGCCAAAAAAATTTGAACAAGAGACATGCAAGATGGATAGAGTTTATAGAGACATTTCCATATGTTATTCAATACAAGAAGGGTAAAAAAAATGTGGTAGCGGATGCACTCTCTCGAAGGTATACACTACTAAACATTTTGGTTTTGACTTTATGAAAGATTTGTATGTTGATGATGAGGAGTTTGGGGATATTTTTCATACTTGTAAGAAAAGTGCATTTTGCTAAATATTATAGGTATGATGGTTTCTTGTTTAAAGAGGTAAGGCTTTGTGTGCCAAAGAATTCTATTAGGGTGTTGCTAGTTAGGGAGGCCCATAGTGGGGGATTAATGGGGCATTTTGGGGTTGCAAAGACCTTAGGCATTCTTAAGGAGCATTTCTTTTGGCCAAAAATAAGAAAGGATGTGGAGAGACATTATTCTCAATGCATTATTTGTAGGCGAGTTAAGTCTAGATCCCTTCCCCATGGTCTTTATACTCTTTCTTTTTCACTTAATTTTTTCATATATATATGTACATACATATATATATATATATATATATATATATATTAACTCACATTCCTTATTCAAAACTCAAAGTTAAGTAAATTCTAAATCCATAATACAAGAATTAATCAATAACTCTTCTCATATTTCATCATATCATCTATATTCAAGCTCAAAAAATAAAATAGAACTCAAATACCAAATATAACCAAGGTTAACTTAAATTCTCAAGACATAGAAAAATTCAACTTAATACATAAATTTACCTTTTTAATAAAATCCTACCATACTGAATGACAAATTCATATCCAAAGTTAAAACAGAAAATCATATCTTCATTATAAACAAATAAAGTCAATTTAACTCATCAAATTGTTTTTTTTTTTCAAAAAAAAAAAATCAACAATTCAAACATATATCTTTTAAAATCCATTGAAAATCACAAAGATGCACTTGAGAAAATGTTAAATCTCTCCCCCACACTTAAATTGGACATTGTCCTCAATGGCCTAAAATAGCACACTAAAGCATAACCAAGGGACCAAAAATGTGAAGAGGGAAAAGAAAATAATACTCCCCAAGGAAGATGAGCTCCATGAAAAGTCAATTTTCAAATTCCAAAGTAACTCAACAACAAGAAAAATAAAGATAATTGATAAAAACTTGGACCAAGAATATTATCAAACCACTCCCCCACACTGAAACTGGACCATGTCTTCATGGGCCAAAAATAAACACAATAAAGCATCTCCAATGGGACCAAACTTGAAAAGGGGTAGAAAGTTTAAGCAATACTCCCCAAGTGTAGATTAGCTCCAAGATATAAAACGTTCAGTCTTCAAGAAGTTGGAAGAATTATCCCAGTAGACTTCATCCTACAAATAGAAAGATTAACACACAAGTAAAAGCATAATGAGGAATTGAAATAAAAAGAGAAATCAAGGGAGATGAAAGATAGAAAGTCAAAGCCTTTAAGTCCCCCTTGAAGTAAATTCTTCTTTGTCTTCAAATTGTCCAATAGTACCACGAAGACCTCCAAAGGGTTCACGAGATCCTCTTCCTCTCATACTTTGCAATTGGTTCTCTTTTCAGTAAAGAATGCAAACTGTTTATTGACACTCAAGAAAAATAAGAATAATATCCACTTTGGAAGCACTCACAAGATTTAAAAACCATTCTCTGCATTTTTTCCCTCTAAGTAAACTCAACAATGATTTGTCCATGGTTAGTAAATTTTTTTTCAAAAAAACATATACACAATGCTAAGAAATTCAAGAGGATTAAATCTTGCTTACATGAAGAGAGGTTCTCTACCAATGTATTCCCCAACGAATAAGTTTTAAAAATTTGTAATCCATGGGGGATACATAGAAGAAGAAGAAGAAGAAGAAGTGGAAGACGAAAAAGGATCATCCTAGGGGAATAGGGAAAGAAAAAAAAATAGTATAAGAAAGAAAAAGAGAAGAACAAGACAAATAAGAAAAACAAACAAGAAAATCAAAGAAAAAGTCAAAATAAGAAAAATTTGGGAAGAAAAGAAATAAGGTAAGGGAACAAATGAAAAAATAAAATAAAAAATAAAAAAGATTTTTTTTTTTTGAATACCCTTCCAGAACGGAGCCGGCGTCTGTTCCGGGACCAAGTCAGCGCCGGTTGAATTATGTCCGGACTCCGATTTTTTTTTTTATTATTATTTTCTATACATGTAACACAAGAATTCCTAAAAGCAAAAGTGGTAAATAAAGAAACAAATAATAACATTACTTTAATCCGTATAAAACATTGTGTTTGCAAAAGTCCAAATCTGAAAATAAGAAGGGTTAGTATTAACTCAAAATTACAGACGTAAAAAATCAACAAATTAAAAATACTATTACTATACATATTCCATATTAACATTGGGTCAGTAAAATTACATAAACAATATATACAAACGTACAAGACAAGTTAATTATTATGAACACATATCTACCTATTTACATATTTACAACATATAATGAAATTAAAATACAATTATACAAACAACAAAATATGGCACCTTTTTGCAAAAAGAACAACTGTATAAATTTACATAATTACATATTCACATGGTTAAATCAACAAAATCCAAGCTTTCATGCTATTGTTCCCCGGCAACGGCGCAAAAAAACTTGATGCGTTTAGACTTGGGTATAAAAAATCATACAAAAACTAAACACATTCCCAATCAAGTTTCAATTAAAACGTTAGACCCAAATCACACATATGAGCAAGCATACTCATCATTAACTGAGCATAGGATTCAAACGAGTGACGATCCTCAAGGAACAAATAGACATTAATTACCCTTCTTTCATTGTTTAACCGACTCGATAAACTGAAAAACAAATAAAAAGAAAATTAAAAATAAAAATATGTATATGTCAAGGATGTAGATTTATGCAACTCAAGCCATTGTTTAGACAAACATGTTCTTAAAGAAATTAACCATTATCATAACCAATCATTCTCTTAGCACCATGAAGGATGAAGGTAGACCCACTTTGATGGTCAATCCATGAAATCACTATCTCCTAGATAAATTAGAATCACTTGGTCCGTCTCAACTAATTCATCCAAAAGACGCATTAAACACAATCCTTAATTAAATTCCCTTGGTCTCGGCGAATTTAGAACATGAAATTAATCAATGAACCCTTTGTCTCGGAAGACATCAATTAATCTTCAATTACCAGTTCTTAAACAATCAACCCCATTTGGTCCAGCATGTCAATTGCCAACAGAGTAAGATATTACTAAGTCAAAACACCCATCAACCCCCTTTAGTCCAACAAGTCAATGGATAGAATCAACTAACTAATATCGTAATAAGTATAAGTAATTGAATTCCAAGAATAATAACTAATTAATCAAAAGATTAAATAACTCTAGAAATCATGAATATCTAAAACAATGTCGAATTACAATAAAATAATAAACATATCATTGTTCAAGAAAAAGAAAACAAAGTAAAAGAAAGAACTGATAGATAAGCCTCCTTCTTCTTCCTTTGAAAACCTTCTTGTACAACCCTCGTTGAACTTTAATCTCAAGAAAATATTGGCGATGCACTCAAAAATAAATCTAAGTCCCTAAATTGTGCACCTCCCTTTTCTAGGGTAAATTGGCCTTTATTTATAGGCTTACAAAGTTCCTAAAAGAGTTCGAAATAAAGAAGAAGTAATTACCTAAAAATAATCCCAAACCAAAAAGGAATAGAAATTGCCAAATAAAAGTCTAAGAAAAACCTAAAGAAAACTTAAATAATTAATCGCCTTTGACTTTGCGAAATTGATTCAATTTGGACTTCTAATTTGGATTTTATCTTGTAGTACTGAAACTTGTAGAATTCTGTTGAATTTGGAAGTGTTGAAGTTTGCTGCTAATTTGAAGCCATGTGAAATTCTGCTTCTTTGTAGTGTCAGCTCGATTTGAGCCGACAACCAAGCCACCTAATTTGTTGACCGAGGCTTGCTTCTTTTGTTTTTGTCTTTTGCAATCAGCTCTCTTCTACCGAATTTTTGCTCCCTCTTCCTTCTGTAGCCGCAATTTTGGACTTCTCCTTTACACCTTACTGACTAAAACTCTCCTTTTTCCTTTGATGATTGCTGATCGAAATCCATTCTTTCTTTTCTTTTTCAATCCAATTTCAATTGTCCTTGCTCTGCTTCTCAATTTCTTCGCTTTTTTCTTTGTTCTTCCAGTGGTTAACCGACGCCGGCTGTCCTTCATGGGGGTGGCGCCGCCTCTGTTCTGTGATATTTTTGTCTTATTTTACCCTTGAAATCTGAAATAATATACAAAATACCTTTCCAAGGGTAAAATCTCAAATATGAAGGAATATGACTAGTTATTTCACAAAATGTATCACTAAATAATATCAAATAACTAGGAAAAATATGACTAATTTCGGCCCTATCACATGCCCCCACACTTGAATCTTTACTTGTCCTCAAGTAAATATTTAGGCAAAACCTTCTAAATAATTTATTTCTTTTCATATTTATCCATAACAAAGCCATAATTTCTTTCCAACCTTAGACACAGAATTGTCATTCATTCACCCTTTAAAACCTTTGGAAACTTATACATTAAATCAAATAATCCCAAGGCCATCAAAGTTAAGTTAAACAAGCTTATATTTAATATATGAAAATTATTCTACTTCATGAGCCAAAACATAGATAACATAAATCATACAAGTCAAGTCATTTAACCAATTCAAGCATTATAAACTCAAATTTACCAAACACGAGTTAGTGAAATAAGGAAAACACTCCACTCTTATTTTTTTTTTTTCATTGACTTTGGGAATTAATAGCCTCAAGTGCATGGATTTCTCTTCACACACCGTATTGGCCCCCTTTACAATCATCATTCATCATTTTTTTCTCTCATAAGTTTTTCAACAATTTTTTCTTTTCTTGCCTTTTTGCCTTCGGGATAGCCTCAATAGAGTGCACCGAATACACTTGCTACTTCTCTCCATATTGACCCCATTTTCAGCCAAAGGTCTTCAAAGATAAAAACAATAAGACATTTTTTCTCAACTCAATTTTTTTCACTCAATTTTTTCATATATATATATATATATATATATATATATATATTTACTAACTCACATTCCTTATTCAAAACTCAAAGTTAAGTAAATTCTAAATCCATAATACAAGAATTAATCAACAACTCGTTCCCATATTTCATCATATCATCCATATTCAAGCTCAAAGAATAAAATAGAACTCAAATACCAAATATAACCAAGGTTAACTTAAATTCTCAAGACTTAGAAAAATTCAACTTAATACATAAATTTACCTTTTTAATAAAATCCTACCATACTGAATGACAAATTCATATCCAAAGTTAAAAAAGAAAATCAAATTTTCATTATAAACAAATAAAGTCAATTTAACTCATCAAATTGTTTTTTTTTTCAAAAAAAAAAATTCAACAATTCAAACATATATATTTTAAAATCCATTGAATATAATTGGAAATCCATTGAAAATCACAAAGATGCACTTGAGAAAATGTTAAATCTCTCCCCCATACTTAAATTGGACATTGTCCTCAACGGCCTAAAATAGCACACTAAAGCATAACCAAGGGACCAAGAATGTAAAGAGGGAAAAGAAAATAATACTCCCCAAGGCAGATGAGCTGCATGAAAAGTCAATTTTCAAATTCCAAAGTAACTCAACAACAAGAAAAATAAAGATAATTGATAAAAACTTGGACCAAGAATATTATCAAACCAATCCCCCACACTGAAACTGGACCATGTCTTCATGGGCAAAAAATAAACACAATAAAGCATCTCCAATGGGACCAAACTTGAAAAGGGGTAGAAAGTTTAAGCAATACTCCCCAAGTGTAGATTAGCTCCAAGATATAAAACGTTCAGTCTTCAAGAAGTTGGAAGAATTATCCCAGTAGACTTCATCCTACAAATAGAAAGATGAACACACAAGTAAAAGCATAACGAGGAATTGAAATAAAAAGAGAAATCAAGGGAGATGAAAGATAGAAAGTCAAAGCCTTTAAGTCCCCCTTGAAGTAAATTCTTCTTTGTCTTCAAATTGTCCAATAGTACCACGAAGACCTCCAAAGGGTTCACAAGATCCTCTTCCTCTCATACTTTGCAATTGGTTCTCTTTTCAGTAAAGAATGCAAACTGTTTATTGATACTCAAGAAAAATAAGAATAATATCCACTTTGGAAGCACTCACAAGATTTAAAAACCATTCTCTGCATTTTTTCCCACTAAGTAAACTCAACAATGATTTGTCCATGGTTAGTAAATTTTTTTTCAAAAAAACATATACACAATGCTAAGAAATTCAAGAGGATTAAATCTTGCTTACATGAAGAGAGGTTTTCTACCAATGTATTCCCCAACGAATAAGTTTTAAAAATTTGTAATCCATGGGGGATACTTAGAAGAAGAAGAAGAAGTGGAAGACGAAAAGGATCATCCTAAGGGAATAGGGAAAGGAAAAAATAATAATAATATAAGAAAGAAAAATAGAAGAACAAGACAAATAAGAAAAGCAAACAAGAAAATCAAAGAAAAAGTCAAAATAAGAAAATTTTGGGAAGAAAAGAAATAGGGTAAGGGAACAAATGAAAAAATAAAATAAAAAAATAAAAAAGATTTTTTTTTTTTTTGAATAACCTTCCGAACAGTAGCGCAGCACCGGTTGCATTACTGTCCGGACTCCATTTTTTTTTTTTTTACTATACATGTAACACAAGAATTCCTAAAATCAAAAATTGTAAATAAAGAAACAAATAATAAGATAACTTTAATCCGTCTAAAACATCATGTTTGCAAAAGTCCGAACCTGAAAATAAGAACGGCTAGAATTGACTCAAAATTACAAACGTAAAAAATCAACAAATTAAAAATACTATTATTATACATATTCTATATTAACATTGGGTTAGTAAAATTACATAAACAATATATACAAGCATACAAGACAAGTTAATTATTATGAACATGTATCTACCTATTTACATATTTACAACATATAATGAAATTAAAAAACAATTATACAAACAACAAAATATGTCACCGTTTTGCAAAAAGAACAATTGTACAAATTTACATATTTACATATTCACATGGTTAAATCAACAAAATCCAAGCTTTCACGCTATTGTTCCCCGGCAACGGCGCAAAAAACTTGATGCGTTTAGACTTGGGTATAAAAAATCATACATATGAGCCGTTGCCGGGAACAATAGCGTTGAATGTGCCGTTGCTGGGAACAACGACACATACAAGCTAAGCACATTCACAATCAAGATTAAATTAAAACGTTGGACCCAAATCACACATATGAGCAAGTGTACTCATCATTAACTGAGCATAGGGTTCAAACGAGTGTAAATCCTCAAGGAACAAGTAGATATTAATTACCATTCTTTCAATATTTAACTGACTCGATAAAGTGAAAAACAAATAAAATTAAAATTAAAAATAAAAATATGTATATGTCAAGGATGTAGATTTATGCAACTCAAGCCATTGTTTAGGCAAACATGATCTTAAGGAACTTAACCATTATCATAACCAATCATTCTCTTAGCACCATGAAAGATGAAGGTAGACCCCACTTTGATGGTCAATCCATGAAATCACTATCTCCTAGATAAATTAGAATCACTTGGTCCGTCTCAACTAATTCATCCAAAAGACGCATTAAACACAATCCTTAATTAAATTCCCTTGGTCTCGGTGAATTTAGAACATGAAATTAATCAATGAACCCATTGTCTCAGAAGACATCAATTAATCTTCAATTACCAGTTCTTAAACAATCAACCCCATTTGGTCCAGCATGTCAATTGCCAACAGAGTAAGATATTACTAAATCGAAACACCCATCAACCCCCTTTAGTCCAACAAGTCAATGGATAGAATCAACTAACTAATATCGTAATAAGTATAAGTAATTGAATACCAAGAATAATAACTAATTAATCAAAAGATTAAATAACTCTAGAAATCATGAATATCTAAAACAATGTCGAATTACAATAAAATAATAAACATATCATTGTTCAAGAAAAAGAAAACAAAGTAAAAGAAAGAACTGATAGATAAGCCTCCTTCTTCTTCCTTTGAAAACCTTCTTGTACAACCCTCGTTGAACTTTAATCTCAAGAAAATATTGGCGATGCACTCAAAAATAAATCTAAGTCCCTAAATTGTGCACCTCCCTTTTCTAGGGTAAATTGGCCTTTATTTATAGGCTTACAAAGTTCCTAAAAGAGTTCGAAATAAAGAAGAAGTAATTACCTAAAAATAATCCCAAACCAAAAAGGAATAGAAATTGCCAAATAAAAGTCTAAGAAAAACCTAAAGAAAACTTAAATAATTAATCGCCTTTGACTTTGCGAAATTGATTCAATTTGGACTTCTAATTTGGATTTTATCTTGTAGTACTGAAACTTGTAGAATTCTGTTGAATTTGGAAGTGTTGAAGTTTGTCGCTAATTTGAAGCCATGTGAAATTCTGCTTCTTTGTAGTGTCAGCTCGATTTGAGCCGACAACCAAGCCACCTAATTTGTTGACCGAGGCTTGCTTCTTTTGTTTTTGTCTTTTGCAATCAGCTCTCTTCTACCGAATTTTTGCTCCCTCTTCCTTCTGTAGCCGCAATTTTGGACTTCTCCTTTACACCTTACTGACTAAAACTCTCCTTTTTCCTTTGATGATTGCTGATCGAAATCCATTCTTTCTTTTCTTTTTCAATCCAATTTCAATTGTCCTTGCTCTGCTTCTCAATTTCTTCGCTTTTTCTTTGTTCTTCCGAGTGGTTAACCGACGCCTGCTGTCCTTCATGGGGTGGCGCCGCCTCGTTTCTGTGATATTTTTGTCTTATTTTACCCTTGAAATCTGAAATAATATACAAAATACCTTTCCAAGGGTAAAATCTCAAATATGAAGGAATATGACTAGTTATTTCACAAAATGTATCACTAAATAATATCAAATAACTAGGAAAAATATGACTAATTTCGGCCCTATCACATGCCCCCACACTTGAATCTTTACTTGTCCTCAAGTAAATATTTAGGCAAAACCTTCTAAATAATTTATTTCTTTTCATATTTATCCATAACAAAGCCATAATTTCTTTCCAACCTTAGACACAGAATTGTCATTCATTCACCCTTTAAAACCTTTGGAAACTTATACATTAAATCAAATAATCCCAAGGCCATCAAAGTTAAGTTAAACAAGCTTATATTTAATATATGAAAATTATTCTACTTCATGAGCCAAAACATAGATAACATAAATCATACAAGTCAAGTCATTTAACCAATTCAAGCATTATAAACTCAAATTTACCAAACACGAGTTAGTGAAATAAGGAAAACACTCCACTCTTATTTTTTTTTTTTCATTGACTTTGGGAATTAATAGCCTCAAGTGCATGGATTTCTCTTCACACACCGTATTGGCCCCCTTTACAATCATCATTCATCATTTTTTTCTCTCATAAGTTTTTCAACAATTTTTTTCTTTTCTTGCCTTTTTGCCTTCAGGATAGCCTCAATAGAGTGCACCGAATACACTTGCTACTTCTCTCCATATTGACCCCATTTTCAGCCAAAGGTCTTCAAAGATAAAAACAATAAGACATTTTTTCTCAACTCAATTTTTTTTCACTCAATTTTTTCATATATATATATATATATATATATATATATATATTTACTAACTCACATTCCTTATTCAAAACTCAAAGTTAAGTAAATTCTAAATCCATAATACAAGAATTAATCAACAACTGTTCCCATATTTCATCATATCATCCATATTCAAGCTCAAAGAATAAAATAGAACTCAAATACCAAATATAACCAAGGTTAACTTAAATTCTCAAGACTTAGAAAAATTCAACTTAATACATAAATTTACCTTTTTAATAAAATCCTACCATACTGAATGACAAATTCATATCCAAAGTTAAAAAAGAAAATCAAATTTTCATTATAAACAAATAAAGTCAATTTAACTCATCAAATTGTTTTTTTTTTCAAAAAAAAAAATTCAACAATTCAAACATATATATTTTAAAATCCATTGAATATAATTGGAAATCCATTGAAAATCACAAAGATGCACTTGAGAAAATGTTAAATCTCTCCCCCATACTTAAATTGGACATTGTCCTCAACGGCCTAAAATAGCACACTAAAGCATAACCAAGGGACCAAGAATGTAAAGAGGGAAAAGAAAATAATACCCCCCAAGGCAGATGAGCTGCATGAAAAGTCAATTTTCAAATTCCAAAGTAACTCAACAACAAGAAAAATAAAGATAATTGATAAAAACTTGGACCAAGAATATTATCAAACCAATCCCCCACACCGAAACTGGACCATGTCTTCATGGGCAAAAAATAAACACAATAAAGCATCTCCAATGGGACCAAACTTGAAAAGGGGTAGAAAGTTTAAGCAATACTCCCCAAGTGTAGATTAGCTCCAAGATATAAAACGTTCAGTCTTCAAGAAGTTGGAAGAATTATCCCGATGAGACTTCATCCTACAAATAGAAAGATGAACACACAAGTAAAAGCATAACGAGGAATTGAAATAAAAAGAGAAATCAAGGGAGATGAAAGATAGAAAGTCAAAGCCTTTAAGTCCCCCTTGAAGTAAATTCTTCTTTGTCTTCAAATTGTCCAATAGTACCACGAAGACCTCCAAAGGGTTCACAAGATCCTCTTCCTCTCATACTTTGCAATTGGTTCTCTTTTCAGTAAAGAATGCAAACTGTTTATTGATACTCAAGAAAAATAAGAATAATATCCACTTTGGAAGCACTCACAAGATTTAAAAACCATTCTCTGCATTTTTTCCCACTAAGTAAACTCAACAATGATTTGTCCATGGTTAGTAAATTTTTTTTCAAAAAAACATATACACAATGCCAAGAAATTCAAGAGGATTAAATCTTGCTTACATGAAGAGAGGTTTTCTACCAATGTATTCCCCAACGAATAAGTTTTAAAAATTTGTAATCCATGGGGGATACTTAGAAGAAGAAGAAGAAGTGGAAGACGAAAAGGATCATCCTAAGGGAATAGGGAAAGGAAAAAATAATAATAATATAAGAAAGAAAAATAGAAGAACAAGACAAATAAGAAAAGCAAACAAGAAAATCAAAGAAAAAGTCAAAATAAGAAAATTTTGGGAAGAAAAGAAATAGGGTAAGGGAACAAATGAAAAAATAAAATAAAAAAATAAAAAAGATTTTTTTTTTTTTTTGAATAACCTTCCAGAACAGCGCCGGCACCGGTTGCATTCTGTCCGGACTCCATTTTTTTTTTTTTTTACTATACATGTAACACAAGAATTCCTAAAATCAAAAATTGTAAATAAAGAAACAAATAATAAGATAACTTTAATCCGTCTAAAACATCATGTTTGCAAAAGTCCGAACCTGAAAATAAGAACGGCTAGAATTGACTCAAAATTACAAACGTAAAAAATCAACAAATTAAAAATACTATTATTATACATATTCTATATTAACATTGGGTTAGTAAAATTACATAAACAATATATACAAGCATACAAGACAAGTTAATTATTATGAACATGTATCTACCTATTTACATATTTACAACATATAATGAAATTAAAAAACAATTATACAAACAACAAAATATGTCACCGTTTTGCAAAAAGAACAATTGTACAAATTTACATATTTACATATTCACATGGTTAAATCAACAAAATCCAAGCTTTCACGCTATTGTTCCCCGGCAACGGCGCAAAAAACTTGATGCGTTTAGACTTGGGTATAAAAAATCATACATATGAGCCGTTGCCGGGGAACAATAGCGTTGAATGTGCCGTTGCCGGGGAACAACGACACATACAAGCTAAGCACATTCACAATCAAGATTAAATTAAAACGTTGGACCCAAATCACACATATGAGCAAGTGTACTCATCATTAACTGAGCATAGGGTTCAAACGAGTGTAAATCCTCAAGGAACAAGTAGATATTAATTACCATTCTTTCAATATTTAACTGACTCGATAAAGTGAAAAACAAATAAAATTAAAATTAAAAATAAAAATATGTATATGTCAAGGATGTAGATTTATGCAACTCAAGCCATTGTTTAGGCAAACATGATCTTAAGGAACTTAACCATTATCATAACCAATCATTCTCTTAGCACCATGAAAGATGAAGGTAGACCCCACTTTGATGGTCAATCCATGAAATCACTATCTCCTAGATAAATTAGAATCACTTGGTCCGTCTCAACTAATTCATCCAAAAGACGCATTAAACACAATCCTTAATTAAATTCCCTTGGTCTCGGTGAATTTAGAACATGAAATTAATCAATGAACCCATTGTCTCAGAAGACATCAATTAATCTTCAATTACCAGTTCTTAAACAATCAACCCCATTTGGTCCAGCATGTCAATTGCCAACAGAGTAAGATATTACTAAATCGAAACACCCATCAACCCCCTTTAGTCCAACAAGTCAATGGATAGAATCAACTAACTAATATCGTAATAAGTATAAGTAATTGAATACCAAGAATAATAACTAATTAATCAAAATATTAAATAACTCTAGAAATCATGAATATCTAAAACAATGTCGAATTACAATAAAATAATTAACATATCATTGTTCAAGAAAAAGAAAACAAAGTAAAAGAAAGAACTGATAGATAAGCCTCCTTCTTCTTTCTTTGAAAACCTTCTTGTACAACCCTCCTTGAACTTTTAATCTCAAGAAAATGTTGGTGATGCACTCAAAAATAAATCTAAGTCCCTACTTTGTGCACCTCCCTTTTCTATGGTAAATTGGCCTTTATTTATAGGCTCACAAAGTTCCTCTAAGAGTCCTAAATAAAGAAGAAGTAATTACCTAAAAATAATCCAAAACAAAAAAGGAATAGAAATTGCTAAATAAAAGTCTAAGAAAAACCTAAATAAAACTTAAATAATCAATCGCCTTTGACTTTGCGAAATTGAATCAATTTGGACTTCTAATTTGGATTTGATCTTGTAGTACTGAAACTTGTAGAATTCTGTTGAATTTGGAAGTGTTGAAGTTTGCTGCCAATTTGAAGCCGTGTGAAATTCTGCTCCTTTGTAGTGTCGGCTCGATTTGAGCCGACAACCAAGCCACCTAATTTGTTGACCGAGGCTTACTTCTTTTGTTTTTGTCTTTTGCAATTAGCTCTCTTTTACCAATTTTTTGCTCCATCTTCCTTCTGTAGCTGCAATTTTGGACTTCTCCTTTGCATCTTGCTGACTGAAACTCTCCTTTTTTCCTTTGATGATTGCTGACCGAAATCCAGTCTTTCTTTTCTTTTTCAATCCAATTTCAATTGTCCATGCTCTTCTTCTCAATTTCTTCGCTTTTTTCTTTGTTCTTCCAGTGGCTAACCGGCGCCGGCTGTCCTTCACGGGGGTGGCGCCGCCTCTTTTCTGTGATATTTTTGTCTTATTTTATCCTAAAATCTAAAATAATATACAAAATACCTTTCCAATCGTAAAATCTCAAATATGAAGGAATATGACAATTTATTTCACAAAATGTATCCCAAAATAATATCAAATAACTAGGAAAAATATGATTAATTTAGGCCCTATCACCTATATGTGGAAAACAAGACATAATGAAAATAAAAGTAACATGTTTCAACCTTTGTTTGATCGTTTGAAGAACAAAAATTTCTTCTTTAAGTTGAGGTGCGATCCAGCAATCCTCTTGATCCAACTTCACGAGAGTTAAACGTCTAACCACTATAATCACATTGTGTAATTATCTCTAACAGTAATCCATACAGAGGAATACTCAAGCACCAAAATTTCCTGTGCTAGCAGAAAAAGATGGTGGCTAGGGTTCTTCACAAGAACATCGAGAGAGAGAGAGAGAGAGAGAGAGAGAGAGAGAGAGATAGAGAGAGAGAGAAAAGAAGGTTTAGGTGGCTATAATTTTTCATGTGGTTACCTATCTAGGGTTTTCGATTATATCATCATAAAACCAAAAAATTCACTGAAAATCTAGGATTCTAAAACAATTAGAGTTCCCTAATTGTAATTGGAAACATCATGTTTTTATAATTATAATTTGGACCACAATTGTAATTAATTATAATTTGTCCACAACAACTTCTCTTTCTCGCAATTAACCCCGCTATGTTATCAAATAACATCTTGAATATATAATCCTCTATTGTGTATGACCTATTAGATTTCCCAGTCAATTGGTAATGAACATGAATTAATCCAAACGTCTTTGAGATTAGTAATCCATAATTAATTAGAATTAATCCTATAAATTTTAATCAGGACTGGTTTATTAATTTACCAATTAATAAACTCATATTCCTATATCATGAGCAGTATCTAGCAACACATCATGACCACCCAAGAGTCCAGGAAGTCAAGTGCCTTGACATGAACTCTTCAATAACATACTTCAATGTTAGTAACTACTTTCACCATATAATATCTCATTCGGTTTGGAGTACGAAATTAGTTCCAACTCCCTCCAGAATTAATTCTGGCCCGAATACAATAATACTTGTATCAGAAACCCACTACTCTAGGTGTATATCAATTGGAACTATTTCCAATACACAATCGTCTTGACCAAGGACTTCTTGAATAGTAATTCCTACAAGTGGCCGTGAGGTATTCGCCCCTACTATTAGGAGTGGTGATTCTTTTATTGACCATCTCAACTACTTTCGTTTACCTCACAATGTACCCAATATCCATCCCATAGGCGGCCCTCAATCGAACTCTGGAAATTGGAATCAAAGTACAATGCTCAGCAAACAATGTACCTTGGAGATCTCAAGTCTAAGGATACTTGCACATTTGCTATATTGAGATTCTATCACTGGCACTAAATAGTTATCCATATGATTATCTCAAAGCTAGGTCATGTAATGAACTTGTTCCATTAACAAGAACCTATGTGTTAACTTTGAGTATCTCAATACTCATGATTATGAGAACCACCGCCTGATCAAATCAAGAAGTCTAACACATGCTAGTCTTAACACATTAATAATGTCCTGTCTCATTAATACTATGACTAGGGATTATTTAAGTACTAACACTATATAGTGTAGTAGGAATCTTATATCATGATCTCTATCATGATTTCCTTAACACAGTGTTGTACTAAGGACTTTTTCAAATAGTTATATTACTTAAAAGTAATTAAAAGAAATTGTAAGATAAATAATGCCTTCTATTAAAATAAAATGTGTTATATATAATGTACAAGTGATTGCCTCTAGGGCACAACACTAACAAAGCATCCACAATGTATTTCATGTCTCTTAACTCCGAAAGTATGTGGCTGACCTTGAACATGTTTAGCCCTTTGAAGTAAAGCCAAACCTGAACTATGATGAGAAACTGATAAGATTTTTGGAATATGCTAAAAAGGAATTACGACCTAAGAAGATTCCATTTGTAAATGTATTATGGACACATCATCCTGTACAAGATGCCACCTAGGAAATAGAAAGAAGATACGTAACAGATATCCAGAACTGTTCCAAAGATAAATCAATTTTGACGACAAAATTCCTTAAATGAAAAGAGGATGTAATAACTTGTATTTTTACATTTTAGAAAGTGACTACTTTTGATAGGATAATAATTTGTGTGTAAGCTCATAATTAAAGTTGATGAATGCAATGAGATGAACATTTTTGTATAAATTGAATTTTCAGGGGTATAGTAGTAATTTTCACCACGACTAGAGAGAAACTGAGAAAGAATTTCAAAATTCTAACTCCCACCATTGCGATCAGTAAAATGTGCAGATTCTATTGGTGGAAGAAATGTTTTCCAAATTGGAATATTTACCAACCCGAATTTTAGTTCATTCTTGAGAAAATTATGGAAGAACAACAAAAAATCAAGGCATGTGGCACTATATGATTAGTGAGTGAAACAACAGTCCAAGTGTTATTGGTTGCATGAAATATTCATGCAAGAGTTATATTTCACAAAAAGCTTATGGAAATAATTAAGGAAAAAGCTAGCAAATAAGAAAATTACACATGGAAAGATAACGACTATTGCATTTATTAAATTTTGTTAAAATTGGTCACAATTTGGACCATGAATGGCAGTGGAAATCAAAGAGAACTGGCATCATAAGCATAAATTGAAGAAGAAAAGAAAATGAAGAGAAAAATGAAGAATAGCTAGAAGAAATTTGACAGAAAAAGGAAAAAGGGAGAGAGAAGAAGAAAAGGAAGAGGTTTGGACATTTGCAAGCTTGTAGAACTCAATATACAAGGTAAAATACTTTGCTCTTGGAATTAAATTTGTAGAATACCTTGCAAGGATTGAATTGGTATGAAATTTTATGGGAAATTTGTATTAATTATAGATTATGTTTAATAGAGATCTATGTTATGATATTGTTTTTGTGTGAGCTGTTTGGCGATAAATCTGAGTTGCAATATGTTGTGATTATATGATGTTGGAAGAAGTTGTGAAGGTGGTCTAAAGAGTAGTTCATGGCTGCAAATGGTAGAAGAAGGAAACAAATATTAAATCTTGTTGAATTGTTAAGAACATGGAAGAATTGATTATGCTTTCATAGCTATTGTTTTTGTTGTGATGTTGTTGTGTTGTTCATGATTGAAGTTAAAGAGATTTTATGATATGTTTGAATGATAAACAAGATATTAGGATTTGTTAATGGTATGTATGTTGTATGGGAAAGAAAAGAGAATTAACTGTATGAAGCTAGGGAATAAAACAGAAATTCTATTTTAAAAGATTCCCGGCCAGATTTGAAGCAATAAACTGAATGAAATGGCTATTGCATTGGTACCCCATGACCTAAAACTTGTAGCTAAATGTCTTAGGATTTTTTTGGGACAAATTTGACATGATTTAGAGTTGCGAATAGATTGTTATGATATAAAAATACCAAAGGCTTCCATTTCAGTGACTGGATTAAGAAGCTAAGAGTTTATGGTAAAAAAATGAATGAAATAGGAAAAGAAATTATGGCATTAATTGGAAATCATAAAGGAATATCTTGTGAACATTGTTGAACCAGTTTGACATTATTTGGGTTTGTGAATCAAAAGTTATAATATAAGCACGTAAGTGTGCCAAGATGTGGGAATGCCTCTCGATGTAAGTTATCTACTTTAAAGGCTCTAGGAAAGGCTAGAGGCAATATACATATTACTACATCGAGTTAGGACATGTGATGAGTCCCTTTAATTTTAAAAATATTAAATACTAGTGTGCATTTTATTTCATAAAGTAAAGCTTTATGAATTGTTTTGATTTCTCTGAGAAAGAAATGGTATCAAGCCATATTAGACTTGAATAGAAATGGTGAATTTTCATAAACGGAACTACTCATAAATGGAAATGAATTTTCCTAAAGTTTTTTTTTTTAAATAAAGTTGATGAACCCTTATATTTTCCAAGGAAAATATGGTTCTGTAAAATAGAGATAATTGTGGACTTTAGGAAATGACAATTTTATGTGGAATTGTGAACCACTTTGAATTATGAATATTTTCTGGGTATAAATTTATACTTGAAAGGTTTTCTTCTTAACAATTATGAAGTGAAATTATGTTTTATTATGGAAAAACATATTATTTCCTTTTTCTCAAAAGGATTTTGGAAATACGTTAATTATGAGTTTTATGGAATCATAATTAGAATGTCTTTAATTTAATTATTTTTTTAGGATTAGATTTCTAGAAATCCTGAATAAAACTCTATTTGGAATTGGGTATTTGTCAAATGATGAAAACGCCCCCGAAAATGTATTTTATCACACAAAAGGACTTTTTATCCTTTTTTGTTACGGTTTTGGAAAAGAATCTCCTGGTATGAGATTAATATTTGAAAAAAAATATTTTGGCCCAAAAAAATATTTTATTTATATTACTTCGAGAATAGAATATTTGATTGGCCTTGTGAGCTAATAGAATTAGACTGGTCTCGTGAACCAGTGAAGACATTAAATACTCAGCAATGGTTTTGATATTTGTACTAGCTTTCGTTAGAGGTAGACGATCTTAAGTAACCTAGCTAGTTCTGGAGATTGTCTTAATCCAAACGGGAGAATAGGACATGAAGATTTTCAGTCTCGACAAGCTATTTAGCGCCTAGGAATTGCCTATATGTTGTGTGCCTATTATTTTTGGTTGTTCATGGACTGCTAGGCAGGAACACCTGGCGTGTTCAACCTCTTGTCGGTTCAATTGTGACTGATGTCAGGATTAGGACCCTTGGGCTTACGGTGGCAAGTAAATGATACTTATCTCTTGGTATTGTGTTGGTATGCACTTACGGTTCTGACAATGCACAGTTGAGTGTTGTAAGCTTACATCCTAATAAAATAAGACTGTGATGTCGAAGGCGAAGCCTTGCGAGTTTTGCACACTGGCTGGCCTTCTGTTGAGAAAAGTTCCTATATTTCTGAAATAAGGGCAATGATGTTGAATTAAACTCAGTTTTCCAAAAAATTGATTAATTTTTTAATAAACTCCCTCCTAATGAGTTGTAGAGTTTTTCCAATGGAAAAATATGATATTTTCCTATAATAGATTTTGAAACAAAACTAAAAAATGCTTGTATCTATTTATTTTCGTATAAACATTAGTATAAACTAAACTTCATATTTTCTTGGCTCTATCTACCTTTTGGGTAAAAGACCTTTTGGTTATCTTCCTAATAAGGATCAATTCACATTAAGACCAACTTTCTAATCTCAATGAGCCTAAAGGCCCATAATGGATTAATCTCTAAATCCTGATTGAGTTAATATAACCCAACTTTAGATGCGATAAATCATTGATCCTAGCCTTCTCTTCTTGTTTATATGTTCATTTTGAACGTTGTTCACTTGATTATTAATAAGATTGATGAAGAAAAAAATTCTATATATCTACCCAGTACATAAAACATTTCCATTTCTACTAATAGAAATACAAAAATGGTATGAAATAGAATATCTATGATTAATAAGCTTTGCAACTAAAATTAAATTTTGTTTGAAAAATATCCTTCAATAAAATTATTCTATTATAATTAAATACCCATTCCAGTTCTCCCACTACTCGCTCCCATACTCATGCTCCATTTCCCACATGAAGACTATGCTTACCTCTTCCGAGGCGCCTTATCTTCCTATACCCATGTAAGAGGTTACAGATATAGTTAGTGACTCCAAAATTAACAATCCAAGTGGATGATAATCTAACTATTGTTATGGGCTCTAGTTAGTAAGCATTACCTATAGGACACTTCTTGGCCAAGAGATCTAGACACTCCTTTTTCTAGTGTCTCTTCTTGCCGTATTTGAAGCACTTGTCTTTGGGTTGGGCTACTACAGTTTCCTTCTTTTTCTTGAACTTTCTGGGCTTGGACCCAGTTCTGGAAGAAAAAAACATGGCAACTAAGGCCTTGGATTGTGGCCTCATGACATTCTCTGCAATTTGGAGCTTCTTCATCAATTCGATTAGAATCATCTCAATTGTTCATGTTGTAATTCAACTTGAATTGTGAGAAAAAGTCCAGCAAAGTCTCAAAGACCATGTTCACTTAGTTCTGAAGGTCAATAATGGCCCCCCAAACTTCTACTTCTTTGAAAACAGTAACTATTTTGAGTATATGCTCCGAGACTAATGCTTTCTCAACCATCTTAAGTTCATGAGTAATCTAAGAGCCTCCTGCCTCGCAAGCTAGCTTTTATTAGCAAACATGGTGGCATGTAGCAGTAGCCATGTACTCATGTTTAGACTAAAGCACATTAGAAATAAAGGCCAACAAGTTCCAATGTGTCATTTCGTTAGTCTTCTTTCATGCTTTCTTAGTCTCTCACTCTTTCTCAGTAGAACTCTCCCCATTCACAAGATATGGATCATATAGGACTAATGCGTGTTTTATGTGCATTGAAAATAGTATAAAAAATTCACAAAAACCAAGTTCTAAAATTAAAATGCTAAGAACTAAAACCACATATATGGGCACATATACCTATCATATAGTATAGGGAATAGCATTATCAAATCTATAGGAACTTAGCAATTACTACTACTTTGCTCTAATCTTATTGTCTAGACAAAATCAATATAGAGATAAAGTAAATAAAACTAACTACACTAAACTACTGCAATAATAGAGAGTACATTAGACCCATTCTAAAAAAGTCACAAGGATCGTCAATAAGTAAGTATACAAGAAAGGCCATGTACAAGAAGAAATCCTTCCAAAACATGTTAAGTAAAAAGTAAACCACTACGCTTATCAAATCTCAATTCAAGCATCGGTATAAGTTTTTAAGATTAAACCTCACTCTTTCTCGAGGTATGAGATTTCTTTCCTAAGGCTCAATTAGTTGTATCTCTACATAATCAATCTATTTAAAGAAGCATCACACTCACCCATTACCCAAAATAATAACTAATTTATAAGTACAATAAACAAATTTATAAGTACAATAACAAATTTTTAACATAGTATTCTAGGTGAGTTATCAAGAACATCTTAGCATATATGCAATAAGGTCAAAATGGTAAAGAGATTATTTCTTCCTCCACTTTAGAATTTATCTCAATACAAATCTATCCAAGTTAATCCTATGTATACCCTTATATTAAGGTAGACACAACCAAGAACCTCAAAGTGAAATTAAACAAATTTATGCCAAAGAAATATGATTCACTCTACTTCTCCAATGAAGAATTCAAACAAAATGATTCCTAGGAGATAGTATCAAACAACTCACTCAAGTCTCGTTGTTTTCCCTAGGTACATACATTACAAATGATACAACACACTATAACAAAACCTTACACTTTGATACAACAACACAACATTACATTTCAATTCGAATTAGCAAAGTAGGAGCCTATCATTTTTCATCATTTTTCTCTCTTTTTACATGGGAATGCCTTTATATGGATTTTAACTTAAATGCACCTTTTTCATCCTTTGATTTTTTTTTTAGTTTTATTTTTTTTCTCTTTCTTGCCTTTTCTTTTCATTTTAATCACACGCTATTTTTTGTTATAGGAGATACATTTGTATCTTAGAGCCTTTTTTCTCCTTACTTCGGCAGGTCTATTGAGAAACGTACCGCTTGCTCCTAATTGCCTTTTATTGAAAATTATAATAAATATTTGAAATTTCTATCATACAACATACAAAACAAATGAATGAATCAATAGGAATTGCCACGAAACTAGTGATAAACTAATGACCCACTCTATATTTCATCACAAAGTTTTTCATCCCTTCTTAAAGAATTAAGTTTCATAACATTTTCAAAGGCATAAAGAAGATTAACTAACTTATCTAAACTTACTCTATGCCATGCCTAATATCTAAGTGTACATAAAAATAACTTTCTATGAAAAGTCTCAAGTAGAATTCCAAACAAAAAGATAAACAAAAACTCCACTAAATTAACACATATCGACACACATGCCAACAAGCCTTGAAAACTAACCCAACAATGTGAAAAAAGAGTCAAACAAAATCTAGCCAAAATGCAAAAACAATAAATTTAGCCCAAAAATAAGAAAATTGACAAAGTAATTAATGCAAAATTGTAAAGAAAATATTATTCATCCTCTCCCACATACTTAAATTGAACAATGTCCACATTGGCCACAAATTAAACAATATAAGCAATTTCAATATGACAAAAAGAAATAAAAGAGATGAGAAGGTAAAGCAATACTCCCCCAAGCATCTTGAAGTTCAATGTATCATAGGAGGGCGAGGAAAATGATAGTTGTCCAAAAGAATAAAACCAACAATCCTACAAAAAAAATATATATATATATATATATATATACAATAGTATTCTAAAGCTAAGGAAATGGTAACATCAAGAATACTAAAATAATAGAAAAAGAAAATAATTCAAGAGCAAGTATAATTAAAGATAATACAAGAAGTTACTATCAAAATTCATTAGGAATAATATTAATAATAATAAAAACCATTATATACTAATATATATACATAAATATTATTAAAAAGCTACAAAATCAACTAATGTAAATAATATCAAAATATACATTAATACTATGAACTACACTAAAACCAATTCAACAAAGCTACAAAATAAATGAACAACCCAATCATTTCACTAAAGATGCACTAAGTCAATATAGATATGCCAATACCTCATCATCAATAATTATCCTATACACACACGCGCGCGCACACACACACACACACACTAATATACCTTATAAAACATACACACTATAAATTCAATGAAATCTAAGGAAAAGTGAATAATTAAGGATTTAGTGGCTTTATTGAAAAAAAAATTCAAAAGTTCATTCACCACTACCACCACCAATTCTTGAATACTACAAATTCCACATAACATAATAGTATCTCTTAAATAATCCAACAAATAATTTCACTACAACAAAAACTTTTTTCAAAAAGTTCTCAAAAACTTAACACTAATAGTCTCCAATTAAAACACAACATTCCACAATACAAAATGCCAATTATACAAACCAATCAACTTCTCAATTTATTCACCACTACTACAAACAAATTTTCAACCTCTAAAATATATAGTATAACAATAATAAAAACCACAATCAATAATACTATCATTCTCAAAATGACACTCAAATTCTCAAAACTCCAACACCATTACAAAAATAATGAACCAAATCATATTATGAAATAATCAACCATAACAATTATCATACAAAAAGATCCCTTCAATTGGTAGCCATTTCCAAAAGAATTTTCATCCTAAAAATACTACTAACATAACAACAAAGACAAAATTCCCCAACGACAATAATAATCCACAAGAACAATATTTGAATCCAATGAATCCACTATATATACAATTTCCTAATACAATAGTATACAACAATATCAAATAATAATAATAATACAATAAAATAATGACACAACACTTTAGAATCCCGTACAATTTATTGATCTTAAAGACAAAAAAAAAAAAGAATCAAAATCATATACAAACAACGTATAAAAAGGAAAAGATGTCTATATACCTGTAATTGTTAGTATTATGCAAAAATGTAGAGATAAATATTTACATAAAAGAATTGGTAATATCTGCACATATATACGTAGCTAAATCAACAAGACTTAAGGGTTTCATAATATTTCTAATCCCCAGCAACGTTGCCAAAAACTCTATGCGTGTTTTACATGTATTGTAAATAGTATAAACAATCTACAAAAGTCAAGTTTTAGAGTTAAAATGCTAAGCAGTAAAACCACACATGTGGATAAATATACCCATCGTATAGTATAGGGAATAGCAAGTATTAAATCCACAAAAACTTAACAACTACTACTTTGCTCTAATGTCATTGTGTAGCCAAAATGAATATAGAGATAAAATAAATAAAAATAACCACACCAAACTACTACAATAGAGAGTACATTGGACCCACTCTAGAAAAGTCACAAAGATTGTCAAGGAGTAAGAATATGGAAAATGCTATGTACAAGAAGAAATCCCCCAAAACACGTTAAGTAAAGAGTAAATCACTACGTTTATTATTAATTCAAGCACCGGTATGAGTTTTCAAGAATAAACCTCACTCCCTCTCAAGTTATGAGATTTCCTTCCTAAGACTCAATCAATTGGTATCTCTACCTAATCGATCTAGCTCAAGGAAGCATTACACGCACTTATCACCTAAAAAGGTACCCAAAAGTCCCAATATACCTGACTCTAGGGAATATTGAAAACCTATTAACTACCAAAATCTAATCCTTCGACCTTTCTCTCTAATTAATCAAAGGAAAAAAAAAATATTGGATGAATTAATATGGTGTTGAACTCCTCCTAACCCCATATCTCGAAATCATTAAGAATGAAACCAATCAATCAAATAAATCAATCAAGCCCAAAAAATCAACCCAACACAATAATACCCAAGTAGTTAAATACAAGGTATTAGAATTAAATAAATCATAGTAACAACTTGACATAAGTGAAGATCATGACAGTGGACAGAGAGCATGCATATATGAACAAAAATGGAGGAAATATCATTAAACATGTCATGGCAGCAGCATCGAGGCTTAAGAACATACCTCTTGGAGCCTTAGAACGTGAAGATTGAAGAAGATTGGATTGAAGCTCAAAAACACAGCTTCCTTCTTCCACCGTGCAGTGAAGCCTCTAGTGTGACCTTTCTCATCCCCGGTGCAATGCCAAGCCTTTTAGTTCACAAAATATACCCAACCTAATCTCTGTTCGGTGAGCAACGAAAATGGGTAGAAGAAGAGCTTCTCACGGAATATTTTTCCTTCACTTCTTCTGTTGGTATTTATAGGCAGTGGCTTCATGAACCAAACCCAAAAGCCAGAAAACCAAGAGACACAAATGTCCTCTCGGTTGGCTTCATTTGGTTTCAAAACCAAAAGCCCGAAGAGGAAAAAACACAAGAGAGGGAGAAACAAGAGTCACCGGGGAAAAAGAAAAATATTTATTTTTTTCTTTTTATTATATTTTATTTTTTCAACACAGAAAGCCAAGAGTCATGAAACCAAAAATAATTATTTTTACAAAAATAATATTTTCGGGATTTAATACCCGAATATTATTTACAAAATAAAATTTTGGCTTCACTCTAAAGTCTTCCGAACAATGTCCGGAAAAATCCTACGGTCCAGGCTATTGGGTTAAAATAATATTTATTATTTTTCTTGGGCCCGAAAAGCCCAAAATAATAAACATTAATTATTTTCCTTGGGATTAAATAAATAACCAAATAAATTAATTAACCCAAATGAACTAAAAAATAATTTAAACTTTAATTATTTATTTCTTGGGATTTAATTAAATAAATAACCCAATAAATAATTAAGTAATAATTATTTTTCCTCCAGTTTAAGTCCCGGTTAGCTTTCTAATTATTCAAATAGGACATTGGCCCTGAATAATTAATTAACCAATTAAACCAGATAATAAATTTCTCAACATTTATTTTATTCCAGTCCAATAATAAATTACACTTCCCGAATAAAACAAAACTCTCT
Source organism: Voacanga thouarsii (assembly GCA_026120185.1). Taxonomy (NCBI): domain Eukaryota; kingdom Viridiplantae; phylum Streptophyta; class Magnoliopsida; order Gentianales; family Apocynaceae; genus Voacanga; species Voacanga thouarsii. The sequence continues at coordinate 796,197 of JANUWF010001341.1, read as the reverse complement.
TAACTGAGATCACTTTTTCAACCCTAAAATTAATTAGGATTTACGGGTTATTCCGAGAACCGAAAAGGCACATCGCCTTGGCTACTAAAATGACCAAAATACCCCTACTATATAAATAGATGTATTTTACATTTTAAATATTTCCTAATATCACCATAAGGAAATATTGACCCCAAGAACAATGCTAAATTAGCAAAGTCTTCACCCTACAAGTGAAATGACTAAAATAACCCTCTACACATTACCGTACAATTAGAGAAGAAGAAGTGTACTAACACCCCTCTAAATGACATCTACCATCCTTAAGCCTCTAGTCCAATGATCCACAACTTCCTGGAGTGTTTTCGCTTTCCAAGGGAGCTACCCTAAAGCAAACGTCCAAGTCATGTTTCCTAGGCCTGGATATTTAGATCATTCAGACAACCACAAGGGGCGATATAGTGTAGAAACTATCTTGTACAAGTCTGTCTTAACTAACTAGTTATACATACCCAACATGCAAGTATATTGGCCCTACTATAGAACCTCAACTACAGCATATCAAAGTATATGCTTCCAGCTTCGCCAGACCACCAACTCATACTCAAGTCATAGAGTACTAGTCCACGCTATAGTGGTAGTAGTCTTGGTTCACCCATATAGTACTTTTAGAAACCACTACTACAGGTTCTGTTCTACGTATTCGAAATACGCTTATGTTATGAAGTGAGTGGTCTACTCACTGGCTAAAGGTAAGCCATTCCCCATTTGGAATTCATAACATAACAACATAAACATGATGAGATTCTAATTCTCATCAATCAGTTAAGAACAACTGTTTATGTGTTTAAATAACCCATGATCCATACCTTTCTGTGACAGACGTCCATTCACATGGATCACTTATTTAAACACAATGGGTCTGTTCCAAACGTAAATGTGAATAAATAAAGAAAATAAATTCCCAAAAAATTTCTGGCAAATAAATTCTCGAATCAAAATATTCGATATTTACACCAGAAAAACTACTCTAAGAAGGCATATTCCCAACAATCTCCCACTTGCACTCTAAGACTAGGTAAGTCTGTAGGTGTCCACTCCAATAGCATCCAAGTGTCTTTTAAAGACCCTTTAAGCTAAAGGCTTGGTGAATGGATCTACTAGATTGTTATCTGAGGTAATCAGTTTCACCACAACTTCCCATTTCTGGATGAAATCCCGGATCAGCTAGTACTTCCTCTCAATATGCTTCATCTTCTTGTGGTTCCGAGGTTCCTTGGATTGTGATACTGCGCCAGTGTTGTCGCAATACATCACAGTTGGTCTATCCATATGTGGCACGACTCTAAGTTCTGAAAGGAACTTCCGGAGCCAGACTGCTTCTTTGGATGCTTCCGCAGCTGCCACATACTCAGCTTCCATAGTTGAGTCTGCAATGCAAGATTGCTTAATACTCCTCCATGATATTGCTCCTCCAGACAAGGTGAAGACATATCCACTAGTAGATTTTCTCTCATCCTTATCTGCCTAGAAATCTGAGTCTGTGTATCTTGTAGGAACCAAATCATGAGCCCTGTAAACTAGTACAAAATCTCTTGTTCCTTTGAGGTACTTGAGAATATGCTTTACAGCTTGCCAATGAACCTCCCCAGGGTTTGACTGATATCTGCTAACTAAGCTAATGGCAAAGCAGATATCTGGCCTAGTACACAGCATGGCGTACATGAGACTTCCCACAGCCAAAGCGTAAGGAATTCTACTCATTCTGTCCTTTTTTTCTTAAGATTTAAGACAGTCCCTCGAAGAAAGTGACAACCTATGTCTGCAAGGGATTAGTGCTCCCTCGCATGAGTCCATGTTGTACTTGGCTAGCATCTTGTCAATGTATGCTACTTGGGATAATCCTAACATTCTCTGCTTCCTATTTCTAAGAAGTCTAATCCCGAGAAAGTAGTTAGCTTATCCCAAGTCCTTCATACTGAATTGACTAGATAGCCAAACCTTTGTAGATGATAATGACCCTACATCATTTCCAATGAGTAGAATATCATCCACATACAAGGCAAGAAAAACCACATTAAACCCCTCCAATTTCTTGTACACGCATGGTTCATCCTCGTTTTGAATAAAACCACAAGATTTTACAGTCTCATCAAAACGAATGTTCCACGCTCTTGATGCTTGCTTAAGTTCATAAATGGACTTCTTAATTTTGCAAACCATATGTTCTTGGCCTTCGGTAATAAAACCTTCCAGTTGGGACATATAGATGTCTTCGCTAAGATAGCCATTCAAAAAAGCCGTCTTGACATCCATTTGCCATATTTCGTAGTCATAGTGACATGCGATGGCAAGGAGGATACGGATGGATTTAAGCATAGCCACATGGGAAAAGGTTTTCTCATAATCGATCCCTTCTTTCTGAGTATACCCTTTGCCACAAGTAAAGCTTTAAAGGTTTTCACCTTCCTATCTGCTCCCCTCTTCCTCTTGTATACCCACTTACACCCAATGGGTTTTATCCCTTCAGGTGAAGCTACAAAATTCCAAACCTGATTGAAGTACATAGACTCAATCTTGATTTTCATTACTTCATGCCATAGATTTGCATCGGCATCAACAATTGCCTTCTCGTATCTAGTGGGGTCTTGTTCCTGATGATCAGACACCAGCTCAAAAGCTTCTCCATACCATCTATCTGGAACCCTAGACACTCTCCCACTGTGACGAGACAACATTTGTTCAGGCTCTTGAGGCTGTGCCTCTTCTTGTTCCAAAATCGGGTTAGAAGAAGTTACTTCCAAAGATAACTTCTCCTCAAGTTCCAACCTATTTGAACCTTTCGTGGAAGTACTTTGATCATCCTTTAAGTATCTAGCATTAGTACTAACCAGTACTTTCTGCTCCTTAGGATGATAAAAGTAACCACCCTTCGTTCCTTTTGGATACCCAACAAAGTAGCATAATTCTGATTTTGGTTCCAACTTATCTTCCTTGATCAGCACTTAAGCTGGACAACCCCATATCTTGAGATGATTCATATTTGGCTTACGCCCAGTCCACATCTCATAGGGAGTCCTAGGTACTGACTTGGAAGGCAGCAAGTTCAGAATATATGCCGCTGTTTCTAGGGCATATCCCCAAAAAGATATTGGAAGAGCAGCATGAGACATCATACTTCTGACCATTTCCATCAATGTCCTGTTCCTTCTCTCAGTCATTCCGTTCTGCTGGGGTGTCCCCGGCGCAGAGAGTTGGGATACTATCCCATAATGTACCATGTAGTCCTTGAATTCACCTAGGAGGTACTCTCTACCATGATCCGTTTGTAAGGTCTTGATTAATTTACTTGTCCGACACTCCACTTCAGTCTTAAACTCTTTGAACTTGTCAAAAGAGTCAGACTTGCTTCTCATCAGGTAAACATAACCAAACCTTGCACAATCATCTGTGAAAGTGATGAAGAACCCAAAACATCCTCTAGCTGGTGTAGACAAGGGACCATACACATCAGTGTGAACAATTCTCAATACCTCTTTGGCCCTATCCGCCTTTAGGATAAAAGACTATTTGGTCACCTTTCCCATCAGGTAAGATTCACACTGAGGCCAATTCTCCAATCCAATCTTATTGAGCCCAAAGGCCCATCATAGTTAGCCTATGAATCCTGACTGAGTTGATGTGACCCAACTACAGATACCAAAGATATGAGTCATTGATATTGGTCTTTCTCTTCTTAGTTAAAAGTTTAGATTGAGCATTATTTGATTGCTTGTTAATAGGGTTTAAATAGAATAGATTTCCATACATGTGCCCAATACATAATATTTCTCCATCTTTATTGATAAAAATACCAGAATGGAAAGATACTGAATATCCTTGATTTATAAGTTTCGCAACTGAAATCAAATTCTGACGAAAACCCGGTACATATAAAATATCCATCAAAATCACTTTCTTATTACAATCAAAATCAAGATCTATCTCTCCCACTAAAAGGGCTCAGACTTATGCTCCATTTCCCACATGTAATCCATGTTCACCCTTCTTGAGTCTTCTTATATTTCTAAACCCCTGTAAGGAGTTACAGATATGATTAGTGGCTCCTGAATTAACAATCCAAGTGGAAGTTGATCCAACCATTGATATAGACTCTAGATAAAAAACATTACCTGTGGAATTTTTCATGGCTTGAAGATCTGAACACTTCTTTTTCCAGTGTCCCTTCTTTCCACATTTGAAGCATTTGCCCTTCTGTTTGTCTTTAGGCTAGGTCTTGGGCTGGGCTACTACATTTCCTTTCTTCATTTTGAACCTTCTGGGCATAGACCCAGTTCTTGAAGAAGAAGCCTTAGCAATCATGGCCTTTGAATTTGGCTTCATGACCTTCTCTGCCATTTGGAGTTCCTTCATCAATTCAGCCAAACTTATGTTTAACTTGTTCATATTGTAATTTAGTTTGAACTGAGTAAAGGAACCCGGTAGAAATTCGAGAACCATGTCCACTTGGCTCTCGGGGTTAATGATAGCCCCTAAGAGGTCCGCCTCTTCGAAAGCAACAATCATCTCAAGCATATCCTCCCTGACTGATGCTCCCTCAGCCATCTAAGTGTTTATTATAGTTCGAAAAGTCTCCTGCCTTGCGGGCCGACTCTTATCTGCGAACATAGGGGCCAATGAATGACTAATGTAATACGCACATGTGCTCGTGTTTAGACTGGAGCACATTAGACATGGAGGTTAGCATATAGAAACGTGCCATTTCATTAGCCTTCTTCCATGCCTTCTCAGCCTTTCGCTCTTCATCGGTGGAACCTTCCCCGATCACAGGGCAGGTCTCGTAAAGGACATACTTATACTCCTCGGCTGTGAGTATTATATCCAGGTTCCTCTTCCAGTCCACATAGTTTGGTCCCGTTAACTTATTCTCACGGATATTAACGGCCAAAGGACTAAAAGAACCTCCCACCATTTCTGAAAAATCGAAAAAATAAAAGAAAGGATTTAGTTTGTGAAAATAAATTTGTGTATTAAAATTAATTTGGCTCTTAGGAAAACTGACATAGCTTCTTTAAAAGATTAACAGTTCCCTAAGCTAAGTGTAATAACCACCATAAATTAATTTCCCTTCTAGGCAATGATCTAGAGGATAACTCCATCGTGGGATGGCCGTTTCCTCTCTGTTTCCTATGGACATTCCTCGCACTATTACCTCCAACATGGGCTGGCCGATTATCGTACATGTCCCAGGTCATTAATTACATCCTTCCATTACATTTAGATCCTTGTGGTATCCCCATCCAATACGGTTTCACTCCTAGGGTGACGCGAGGGGATCCACGATCTCTAATGAGGTTCATGATGGAAGCCGTAGGGCTATTGGAACCCCTCTCCCACTTAGTCTTTTAAAATAAAGTTTTCTAAAAAAAATCAATTTTAAATTTCCATTAAGTTTTCCTTTAACTTAAAAATAAAATATCCACGTCCATTTAAATCTCTATGTCAAGGATTATATCCTTTGAGAAATTTATCCACGAACAAATTTTATTTAAGTTAAAACTTAATGATTTCAAAAATTTTTCCAATTAAAACTTTTCCGAGACATTGGTCTTAATGTTATTTAACAAAACAATTTTCCTTGTGCAAAATAAAAATAAATGGCTTTCTATTTTAACTTACAAAAATATCTAAATTCAATATATTTTCTACGTTAAGGATTAAATCATTTGAGAAAATATCAAAGGATTAATTTTTATTCAAGTTAAAATAAACATTTAATTTTTTAAAGAAAAATGTTTTCCATATATAACTATTCCCAAAGACTTTGGTCTTTGAGAGAACGCGCACATTGGTACACAAAATAAATAACATGCTAGAAAATAGTAAACGTTTTCATGCTTTCCTATTTTTTTAAACCTAAGTGCCCAAATAATATAACTAAACACATTAATTAATTAATGATCTTGTTTAATTATAAAATTTTTTATTAATATTTTTTATGCAAATATATTATAAGAATATAAACTATTGCAAAAATATTAACTTTGGCTGGTATGGAACCCAAATTCAAAAAAAAAAAAAAATTGACTGCGGGTCCACGTGCACCGGGTGCACTGATCCGCACCAAGTAGCACAGCGGTCCACCATCGCTGGACCACCCAAACCCATGAACCACCCCGCTCCGCGCCCGCTTGCCCCGCTCCGCTCGCTGACCCGCTCGTCGGCCCGGACCCGCGTGCATAACCCGTGCAATTGAATTGCATTTCAATTGCAATTCTGCAATTGAAAATGGCTCAATTCAAAAGGAAATGGCTCGGCTCCAGCGGCTCAGAAGATGCGGCTCGTGACTCAGAAACAGTGCGGCTCAGTTTACCGGCTCATCTCGACTCGGCGGCTGAGAAATGGTTCTTCTTCTTCCAGAATGCATTTTTGCGTTCTGTTTCTCTGTTTTTCTTCTGGGTTTCAACATTTTTGCTTCCTTGGACATTTTTCATTCACAAAACTTATCCAAATCAAAACTACAACTGCCTATACTCCCTATGTCAATCAAGCTCATTGCTCTGACACCACTTGAAGATCATGACAGTGGACAGAAAGCATGCATATACGAACAAAAATGGAGGAAATATCATTAAACATGTCATGGCAGCAGCATGGAGGCTTAAGAACATACCTCTTGGAGCCTTAAAACGTGAAGATTGAAGAAGATTGGATTGAAGCTCAAAAACACAACTTCCTTCTTCCACCATGCAGTGAAGCCTCCTGTGTTAACTTCTCACCCCCGGTGCAATGCCAAGCCTGTTAGTTCACGAAATATACCCAAACCTAATCTCTGTTTGGTGAGCAACGAAAATGGGTAGAAGAAGAGCTTCTCATAGAATATTTTTCCTTCACTTCCTCTGTTGGTATTTATAGGCAGTGGCTTCATGAACCAAACCCAGAAGCTAGAAAACCATGAGACACAAATGTCCTCTCGGTTGGCTTCATTTGGTTTCAAAACCAAAAGCCAAAAGAGGAAAAAACACAAGAGATAGAGAAACAAGAGTCACCAGGGAAAAAGAAAAATATTTATTTTTTTTCTTTTTCTTTTATTTTATTTTTTCCACACAGAAAGCCAAGAGTCATGGAACAAAAAATAATTATTTTGACAAAAATAATATTTTCGGGATTTAATACCCAAATATTATTTACAAAATAAAATTTTGGCTTCACTCTAAACTCTTCTGAACTATGTCCGAAAAAATCCTACGGTCCAGGCTATTGGGCCAAAATAATATTTATTTTTTTTTTTGCCCAAAAAGTCCAAAATAATAAACATTAATTATTTTTCTTGGGATTAAATAAATAACCCAATAAATAATTAATTAACACAAATGAACCAAAAAATAATTTAAACTTTAATTATTTATTTCTTGAAATTTAATTAAATAAATAACCCAATAAATAATTAAGTAATAATTATTTTTCCTCCAGTTTAAGTCCCGGTTAACTTTCTAATTATTCAAACCGGACCTTGGCCCTGAATAATTAATTAACCAATTAAACCAGATAATAAATTTCTCTCCATTTATTTTATTCCAGTCTAATAATAAATTAGACTTCCCGAATAAAACAAAACTCTCTCAACTGAGATCACTTTCTCAACCCAAAAATTAATTAGGATTTACGGGTTATTCCGAGAACCAAAAAGACACATCGCCTTGGCTACTAAAATGACTAAAATACCCCTACTATATAAGTAGATGTATTTTATATTTTAAATATTTCCTAATATCACCATAAGGAAATATTGACCCAAGGACAATGCTGCATTAGCAAAGTCTTCGCCCTACAGGTGAAATGACTAAAATACCCCTCTACACATCGCCGTACAATTAGAGAGGAAGAAGTGTACTAACACCCCTCTAAATGACATCTTCCATCCTTAGGCATCTAGTCCAATGATCCACGACTTCCTGGAATGTTTCTCCTTTCCAAGGGAGCTACCCTAAAGCAAACATCCAAGTCATGTTTCCCTGGCCTGGATATTTAGATCATTCAGACAACCACAAGGGGAGATATAGTGTAGAAACTATCTTGTACAAGTCTGTCTTAACTAACTAGTCACACATACCCAACATGCAAGTATATTGGCTCTACTATAGAACCTCAACTACAACATATCAAGGTGTATGCTTCCAGCTTCGCCAGACCACCAACTCATACTCAAGTCATAGAGTACTAGTCCACGCTGTAGCGGTAGTAGTCTAGGTTTCACCCATATAGTACTTTTAGAAACCACTACTACAGGTCCTGTTCTACATATTCGAAATACGCTTTTGTCATGAAGTGAGTGGACTACTCACTGGCTAAAGGTAAGTCATTCCCTATTTGGAATTCATAACATAATAACCTAAACATGATGAGATTCTCATTCTCATCAATCAGTTAAGAACAACCGTTTATGTGTTTAAATAACCCATGATCCATACCTTACTGTGAAAGACCTCCATTCACATGGATCACTTATTTAAACATAATGGGTCTGTTCCAAATGTAAATGTGCACAAATAAAGAAAATAAATTCACAAACGATTTCTGACAAATAAATTCTTTTATCAAAATATTCGATATTTACACCAGAAAAACTAATCTAAGAGGGCATATTCCCAATAATAAGAACATAGATTAGGGATTTTCCCTCCAATACAATTAAAATTATATATATCTCTAAAGGTTAATATGGCAAAAACGAAGAACCGAAGCATGCTACAATGATAAAACCAAAAACTGAGCTTCACATGAAAGTTGCTTACCGATGCGTTTCCTCACTGGCTTAGGGGTTACCGGCGCCTCGGATCGAACTGATTTTGGTACTGTGATCGATTTTAGGCTGTTGTCCCACAAGCCAACAGCTTCTTCTAGGCATCAACACAAATCCTCTTGGATGTCGGAATATAACCCCGCCTGAAATGCGTGGTGAAAGCTTATAGATAAAGAGAGTGGTCTTCCTACTTCGACTAAATGTTATTGAGCATTAATCAGATAAGTTTAGCTTCTCTGTTCTTGCTGTTTTCAAACTAAAGAGAACGCATCAGAGAGAAGTGAGAATGTGAGGCTTAAGGAGAAAAAACAAGAACGTGCTCCTGTGAACCTCTGTCCTTGCCTTCTTGATCCCAACAACCTTAATGATAGGTTATTATCCAAGAATTCAAAAATCAAACAGAAGCCCTAAAGCCCACGTCATGTTAAGCTATTAAACAAGCCTTAGGACCTATGGCCCAGTTCATTGGGTTAAGCCTTTTAATTTAATTTAATTATTCGTGGACTAAAACAAGCCCAATAATTAAATTAATTAAATAATCTAATGGGCCAATATAAACCTCAAGCCTTTGCCCAGTTCATTGGGTTAAGCCTTTAATTTAATTTAATTATTTCTAGACTAATACAAACCCAATAATTAAATTAATTAAGTAACTCAAATGGGCAAATATATAATTCTCTCTCTTTAGTGATTTTATTATATTCTATCCCAGTTAATAAACTTGGCTACTCGAATAAAATAAAATCCATTTTAATATAAGATCAATCCCTAACTTAAAACCAACAGGATTTATGGGCTATTCCGAGGACTAAAAGACACATCGCCTTAGTTACTAAAATGACTAAAATACCTTTACTATAAAAATAGTTGTATTTTGCATTTAAAATATTTTCTAATATCACCATAAGAAAATATTGACCCCAAGGACAATGCTGCATTAACAAAGTCTCCGACCTATAGGTGTAATGACTAAAATACCCTTCTACGCATCGCTGTACATTTGGAGAGCAGGAATGTACTAACACCTCTCTAAAACACATCTACCATCCTTAGACCTCTAGTCCAATGATCCATGACTCCTGGAATGTTTCCGCTTTCCAAGGGAGCTACCATAAAGCTAACATCCAAGTCATGTTCCCAGGGCCCTGGATATTTAGATAATTCGAATAGTCACAAAGGGCGATATAGCATAGAAACTATCTTGTACAAGTTTGTCCTAACTAACTAGTCATATATACCCAACATACAAGTATATCGGTTCATTAATAAAATCTCAACTATAGCATATCAAAGTATATGTTTCCAACTTCGTCAAACTACCGACTCATATTCAAGTGGTAGAGTATTAGTCCACACTATAGGAGTAATAGTCTAGGCTTCTTCTAAATAGTACTTTTAAGAACTACTATTACAGGTCCTACTCTACGTATTCGAAATACACTCGTGCTATGAAGTGAGTGGACTACCCACTGGCTAAAGGTAAGCCATTCCCTATTTGAAATTTATAATGCAATAATCTAAATATGATGAGATTTACATTCTTACCAATTGGTTACCTTTAGGCAAGTAAGTGAACTACTCACTGGCTGAAGGTAAGAACAAATGTTTATGTGTTAAGTAACCCGTGATTCATAGCTTATTATGAAAGACCATCATTCACATGGATCACTTACTTAAACAGAATGGGTCCTTTCCAAATGTAAATTGTACACAAATAAAATATAAATTCAGAAATAAATTTTGAGAATAAATTTTTTTATTAATAAAATTGATAATTATATAAAAAAACTAGTCTAGAAGCCGTACACTCCAACAATTTTCCACTTGCACTCTAAGACTAAGAATGTCCTTTGGTGCCACCCCGATGGCGTCTAAGTGTCTTTTGAAGATTCTCTCAGCCAAAAGTATGGTGAAGGAATCTGCTAGGTTGTTCTTCAAGGCTATCTGTTCCACAACGATTTCCTGTCTCTGGATAAAATCCCAGATTAGGTGGTACTTCCTCTCGATGTGATTCCCCTTCTTGTGGTTCCTGGGTTCTTTAGACTGCGAGATTGCTCCAGTGTTGTTGCAATACACCATAATCGGCCTGTCTATGTATGGCATGACACCAAGTTTTGAAAAGAACTTCTGGAGCCAGACTGTTTCCTTGGATGCCTTTGGAGTTACCACATACTCAGCTTCTATGGTTGAGTCAGCAATGCAAGAATGCTTGATACTCCCCCATGAAATAACTTTTCCAGACAAGGTGAAGACATATCCACTAGTGGATTTTCTCTCATACTTATCTGCTTGGAAGTCTGAGTTTGTATATCTAGTAGGAACCAAGTTATCAGTCCTATAAACTAGCATATAATCTCTCATACCTTTGAGGCACTTGAGAATATGCTTTACAGTCTACCAATGCACCTTCCCAGGGTTTAACTAAAATCTGCTCACTAAACCTATGGCAAAGCAGATATCTGGCCTAGTACAAAGCATGGCGTACATGAAACTTTTTACAGCCGAAACGTAGAGAATCCTACTCATTCTATCTTTTTCTTCTTAGGACTTAAGATAATCCTTTGAACAAAAAGACAACCTATGTCTGCAAGGGATTAGAGCTCCCTTACATGAGTCCATACTGAACTTGGGCAGTATCTTGTTAATGCATGTCACTTGGGATAATCCTAACATTTTCTGCTTCCTATTTCTAAGAAGCTTAATCCCGAGAATGTAATTGGCTTCTCCCAAGTCCTCCATACTGAATTAACTAGACATTCAAACCTTAGTAGATGACAATGTTCCTACATCATTCCCAATAAGTAGAATGTCATCCACATATAAGACAAAAAAAACCACATTTATGCCTTCTAATTTCCTGTACATGCATGGTTCATCCTCGTTTTGAATGAAATCGTAAGACTTTATAATCTCGTCGAAATGAATGTTCCATGCTCTAAATGCCTGTTTAAGTCCAAAAATAGACTTCCTAAACTTGCAAACCATATGTTCCTGACCTTTAGCAAGAAAACCTTCCGGGTGGGACATAGATGTCTTCATTAAGAAATACCGTCTTAACATCCATTTGGCATATCTCATAGTCATAATGATATGTGATGGCAAGAAGAATACAAATGGATTTAAGCATGGCTACTGGAAAAAAGATTTCCTCATAGTTGATTCTCTCTTTCTGAGTATTCACTTTCGCAACAGTCCTAGCTTTGAAGGTTTCCACCTTTCCATCCGCTCCCCTTTTCCTCTTGTTTACCTACTTACACCCAATGAGTTTTATCCCTTCAGGTGAAGCTACAAGGTCCCAAACCTAATTAAAGTACATGGACTCAATCTCGGCTTTCATTGCTTCATGCCATAGATTTGCATCGGCATCAGCAATAGCCTCCTCATATCTAATGGGATCTTATTCCAGATGGTCAGAGACCAGCTCGAAAGCCTCTCCAGTCCATTTTTTTGAAACCCTAGATACCCTCCCCACTACGACGAGGCTCTATTTGTACGGATTATTGAGGCTGTACCTTTTCTTGTTCCATAATCAGGTATGAAAAAGTTGATTTTGAAGATAACTTCTCCTCGAGTTCACACCTTATTGAACCTTTAGTAGAAGTAATTTGATCATCCGCCAAGTATCTAGCATTAGTACTTAGCAGAACTTTCTGCTCTTTAAGATAATAAAAGTAATCTCCTCTTGTCCCTTTTAGATACCCAACAAAATAGAATAATTTTGATCTTAGTTCTAGCTTGTCTCACTTGATTAATATATAAGCTGGACAGCCCCATATCCTGAGATAATTTAGACTGGGAATCATAGGGAGTCCTATGTACTGACATGGAAGGAACCAAGTTCAAAATGTATGCTGTTGTTTCTAGGGCATATCTCAAAAAAGAGATTGAAAAAGTAGCATGAGACATCATGCTACGGACCATTTTCATCAACGTCCTATTCCTTTTCTCAGCTACTCCATTCTGCTAGGGTGTACCCGACACAAGAGCTGGGATACTATCCCATGACATACTATGTAATCCTTGAATTCATCGAGGAGGTACTCTCCACCACGGTCCAATCATAAGATTTTGATTAGTTTACCTGTCCGACGCTCCACTTCAGCCATAAACTCTTTGAATTTGCTAAAAGAGTCAAACTTGCACCTTATCAAGTAAACATAACCAAACCTTGTACAATCATCTGTGAAAGTGATGAAGTACTCAAAACCCCCTCTAGCTTATGTAGACAAAGGACCACACACATCAGTGTGAATAAGACCCAATATCTCCTTGGCGTTATCAACCTTTTGGTCATTTTTCCCATAAGGCAGGATTCACACTGAGGCCAACTTTCTAATCTCAGTGAGCCAATGGCCTATCATGGATTAACCACTGAATCCTAATTAAGTTAATATGACCTAACCTTAGAAGCCAAAGATATGAGTCATTTACAATGGTCTTTCTCTTCTTACTTAAAGGTTCAGATTGAGCATCATTTATTTGATTGTTTGTAGGATTTAAAAGAATAAGTTTCCATACTGTGCCGTGTATATAAAACGTTTCCATTTCTAACGATAGTATTACCAGAATGGAAAGAAACTGAATATCCATGATTTATTAGCTTTGCAACAGAAATCAAATTCTGTCTAAAACCGGATATATATAAAATATCCTTCAAAATAACTACTCTATTATAATAAAAAATAAGATTCAGCTCTCCCACTATAAGGGCCCATACTTGTGCTCCATTTCCTACTCGTAGTACATACTCGCCCTTTTGGAGTCTTCTTATCTTCCTAAACCCTTGTAAGGAGTTATAGATATGATCAGTAGCTCCAGACTCAACAATCCAAGTAAAAGTTGATCCAACCATTGAAATTGACTCTAGATAGAGAATAATACCTGCACTTGAAGTAGTTTCCCTTGAGCTTATTGGGCTAGTTCTTGGGTTGGGACGGTGTGTTTCCCTTCTTCTTCTTGAACTTTCTAGGCTTGGGTCCAATTCTGTGTAGGATTTCTATCATGCATAATCAGATTAAGCGCAACGGAAAACAACAAGAAATCCAAGCAATAGATCATGGGTTTGCAATAGAAACGGGAAAAAGGAGAAGATTGCGTTGATTACCTCGTGAAGCCGGAATTCAAAAAAATTTAGAAACATGAACGCAGGCACGATCCAGATTATCCAAAATCGTTCACTGCAGCTCAACTGAAGTCCAAGAAAGAACAACCTCTAATGATAATCCACACAAGGTTGAATGCACACAATCTCACAATTCTATGCTATTAGAATTCGGGAGGCTAGGGTTTTGATCAAGAAGAGAAACGGCTAGAGTTTGATCAAGAGAGAGGCAGAGAAACGGATTCTCTGTTATTGCATGAATAGTCTGTCTCTCACCCTAAGGAAACCGTTTCCTTATACTTATAGATTTATAATTACCATAAATTGTAACTTAGTCCTTCAACGTCCAATTGTCAACAAATTGGTCCTTGAAGTTTACTTAATTATAATTAAGTCCCATGAATTATAACACACTTATAATTCACCTATAAATATATTTCCTTCTCTTAATTAACCCCACAATATTATCAAATAATATATTTGAGCATTCAAACCTTTATTGTGTGTGACCCATTAGGTTTCCTGGTCTTATTGGTAACATAATATGAATTAATTCTAACAATATTATAATTAATAATCCTTAATAAAATAAAGGATTAAATTTATTAATTCTCTAATTAATAAATTTATATTTAGCATATCAAGAGCGACATCTAGCAATGACTCTTGACCACCCAAATGTCCAGAAAGTCAAGTGGCTTGACATGAACCTTTCAATAGCAAATTATCAGTGCAATAAACTCCTTTCAACATACAATATCTCATTCGGTCTAGAGTATGGAATTAGTGCCAACTCCCTCCAGAATATTACTAACTCTGGCCCGAATATTTTAGTACTTGTTCAAGAAATCCATTACTCGATATGTGTATCAATTGGAACCATTTCCATCACATAGTCGCCTTGGCCAAGGACTTCATGAGTAATGATTTCTACAAGTGGCCTTGAGATATACTTTCCCACTATTAGGAGTGGTGAATCCTTTATTGACCCTCTCAATTACTTTCGTTTACATTACGTTGTACCCAATATCCATCCCATAGGCGGTCCTAGATAAGACTCCAAAGATTAGAATCAAAGTACAACGCTCGATAAACAAAGTACCTTGGAGATCTCAAGTCTAAGGATACTTGCACACTTGCTATAATGAGATTCTATCACTGGCACTAAATAGTTATCCAAGTGATTATCTCGTAGCTAGGTCATCCAATGAACTTGTTTCAAAAAAAGCATCCACACGTTAATCCTGAGTATCCCAATACCCACGGATGTGAGAACCACCGCTTGATCCAATCAAGAGATATAACATGTGCCAGTCTTGGCGTATTAATAATGTCCCATCTTATTAATACTATGACTGGGGATTATTTAAGTACAAACACTGCATAGTGTAGTAGGAATCTCACATCATGATTTCCTTAACACTGTGTTGTACTAAGGATTTTATCTAACAGTTTGTACACATATTTAGATATAACAATCAAACTGAAAGATAAAGAATGCCTCTTATTTATTTAATATGAAATATACATAGTACAAGTGATTTCCTCTAGGGCACAACACTAATAAACTCCCACTTGCACTAGAGTCAATCATTCATGTATCGAATACCAAATGACTCAATATATTTACCATATTTCTGTTGGGAAAGCGCTTTAGTGAGTGGATCAGCTATGTTCTGATCCGTGGGAATTCTCTCTATCTTTACATCTCCTCTATCTATGATTTCTCTAATCAGATGATAGTGTCTAAGTACATGCTTGGATCGTTGATGAGATCGTGGTTCCTTTGCTTGTGCAATGGCTCCGTTGTTGTCACAATACAAAGGTATCGAATCAACAATGCTGGGCACCACTCCAAGTTCAGTGATGAACTTCTTGATCCATACTGCTTCTTTAGCTGCTTCAGAAGCTGCTATGTACTCTGTTTCAGTAGTTGAATCGGCAGTAGTCTCTTGTTTGGAGCTCTTCCAACTAACTGCCCCACCACCTAATGTAAATACGTAGCCAGATTGTGATTTGAAGTTGTCCTTATCGGACTGAAAGCTGGCATCAGTATACCCTCTTACTTGTAAATCCCCATCTCCATATATCAAGAATGCATCCTTAGTCCTTCGTAAGTACTTAAGGATATTCTTTACACCCACCCAGTGACCCTCTCCAGGATTAGATTAGTATCTACTCGTCAAACTAAGAGCACACGATACATCGGGCCTAGTATATATCATAGCATACATGATAGACCCAATTGTCGAAGCATATGAAATTCTACTCATGTGATCCCTTTCAACTTGTGTCTTTGAAGACATCGACTTTGAAAGGCTTACACTATGTGTCATAGGTAAGAATCCTCTTTTGGATTAATCCATGCTGAACCTTTTCAGCACTTTGTCTATGTATGTAGACTGTGAAAGACCTAGCAACCTTCTAGATCTATCTCTATAGATCTTTATTCCCAGAATATAGGTTGCTTCTCCAAGGTCTTTTATGGAGAACATCTTGGACAACCAAATCTTCACTGATTGAAGAGTGGAAACATCATTTCCTATAAGCAATATGTCATCTACATAAAGCAATAGGAAACAACTTTACTCCCACTAGCCTTCTTGTACACACAAGGTTCATCCATGTTTTGAATGAAACCAAATTCTTTAATTGTCTCATCAAAACAGATATTCCAACTCCTAGATGCTTGCTTAAGTCCATAAATGGACCTTTGCAACTTGCACACTTTTGTGCCATCTTCGGATATGAAACCTTCAGGCTGTGTCATATACACTTCCTTAATTAGGTTTCCATTAAGGAAAGCTGTTTTCACATCCATTTGCCAGACCTCATAATCGTAATGAGCGGCAATGGCTAGGAGTATTCTTCTGGATTTCAACATCGCAACTGGTGAAAAAGTTTCGTCACAGTCAATACCTTGTCGTTGACGATAACCTTTTGCTACCAAGCGAGCCTTATAGGTAACCACATTACCATCCATGTCAGTTTTCTTTTTGAAAACTCATTTACACCCTATAGGCTTGATTCCTTCAGGTGGATCAACCAAAGTCCATACTTGGTTGTCATATATGGAATCCATCTCTGACTTCATAGCTTCGAGCCATTTGTCAGATTCTGAACTATTCAGAACATTCTCGTAAGTAGTAGGCTCATCGTCAACTATGAGAAATACGTCATTATGGTCACTTATGAGAAATCCATATCTCTCAGGTGCCACTCCTATCCTACTTGACCTACGAAGCTCTTGTGTGTTAGAAGGTTCATCTATTTGAATAGATACAGGTTCAGAAGGTTGATCAATATTTTTTTGCTCTTCTTGAACTTCACTAAGTTCATGCTTGCTCCCACTATCTTCTTTGAACATGTGCTCCTTCTCTAAGAAGACAACATATTTTGAAATAAAAACTTTATTTTCAGAAGGAAGATAGAAGTAATATCCAAACGATTCTTTTGGATATCCAACAAACAAACATTTGTCAGACTTATTTTCAAGTTTTTCTGACATTACCTTTTTAACAAAAGCAGGGCAACCCCAAATCCTTAAATAAGATAACTTTGGTCTCTTACCAAAGAATAACTCATAAGGAGTGGTATCAACTATTTTTTACGGAACTCTGTTTAAAATGTAAACAGCAGTCTCCAGTGCGTACCCCCAAAACGATTTTGGTAGGTCTGCAAAAGCCATCAGGTCCTTACCATGTCTAGAAGGGTTCGATTCCTTCTCTCAGATACACCGTTATGTTGAGGTGTATATGGTGGAGTCCATTGAGATAATATTCCGTTATCTCTTAGATAACTTAGAAACTCTTGACTTAAGTATTCACCTCCTCGATCGGATCTAAGAGCTTTAATACTTTTGCCAAGTTGTTTCTCTACTTCATTCTTGAAGTCTTTGAAACGGTCAAAGGCTTCAGATTCGTATTTCATCAAATACAAATACCCATATCGAGAATAATCATCAATAAAGGTAATGAAGTATTGATAACCTCTTCTTACTTGTATTGACATTGGGCCACATATATCTGAATGTACGAGTTCTAATAACTCTTTTGCCCTTTCTCCTTTTCTTGAAAAAGAAGTTTTAGCCATTTTTCCAAGTAAACAAGATTCGCATGTGTCATATGATTCGTAATCAAATGACTCTAAGTCACCCAATTTGTATAACTTAGACACACGTTTTTCATTTACATGGCCTAAACGACAACGCCATAAGTAAGATGAGATTAAGTTATCCTTTTTATGTTTCTTTTTACTTATATTGAGAATTGGATTATACATGTCTAGAACATATAAACCATTGATCAAAGTTGCAGAACTATAATGAATATCATTTAATGAGAAAGAATGACATTTATTCTTAAAACTTAAATGAAATCCGAATATGTCTAAACAAGCAACTGAGATAATATTTTTCAACAAAACTGGTACAAAATAACAGTTTTGTAGTTCTAAAACTAATCCAGAAGGTAGATTGAGATGATAAGTCCCCACAGCTAGTGCAGCAACCTTTGCTCCAATTGCAACTCGTTGGTCCACGTCACATTTCTCTAACCTTCTACTGCCCTTTAGTCCCTGCAAATTATTGCATAAATGAGATCCACAACCGGTATCCAATACCCATATCTCATTATTAAAGGCAGTATTAATCTCAATCATAAACATACCAGGATTAGAAGTAAAAGTGCTTGCAAGCTTCTCCTTCTTCTTCTTTTCCTTCACAGTCTCCAAGTAGGCCTTGCAGTTACGCCTCCAATGGCCCATTTTGCCACAATGATGACATGGGCCTTTAGGGGCAGCCTCCTTCTTCTTGACACCTCATTTAGGCTTAGTAGGAGTGTTCTTCTTCTTAGAAACCTTTTTCTTAGAAGATGAAGAACCTACTAACAAGATTACCTTATCATCCTTTTTCATAGAGGACTCAGTAGTCTTAAGCAGATTGATTAGCTTAGGTATTGTGGTCTTAACATTATTCATGTGGTAGTTGATCACAAACTACAAAAAACTACTTGGTAATGATTGTAGAATTAAGTCAATACTTAAGTCATGATCCATTACGAACCCAAGAGACCCAAGTTTTTCAATGTAGCCCAACATCTGCAGCCCGTGAGTGGCTACTGAAGCACCCTCAACCATCTTAGCACGGAACAGTTGTTTAGAGATCTCATATCTCTCTGTTCTAGCTTGTTTATCAAACAGCTCTCTAAGATGGAGGATCATTGATTGAGCATCCATATGCTCATGCTATTTTTGCAGCTCAGGGGACATTGACGCCAGTATGACACAAGATGTTGTGTCGCTATCTTCTTTGTGCTTCTTGTGGACAGCATACTCTTCAGCAGGAGCATCTTGAGCTGGAGGTGGCGGAATAGGAGCTTCTAGCACGTAGAGCAACTTTTCCGACTTGAGAACGATTCTCAAGTTTCTATACCAGTCCAAATAGTTTGATTCAATGAGCTTGTTTGTTTCCAAGATGCTACGCAAGTTTAGGTTTGTCGACATGATGCAAATGACCTAGATGTAAAGATAGAATTATTAGAACATGTATATGCAAATGCAATGCAATTAATTAGGTCTTTAATTAAGCGCATAATTATTCCACTATTTTACTCAAACCAATAGCCCTCACTATTGACTCGGGAAAGCCCGTTGGAAACTTTCTTAGTGGATCAGTATACAAATTCCTTAAGAATAACCTTGGGTTAGCCCAACAAGCCACTCTTAAGTTTAGTGGTAGGTATCCAATACCAATTACATCAAAAAGTAACTACTGAATCATTGGGTGATTAACATCTTTTAATCATTAAAGTATCAAATACTAGCCCAACTTTGCCTCTAATTTTCTTTATGCTTGGGTTAGCCCAACCGGGATAAAGAAATTAGTTAAATCTAACCCATTAACATGAATTTAAATTCTATAGCTTGAACATACTCGATGTCAAGTAGGCTTGGGTTTGCCCAACAACCTGGTCTCAAAAAAGAGCTCTCGTTCTCACTATATTAATGGAAGGCATTAGATTTAATATTATTTGAGGGATTTATTCCTTTTAGTGGTCTCATTGTTAGGCATGCATACAATTTATCAATAAGCAGCATAAATTGATAAACATGGTAATAAACAATTACGTGGCATGGTTATGGACTTTCTAAATTAATTTCCTCGAGCCACCAAGGAAATTAATATAGTCAACCCTATGTGTTCATGCATGATACAGGTAGAGGGTCTTACCATCTCGCCTTATTTTGAACGCCATCTTCAAAATCTTAAAAATAAAATTCTACCTCAATCTAACCTATATAATCTAATTACATAATTTCCTAAAAGGAGAAACCTCGAGTTACATTCGAGGGGAGTTAGATGAGAAGATAATTATATCAGAATTTGAGAGAAGGCAAGACATGCAGGCCCTATTTCATTAAAACAAAGCGGTAAAAAATGCATGAACAGATATAATTTGTTTTAGTCCATAACCATCCACCATGCCATTAACTATGCTTAAACAAAATAAACATATACTTTTATTATTCCAAAATCATTATTTTGGGAAAATAAAACAAATTCAAAAATCAACATTTAAGAAAAATATATTAATTTTAAATTTTCAAAATCACTATTTTGAAAAATAAAATTGATTGTCTCAAAATTAATTTTGAGAAAATACTTCTGGGTCCCGTCACACAACGATAACGGCGGTCCCTTGGAAAAATTTTTATTTTACCACATCTCATCAAATGAGATTTTCCCTTTCAAAATTCTATTCCAGAACCCCTTTTAAAAAAAAAAAAAAAAAAAACCGAACAGTAACCACCGCGTGCGGCTTGGATTTTCTGGAAATTTTTGTTCAGTTCGGGGCTGTTCTAAGATCAATTAAAACCCGTTTTTGACGTTGATCTTTGTTAATCTTTATTAACAAACCATTGTGGTCATTCTCACAATCAATTTAACAATCCAAATTGTTAAACGGAAGGCTTAATTACAGGATGAACAACAACTGAAGCCAAAACCTGAACACAGACGCAGAACCATTCTGCAATATTTTCAAAAGCATAAAACCCACAACGCAGAAACGATTTCTGCAACCTAGATTATTCAAAACAAAACCCAAACGATTACATACAAACCAGCAGACATGATCATACAATTAACATGCTGTAATCATGCAATTTACATGCTTGAACAATTCAAAGCAATAAAACATCCCATTAAAACACAAACCCGTTGGCTCTGATACCACTGTAGGATTTCTATCATGCATAATCAGATTATGCACAGCGGAAAACAACAAGAAATCCAAGCCATGGATCACGGGTTTGCAATAGAAACGGCAGAAATGAGAAGACTGTGTTTATTACCTTGTGAAGCTGGAATTCTAAAAATTTCTGAAACAAGAACGCAGGCGCAATCCAGATTATCCAAAACCGTTCATTGCAGCTCAACTGAAGTCCAAGAAAGAACTCTCTCTAATGATAATCCACACAAGGTTGAATGCTCACAATCTCACAATTCTATGCTAGTAGAATTCGGGAGGCTAGGGTTTTGATCAAGAAGAGAGACGGCTAGGGTTTGATCAAGAGAGAGGCAGAGAAACGGTTTCTCTGTTATTGCGTGAATAGTCTGTCTCTCACCCTAAGGAAACCATTTCCTTATATTTATAGATTCATAATTACTATAAATTGCAACTTAGTCCTTCAACGTCCAATTGTCAACAAATTGGTCCTTGAAGTTTACTTAATTATAATTAGGTCCCATGAATTATAACACACTTATAATTCACCTATAAATATATTCCCTTCTCTTAATTATCCCCATAATATTATCAAATAATATATTTGAGCATTCAAACCTTTATTGTGTGTGACCCATTAGGTTTCCTGGTTTTATTGGTAGCATAATATGAATTAATTCTAACAATATTAGAATTAATAATCCTTAATAAAATAAAGGATTAAATTTATTAATTCTCTAATTAATAAATTCATATTTAGTATATCAAGAGCGACATCTAGCAATGACTCTTGACCACCCAAAAGTCCAGAAAGTCAAGTGGCTTGACATGAACCTTTCAATTGCAAATTATCAGTGCAATAAACTCCTTTCAACATACAATATCTCATTCGGTCTAGAGCATGGAATTAGTGCCAACTCCCTCCAGAATATTATTAACTCTGGCCCGAATATTTTAGTACTTGTTCAAGAAATCCATTACTCGATATGTATATCAATTGGAACCATTTCCATCACATAGTCGCCTTGGCCAAGGACTTCATGAGTAATGATTTCTACAAGTGGCCTTGAGATATACTTTCCCACAATTAGGAGTGGTGAATCTTTTATTGACCCTCTCAATTACTTTCGTTTACTTTACGTTGTACCCAATATCCATCCCATAGGCAGTCCTAGATAAGACTCCAAAGATTAGAATCAAAGTACAACGCTCGATAAACAAAGTACCTTGGAGATCTCAAGTCTAAGGATACTTGCACACTTGCTATAATGAGATTCTATCACTGGCACTAAATAGTTATCCAAGTGATTATCTCGTAGCTAGGTCATCCAATGAACTTGTTTCAAACAAAGCATCCACACGTTAATCCTGAGTATCCCAATACCCACGGATGTGAGAACCACCGCTTGATCCAATCAAGAGATATAACATGTGCCAGTCTTGGCGTATTAATAATGTCCCATCTTATTAATACTATGACTGGGGATTATTTAAGTACAAACACTGCATAGTGTAGTAGGAATCTCACATCATGATTTCCTTAACACTGTGTTGTACTAGGGATTTTATCTAACGGTTTGTACACATATTTAGATATAACAATCAAACTGAAAGATAAAGAATGCCTCTTATTTATTTAATATGCAATATACATGGTACATGTGATTGCCTCTAGGGCACAACACTAACATTCTGGAAGAAGAAGC
Organism: Voacanga thouarsii; assembly: GCA_026120185.1. Classification (NCBI taxonomy): domain Eukaryota; kingdom Viridiplantae; phylum Streptophyta; class Magnoliopsida; order Gentianales; family Apocynaceae; genus Voacanga; species Voacanga thouarsii. Next base: position 773,382 of record JANUWF010001341.1, on the reverse strand, counting down.
TCTAGCAATCATAGCCATAGACTGTGGCTTCATAACCTTCTTTGCCACCTGGAGCTCTTTCATTTACTTGGTTAAACTCATGTTTAACTTTTTTATGTTATAATTTAACTTGAACTGAGTAAAAAAGCCCGAAAGAGATTTTAGAACCATGTCCGCTTGGCTCTCGGGTGAATAACCACCCCTAAGACTTCCATTTCGTCGAAAGCAGCAATCATCTTGAGCATATGCTCTCTTACTAATGCTCCCTTAGCCATCTTAATAATGATGATCGTCATAAGAGCCTCTTGCCTTGTGGGCCGGTTCTTATCTGCGAACATCATGGCTAGTAATTGTCTAATGTCATACGCAGTGACTATGTGCTAGTGTTTAGACAGGAGCACATTAGACATGGAGGCCAACATGTAGCAACGAGCTATTTCGTTGGACTTCTTCCATGCTTTCTTAGCTTCTCGCTCTTCAGTAGTAGAACCCTCCCCGATAACAGGGCAGGTTTCGTACATGACATACTTATACTCCTCAGCAGTGAGTATTATGTCAAAGTTTCTTTTTCAGTCCGCATAATTTGGACTTGTTAGCTTATTCTCATGGAGAATAACGGCCAAAGGACTAAAAGAACCTCCACCAACCATTTCTAAAAAATCGAAAATCAAAGAAATCTCAATTTATGAGAAAACAAAAAGAATTTGTGCACTTTATCCTCATATTAAATCTGATAATAGTTAACCCTATCACTGTTATCTTTAATATGATTAATTTGGCTCTTAGGAAAATTGATATAGCTTCTTGGAAAGATTAACAGTTTCTTAAACTAAGTGTATTAACCACCACAAATTAATTTCCCTTCTAGATAATGATCTAAAAGATAGCTCCATCGATGGGATGGCCATTTCTTCTCATTTCCTATGGACATTCCTCGTACTATAACTTCTAACGTGGGCTTGCCGATCATAGCACGTGTCCCGAGTGTTAAAAATGCATGGCCGTGCTCAAATATATCAATTTAAGATATTGATATCATTTGTTTGAACACTCTACTATGAAATCAAGAAATAATTGATTAAGCTTAATAAGGATGACATCTCCGTGCCTTATGCTTGATCTGGATATCGTGTGGCAAAAGGACTAAATATAAAATTATGGTTTGGTTCAAAGAGATCACCGATCTTCATTTAACCTGGATAGTTATAATATTTTGCTAGAAACCGCTTATAACTTGTGGGCCATTTAAATATAATTTAGGCACACTGCCAGTGTTAAATGAACTTATATGGTCACACAATAAGCGAACTTGTTAGGTTATTTTTCTGGTGACCAGGTTCGATGAATCTGGAAATATGTCTAAGTTAATCGTACTTAGAAAATTTACCAGATACAATGAATCTGGAAATATGTCCACATTCGATGTATCTGGATGATGTCCAGATTATAAGAATCTGACTCGGTAAATTAATTAGTTAAATTACCGAGATAATGGCAGAATCTTATCATATCAGTTTTAATTTAATTTGAATTTAAATTAGAATATGATAAGATATTATTAGTGTTGGACTCTAAGAGGTTCGGGGGTTTTTAAGAAAACCCTAGCCGTCTTTTCAATAGTCCAATTTTTCGGTTGAGAACATTCGTGCCATTCTCTACCAGAAAAGAAAAAAAAACCCTCTCAAACCCTAGGCGCTAGCACTCTCCGGGTATCAAGTGAGTTCGCGGTGTGTATCCGATAGAGGACGTTCGCATACTGCAACGTCTGGTGATTGTTCGGGTTGAACGTACAACAGCGCAATCAGAATCGAAGGATTTCGATTACAGCAACCAGAGGTAATTCTTAAATATTAGATCATCTTAATCATTTACTTGGGTCCTCGGGAGGGATTCGTGGATATTTTTCGCGTTTAGGAGTCCACGAATTCTAACACCGGGTTATTAATTATATCCATCTATTAGTTCTAGACCCTTGTGATATCCCTATTCTATACGGGTTCACTCTCTGGGTGACGCGAGGGGATTCACGATCTCTAATTAGGATTGTGTTGGAAGCCGTGGGGCCGTTAGAACCCCTCTCCCACTTAGTCTTTTAAAGCAAGGATTTTTAAAGAAAATATCTTTTTTGAAAAAAATCCATTTAGTTTCCCTTAACTCTTTATAAAATATCTAAATTCATAATTCTCTATATCAAGGTAAAATCCTTTAAGAGATTTTCTATGAATTTATTTTACACAGTTAAGACCTTAATGATTTCCAAAAGTTTGTTAGGTGTCTCTCGCATATCATTTATGGCGCAGCAGAAAAATAAAACGATATACCATCCCAGAATCCGCTTATGTATAGAAAACAAAACATAAAATTAACAAAGGTAACAACTTTTTTCCTTTCTTTGATCGTCTGAAAAACAAAATTTTCCTTCTTCAAGTTGAGGTACGATTCAGCAAACCTCTTGATCGAATCACCATAAGAGTTGAATATCCGACCACTATAAGCACAGTGTGTGATTATCTCTAATAGAAATCCACACAAAGGATCACACTCGATCACGAAGTTTTCTGTGGTAGCAGAAAAACTAAGTGGCGGCTAGGCTTATTTTTGTTCTTGTGCTGAAGAACAATGAGAGAGAGAAGGGAAGGCTTTGTGGAGTTGTTGTGTGGCGTGACAATCACCTTCAACTAGGGTTTCGTGTGTATCATTATATCACACAAAAATCTCCTACCAAAAACTGAGAATTCTAAAACAATTAGAATTCCCTAATTGTAATTGGAAACATCAAGTTCTCGCAATTAGAATTTGGACAATAAATTATAACTAATTATAATTTATCCACAACAACTTCTCTTTCTCGCAATTAACCCCACTATGTTATCAAATAACATCTTGAGTATATAATCCTCTATTATGTGTAACCTATTAGGTTTCTCGGTTAATTGGTAGTGAACATGAATTAATCAAAACGACTTTGAGATTAATAATCCTTATTTAATTAGAATAATCATATTGATTCTAATCATGATTGGTTTATTAATTCATCAATTAATAAACTCATATTTCCAAACCATAAGCGGTATCTAGCAATACATCATGACCACCAAAGAATCCAGGAAGTCAGGTGGCTTGACATGAACCATTCAATAACAAACTACAGTGCAATTAACTCCTTTCACAATACAATATCTCTTTCGGTTTGGAGTACGGAATTAGTGCCAACTCCCTCCATAATTAATTCTGACCCGAATATAATAGTACTTGTACTAGGAACCCACTACTCTAGATATGTATCAATTGGAATTGTTTCCAATACACAATCGCCTTGGCCAAGGACTACTCGAGTAGTAATTCCTATAAGTGGCCATGAGATATTCGCCCCTACTATTAGGAGTGGTGAGTCCTTTATTGATCCTCTCAACTACATTCATTTACCTCACAATGTAGCCAATATCCATCCCGTAAGCGGCCCTCAATCTGGCTCCAGAGATTGGAATCAAAGTACAAAACTCAGCAAACAAAGTACCTTGGAGATCTCAAGTCTAATGACACTTGCCCATTTGCTGTATTGAGATTATATCACTAGCACTAAATAGTTATCCATGTAATTATCTCATAGCAAGGTCATCCAATGAACTTGTTCCATTAACAAGCATCCATGTGTTAACTTTGAGTATCTCAATACTCATGAATATGAGAACCACTGCCTAATCAAATCAGGAAGTCTAACACATGCTAGTCTTAACACATTAATGATGTCTAGTCTTATTAATACTACGACTAGGGACTATTTAAGTACTAACACTATACAGTGTAGTAGGAATCTCATATTATGATCTCTATTATGATTTCCTTAACACAGTGTTATACTAGGGACTTTATCTAATAGTTATATTACTTAAAAGTAAACAAAAGAAACTGTAAGATAAATAATGTCTTCTATTAAAATAAAATGCGTCATATACAATGTACAAGTGATTGCCTCTAGAGCATAACACTAACAATGTTTCCTTTTAAACATTCTAGAGACTTTGGTCTCAAGTTTAATTTTGACAAAAATAATGTTCTGGTGCAAAAATAAAATAAAAAAGGCTTTCCATTTTAACTTACAAAAATATCTAAATCCAAAATATTTTCTATGTCAATGATTGAATCCTTTGAGAAAATATCCAAGGATTAATTTTTGTCCCAAGTTCAAAATAACTATTTTTTTAAATTTGAAAAATGTTTTTCTTGCAATAAATTTTCGATAGACATTGGTCTTTGAAAAAACACACACATAGGGTACAAAAAGAAATAGCATGATAAAAAATTGTAAATGTTTTCATACTGTTCTATTTTTTTAATCTAAGTGTCCACATAATAGAATTAAACATATTAATTAATTAATGATCTTATGTAATCCTAAATTTTATTTACTATTATTTTTCATGCAAAATATTCAAAGAATATTAACTATTGCAATAGAAAAAACTTCTCTTGCTATGGGACCAAAAACCATAAAAATATATATATATTTTTCCCACTAGTCTAGTGCACCTGCCATACTAGATCATGGCCCATGGGAAAAACCCATGGACCGTGATCCAGGCAAGTACCAGTGACCCAGGTCCCCATGCATCAACTTCCACAAGGAAGCTGTTGATGCTTGCGAGAGGAAGCAGCTTCCGTGAGGAAGCCTGAGCCTCTGTAAGGAAACCTTCCTCGCACGTGCCATGGAGCTGAGGGCAGCTCAGGCCCGACTGTGGCTCCGAGCTGCGGATGGCTTGGACGGCTTCGGCTCTTCTCACAAAATGCAGTGCGGCTCGGCTTCGCAGCTCCACTCGGCTCCTTGAGCTGATGAACAGTGCCTTCGTCTTTAGCGTTCCTCTGTGCATTGTAGACGTCTGGGTCTTATTTTATTTCAAAAACTTCAACCAAAACTCATCCAAAACAATCCACAAATGCCTATGCCTTTAATTATAGGCTTATACAAACACTATGAAAGCTTCAAAAACAACTTTTATAATGTTCCTATGTCACAACTGTGAGACATAAAGAGAATCTACCCATACCAGAAAATACGAAGGATCACTGAAAATATCCAAAACAAATATTTTCTGATTTTAAGTAAGCCTAACATACTTGCTATGTTTGCAAAAACCATCATGCTTTGATACCAATTAAAGGTTAATATGACAGAAACGAAGAATCGAAGCATGCAACAATGATAAAACCGAAAACAGAGCTTCACATGAAAGATGCTTACCTCAGCATTTCCTCACTGGTTTAGGGGTTGCCGACGCCTCGATTAGAGCTGATTCTAGTTCCAAGATTGATTCTTCAGGTTGTTGTCCCGCAAGCCGACGACTTCATCTGGGCATAAATGCGAATCCTCTTGACTTGCAGAATATAACCCCGCCTAAAATGCATGCACTACAAAAAAAGTGGCTTTTGGCAACGCTTTTATTTGTAACATAACAAAATCTGTGGTGAAAGCTCGGTTTTTACCATAGTTATAAATTCTGTGGCATATAAGCCTTTTTTGTAACACTTTATTTTGTCACGGTTATGTTTCTATAGGTAAAAGTTACTTTTTACCACAGATTGAAAAATTGTGTTGGTAAAAATACTTTTTGCCACAGAGATTTGAAATTGTGGATAAATAGATTTTATCACCAACAGTTTTACTAAGCTATGGAAAATGCATATTTTTTCTTATTTTATCAAATATTAATAAATGTCAACATCAAATGGAAGTTTCAATAAATACCATGGTTGAGGTAATTTCATATATTCAAGTGGTTGTGTGCTCAAATCTTAATATTACTATTTTATTAATTTTTATATAGTTGTTTGGACCAATTACATATTTTTTTAAATATTTTTCTAGATATTATACCAGATTATGTACTAAAATATATCCGTTTACATTTAAATTTTGTTATAACACTTTTTTTAGTAATTTTAACAAATATAATGGTTAGATCCATAATTTGAACCGCCTATCTTTGTAAATGCGTTAGATTTTGGATATTTTTGTAGATATTATTCTAGATTATAGCCAAAATATATCCGATTACCTTCAAATTTTGTCGTAATACTTTTCTTAGCAATTTTAACAAATCTAACCATTTGATCATTAATTTGATACGTCTTTCTTTGTAAATGCGCTAGAATTTAGATTTTTTTTGTAGATATTATTCTAGATTGTGGCCAAAATATATCTGATTACCTTCAAATTATGTCATGACACTTCTCTTAGCAATTTTAACAAATCTAACCATTTGATCATTAATTTGATATGCCTATCTTTGTAAATGCATTTGGTTTTGGATATTTTTTAGATATTGTTCTAGATTATGTACAAAAAAATATCCATATACCTTCAAATTTTTGTTATAACACGTTTCTTTGTAATTTGAACAAAACTAACGGTTTAATTATTAATTTGACATGCCTATCTTTGTAAATGCATTAGGATTTGGATATTTTTCTAGATATTATGGTAGACTAAGTGTTAAAATATATCTGATTATCTTCAAAATTTTTCATAACACTTTTATTAGTGATCTAAACAAATTTAACGATTGGATTGTGAATTTGATATGCCTATCTTTGTAAATGAGTTAGTTTTTTTTATATTTTTCTAGATATTATGGTAGATTATATACCAAAATATATCTGATTACCTTTAAATTTTGCTATAACACTTCTCTTAGTGATTTTAACAAATCTAATGGTTGGATCATTAATTTGATATGCCTATCTTCAAAATGTGTTAGGATTTGGGTATTTTGCTAGATATTATGCTAGATTAAGTGCCAAAATATATCCGATTACCTTTAAATTTTGTCATAAAACTTTTCTTAGTGATTTAAAGAAATATAACGGTTGGATTTGTTAATTTGATATGCATATCTTTGTAAATGTGTTAGGTTTTTTATATTTTTCTAGATATTTTGGTAGATTATATACCAAAATATATCCAATTACCTTTAAATTTTGCAATAACACTTTTTTTAGTGATTTTAACAAATCTAACGGTTGAATTATTAATTTGATATTCTTATCTATGTAAATGCGTTAGTTTTTGATATTTTTCTAGATATTATGATAGATTATGGAAGGAGAAGGGGAGAACGATCTATGTTTTAGTTATATGACTACAATACAAGATAAATATTATTTAGCTCACTAATATATTGTCATATTATTTAATTAAATAAAAAAGTAATATTTATCAACAATTCTTGTGTTATTATTATTATTTTTTTGATAGTATAAGATTCCTTTATGAATTTTTTAAATATAAATTAGATACTTTGTTTATTTAAGTCTATTTTATTATTCTCACCATTTTTACATTTTTCTTAATGAAAAATAATTCTCTTTTTTTTTTACCGATTTTTGGAGGATAAAAAATATATAAGGGCTTTGATCTTATATAAGGTTTATTAGTTTTTTTTATATTATGATTTTAGATGTTCAAAAACATAGTTAATATTTAGAATTGATAGTATTTAAGAGATCTATTAATTAAACTTTACAACTATCAGTTTTAAATTTTTTTTAGAAGAAAAAATTTATCAGTAATGATAATGCTAAGAAATTAGTTTTGCATATGAAATTAATTAGATGTCTTTGCAAAAAAAAAAAAAAAAAAAAATCAAAACTTCTTAAGTAATGTGAAATTTTATTAATTAATAAAAAAAAAAGATAAAATACCATATGAAATTGGAATGACTTTACTTTACTTGGCATCATTTTCCTTCTTGCCCGCCTATGCAACCTTTCCGACAACACTCACTCTCGCCAAACAGTGAACCCTTGCCGCCAATCTCTCAAAAATCTGCCTGTCTCTAACTAAATTAGGTGCCGACCTTCTGCTTGGGTAGTTCGAAGAGTTCCTTTGCTCTTCCTTATTGAAGGTAAGATATTCCGTCCTTTAGCAATTTGTCTGCATTTTCGAAAAGGTTAACAAATGTGTGGTTTGTAGTATCAAGCTTAGCACTAAGATTTTCTAGGTACCCATCTCTGCTTTTTGTCTGGGTGTTGATAAAAAGTTAAAATTGCTATTAGGATCGACAATGTGGGTCTTGATTACAGGCTGTAAATGTACCTTTTAGATTTACTGATTCTCGTTTGTTCTTGTTATTTGGTTCTTGATGAATGTCTGGTTCATGAACTTGACTTAAGGTACCTTCTTCATAATCTAGTTTCTGTTAAGATATTCTATTATATATGTTGTTTGAAATGGTCCCTTCAATGAGTCTAGTGTTCTGTAGGTGAACAATCATAGACTATGCTTTTGTGAACTAACTGATCCTGTGCGAAGGAATCTGGGTTCCTTGTTGGTTGTCTTTCTGATCGTCAAAGCTGTTTTTGTTTTTTTTTTTTTTCTGCAGTTTAGAAATGTTTCAATACATTGTGCATTGTTATGAATGCTAAGGTCTCTTTTTTTCTGTTATTATGCTAGGTAAGTTTGTGTTTCAGCTTTGTCTGAAAGCATGTATTCTGAATTAGATGCCAATTTCTTAGATTATTAAAAATGGGTTTTGTCAAAGCTTACACTTTAAAGTATGAACCCTTTGTTTACTGTAGGTGCATTTTATTTCGTGTAATTAGAGAATGGGTAAATATATGTAAGATGTTAAGAGGTGACGTTCATTTGAGATAACTGAGTTGACATCCTTGAAATTATTTTTTATTTGAAGTTCTTGTTATAATGTCTTTTGGCGTTTTGCACTTCTTCTAAGGCTAAACTCTATGTCACATTGTAATGACTTTAGAAAATAATAGTAATCTTGGTACTTTGTTATGTTTCATTTTGTTTTTCTTTTTGTGTGGCATTTGCTTAATATCTCCCCTTCTGATGCCTTTGACAAATGTTGGTAGGATTATAGGTGGATATAGTTAAATGCATCAATACACTAAGAAAAGGCTTCTACCTTATGGTTAGTAACGGTGTACGTAGTATAGCGGTAATGATGGCTTTCCTTAAAAATAATATTGTATATGTCAATACTACTTATATGAGTTGTGCTCTTCAAGGGATTATTGCCTTTGGTGTTCTTATTCTTTTTTTTTTTTTAGGAAGTTTATAAACAAAGAGAACTTGAAGCTTTAAATCGTTGGGCACAACTACTAGCAAAGGTATTCCTCTCCTTTATATGGTTTAGTTGCTGCTAAAAGCTTTGTTATTAACTATTTTATTTTATGGCAAGTCTAGATTTTTAATTGCAAAATATAGTTTAGAATGAATTTGTTAGGTAGCTTCAATAGTTAGGATATAATTGGGAATGTTATTTTGCATTTGCATGCTCTATGGATCTTGTTCATAATAGAAGGTGGAAAATTTGTAAATCAATTTGAATTAGTAACTAGAATTGAATGACTTCCTTGGATTAAATTGATTTGAATTTGGTTGATTTTTTTTTTTTTATGAAGTAAAAACTTTTATCTCTGAAGTTGTTTATATGCATCGTGATTTGTAGTTTAAGAGTCTCATGTACTATAGTTTTTTTTTTTAAATTTATCAAGGGATTTGGATCAACATGGATAAGGGTTGGATGTATTCAAAACAAAGGACATCAGATGAGTATATAGGGAAGGTTGATGAATTCTTAGTATTTGCATACTGATTCTAGGATGAACATTCACTAGTTTACTGTCCTTGTAAGGAATGTGGGAATCGCTTCTTTTTGTCAAAGGATGTTGTGAAAGCTCACCTAGTTATTCAGGGTTTCATGAATAACTATACCCTTTGGAGTTTTGACGGGGAAACCAATGTGGACACAATAGTTAGGGATAGGGGAGAAAGCTCTTTCAATTCGGTTACTTAAGATGACATGGTTGATATGGTTTATGAAGCATTTGGGGTTCCAAATATAGGTAATGTGGAAACTTCTGATACTGATCAATCAAGTGGGCCTAATAAACAGACTAGGGATTTCTTGAAACTTCTAGAAGATGCTGAGTGTGAATTGTATACAGGATGTGATAGATTCACAAAACTTTCATTTATTGTGAACTTGTTACATTTGAAAGTTATTGGTGGTTGGACAAATACAAGTTTCACAATGTTGATTGATTTACTTAATGATGCATTTCCCAAAGGTGTACAACTTCCCAAATCATTCTACGAAGCCAAGAAGATTACTGAAGATTTTGGATTCACTAATGTAACGTATGATGCATATCCTAACAATTGTATGTTGTTCAGAAATGAGGACAAAGATCTTATCTGTTGTAAAATTTGTAATGCTGCAAGATATAAAGTTAAAGGTAAGAAAGCAGTTAAGTAGATGAGGTATTTCCGTTGAAGCTAAGGCTCTAGAAATACTTTATGTCATAAAAACTGCGTCATTAATGAAGTGGCATGATGAGGAAAGAACCCAAGATGGCATACAACGACATCCAGCTAATTTCAAGCTTGGAAACATTTTAATAATAGGAATCCATCATTTGCATCTAATAGTCGCAACGTAAGACTTGGGCTCTCATCAGATGGCTTTAATCCTTTTAAATCATTGTCTATTGCTTACAACACATGGCATGTTGTTCTTATTCCATATAATTTGCCACAAGAATTGTGTATGAAGCAATCTTTCTTCATTCTTTCCATACTCATAGATGGTCCTAAAGGTCCTGGATAGAAGATTGACAATTATTTGTAGCCACTTATTGAGGAACTTCAAGATTTATGGAACAATGGAGTAGAAACCTATGATGCATCAACTAATAGCATGTTCCAATTACGTGTAGCTTTGTTATGGACAATTAATGACTTTCCAGCGTATGCAATGTTATCTGGTTAGAGTACTAAGGGAGAATTTGCTTGTCCTATTTGTCGACATAAAACATGATCCCTTTGGTTGAGGCATTCTAGAAAGTTTTGCTACATTGGTCATCGTCATTTTTTACCTACAAATCATAGATTTCATAGGGACAAGGTATCTTTTAATGGCACAAGAGAGTATGATTTAAAACCGGATCGAGTGTCTAGTTCTAGAACTGAGCAACAACTCTAAAATGTTCTTACAGAATACAAGGTGGATGATTTGAGAAAAGGAAAAAGAGGTGAATTTGAAACATCTAGAGATTGCAAGTGGAAGAAAAAAAGCATCTTCTGGGAGTTGCATTATTGGAAGGATAATATATGTCCTTATAATCTTGATGTGATGCATATCGAGAAGAATTTTATGATAATATTGGGGGCACAATATTCAATGTTCAAGGAAAAACTAAGGACACTTTAAATTCTAGGCATGACTTAGAGATAATGAAAATCTGAACATCAATGCATACTCAAGCCGAGAATGGTAGAACATCTATACTGCCTGCGTGTTACACCTTAAGCAAGGAGGAAAAATAGGTATTCTGTAAGGTGTTAAAGGGAGTAAAGGTTCCAGACGGCTATGCAGCTAACATTTCTAGGTGTGTTAATTTGCAACAAAGAAGTATATCAGGGCTGAAAAGCCATGATTGTCACATACTTATGCAGCAATTTCTTCCCCTTGCTATTCGTAGAGTTTTTCCAAAAAAAAATGTTGCAATGCCTTTAATAGAGTTGAGCAACTTCTTTAGACAATTGTGTTCCAAGGCTAATCACATGAAGGATCTAGAATATATTCAAGATAGAATTGCTCTCACTCTTTGTCATCTTGAGAAAATATTCCCACCATCTTTTTTCGATGTCATGGAACATTTGCCTATACATTTAGCTGAGGAAGCAATGTTGGTTAGTCCTGTTCAATATAGGTGGATATACCCTATTGAGAGGTTTGAATTGGATTACCTTCAATTTTGTTATTAATTTCAGAATTATGATTAGTAGCCTTATTTGTCACAACTACATGTAGGTATTTGCTTACGCTGAAAAGGTATGTGTGTAATCGTGCTCATCCAGAAGCATCAATTGCAAATGGGTATATGATGCAAGAGTGCATGAATTTTTGTTCTAGATACTTGAATGATATGGAAGACAAAACAAATCATTGTTCAAGAAAACATGGCAATTCAGATAATATTGGTCACATTGTGGGAAAGGGCAAGCATGTAAGATTTGATAGAATAACATGGGAACAAGCCCATAGATATGTCCTCATGAATACACCCACTGTAAAGTCATTTAAGGAGTAAGTGGAAGTGTATTCAAGTATAAGGCTTGAGGCACTAATTGGCATTTGAAATCTAACATTATCACCATTATTTGATAGCATACATATCTCATAACTCAAAAGTGTGATGCCACATGCCAGTGATCATTATATCCAGAACCTTCACAGTGAACAATTTCATGGATGGTTTAAAACCTATGTAAGTCAAAAACTTAGTTGGGAATTGAAAATAATGTTAATATCTTCTGAAGTATATTATATTTCAACTTATTCATATGGTCTATGCAGGTTCAAGATCAGAAGAGAAAATATAATGCCATGTTTGATGAAGAAATAAATGTATTAGCTGATGGTCCAAATCTTGATGGGACATGCTTTATGTCATATATTGTCAATGGATATCATTTTCGGACAAAAAATTCTGAGATTTGCAGCACTACTTAAAATAGTGGTGTTATGGTCAAGGCTGCAACACTTAGTTTTGCTAGCAGAAAAGATAGGAATCCAATCATTGGGGATGTAACCTATTATGGGATTTTGACAGACATTATTGAGTTAATTTATAATACCCAATTTAAGTTTATCCTTTTTAGGTGTGATTGGGTTGAAAATCACCGAGGAGTAAAGGAGGACATGTTTAAATTTACTTCGGTGAACTTCAATCATTTGATGTACAAGGACAATATCCCAGCAAATGAACCTTTCATACTAGCATCTCAAGTAGAACAAGTGTTCTATGTGCCAGACCCTATTGAACCAGATTGGGCAGTTGTGATGAAAATGACTCCAAGAGATAAATTTGATACGAATCTGCATATGTCTGAAGCTGAGCCTTGTTCCTCACAATACCTTGATGACAATGTTTCAATTTAGGAAGAGGGTAACGTTTGGGTTCGACAAGGCTCGGAAGCAATGTTAGAATTTTTAATTGCTTCACATGAAGAATGATATAGAAATAGAAAGTGCTGGTTATGAAGAATAGGGCTAGTAGTTTTAGTTATAACTGGACTACCCATTAGTTTTACCTTATTTTTTGTTATATTTTGTCTTTCTAAACACATTTGACTGTTCAGTATGTGTGTTCTTAAATTGTCACTTTTGTAATGCTCACTATGTGAAGATATATTACAAATGTTCAGTATCTTACATTGTCACTTTTGTAATGTGAATTCTCAATTTTTTTTCCTATTTTTCTGCATTCCCCGAACGTCATTTAATTTTATTTGCTGATCTTACCATCTATTTTTAGCTCCTCTTTAATGTTATGATACTAATTTCTTATTTTTCTTCACATATTATATAGGTGAATATGTCAAAGAGAAAGACTCGAGGTGTGACGATGTTGGAGAAACTATTGTAGGAAAAGCTGTTTGCTAAAACTGACACAGTAAGAGATAATAACTGCCCAAGAAGCAGCTTGCACAATGAAGCACAGTTCGAGAAGCAACTAGCACAACAGTCACTTGTGCCACGACGCCCTGCAACAAGATCACATCCAAGCACTTCTCATCCATCAGCACCTCCTCCAGCTGTTACTGGTCCACCTACTTTTGCTAGAGTTATATCAACCAGAAGAAATACTTATATTTTGCCTGCAATTCAAAAACGTAAAATAGCGGCTTCTTCTAGTCCTTCAAGATTTGTTGCTCCATCCAATATTCCCATAGTAGCTACTCCTTCGACATCAGGAGAGGTGAATGTTGTAAATGATGATCCAACATTAGCTGTTGCTTCTAATGCCACCCATAGCATACAGTCATGATGGTTCTCAAGCTGATGATGTAAGCACTTTTGATTCTTCTTGAGACCCACCTGAAGGAGTTGATATATGTGGTCAGTCTAGAAATGATACGTTAGATGCAACAACGACAGCCTTTGAGCCAACTATTGAAGCAGGTACATCTTAATGTTTTACCATGGAAGCACTAAAATTATTATCAACTGTTGCTAAACTATTCCATTGAAGTCAATGGATGTTGAATTAGTAATTATTGGAATTGAAGGAAAATAATTGGCCCATTTCTTGGGATACATTTTGGGTTTTTTATCCCAAGTATTTATTTATGTTGACGCCCTTTGAGGGTAAACTTCTGTGTGCTAAGGGATTCGAACTTTTGTGTGCTGAATGGATTAAGTCCATGGCTGGTTTTTGGGGATTGTCTCGGCTATTAATATCTTTGTAAATGTGCCTTTTCTGTTTGAGGATGTAGGGATTGGTTAGGATAATTAGGAATAAAATGTATTTCAGCTCTTTCAGCTAAGCTCATTTGCTATCTCATTTGATGAGTTGAAAATTTTGCGAGAAAATTTGGAAAACAAAATGAAATGAACAGAACTTTTGGAACTTTAAGGATGGTCCAAACTTTTAGCTCAAAGTACAGATGATCTGTTTTATTCTTTTAGGAGAAGTTTGACTTGAACATACTAATTTGATGAAGGGATCAGTTATATATTTATGTGAAAAACATGATAGCCTACCACATTTTGGCACTATTCTGGTTGGCAGTCATCTACAAATTATATTTTCTCACTTTTTATAAGACACTACTCACAAGTGTTGGCAGGCACATACTGCTTCACTAATGTTTTGCCCCATTTCTTTTTCTATGGCATGCATACTGGAAATCTGGCAATTCAATGGAAAACTGAGGAAAACAATGACAGAAAGTCATTAAGGGCTTAGTCACTAGAAATCTGTCCTGAGATGGCAACTTCAATGTTTAAGGGCTTAGTCACTGCTTTCTGTTTCTTAAATATTTGCTTTCTGTTTTTCTATTTTCTGTTTTCTAAAATGTAAAGTCATTAAATATCTGCTTTCTGAAATGGAACAAACTTGGGGATCTACTTTCTGTTTCTTACATCCAGATTCTCCAGAGCATTTATGGACTTTTACCAATATATGTTTGCTCTATTTCTTGTCCAAGTTGATACAACTTAACCTGTAAAGCATATATCATTGAATTTTCACTGACATGATTTATAAGGCAGTGACAAATACTACTTTAGTTGCCATTATATCCTTTATTTTCTAGACTATAAAATCTTCCATAATCCCACACACATCACATCCTTGTTCCTCAAATACTTGATACTCTACTCTATCTGAAATTTCTGGCTTTGTTCTTCCATTTTTTGGGCCTAAAATGTCTTGTTCCGTCATCGTTCTGCACCACAGTTTGTGGAACTAAAATGTAGATACACAGAACAATCTTGCTTAAGGATAAAATGGACAACTACATAATGACAGAGTACAATATTTGTTTTGAAATTTGAAAATTCTTGCTGGCACATGGACCTTTTTAGTTCATTTTAGGCTTGAGTCCAAATGTTTATATATACTTCTCATGTATCCATTCACCAACATTGCACTACATTAAGCTGGTAGTCCAAATTTAATACTAATGATTTTTGTTTTTTTTTTCTTTTCCTGGGCAAGAACATGGGAATAGTGTGAAGAAAAGCGGAAGGGGTCCTTCAATGCCCATAAATCTTGCAGAAGGAGAAACTATTTCGATTGCATTTAACGAACATATGCAGCCAATTGGACCTAAAAGACCAATCTTCATGACCTATCTTAGTAATGTTACTCGTAATGGTATCCGGCTACCCCTTACTTATGAGACATGGAGAAACATTCCAGAAGACCTATTAGATCGTGTTTGGGCAGATATTCAGGTAAATTACTAGTATATAGAACTTTGTCTCATTTTATCTCAATTTTTTTGTCATGATTGTTATTCTATTAGACTAAGCATATTCTTAACTTTTTCTTCATTTGTCTCTCTCTCTCTCTCTCTCTCTCTCTCTCTCTCTCTCTCTCTCTCTCTCTCTCTCTCTCTCTCTCTTTTTAAATGAAGTCAAAAAGCAACGTCACTCCTGCATATAGGATTAATTGCATGAAGTCACTTGATGAAAAATGGAGATCATGGAAAAGCCAATTAAAGAAGAATCACTTTATCAACCAAACCAAAGAAGAGGCTTTAGCCAATGTTCCATCAAGGGTTGAGCTTGAGCAATGGAAAGTGCTGGTTGATTATCGGAGTTTGGAGCGAGTGCAAGTACTAGTTCAATCCAAATCAAACCCGAATTAGATTTCTATAGTTCTCCATTAACAAACTTCGTTTTTTTAGTCAAGATAGAATGTCGTTTATCTCAATTTATACTAATTTGGTGAAAATGACTGTGAGTTTTTGTTACACTTTGGTAGGAAGCTGCTAAAAAAAATAAGTGTAACTGTGGAATGCATGGCCCTCCACACAGATGTGGTAGAACACCATTTGTGGTAATACGAGCTGATGTAAGTCGTCACATTTTCATTCTACTACATTAACAGAAGCATTTTTTTTTAAATAAATGGTAGAAGTTTTCACTTTCCATATTTCAGATGACAAAGAAAGGTGAGGAAACAGATCCGCTATCTGTTTATATGAAAACATGGATGGATGAAAACGGCATCGTTAGAGATCCTGAAGTAGCCAGACTAATTGTAACAAACTACTACCTCTTAGATATTATTTATTGTATAATTTATAATGCATAAAATTTTTTTATTGTATTATTTATAATGCATAAAATTGCTTCACACTTGCATCATTGTGCAGAGTGCAATGAATGTAAGGCTTGAAGAAATCCCTCATGAAGAGCGTACATTGGAATGCAGACAACAAATATTCCAAGAATTTATGGGATCTGAGGGGCATGGCTATGTCAGAACAACGGGATTAGGTCCAACTCGCTCAATGCTTATTGGTGGTGGAAGTAACATGTATTCTGGCTTTGAAGAGTTTATGAACAAGCACCTGGAGAAACTACAAACTGGTTTGACTTTAAAATTTGATAGCATGCTGGGAAATTTTCAAGGTCAAATTAATACACTTAATGCTTGAGTGGATGAAATAGCAGCTTCAATGGAAAAAAAATCATAGCCTTCCTTGCACAAACACTAGTCACCAAGTTTGAAATAGATGTTTGTAATGGATTCTTACTTGCTAATTAATCTTATACTTATAATAACTTTCTACTTATTTTAGGCGACCGATACCTCAAGTGCTCAACGCTTTCATTCAAATCCGAATGAGCATGAATACAAGAGTGCAGCAGATAGGGTACGACCATCTCAACACATGCCTCATCTCTTTATCCAAACTTCAATGTTCAGGGGATTTTAGTATTAACATGGACTTAGAAGATAATAGAATATGGCGAGACATTAATGCATAGTTACTATTATTAGTATGTTGAACCCGGTGACTCAACAAAGACTTCTTGCTGTAAATTCCTCTGACTTGTATCATACATTAAAAGCTCATGTACTGAATATGCTTAACTGTGTAAATGCTATGGTTAGCGTGCTGAAAATGCTAAGTAGTTTCCAGCTGAAAATGCATTATATTGCTGAGTTGTGATGCTAAAAATACGGTGTAAATGCTAAAAGAGTTGTACTAGAATAGTCTCTGAAATACTGTGTAGTGATGTTGATAATGCTGAGTAGTTTCTAGCTGAAAATGCTGAAAAGTCTTACGTATGTCGTGTGAAAATGCTACGTAAATACTGAGTACTAATTGAGTAGTGATATGTTGAAAATGCTATGTATGATATTTGGAAATGGTGTGTAAATGCTGAGTAGTAATTACATATATAGTTTCCAACTGAAAATTCTGCAAAATGCTGAGTAGTGATGCTAAAAATTTGGAGCAGTTTCTAGATGAAAATGCTGAAAAGGCTTGTGTATGCTATGTGAAAATGCTACGTGAATACTGGGTAGTAATTAAGTAGTGATATGCTGAAAATGCCGTTAGTTTCCAGCTGAAAATGCTATGTATGCAATTTGGAAATGCTATATAAATGTTGAGTAGTAATTGAATAGTTTCCAGCTGAAAATGCTGTAAAATGCTGAGTAGTGATGCTGAAAATGCTTAGTTTAGTTTTAAGTATACTTCTGAGTGCTTAGTATACTTTGGAAAATAATGTAGCCTTGAACATAATGTGGTTGTTCCAGCATAGTTCAAACTTCCCCTTGTATATTTTTCTGGGTTTTGAAATTGCCCTTCAATCATTTTGTCTATTGTTTTGGACGAGATATCATGTGCAATATTTGCCCATTCATCATTGTTTTATGGGAATTTGAAATTTCGAAGGGCCAAGATTTGAAAAAGTAAGCAACTGATGTTGAAGAACTGCTTTAGTATTAACTATACTGTTCTTTTGGTTCTTTTTTGTTTCTGAAATCACTAAGGAATTAAAATAGAGACATATATGTAGTACATTTGGGTGTTCTTTTCTAGGATAATCTCAGTCTGAAAATTCTGAAAATGCCATGTATGCTCTCTGAAAAATACTTTTAATATTTGGTGCAATACTTTTAATACTTTTAATATGGACTATCTTTGAATAATTAGTGTTCTACTGAGGTCCTGGGAATTGCTATTTCAATAACATGAGAAAACAGCAAAGATATTACCTTTGTTTGGCTAAATTTTATTTGGATGTACTTTCGTTTGTTCTACTTGGATGATTATATATTTCTGAGGTAAGTTTTGTAGTGACGTTAGAAGTTCAGATTGTAGCTTTATTAAGAAGTAATCTTATCCTTTTTTTTTTCTTCTTAACGACAGGATGAATGAAGATCAAGATGGTTGGAGGTTCATTTAACTATGGCATTGTTTTTTGTCCACAATGAATTTTTATGACATCTGATGGATGTCATGGTTACAATTGTGGTTTTTTTTGGGGACTATTTTGAACTAATATCAAGGATTAGATTCCTAGCACTTATCAGACTCCATTTAGTTTTTTTTGTATATATTAATTTTTATTAATGGAAGATGGCATTTTGAATGTTTATTCAATGAATGATGGTTGATTGTTAATATTAGATGTTTTCATAGTTCTATATGTATAGTACATGGTCTTGTTAAAGTAGAAGGAAAAACAATTTGTCAATATCATATATTGTATTCAATGTTCATTCACTACGGATGTAAAAAATATGGAAAGTTGTACAAAAATTGCATACCATTTCTGTTTCTTGAAACTTTAAAGCATGACAAAAAGTATTAATTACGTACAAGGAAATCATAGCAAATGGGCATTATCCACGGTTATGTCAATTTAGAAAAGAGCCTGTAAAAAATTATTTACAACAGCAAAGAAATGTAGCAAATGGGCATTACCCACGTTTATGTTAATTTAGAAAATAACCGTGGCAAAAAGTATTTATTACAACAGCAGGTAAATCGTTGCAAATGGGCATTACGCACGGTTATGTCAATTTAGAAAAGAACTGTAACAAAAAGGATTATTACCAACAGAAATTTAATTGTAACAAATAATATTCTCCACGGTTGTAAAATGTTGGAAAACTCGTGACAAAAACTGAAATCTTTTCCCACTGTTAATAACTGTTGGGAAAACCTGTGGCAAAAGTCCATAAACAAATTCCACACTTTATTTACAACGACTCTAAGACTGTGGTAATTCCGTGACAAAAAGTATTCCCCATAGCTACACAACTATGCCAAACTTTTTGCAACGGCCGCAATGCCCATGCCTCGGAAACCGTGGCGAAACCGCGGCAAAAACATATTTGCCACGGTTTTGGCCACATTTGCCGCACTTTCTTTGGCGTTGCCAAAAGTCAATTTTTTTGTAGTGGTGGTGAAAGCTTATAGATCAAGAGAGTGATCTTCCTACTCTGACTACATGCTATTGAGCATTGATCAGATGAGTTTAGCATCTCTATTCTTGCTAGTTTCAAAGGACAAAAAATGCACGAGATAGAGGAGAGAATGTGAAGCTTCAGGAGAAAAAACAAGAACGTGCTCCTGTGAACCGCTGTCCTTGTGCTCTTGATCCTAACAACCTTAATGATAGGTTATTATTTGGGCATTCAAAAATCAAACAGAAGCCCTAAGGCCCACATCATGTTATGCCATTAAACAGGCCTTCGGACCTATGGCCCAGTTTATTGGGTTAAGCCATTTAATTTAATTTAACTATTCCTAGATTGATACTAGCCCAATAATTAAATTAATTAAATAACCCAATAGACCAATATAAACCTCCAGCCTAGGCCAAGTTAATTGGGTTAAGCCTTTAATTTAATTTAATTATTCCTAGACTAATACAAGCCCAATAATTAAATTAATTAAATAACCCAAATGGACAAATATATAATTCTTTCTCTTTGAACCATTTATTCTATTCTAGCCAAATAAATAAACTAGACTCCTCAAATAAAATAAATTCCTTTTTAATATAAGATCAATCCCTCAACCCAAAACCATCAGGACTTATGGGCTATTTCGAGAACCAAAAGACACTTCACCTTGGCTACTAAAATGATCAAAATACCCCTACTATAAAAATAGCTTTATTTTGCATTTTAAATATTTCTTAATATCACCATAAGGAAATATTGACCCCAAGAATAATGTTGTGTTAGCAAAGTCTCCGACCTACGGGTGTAATGACTAAAATACCCCTTTATGTATCGATGTACATTTAGAGAGGAAGAGTGTATTAACACCTCTCTAAAAGACATCTACCATCCTTAGACTTCTAGTCCAATGATCTACGACTCCTAGAATGTTATCGCTTTCCAAGGGAGCTACCTTAAAACTAACATCCAAATAATGTTCCCCAGGACCCTAGATATTTAGATCATTCGAACAGTCACAAAGGGACGATATAGCGTAGAAACTATCTTTTACAAGTCTGTCTTAAATAACTAGTCACATATACCCAACATACATGTATATCGGCTCTACGATAAAACCTTAACTACAGCATATCGAAGTACATGCTTCTAGCTTCGTCAGACCACCAACTCATACTCAACCGATAGAGTATTATTCCATGCTATAGTAGTAATTGTGTGGGTTTCTTCTAAATAGTACTTTTAGAAACCACTATTACAGGTCATGTTCCACGTATTCGAAATACGCTCATATTTTGAAGTGAGTGGACTACCCACTAGCTAAAGGTAAGCCATTCCCCTTTTGAAATTCATAACACAATAACCTAAACATAAAATAAACTAAACAGATGAGATTCCCATCCTCTCCAATCGGTTAAAAATAAACATTTATGTGTTAAGTAACCCATGATCTATACCTTACTGTGAAAGACCACCATTCATATGGATCACTTACTTAAACACAATGGATCCTTTCCAAACATAAATCGTGCAAAAATAAAATGTGAATTCAGAAACAAATTTTGAGAATAAATTCTTTTATTAATAAAATCGATAATTACATCAGAAAACTAGTCTAAAGGGCATACATTCCAACAATCTCAACATTATTAAAGTGTATTATAAAGTAAAAGAAAGAACTTCACTTACAGACAAAATCTTGAACTTCTATTTCCTTGAACCATCCCTTCTTCATCTCATTGCTTCGCTAAGATCTTCCATTTCTTAGCATTTTTTTGAGCTCCCTAAGGGATCTCTTGGTTGCTAGCCAACCAAGGTTGTGTTTCTAGGGCTTATAATAGGATATATATGAAGGATTGTGGGAAAATAAAAATGCAAAATAGAAATTTAAAATTTTTTCCGAGCCAAAGTCTAGGAATTCTTACTTTTACACCGTTTTAAATTGAATGATCGGAGCATTTGGATTTGATGAAATGCTTTGGTTTGTCACAACTTCTTGTTCTGCAAGAATACGGGCCAAATGTCGACTCCTTTATATCAAACATGCGCACCAAAAATTGCTAACTGTTAATCTTCCAAAGTATTCTCAAACCTCTTATAGGCTATCTACCGGTAAAAGTAGAATAATGTGTGAAAGAATAATTTTCTTGGAAGAAAATTAAGAGAGATATTATTTTTTTCAAAGAAAAAAAACTAAAGGAAAAAAATGAACCGTGGCTTCCCAAAAAATGAAAGCAAAAAAGGAAAGCTATATTTTTGTTTTTGCTTGGTTGACCCAGAAAAAACCATTACAAGTTTTTTTTTTTTTTAACTTTTTTGTTTTCCTCATGCCCTAAGAAGAATTAGGAAATTGGCTTTCCAATTGGAAATTTTAAAAGGCAATCAAATTGGAATCCAATTTCATGTATCTATTGAAAAAAATCGAAAACCATAATTGCCTTAATTGCAATTTAGTTTTGGAAAGGAAAAAAAAATATCTTTTTTCAATTTCAAAGCTACCACCACTTTTCTCTTTTATTTCATTTTTCTTTATTTTTTTCTTTTACTTGTGATGGCTATTCTTTGTTTTCAAAATAACAAAAGCTATCAATCACAACCCTAGTGGGCTAAAATTTTACTAATTAGCCACGACTAATTAAATAGCACTCTTATTATTTAATAAATTCCAATGGGCCTAATATATATCACCTAAGATAATTAATTAATAAACTAATGTAATTAAATTAGCCCAAGGCTAATTAAGTAGCTCTCTTATTATTTAATTAATCCACATAGCCTCAATATAAAATTACCTAAGATAATTAATTGATAAAATAATTTAATTTAATTAGTCTAATAAATTATTTGATAAACCTTAGAGAGGGGTGAATAAGATTTATGGCAGACAAATGGCGTTTTAAAAAAATCTTTGATGTCTCTTAGATAACAGTCGAATAGAGTGTGAGTTCAAAAATACAAACTTGCTCTATAGCTTTAACAATGCAATCAAGGATCTTTTGAGATAGCACTGAATGATGAGGAGATGATCTGTATTTAAGATGGGCAGTTGAGATATCAAAGACAGACTTTCTATAGAACACAAAGGTCTTTAAACCAGATCAATAATTATAGAGATAGAGATAGAGCTCTTTGATCTAATGACCAGAGAAAATGTAGCGACAATAGAGCAGATAAAACGCAAAAGAAAAGACCCAAGGATATATAGTGGTTCGATCCTCAAATAATCTACATCCACTACCTTAAGTACACACTCAAGGATTTCAACACAACCACTACAACCTTTTTCCCAAATCAATGGTGGTAGGTGACACCAATCTTGCACAAGAAGATTACCACACTTGATTTTACACACAACCTCTTAAATACACAAATCAATGCTCACCCTAATAGGGTTTTACTTTTTTAACATTGATACACAATAATTTAAGGCACCCAAATTAGGTTTTACACCACAATCTTGATATATTCACCAAACAATGCTCACCCTAACTGTGTTTTACACCACAACCTTGTTACACAACAAATCACAGAAAGAAATGCAGAAATAGCTTACAGACTTGAGCAAATATGCCAATAGATGAGCTCCAACACCTTTTATCTTTTGAAGCAATTTGATTTCACTTTGAAGCATAATGAAAAGGGAGATTTTTGTGTTCTAAAGTGTATCTAAGAAAGATAGAACAAAAATCTTCTTTAAAATCGAGTTTCAAAGCATTTATAGAAACAAAAAGTAAGACACGAACGGCTACTTTCTCGCTATCGGATTTTTTAGAGTTTTTTACTCAGGGATCAGACAAGAGTACATCCAAAAGGTGAGTCCAAAATGGCACTTTTCTAGGCAGAAACATTTTGACCCTGTTTACAGAGTTTTGGACGAAGCTTTTGGATGCAGAGCCATCCAAACTATTCGAGGAAATCGTTTTGTTTGTCTGCTTCAAGGTAGAAATAAATTGAATCATAAGGTAAAAAAGACATAAGAATTTACACAATATACTTTAACAAATGATTCCTAATATATGATTCTTCTTAAGAGCTTCTTGGTACGAAATCTCTTAAGCTTGTCCTATACTTTGTTGCCCATTCTTGTATTTCGTTGCTTCATAGTTGCTTAGCAATCTCATTTGTATGTCTTGGAAGAATTGTGGTTGAACATGTCCTATCATATATAGATCGCACAAGTTTGTCCTCACCAATGTTTGTTATAAGTCAAACCACAGAAGAATGCCTTTTGGGCTAACAATCTCCCCCTTTTTGAGTGATGACAAACTTTATAGGATTGTGATATAAAAGACAATGATATGTACAGTTTGGACATGTTTGAGTGAGATTTTTCATTAAAATGCAATCTCTCATCATAGGACTCAAAAAGTACTTATGAGATTAAGATAGAAAATTAAAGCATGTGCTCATAAACATGGCTGAATGAGCCTATGGCCTAACCTACCGCCTTATCCTCCTTCTTTCCATCAAAGGACTATTCTATAAGAGAATATCTAGAATTAGTAGTCAAGAAAAAAAAATGTATAGATATGTACACGAGAAGGTATAGAAGATAAATCATAAGATGTAATGCTCCCCCTTAGTATGTGCAGATATGAACACAAGACATAGAGCCATAAAATGCATTTTAAAAATAAGACTAGATTCTAAAATTTTAGACTTTCAAAACATTCATCCAAAATGTAGTAAAATGAGGCCGAACCTAATCTTTAAAAAAAATCATTTTTAGATTGAAGAAATGTGAGTCCAAAAATCCCCCTATGTATGTGCAGAGTAAGAAAAATTCTCAAGAGTATAGATCAATGTTTTTCCTGGAATTATTTGAACTTATTTTTCTCAAGAAAATTCATCATGAAAATTTTACATAGCAACCAAAAAGAGGTAAGACAAATTTCATAAGTATTCAATTTAATAACCTCATTATCCAAACAAACATTTTGCAAAATGCGCATCACAACCATATTCAAAACAAATTATTCACCAGATCTCAATTAGTCAAAATTACAACAAACTCATACCCACACTTCAGTCTCCCTTGGTCCATAACAACAATGTCTTAACATAGCCTCCATTAAGTCACCTAATTCTTCACAATCTGCATTTTCAAACCATAGCCATAAACAGTCATAATTCATTTTAAGCCATATGAATTTATAATCCTCATAAGCAGTCACAGTCATAATCTATAAATTTCAAATCATAACCCTCATAAACCAACATACAACCACAATATATTCACAATTCATAATCCATCTTTATAAGGGCAAAAACCAGTGAAAGAGATATCATGAAAGCAAAGATAATAATAATAAATAATAAAAATGCACAGTACAACGTTTGATCAACTCAAATCCCAAAAATGTATTTCACAAAATCATAAGTTTCTTAAGAATTTTCATCACAATCTCCTC
The DNA here is from genome assembly GCA_026120185.1 of Voacanga thouarsii. Taxonomy (NCBI): domain Eukaryota; kingdom Viridiplantae; phylum Streptophyta; class Magnoliopsida; order Gentianales; family Apocynaceae; genus Voacanga; species Voacanga thouarsii. The sequence continues at coordinate 748,243 of JANUWF010001341.1, read as the reverse complement.
CCACATCACAATCTTCTCTTAGTCCATAGCACAGTCTCCATAACCGCATCAAATCATCAAATTCACAATCCCCCAAAATATATATTTTCTCCCCCATTTTCATCAATAAAAAAAATAACAATAAGCAGTAATATCCTGAGTATGCCCAAAACAGGGATAGCAATAAGTAGTAAACATTATCAATCAATAAGAAGAAGTAGTAAACTAGCAGTAATATCAGTCCACGACTAAGATAAATGAGTTCATAAAAAATATAGTGTACAGAGGAGGAAATTTTGCAAGAATAAAAGTTGGCAGAAGAGGTTAACATTCAGTGGTCGTTATGGCCATATCTCATGAAATAAGGATAATCAAAGACCTAGCATTGGCACCCTTCTTTAAATGTTGTCCAACAATTCTGCTAGACTTTTGTTTTACCATGACATGTTTTTGCTTTCGGCCAGATGGGCTGCCAAATGTAGCTACTTTGCCTAGCTTGAGAACTTCCTTGTCAACAATAGATGCAGTAGTTGTGTGTTCCTTGTTGTGCAGAGATGGGACATTAGTAATATTAGTCTTTTTCTCATTTTCTTTCTCAGTCTCCTTCTCTAACTAAACATTAGTTTCTTCCCGTGTTGAAGGAATGATAGGTTCAAGCTTAGGCACGGGTGGAGGAACTTGTTCAGTCAAATGGCCTTCAATTTTATATTTCTTTCCTTCCATATTCGTAGTTTATTTTCCAAAATTTTTAGTTCACTTTTGACTTCTACACTCAGCCTGTTTTAGCTTGGTAGATAGCAGATTTAGAGCATCTAAAATACTCTACGTTTTTCCACTTTCCTGAGTTTTCTAATTTTCTTTACTTAATGTTTCCCTTTGAATTCCATCTCAGCTTTTCTTTTTGTTCATCTTGATATAGTAGATTTTCTTTGGCCTTCACCTATTTTTCTATCTCTTCTTCAGTAGCCTCTCTAAGTAATATCCATTGATTATCTGCAAGAATGGCTCCCATTTTCTCAAATGAATTTCTGTTGTAGATGATTACTTCACAGTTCTCAGGTGTAACCGTACTCAAATCAACATTGTAGTATTTGAATAGCTTGGTAAGAAGGTTTCCAAAAAAAATAATGCTTTGTTTGATATGTTCCGAGATTGAGTCAACAATTTCACAACTAGAAATCCAAAGTTACTTTATTTTCCTTCTGAAAGAGCTAGCATCAACACCATTTGCAGAAAACTTACAGATGTCTTGTGGCCAAAACTCGGTATCACTACGGTTGAGTTCATGTTTAACCATTTGGCATTTCAATCACTCGAATTTCTAAAGCTCTTGGCACCAATAAATTTCATCTCAAATCAACTCAGTTCACAAGAAAATTTTCATAGTTTTTTAGGCAGTTTGATCATTTAAAAAAAGTTGTACTCTACTGTCTCTGACAAAAAAAATTTTGTTCAACATACGTTGGTCAAACTCGAGGTTCACTTCTCTAATTCTAGATATATACCACTGTTCAATAAACCCTTTACTATTTTCTCATTTCATCCCTTTCTCATATTCACATAGAATTCTCAAACCAGTGGGGTGTACAGATTCTCATCAATTTAACAACAAATCCCCTTATCCAAGATTCTCAATATATTAAGAATGACAGAAAAGTTCAGAAACACTTCAGCAATAAAAGACCTTTGAATCAACCCGATAGCCCACAATGATAGTTTTATTTCTAAACACCCATTCATTGTACTTAAATTCACCCATTTTAAGTTGAGAAATCAAGGTACCTGAGTGTCCGTGCTTTCTTTTTCTAGAGGGTCTTTTGATACTGCAATTTGAGGAGTTGGTCTATTAATGGCAACTCATTTTTCCTTCTTCTTCGCAGATATCATTATGGAAGCAACTGATTTTTTTTTTTTTTTTTACAACTTGCATTTCTTGATCTTCTTCATTGTTGGCTCAACTCCTTAGCTGAGGTTTAGGGTTTTACCCATGGCGAACAGGATTGAAGGGTTGATTTTTCTAGTTTTGAAGAGGGAACGAAGGCCAGAGGAAAAAGAAAAGTGCAAAGGCAAATGACAGCTTTTTTTAATTTTTGAAATGAAAAGAAGATTCAAATAGATTTGAATTCTTTCTGGGGTTTACGAGGTTTGAAGAGTATAAGTACAATTTAATTGAGAAAGGTGATTTTTGAAAATAAGTAATGATAAAGAGTGTTGCGGCTGAAAAAAAAAAAAAAAAAGGTGCGAACGTTTAGAGCTTAGAAATTTTGAACGTTTGGACACATATTGTCCATCCGATTTCCCTGTCCAAAAAGTGTGTCACACGTAGTCAAATGATACTGTGACTTTTGCTTTAAATTATAGTCCAAGTACTACATCTAATATCTCCATCCAAAATAAGAAGATCTTCAAAAATTCTGCAAGAATAAACAACCAATCTCTAGCAAAATCGTTAGTTGTATAATCTTGTAATTTCTAAACCTCTTCTCAGGTGATCGAATCATTCTTCAGCCAATGTTTTGGTGAATATATCATCTTATTTTGACTTTACAGTTGGGATTACCAATGATTTATTTTTTTGGATGGACACTTGTGTAGTTCCAATCCTTTGGCAGATTCCGATTAGTGTGCTCAACACTTCTTTACTCGCTATCTTCAACTTGTTGTTCTTCAAGTTCTTCTCCTTTGGCATGGTTGTCAAGTGATGGAGCTTCATGATGTTCAATGCCATTTTTCTTTGAGCTACCTACATCATTGCCATCTTTTTGTGCAAGAGATAAGGTTCAAGTAAATCTTAAAAAATCATCAACTATTACATAAATATACCGCATATCATCAAAACTAGTGGTCTTCATTAGTCCAAACAAATTCATATGAATGAGTTCAAAAGGCTTTGATGATGCAATAATTTTCTTAGGTTTAAAAGAAATTTTAATTTGATTTCCAAATTGGCAAGCATCACATAAATGGTTTTTGTCAAATATCATTTAGGTAGTCCTCTAACTAGCTCATTCGAGGATAATTTTACTTAGTAAATCAATAGAAATGTGGCCTAACCTTCTATACCAAGGGTAGCCAACATCATCATATATGAAAAAGCATTTTTCTTCATCAGTAGTAGGATCATCAAGATATAATACATAGACATTACCAACGCGGCTGGCAACAAAAATGATTTTATCAATGAGAGTGCATGAATCTTTTTCTAAAATAACCTTGCAACCGTTGTCGCATAAATGATTAATATTAAACAAGTTGTACTTCAATTCATCAATTAATAATACTTGATAATGATGGAGGATCCCTTACGAACACTACATATACGGAGTATTTTCCGTTTTTCTTATCTCCAAATGTGACACATTCATTATTTACAGCTTGAATGTTATCCGTTAGTGTTGTATTTCCTATCATGTGTCTTAAGCATCTGCTATCCAAGAATCACTTTGTAGAGCTCAATTCTTTGTATCTGATGTATCTATTCATGAGATGGAAGAATGGCTTTTGATACCCACATTTTCATGGGTCCATAGGGGTTAGTAATGGTTCCTTAAATTTTCCAAACTATTTTTGCATCGAATTCCACTTTCATCTTAACATGACACCTAGATGCTTTGTGTCCAAAATTTTCACAATGTAACAATTGTATGTCATATATGATGAAACAGCTTTTACAAAGTGAGATTTGCAATTTCCAGATTTGATTCCGTGCCAATAGCCTAGACTATTTCGGTTTCCAGCTATGTGTTGTGCATCAAGAAATTTTTCCAAATTATTTTTTCCATTTGTAAACTTTTCAATGCATGTAGTGAGATCATTGACTCTATTTTTTGTATCATCAAAATTGCTAACTATAATTTCAAGAGAATGAATTTTATCACATAAGCATTTATTTTCTAGAGACACATGATGGAAGAAAGTATGATAACATTCTTTTCAGCATTTGCACACATATGTGACTCAAGTGAGACTTTGTTTTCATTTAACAGCTTTGCATTATCATCTAACAAACAGTTAATTTTTATCTTGATTTCTTTATTTCTACTAGACAGCTTTTTTAGTTCATGGAACACGTCAAATAGCATTTCATTAGGATCGTCATGCTTTTCACAATTAGAATCATGCAAATTGGTTATCAAATCTGGAGAAGTAGAATTTACCTGATCCTCTATAGGCATGAAGCAAACATTTGCTTTTTCATTTTTAAAATCACAACTTTCTTCTGTCTCAGATTTACCTTGGTCCCAAGTTCTAGTCAATCATTTTCTTTTCTTCTTCTTGTGCTTTGCATCTCTTTCTTTTACATTTGGGCTATAAAAAATAAAATACTCTATACTCTTGCACTCATAGCATGGAGGTTTGAAGAATGAGGTTTGTCCTTTCTTTTTGACAAACTTCTTCCTTTTGCTAAAGTTTCCTTTTCTGAACATCTTTTTTATTTTTCCAGCTATTATAGCCAATTCTTCATTGTCCAGTTCAATACAATCATCATAATCAGTTTGATCACTGTTTGGCACTTCTTCAACTACCTTTAAGGTAGTTCCTTGTTTGCCTTGGTCATCATCATCATATTCTTGATACCTTTTAGGTTTCATTTCATGAATTAAGAGAGAGCCAATTAGCTCTTTAGTAGGTAAGTTGTTCAGATTTTTCGATTCTCCTATAACCAAGGTTTTTGGCTACCAATTTTTTAGCAGAGAATCAAGCAATTTTCTAGTTTTTCTCCAAGGGAATAAGTTTTCCCATATACTTTTAGACAATTCATAATTTTTATAAATCGAGTGAACATATCGATTATGTTTTCATATGGCTTCATAGACAACAATTCATAATCTCAAACCAACATTCCTAGCTTTGATTATATTACTTGATTTGTCCCCTCATGGGTGACCTCAAGTAATCTCCACATGCCATGGACTCAATTATAACCACTTACTCTGTTATATTCAGTGGCATCAAGGGCACAACATAGAATGTTCATAGCTTGAAAATTTAATGTCATTTTGGCATTGTCTTCAGCATCATATTCGTCACTTTGTTTGGGAACCATTCGATCTTCAATATTTTTCGAAGGAACATATAGCCCTTTTTCAATCAAATTCCATAGCTCAAAATTAATTGAGCATACATAGATCATCATGTGATTTTTCCAGAATTTGTAATTTTTTCCACTAAATAAAGGTGGTCTATTTGTTGAGGATCGTTCCATATATGGCAGAAATGTTGTGTTTGCCATCTGGATCTTTCCTATAAGGCTGTTAAACCAAAGATAATGTAGATTAATGCTTTGATACCAATTGATAAACCTTAGATGGGGGTGAATAATGTTTATGGAATACAAATGGAATTTAAAAGAAAAAAAAAATCTTTGATGTCTTTTTGATAAAGGCCAATGATAAGGCCTAAATTAGTCAAATTTTTTCTAGTTATTTGAGGTTATTTTATGATACATTTTATAAAATAACTAGTCATATTCCTTTGTATTTGATATTTCCTGTATAAAAATGTTTTTCTATAATTTTATGCAAAAATAAGGAAAATTTTGAGCTAATTGTGTGATTTTCCAGAACAAAGGTGGCGACAGCCCGAGAAGGACAGCCGGCACCGATCAGCCACTGGAAGAGCAAAGAAAAAGCAAAGAAAAACAAAGGAACAAAGAAATGAATTGCAACAGGAACATGCAAAGAAAAAGTCAGCAATGTCAAATAATTTCGGTGGCTTGAAATCAGCTCAATCGAGCCAATGCAAAACAGTAGCAACTAAACAAAACAAAGCAAAAATTCGGTGGGGCCAAGGCCACAAGAAAAGTTAACAAAAGTAGCTCTACAAAGGATGAAGGGAAATCAAAAGAAGAAAAGTCAACAAAAGTAGCTCTACAAAGGACGAAGGGAAGTCAAAAGAGAAAAGTAATTTTTGGTGGAATTTAATGGGTTGCAGCTCAATTGAGCCGAGGCAAGGGAAATGGCTTAATTGAGCAGACACAATGTAGGAGAAAGAAAAGGGAAGCAGCTCGGTCAGCAATGCAAGAAGACAAAGTCGGCAGCAAGTTTCGGTGGCTGAGCATGAGAAGGTAAACGGCTCAATTGAGCTAACAACAAGGCAAAAACAGAAGAAGCAATTCGGATGGCGGCTCAAATCGAGCCGACACTACAACATCAGAATTTTGGCGATTTTAACAGTTCTAATTCAACATCAGCCACAGCACTACATGACAAAACAAAATCAAAAGTCCGAATTGAAATTCAATTTCACAAAAGTCAATGAAGGTGGAATTCATTAATTTTTCTTATGTTTTTATTTTAGCAATTTCTAATCCTTTTTTGTTTTGGATTATTTTTAGGTAATTACTTCTTCTTTACTTATGACTCTTTTAGGAACTTTGTGAGCCTATAAATAAAGGCCAATTTACCCTAAGAAAATGGAGGGTGCACAATGTAGTGATTTAGATTTATTTTAAAGTGCATCACCAATATTTTTCGGAAATAAATAATTAAATGAGGGTTGTGCAAGGTCTTCAAAGGAAGAAGAATGAGGCTTGTCTATGAGTGCTTTCTTTTACTTTGTTTTCTTTTTCTTGAATAATTATGTATTAATTATTTTATTGTAATTTGACATTGTTTTAGATATTCATAATTTTTAGACTTATTTGATCTTTTGATTAATTGATTATTCTTCTTGGTATTTAATTACTTAGGCGTATTACTAGATTAATTGATTGCTTCTTTTCATTAGCTTGCTAGACCAAAGAGGTTGATATTGATTGCAATTGATTAATTTCATATTTATTGGCTATTGACTCGCTAGTCCAAAGAGGTTAATTGCTGATGATTGAGTAATTAAAGATTAATTGATGTTTGCTAGACCAAGGATTCATTGATTAATTTCATGTTTTAAATTTGCCAGACCAAGAAAATTTAATTAAGGATTGTGTTTAATGCATCTTGTGGATGAATTAGTTGAGACAGACCAAGTGATGCTAATTTATCTTAATCCTTCATGGTGCCAAGAGAATGATTAGTTATGATAATGGTTAGATACTTTAAGATCATGTTTGTCTAAACAATGGTTTGAGTTACATTCTTCTCCATCCTTGACATGTATATATTTTTATTTTTATTTTCTTTTGTTTGATTTTATTTCTTTTTTACTTTATCAAGTCGGTTAAACAATGAAAGAAAATGGATTAATGTCTACTTGTTCCTTGAGGATCGACACTCGTTTGAACCCTATACTCGATTAATGATGAGTACGCTTGCTCATATGTGTAGTTTAGATTTAATGTTTTAATTTAATCTTCATTGGGAATGTGCTTATTTTTAATATGATTTTTATACCCATATCCATACACATTAGCCAAATAGAGTGTGAGTTAAAAAATGTAAACTTGCTCGGCAGCATTAACAATGCAGTCAGGGATCTTTGAGATAGCATTGAATGATGAGGAGATGATCTGTATTTAAGATGGGCAGTTGAGATATCAAAGATAGACTTTCTATAGAACATAAGTGTCTTTAAACTAGATCAATAATTACAGAGATAGAGATTGAGCTCTTTGATCTAATGACCAGAGAAAATGCAACGACAATAGAGCAGATAAAATGCAAAATAAAAGACCCAAGGATATATAGTAGTTTGATCCTCAAATGATCTACATCTACTATCTTAAGCATATACTTAAGGATTTCAACACAACTACTAAAATTTTTTTCCCAAATTAATTGTGCAAGGTGACACCAATCTTACACAAGAGGATCACCATACTTGGTTTTACACCCAACCTCTTAAAAACACAAATAAATGCTTACCCTAACTGGGTTTTACTTCTTTAACCTTGATACACAATAATTCATGGCTTATCCAAATCGGGTTTTGCACCATTACCTTGATACATTCACCAAACAAGGCTCACCCCAACTGAGTTTTACACTACAACCTTGTTATACAACAAATCATAGAAAGAAATGTAGAAATAGCTCACAGACTTGAGCATATATGCAAATAGATGAGCACCAACACCTTTTGCCTTTTGAAGTAATTTGATTTCACTTTGAAGCATAGTAAAAAGGGAGATTTTATGATAGCACAAAAATCTTCTTTAAAATTGAGTTTTCAAAGCTTTTATAGAAGCAAAAAAGTAAGACACAAACGGCTATTTTTTCGCTGATAGATTTTTCAAAGCTTTGAACTCAAGGATTGGATGAGGGTGTGTCCAAAAGTGAGTCAAAAATGGCACTTTTCTAGGCAAAAATATTTTGACCCTATTTACAGAGTTTTTGACGAAGCTTTTGGATGCAGAGACATCCAAACTATTCAATCCAAAATTCTGAAGACTTAATACTTTGAAATCTTTTTGTTTGTGTTCTTCAAGGTAGAAATAATTATAATTGAAAGTAAGAAAGCATAGGAACTTACATAATATACCTTAACAAACGATTCCTAGTCTATAATTCTTCTCAAGAGCTTCTTAGTATGCAATCTCTTAAGCTTGTCCTATACTTTGTCACCCATTCTTAGATTTCGTTGCTCAAGAGTTGCTTAGCAATGCCATTTGTATGTCTCAGAGGAATTAAGGTCGAATATGTCCTATCATATATAGATCACACAAGTTAGTCCTCATCTATGTTTCTCATAAGTCAAAACACAGGAGAATGTCCTTTGAGCTAACAGTACGCAAGCCCAAATAAATAATTATTGGACTCCTATAATAATTTCTTCCAATATTAATTTCACTCAACAAGCTCATATAGTGAATAAAATTTACTAAGATTACTTGAGCTACTTTGGGAACCAAAAGACATATTATTATTGGCTACTAAAATGATCAAAATACCCTTGCTAACAAATAGTCGTATTTTATTATTTTAAAATAATTACACAAGTTAGTCCTCATCAATGTTTGTCATAAGTCAAAACACACGAGAATGCCATTTGAGCTAAAAGTATTCAAGCCCAAATAAATAATTATTGGACTCCTATAATAATTTCTTCCAATATTAATTTCACCCAACAAGCTCATATAGTGAATAAAATTTACTAAAATTACTTGAGCTACTTTGGGAACTAAAAGACATATTATTCTTGGCTACTAAAATTATAAAAAATACCATTGCTAACAAATTGTCGCATTTTATTATTTTAAATATTCCATCTATTACTATATGAAAATATTGACCCCAAGAATAATATTAAAAGCATAATGTCCTCGACCTAGAGGTGTAATAATGAAAATACCCCTCTACGTAACACCCATCTGTGAGATATGAAAAATTATACTAACATATTTCTCAATGACATTTATCATTTTTTCATAAATAGTTTGATAATCCATGACTTCCAGTATGCACCAACTTAGTTTTAGGAGCTACCCAAAAGCATACATACTAAGTCACGTTTCCCAAAGCCTTGGTTTATTTAGATTTTCCTAGACTCTCAAAAGGGAATGATATCTTCACTAAATGAAGTGTAGAAATTATATTGCATAAGTCCGTCTTAATTAATTAGAGGCATTACCCAATATACAAGGTTATTGGCCTTGCGTTAAAACCTTACCCATCATACATCAAAGTACACAAGTCCAGCTTTACCAGGCCACCAACTTATACTAAAGTCTAAAGGTACTCATCTACGCAGTAGCAATAATAAACTAATCTTTTTTTAATATAGTAATTTTATATTGATTATTATCATATGGCGCAATTCTACATATACTAAATACACTTACACTATTAGTATTAGAGGACTTCTCACAGGTTGAAGGAAAACCATTACCTATTTAGAAGCTATAGTGTAATGATTTAAACCTTGACAAAGTGCTTAACTTCATCAATTGACCAAGAACATTTTTTTGTTGTATGCTAGTACCTTATGATCTACACCTTTCTGTAAAAGCACGACCCAATCATATAGATCACTTACTAACATACTTAGACCTTAATGTGCAAATATATGTAAATAAATAGACATTAATGAATAAAATATTTTATAAATTCTCAAAATATAGAAATACAAGATCCATTTTGGGAATACATTCTAATAATCTCCCATTTGCACTAAACGAACTATAACAGTCCATATATGCCTACCCCTATAACGTCTAGATATCAACTGAACACCTTCTCTATCAAAGGCTCAGTAAAAGAATCTATTAGATTATTTGAAGAGGAAATCTGGTCAACCACTATCTCCCATTTCTAATTGAACTCTCGGATCAAGTGATACTTTCTCTCAATGTGCTTGACATTTTTATGGTACCTTGGATTGCAACATAGCTTTAAAATTATCACAATATACAATAATTAGCTTATCCATTTGTAGCATAACTCCAAGTTCTATGAGGAAGTTCCGAAGCTAAACTGCTTCTTCTGAAGCTACCACATACTCTGCTTCTATAGTGGAATCAGCAATATAAGATTGTTTAACACTCCTCTATGAAATTGCCTTTCTAGACAAAGTGAAAACATATCTACTAATGAATTTTCTTTTATCTTTATCTGTCTAGAAGTCTGAGTTAGTAGAAGCATTAGGAATTAATCATTAGCGCTGTAAACAAGCATATAATTTCTAGTTCCCTTTAGGTACTTAAGTATATGCTTTATAGTTTGCCAATATTCTTCCCCTAAATTTAACTGATACCTACTAACCATGTCTACTGCAAAATAGATATCTGCCCTTGTACAAAACATGGTATACATGAGACTTTCCACTGTCGAGGCATAGGAAATTATTTTCATCCTTTCCATTTCTTCTTGTGTCTTAAGATACTATTTAGAAGACAAGGTTAATCCGTACCTAAAGGGTATGATTGCCCCTTTACACTGATCCATGCTAAACCTAGACAATATCTTGTTAATGTAAGTAGATTGAGATAAGCCTAACATTCTTTGCTTCCTATCTCTAAAAAGCTTTATACCAAGAATGTAACTAACTTCTCCCATATCTTTCATGCTAAATTAACTTGATATCCAAATCTTTATAGATGACAATGTACTTACATCATTTTCAATGAGTAAAATATTATCTACATAAAGTACCATAAAAGAAACATTGTTACCATCTGCCTTCCTATAAATGCATGGTTCATCCACATTTTGTATTGTCTCATCAAAACATATGTTCCGTGCATGTGATGTTTTTTTAAGTCCACAAATGGACTTCTAAAGCTTACAGACTATATGTTCTTGGCATTTCACAATAAAGCCTTTAGGATAGGTCATATAGATGTTTTCACTAAGATAGCTATTAAGAAAAGTTGTCTTGACATCCATCTGTCATATTTCATAGTTATAATAACATGCGATGGACAAGAGAATATGAATGGACTTAAGCATGTCAATGGGTGAAAAAGTATCCTAATAATTGATCCCTTTTCTTTGAGTATAACCTTTTGCAACCAACCTTGTTTTATAGGTTTTAACCTTTCCATTTGCACCTCTTCCTCTTGTATGCCCACTTATACCCTATAGGTTGAATTCTTTCAGGTGCAGTGACAATATGCCAAACTTGATTCAGATAAATAGACTCAATCTTGGCATCAATTACTATTTGCTATTTATCTGCTTCAACATCAGCAATGGCTTCAATGTATCCGGTGTGATCTTATTATTCCTGATGGTCGAGAACCACCTCAAAGGCTTCTTCAGTCCATCTTTTAGGAACCCTGGATATCCTACCACTACAACATGGCTCTATTTATATATGAATATCTAGTTCTACATCTTTAAGCTCCTCAATTGGGGTACTAAAAGTTGACGTGTCGTTCAACTTCTCTTCTAATTCCACCTTAATCGAAATCTTAGTGGACACACTTTGTTCATCTTCTGAGTATCTGGCATGAGTACTAACAAGTATTGATATGGCCTAAATTAGTCATATAATTCTTAGTTATTTGAGGTTATTCTGTGATACATTTTGTTCAATAACCAGTCATATTCCTTCGTATTGGAGATTTTAATCTTAGAAAGGTATTTTGTGCTTTATTTTAGATTTTAAGGGTAAAATAAGATAAAAACATTGTACAATAGAATAGAGGCGGTGCTGACCAGGACAGAGGAACCGGCGCCGACCAAGTGTTGCTAGCATGCACTTCGAGGCAACAAAAAATTAGTCAAACGAAGCAGAACAGTCCCAAACCGATGCCTGCTTCACTCTGGAAAGAAGGTTGTGGAAATCAAGAAAAAAATTGGCGAACGAAAGGAGAAACAGATTGCAACTGGCACTGGCTAGGAGGCCAGAAGCGGCGCTGGTTGTACCCTGATGCCGAGGCGGTGCCTCGATTTTCATGCGCTTTTTGGTAATTTGTAAAGTTTTAGTATTTTACTACTTCTATTCGGCTAGAAACCCTAGAGGAACGAAATTAGGCACTTCTAAAGCTAATAAATAAAGGAAAAACAAAAGAAAAATGGGAGAATTTGCAGATCATAACATAAAATCACTCAAATCAAGGAGGGTTCTGTAAGAGAGTCTTCAAAGGACGAAGAAGAAGGCTTGTCTATGAGTGCTTTCTTTTACTTTGTTTTCTATTTTTTGAATAATAATGTATTAATTGTTTTATTGTAATTTGACATTATTTTTTGTATTCATGATTTTTAAAGTTACTTTGATCTTTTCATTAATTGATTATTATTCTTGGTATTTAATTACTTGTTTTTATTACGAGATTAGTTAGTTGTTTCTTTCCATTAACTTGCTTGCCCAAAGGGGTTGATGGTGGTTTCAATTCATTGATTTCATATTTGTTGTCTCTTAACATACTTGACCATAAGGGTTAATTGATAAGAACTGGGTAATTAAAGATTAATCAATGTTTGCCAGGCCAAGGACTCATTGGTTAGTTCATGTTTTAAATTTGTCAGACCAAGGAAATTTAATTAAGGATTGTGTTTAATGCATCTTTTAGGTGAATTAGTTGATACTGGCCAAGTGATGCTAATTTATCTAGAAGATAGTGATTTCATGGATTGACTAATGAAGTAAATCTATCTTGATCCTTCATGATGCCAAGATAATAAGTAGTAATGATAATGATTGGGTACTTTAAGGTCACGTTTATCAAAATAATAGTTTGAGTTACATAATTCTCCATCCTTGACATGTATATATTCTTTTATTTTCTTTTCTTTTATTTTTTTGTATTTCTTTTTCACCTTGTTGAGTCAGTTAAACAATAAAAGAAAAGGGATTAATGCATACTTGTTCTTTGAGGATCGACACTCGTTTGAACCCTATGCTATGTTAATGATGAGTACGCTTGCTCATATGTGTAATTTGAGGTTAACATTTTAATTTAACATGATTGGGAATGTGTTTATTTTTATATGAATTTTATACCAAAATCCAAACACATCAAGTTTTTAGTGCCGTTGCCGGGGATTATCCCTAAGAAACTTGATGCACAAAGTAATTGCAATCCCCGATTGCTCATATTCCATCTTTCCTTTCTTTCACCGGTTGTTTGGGTCTATTTTTCCGGTTTTAATAGAACCAATTGAGTCTATCCTATTTTAATAAGCCTATATGTGCTCCGTTTGAGCTTGTGTTTTTGTTTTATTTAGGGTTGTATTTTTATATGTCTACGCATCAAGTTTTTAGCATCGTTACCAGGGATTAGGATATTTTTCTATTTCATCATAGAGGTATTTTTGAAAAACTTAATTTGACATCAAGCTTTTGGCGCCGTTGCTAGGGAACCATATCATGAAAACTTGGATTTTGTTGATTGAACGATGTGAATATGTAAATATGCACATATGTACATATGTAAATTTGTACAATTGTTCTTTTTGCAAAAAGATGCCATATTTTGTTGTTTGTATAATTGTATTTTAATTTCACTATATGTTGTAAATATGTAAATAGGTAGATACATGTTCATAATACGTAACTTGTCTGTGTATGTTTGTATATATTGTACATTTAGTTATTTAATTTTACTAACCTCATGTTAATGTGGAATATGTATAATCTTTGTATTTTGAATTAGATGATTTGTACGTCTATAATTTTAAGTCAATACTAACTCTTCTTATTTTCAGGTTTAGACTTTTGCTAATACGATATTTTAGACGGACTATTTTATTTTATTATTTATTTATTTATTTACAATTTTTAACATTTAATTTATGAATTTGTGGTCATGCATTCAATTCGGATAGTTTTTTTTTTTTTAAAGGTATTGATAAAATTACAAGCTCACAGCAATATTTTTAGTGGGACATCATTAGAAGTAATAGTGAAATCTTTTGTGGCCAATACAAATTCATCTGTTCAGTGGCATGAAGAAGCTTTCCAACGATTGTGTGATCAAAGGAAACAATTACTTAAGATTGTTGAGGAGACTCATGAGTTCATGCCAGCCCATACACTTGAACCAGAGAATCTCCAAAGAGATGAGAGATGCTATGATGGATAATTATCCAATGTGAGAAGTGAGGTATTCAGTTCTTCTCTCTGTGCTAATAATCCTAATATCTCTTTGTCACATGATTACTTTATGTTCTGTGAGGAACTTTCAGAGCCAAACTGCTTTCTTGGATGCCTCTGAACCTACCACATACTCAGCTTGTATGGTTAATCTAGCAATATAAGACTGCTTAACATAACACCCCATAACATATGTACCCCAAAAGGGGCAGGGATGTTGCCCCATCCTTAGGACAAAAAGGTCTTTATAATTAGGTAATAAAAAGATAGAATAAATAATCTAAGCTTAAAATTTATTACAACGCAAAACAATACTTGCACAAGTCATAAAATAATTAAATAATAACTAAAATCTCTCAAGAAATGAATCCAATCAAATGAATATTTAAAACTCCAAGCAACACAAAGAAATTCAACAATCAAAGAAGCATCGACCTAAAAACATGACATAAATGGGTCATAAGAAATATTTTCCAATAAGTCATGTGTGTGCTCATGATAATTTAAGTAAACTTTCATGTATGTAAATTTTAAACAAGTTAAAATGAAAAGTTTACAAGTCCCGAAATTCATATGTAAACATTAAGTGGTATTTTATCAGTATTTACAAAATAAAAGTGTTCAAATTGTAAAGAAATAAACCACTCCAATAAAGTTGACTATGAAACCCTGCATCATTACCGCATATTATGAAACTCTGCACCATAGTACAAGGGAGTGATCGGCCCACTGGGTAAGATACTTCTCCATCTTTACACCCAGACTTATTGATTCTCCATTCTGGAAAAGAAACAATTCACACAGACTAAAATTGCTAGCACGGGCTGGCCTGACTAGCTAAAACTATCACCTTGTCCGAAAAGAGTTTATCCCTCTATAGAGGCCTCTACCACAAGACTTATCCTAGCTTTCCAAAGTTAACTCTAATCAGCCTACCATCAGTGAGTACTCAACATTACGTTTGTCCCATTTGGGAGAAATTCAACAAGGTGTGTTACCTGAAAATTGCAATTATGGTTCCAAATAGTCTAAGATTAAAATCTAGCTTAAGAAAAATTTAGTATTTTTCTTAGAAAAACCTTTGCTTGCTTAAAACCATTTTGTTTTAATAGAAGGTGAAAAATATCCATAATTGCAACCCAAAAAGTAACTTTTTAGTAAACATCACATTTGACTTGCAAGAGCAATTTAGCTTAGCAAACAGTTTTATGCAAGGACTTACTTGATCTCTTGATCTCATGGATAAAATAATCTTCCAAGTTTTGTTCAAGGTAACCTAACCCTGTCTGGGGTAAACACAGGGTATATATCTTTATTGGTGCACAACTAAACAACAAAACTGTATGGATACAAATAACTCCCAACTCTAAATACTAATGTCCATCTAAATGACTCTAACATTAACAACACTTAAATAATAACAACAATTTATTGATATAAAAATATTTCTAGAGTTTAATATTATTATTAGTATAAAAATAACTTGCTATAATGATATCATAAGTAAGTGGCCAAAGTAATAAGTATAACAAAAATAATAATACTGTCAAAAGCATTAATAGGTGTTTTAATAATTTTATAGATAGTAATAATATTTCTAAAAGGGTAATGACAATACTAATACTAATATTATTATTTTTTAAAGTAATAATGTTAAATAATAATATTGAAAATAATATTATTAAAAATAGCATTGCTAATAACAATAATAATAGTACTAATGACACAAGTAATAATAAAAAAAATATCATTAAAAATAATAGTGTTAATAATAGTAGTACTAACAAAATGATGATAACAATTTAGGTATCAAAAGTAATAATAATATTGCTATTAATAATTAAAAGTAGTAATAACTTTGTTATTAATAAATAAAGTAGCAATCATACAAGTAGAAGTAATAATACTATTTAACACAGCAAAAATAGCATTCATAATAGCAATAATAATTATTGACGCTATTGTCAATAATATTAAAGTAATAGCAATAACAACATTAATCTCCAACATTAACCATATCATCACATGCTTTAATGGCATATAGAGCCCATTCTTATATCCTGTAGCAAAAATGTCATAATCCCACATTAAAAATTAAGATCCAAATATAATTCATAAAGCAGTCCTAAAGCATGTCTCAACTGTCATATTATAAAATCACCCATATTATATAAATATGCATATATCTTTCCCAACACCATTAGATCATCAACTATCACATTAACACTTCTACAAGTCATCTTCCTATTATACATAAGATCAATAGTAAATGAGCGAGTTCAGATCAAAATACTTGTTTGATGATCGATTTAAGTTGAAGATGTTGATTTGATAATCGAGGTGTCTTGAATACCTTGGCGAGTTCTTTAAGAGACTAATGGTTGAAGAGATCCGTCCATGGCAACCAATAAATTCGGCCAAGGGAGAGAGTTGAGAAAAAAATAAGAAGAAGAAGAAAAGAAAGTAAAGAAAGAAAAGGTGAGATGATATTTGGACTTGATTCTACCATTTGGGTTCTTCTTGACTTGGAAATAAAAATGCTTGTTTAATCCGAGTAAAGGAAGGACTTTGGTTGATTTGGTATTATAAGATATGTTAAAGGAGAAAATAGGTTGTGCTCTAGTGCATTTGAAGGTTTTAGGCTAGTTTAGGGTGATTAGAAATGACTAAAGGGTTGAAGAAAAGTAGTGTTTGCTCTAGGTATTCTTGAAAGAACACAAGAGAAAATTGAAGAAAGGTGGGAGTGTGTTCTTGGTATGAGATTGGCCGAATGTCCTAGCTTGGGGTAATGATTCGGTTTTACTAGGGAGAGAGAGAATCTAGAAATTATTTAAGTTTTGAATTTGAGAAATGATTGAGGAATTGGTGGAAGTTTTTGAGGTAGAAGATTGCTATTGTGTTTTATCCTTAAAGGTTTCTAGCTCTTCAATGGAGGCTCACTTGGTATGCCTATGTTATAGAAGAAAA
The DNA here is from genome assembly GCA_026120185.1 of Voacanga thouarsii. NCBI lineage: Eukaryota > Viridiplantae > Streptophyta > Magnoliopsida > Gentianales > Apocynaceae > Voacanga > Voacanga thouarsii. The sequence goes on along the minus strand of JANUWF010001341.1, from coordinate 730,882 downwards.
TAAAGAATGCTCTAGCCTTTAGAGCTGGCCGAAATTCTTGATGCAAGTGTGTAGAAATTCTAGTTTTGTTGATGGAGTTGGTTGCTTGATTGGTGAGTGTTTAATGGAGAGCAATGTAAGGAATTTGATTTTCAAACTAAAAATGTTTTGAATGGAGTAAAGTTAGGAGAGGTTTGAGTGCTTTAAGGGAGTTTTGGTGGCTATGGTTGGTAAAGGTAGAAAATATGTTCAGCATTGGTTCATAGTGTGGCTGAAAATGAGAGTGAGGTAGAAAGGAAAAATGGATTTTCATTCGTTTAGCAAGGCTGGAACAATTCTGGTAATTTAGCTTGAAGAAATGATAAAATGTTGGAAAGTTCTTAGCAAAAATTCAAAGTATTTTCAATAGATTTTGCAGCTTCGTAGTAGGAGTATTTCAAGGTCCTTTAATGGTGATTTTCCAGCCATCTTCTTGTTGAAGAAGAGGAACAATTGAAGAACTAGTCCATGGTGTTGAATGCTCAAGAATTTCTTAGCTAAATAACTTCCTTGCTTGCTGGAATTTTTTTTGTTTTGAAAGAGCTAAAGGTGTTTCGAAATTCACCAAGATTTCCAGCTTTTGTCCCTAATAATGATTGCTTGTTTTGCAAATGAAGAAATGGTACGAAGGCTCCCATGTTTTGAAAATTTAGCTAGGGAGATGAACCACAATATTTTCCAACCTTTCACTATAACAAGAATAACCAAAAATGAAGTTCTTTAGGAAAGCAGTTTGGTGATTTAATCTTGGAAGATAAAACATTCTTTTTAGCTCTCCTATGTTTCGGCCAAGAGGCTTCCAAAAGTTGGAATTTTATTTAAATTCCAAGGCCATAATAATTTAGAACATTTTACAAAAAAAAAAATATCATGAAATAAAATATTTTCAAATTCAAATATGTTAAGACAAGGATTGCTAAAATAATGGAGGATAAAACTTCTCTAGATTTTCTTTAGGATAAGATCACATTGTTAGAAAATTACTAATGTGTCTCCTCAAGTCAACATTCCTAAATTCATGGAATGCAAGAAATAAAATTCAAATAGTAGTTAGGTAATTAAAAATAATACTTAGTTAATGGGATTTGAACTCAAGACTTTCGGAATTAATCACAAAGCTCTAATTACTTAGCCGCATAAATTCTTTTTTTTTTCCAACTTAATTCTCCTTTCTAAACCCTAAGCTTCTCATTCTCTCATCTCTAAGCAAAATTTTCTAATTACCCCCAATACTAATCAAACATAAATAAATCATATAGTCCACCTATAATAACTCTAAAATACACAAATTCATCCAGAAAATATTTTATCATGCAATATGTCATAAAATGCAATCCATCCTTCTAATTCTAGGAAAGGTTTAGCTCGAGTTTTATATCCTCCCCTCCTTAGAAGAATTTCGTTCTAAAATTCATTGTGTACCTTTACATCAAGTTAGGATGTTTTCATTTCATCCATTCCTCCGCTTCCCAAGTGGCATCTTATGTGTTGGCGTACAGAACTTCAAATTAGAACCCATAGATTCTAGGAACTTTGCCCAAAATCGCAATATAGACCTCGTGTCTCTGTCAGAAATGATACTTGAGGGTACTCTATATAACTTTACTATTTCTCGTACATATGTCCGAGCTATTTTTCCATAAAGTCCTTTACACTTATAGGGATAAAAGTGCGCTATCTTTGTTAGTCGATTAACATCTACTCAAAAGGCATGCTTTTGGGTCTTTAACAGAGGCAAGCCAGTGACGAAGTCCATCGTTGCCACCTCCCATTTCCATTTTGGCATTGGCAATGGTTGCAATTATCTAGCTGACTTCTTGTGTATCGTGATACTCCCATAACACCTACACCTATGGTATCTGCTTATTCCAAAGAGTCTTCATGCTTTAATTTAGAATCTTAAACGGTTTCTCCATATAACTCAAATCAGGTTGCAATAGCAAAGGCTCATCGTTAAAGCGTGTTTCGAATCAAGATCATACATCTTCAGCTGAGATATATAGAACACATTTTGTAATCTCATCAAAATGTCGAGTAAATCCAATGTATAGGTGACAGTTAAAACATTCTCCTCATATCATTCACGTAACTCTTCTATCGACTGTAAGTTGCATTTAGTATTTCTCTTGTTACTTTTACCTTATATGCCATTTATTGAACACAAACTTTACCAGATTTGATAATCTACCTATCTTCTATTCATCCCTACTATAATGGTACTTGACATGTCTGGCTTTGCAACGCTTCGTATAGGCCAAACTAATAGAAGACCAGTAATTGTTATTGTTGGCCTACTTGAATGAGGTACGCATTCAATCTATTTATCAACAAAGTCTAGTATGCATGTCCTTCAGTATCTGAATAAGTCTCTCCAACTAGCCATCAATTTTGACGATATAGAACCTCCAAGTTGATCCTATTATCTCTTGGAACTTAGTTTAAAGTCTTGTAGTGAACCTAGGATCCTAATTGGATACAATACTTGATGACATCTCATACAGACTCTACCTTGGCTAGGCCTATCTCAAAACCGTCCTCAATTACCTCTAATTCCATACATAGAGCTATGCTCAACTAAAATTTTATGTACTAAACTTAACGAAAATTTATGCTACCTCTACTTTCTAACACCAATTTCAACTGTTCTATGGCCTTAATATTATTCAAAATACATCAGTTATTGTGTAAAAAGTCACAATATAATTATCAAAGCAGGATTGAAATCCTATACATCTACTCCATACGTATTAGAGCCTTTGTCAATTAGTATGACATTACCACCCATCCTTAGTACCTATCCCTAATGTTAGCTGCAACCTCAAGTATATCCTTTTCTCAAATTTACACTTAATCATATCTTGATCTCAAGTCTAACTTAAGAGTAACCATTTATATTCTTGATGACCAAACTATTCAATATTCTCTGGTCTATACATAGCTTTAAAATTCTATCCTTCTGTTACACCTTTACTACTGGGTCCCATAGGCTACAACAGTAAGCTAGATATCCTTAGTATTCCTTCAATAATAGTTTATGAACCTTCATTCCTAATAGTATGCACCACACTTCCTTCACCTTACCTCTTCTAAAATTTAATCATAGCCATCTGATCCACAAAAATGCATTATCTATCTCTATAACCAATTTAACTCCTTGCTTTGATAATCATTCTATATCTAATATGCTACCATAATTCTCAAAAGAAAAATGAGTGAGATTCTCAATAAATTTTACTTTTCCTGCCAAAATTTCATCTCTCAGATCAAACCTATAGGTCCTTACTTCCTTGCATGATGAAGAATGCTTAACCAATTAATAAGAATATCTATAACTATTCATAGTTGATGGATTCGACTCTTATAGCCTAGCTTATCACTACTCAAACAAATAGTACACTACACAATAAATATTGGCAATGAAAAATAAATATCAATGAGCATATTCTTTCAGGAGAAATAAAGAATTAACCTGACAACACAGTTGCATCCGATCTCACGTCTTCTCTACTCAACCACCTTGTTTATCACTTATGGCTTTAACTTATTACCTCTAATAACTACATTTTCTCAGCTGATTGAATTCACTGGTATGGTCTTATACGGACCTATTCCAATGTCACCTTAGTAGATCTCTCAGGTTTTGTCTCTTATTCTTCTTCGTGCTTGTCTTCCATATCTGGCTACGAGTGCTTTGCTGGCTCATATTTAGGTGTTGAAGATTTTCTATCGTGACCAGTTCTGCCTCTTACTGTAATTTTACATCTAGGTGCCATCTTTAGTCATCATCACTATAATTATAGATCGACAAATCCATACATATGCATGCAAACATATAGTGCAAAGATAACATATATAAAGTCTTTTCACTTGTTAAACATATGAGAGTATTTTTTTATTTTTTTTCAGAAAAGTGAAATATACAAAAGTTTTATTCCAAATAAATCATACTATAACACAAAGAAACTGGATATCATAAACGATAACTCTATAGGAATCAGATACTCATGAGCAAGAAAGTAAATAAGGTGATGAACTGAATAAAGGATTCCGTAATCAATAAATTGCTACTAAGTCTTCTCGTTGCTCTAGTCATCACTCGAGTAGTAGGAAGTAGATTCTTCGAGCCATCCTCCTCAACTTTTCCAGAAGTCTAATCCCAATCCAAACCTAACTATACTACCATCACTTCCATTCTTCCTAAGACTCTTCTCCACCTTCCCTTTATCTTTTACCTTTAAGACTGACTCCCCAAGTGCTTTTATATCCGAGGTGAGTCTATCCTTCTAACTGGGTCCCTCATCACCGGACTCTTCAAAGTCAAAGCTAAAATGAGTAATGTCAAACTCTCTAATTGATGGAGTCCAAGAAGGTACAACAGCCTCCTTCTACTCCTCATCAGACTTTTCCATCCCCCCTTCTACTTCAAGTCAATATCATCATTCTCTTCTCCTTTCTCATTGTCAGCATCACTCGGTTCCTTACCTCCCTCATCATCAGCATCACTTATCTCCTCTCCTCCCTCACCAGATAAGTCAAGATTCTGAGCTTCCTCCTCAACCTCACTATCTGAGACTAAATCAACCACTGGTATGAGAGGGTCCACAATCTACAGATCCTCAACACCTCTCTCCTATTCGAGTAACTCTAGTTCAGCAATCTCAACCTCTATCTTCTCTTCCTTACAATCATAAGGTATAATAGGGTTGGAAACCTCAATCTCCATCTTACAACCATTGCTCTTTAACTCAAACTAATCTGACCTAGGTTCGAGTTCCATGTCTGAGAAGAATAGGTCTACTACAGAAATTGGAACAAGTGATCTACCACACATGAAAAGCCAATCTCGAGTCATGAACGTGAATATTCTAACCATCCTACAAATAAAACACACAAATTAGTATTGGAGATTATAAAACTTAATGTAATAAATCTAAATATTGTCAATAGCTACCTAAACCTAGACTCTGATACCATTTGTAATACCCACTACCAATGTGCCCCAAAAAGGGTGGGAATGCTGCCCTGTTCTTAGGATAAGGATTCTTTATAACTAGGTAATAAAAAGATAGAAGAAATAATCTAAGCTTAAACTTATTATAACCCAAAATAATACTTGCACAAGTCTCAAAATAATTAAATAATAACTAAAATCTCTCAAGAAACAAATACAGTCAAATGAATCTTCAAAACTCAAGGCAACACAAAGAAATTCAACCTTCAAAACAAGATCGACCTGAAAACAAGACATAAATGGGTAATGAGAAATATTTCCTAGAAAGTCCCCTATGTGCTTAAGATAATTTAAGTAAATCTTTAATGTATACAAAGTTTAAACAAGTCACAAAAAAAAAAAAAAAGTCTGCAAGTCTCGAAATTCATATTTAAATATTAAGTGGTATTTTATCAGTATTTGAAAAATAAAAGTGTACAACTTGTAAAGAAATAAACTATTCCAATAAAGTTGACTATAAAACTTTACATCATAGTCATGGCCATAAAACCCTGTATCATTACCACATATAGTGAAACCCTACATCACAGTACAAGTGGGTGATCAGCCCACTATGATGGGAATCAATCTAGCCAAATGGTGTAATCCCAAGAAGAGGGAACGATCTTGCAAGGACCAATGACAAGATCAAGGACTAAGAGACTCCAAGATGATATCCAATTGCTCCTACAACTATGCTTGAGGATAGAAAAGATTTTGAAGGATGGTGAAGGCAGCTAAGAACTCAATTTTATGACTATCCAAGAGGGATCCCAACAACAACCCACGCCTGCACAAAAAAAGGGAGCAAATGAAGGAGAAAACACTAAAATCCAGCTACCAGAGCCAACCTGGCACTGGCCCCAATAGGTTGAGCTAGTGCCAGGTGCATGCTGCCAACCAAATGCAACAATTCCAGTGTAAACCTGGTGCTAGGTCCAGTACTTATGCCTGGCGCGGGGTCTGGTCAGGCAAGACTTTTTGTTTTCTTATTTTTATGATTTTCTCCAGTTTATGATGACTCTAAACACTATGTAACATTCCTTTAAGGCCTTATTTTGTCTGTGGGTCTTAGAAATCACTTAAGGAGGGTTAGGATAGTATAAATACATCTTTTTGGTAATTTGACAATTCATTCACCTTACATTATTCAAATTGTGAAAGAGAGCTTTGAGAGGTCTTTACCTCCTTATTTATCTTGTTCAAAACTATACTTAGGGCTTAGTCCTCCCTTTGAATGAGTCTCTAAATCTATTGGATAATCTAATGTAATTTATTTTGATTAGGTCTTAGTTGCTTTATTCTTCTAAGGTTTATCTTAAATTCTATTATTTGGGTTCCTATAGTTCTACTTCTTTTATTCATGATTTTCGTTGTTTTGTCAAGGATATTTGGGTGAATTTATAGTAGATCTTGCTATGTTTCTTGTGGGTCTTTGATGCTTTGTTCATCAAAGGTTTGCTAGGGAATAGTTAGATAGTTTTCTTTCTTCTTATTTGCCACAAAATTCCACTATTCGGGTTACACTTGTTGAGCTAAGGGTATTGCCCATTGTTAGCCATTCTTCCAACAAATTTACCTAAACAAGATCATATCAAAAAGTTTGGTATCAGAGTGATATGATCTTGAGAAGCACCAATTGGAGATTTGAAGCTTAAATTCAAGAGACCTAATTAAAGACTAGAACCCTAGGTAAACTTGCTTCCTAAGACCCAAAATCTAATGAGCTAAGCTAACTAAATCAACACCCAAACACCCCTAACCCAAGAAGGATCAAGAACAAATGGGATGGGAAGATTTAGGCAGCCAATTAAACTCCTAAAAGAACCCCAAATTAGACAGGAATCTAAGATCCACTTTGGAAAGAACAATGATCTATCCTAAGAAGATTAGAGACTAAATGTAACACCCCACTACTTAGGCCCAACAGGGCCGGAGATGTCATCCCGTCCAAAGGACATGGGGTCTTTATAACTAGGTCACACCAACGAAAATAAAAACAATACTTTAAAATTTGAACTTATTACAACCTAAAAATTCAGGAACAAATCCAAAATAAATTGTTCACTATGATCTCTCAAAGCAACACATAAAATAAATAACACAAAGTCTTCAAAGTAGGAAACAATCTAGCTACTCATCTCCACAGCAGGATCGACCTGAAAACAGGACATAAAATGTGATGAGATAAAAATCTCAGTAAGCCCATGTGTACTTTAAGTGTTTCAGGTAAAACAATTCATGTATGCAAGTTGTAAAAATTGTATAGAAGAAAATGTTGGCAAGAAATAAATAAGGATTAAAAATAAAGAATGTCGTTTTGCTTTTCAAAATATACATTTACATAATAAATACAACTGCTCAAATGGATAGCCATGGTTACCACACGTTAGGCCCTATGACCATATAACGGTCAAAATGCCACACTTTGTGTAGAGTGACAAAAAAGGTAAGTGATCGGCCTACCTGGTAAGATACTTCTCCTTCTCTACACCCAAACATACCGATTGTTCACTCCAGAAACACACAGTCCACTTAACTGAAAACTTGCTAGCTCGGACCGGCATGACTAAGTAGTACTGTCGCTTCTCTAAGTTGAATTCATCTTCTGGAGGTGGCCTTCTACCAGAAGACTCGCTCTTACTCTTCAAAACTAGTACTACTAGCCTACCCTTATTGAGTATTCAATATTAATTGTCCCACTTGGGAGAAAATGGATAAAATATTTCTTTACTTGGAAATGGCAATTAAGGGTTTCTAAAATTCGTGTCAAAGTGGGTTTTTAGAAAGAGTTTAGTGGTTGTGCAAAACTGCTTGTTTAGTTTTCAAATGATTTGTTTGACTGAACAAGAAACGAAACAGTCCTTAATTGCCTTTACAAAATGAGTGTCCATACACTTCGCGTTTGGCTTGCCATAGTAACCTTTTGTCATCAAATAAGTTTTTGTAGGAGCTTACATGATCATTTGCTTGCAAATTCACAAATCTTCCAAAGCTGACCTAACCCCGCCTAGGGTAAACACAAGTCATATGGTTATCCTCAAGCTATACTCACTTCAATAAATAATCCTAGTTCAACTTATTACAATCATGATCCTAATGTCCTAAGCTTTAAGGCTAGATGATAAAAGGTTTTATAAAATAAGTCTAGCTTGATAAGTGAAAATAACTAGTGGTAGTAAAATAATTACTAATAAGTTATAGGTTCAAATACAAATCTTGATTATTGTTATTAATAAATAAACTAGGGTTTAATTGATGAAGAATCCTATGTCCTAGATGATATTATTAAAATAATAAATTATTACTAATCTCTTAATTAATAATTAATAGATAGAAAATAATAAATAAAATTAATAATAAATAAAATTTATTAAAATTTCATCAATAGATAACAAATAAATTTTAATAGTATTTATGAATATATGGCCTACAAGATTAATATTTTACCTATTATTACTATTTATATAAAAGGCTTTATTTATTATTATTATTATTATATATATAAATATTTATATATATTATCTTTAATAAAAGATATCATTTATTTGGCTAAAATATTACTATTCCATTTAATAGTCCAATTCCAATTTCCTAGGGTTTTTGAAATCTTTGGAGGAAATCATAATATTAAAATTGGCTAATTAAAATAGCTTAGAATCAACAAGGCCATGATAATAAATTTTCTATTGCTAACAAGAATCGTGAACATAAACTCCAACATTAATCAACAAACGATTCTATTCATAAAGAAAGGCTTAAATCCATACCTACTTTCACATGGCCAAATCTCTACTAAGCATAATCATATTCATGGCTTCAATGAAAACAAGAACATAATACCTTATTCACCAAAGGTGACATAATATCTAGCATGCTTAAACATTCATACTCACTTAAGACACGAAGAACATGCATCGATCCACAAGAAATTTCATAAAACTTAACCATGGACAAACATTCTCAATTCCTTCATACATAAGCATATACTCAAACCACAATCATATTCTATCCCTTTCCATCAACATCTAAGAGACATGACTTTAGATTTAAAGAGAAGGTTAAAGAGAAATACTTGGTTGATGACTATCTTGAAGAAGATTCAAGGAGATCCACACGCTTAAGAGGCTTGAATCGTCCAAGGAAGAAGAAGAAAAACATCCATGGTTGTAGAAACCATTTCAGCCGAGAGAGAGAGAGAGAGAGAGAGAGAGAGAGAGAGAGAGAGAGAGAGAGAGAGAGAGAGAGAGAGAGAGAGAGAGAGAGAGAGAGAGAGAGAGAGAGAGAAAGTATTAGTATGACATCTTAAAGATTGAAGGGAAGAAGATGAACAAAAGTTGTTCTTGGTTACCTTGATGGTGTTCTTGAGACTTCAAGAAAAATTCTGGTTTTTTATCCGATTGTAAAGTTTTATTTTCAAGATTTAATGTTATAAAATCTAGAAATCGACTCTAGGGAGTGAGTAGGCATGATCTGGAGTTTTTGGAAGGGATTAAAGATGTTTAGAGTAGTCTTAGGCTTGAAGAAAGGTAGTGTGTGTTCTTGGTGTTCTTGGAGAAATGGAGAGAATTGGAGAGAAAGTGCTGCACGAAATGCTGAAGGTGTTGGCCGAATGATTGAGGGATTTCTATGATTTGATTTTCAGATTAGGGAGTAGAGGAAAATCTAGTTGTTTAAAATTCAAGTGGAATAATTTATGGAGTGTTTTATGGTAGAAGATATGGTAATGTTGTTTGATTGATGGAGGTTCTTTGGAGCTACTATGGCCGACTGGTTTTGCTGTGGTTTTGCTGAAATGAATGAGGGTTGAAGGAGCTATAAGGTTGGCTGAAATGCTGAATTCAATGGTGGGAGAATTTCTGGTTTTTGAAGCTTAATCTAAGGGAGTTTTCATGGAGCAAATTCCTGGAATTTTTGAACTTCAATTGAAAGCATAATTGGAGTAATTGAAGAAGGAATTTGAGGAGTGGCTATAGAGTCCAGTCATGTAGGTTAGTGGAGAAGGGTAATGGAGTTCAGTTCATGGTTGACTAAGGTTAACTTCACAGAAGTTTGAGGTAGTTTTCGAACAAGGCTTGAAGAGAGAGCAAGGCTGGAATTTTTCTGGTTCAAGATTCAAATTGCTTGTTGGAATTTATTGTGCAGTTTTTCTGCAATATTCCAGCCGATTTACAGAGGGTTTGGGGAGATATTGGAGGGTTCTTTAAGGCTAGTTTCCCACCTTCTTTATGGAGGAAAGGCAGAGGTAATCTACTGGTCAGAAGGGTACAAGAAACATCTTTGTTTTTTGCCTGCTAAGCATCGAAACTGTCCAGAATTTTTTTCTAGTTTGCACAGCTTTGTGCAATCCGGTTTTTGGCAAAGAATTTTAGTCTTCAAGCTGAATAAGTTGGCCATTTTTCTGGCAGCATTTGAGTAAGAAAGATGGTTGAAATTTTCGAAGGCTAGATTGTCCAAGAACCTAGAAAATTTTCAAATTGCTTCCATGAAGAAGATGAATACTATGGAGTGGAGTTTGAAGGTTCAACCATGGAGATTAATTCTCTTGGGAACCTTTCTTAACTCCTTCCCTATTTTTAGTCAAAACTCTATCCTCTAAGAGCCATTTTCAAAATTCCAAGACCAAAAATCGTTGCTGAAATTTGCTGGAGTTAAAACATAGATTTGGATAAATTGAACAACCTTAATTTGTAAAGAATTTAAGGTAAGCTACGAAATAAAAGGACATGAATCCCTTAAGAATTCTTTTAGGGCATAAGAATAGCATTAGAACATTCCCTTCATGTCCTCCCTAGGACAACACTCCTATTTCTACTTATGGAATGCAAGGGCCGAAAAAAAATTCAACCTAAAAAAAATAATCATGATAAAACTTAAATGATGGGATTTGAACTCAAGACCTTAGAGATTAATTTCAAAGCTCTAACAACTAAACCACAACAACTCTTGTTCTTATTTTATCTCCCAAATATTTTTCCTATTTAATTGACAAGTTATCTTCCTATTTTGACCTCAAGCAAAATTACCATTTTACCCTTCTTACTCAATAAGCACAACTAAGCCTTTTAGACTATAAATCATAATTCTAAAGCACATAAAATCATTCAAATATATATATATATATATATATATATTCATGCAAGAAAATATGATATGCATCCCGACCCCCTTACTCTAGGGTTGGCTTTAGGTAGGGTTTCATACTAGATTCTTAGATTGGACTAAAGCCTGAGTTTAGACTTGATTGATTTGGGAATCACCCAAGAAGAACACCCTCAAAAACTCTCTTTAGAGAGAACAAAATATTTCTCAATTTAAAATATCAAAAGTTGTGTTTACAAGAGTTATTATGGCATATATATATATATATATATATATAGATGCCTTGCCCTAAACTAATTAGAAAATTATTCCTAACTGTTAAGTAGCCTTAATACAAGTTTTGAAGCCCTATTACATGTCTTAAAAATAGGTTAAAACAGAATAAAATTAATGAAAATTTAATTGGAAACAAAATAAAAAAAACAAGAAAATGGAGTTACACAGGGCGTGGCTCGAATGGGCCTGGCACTGGGTAGCCTCTATGGACCTAGCACCGGGTCTGTACTGTAAGCATGGCCCAAATGGGCATAGAACTGGGTGGCCTTGATGGGCCTGGATCTAGGTTAGCACTATTCTTCACAAATAGCTGGTTCATTTTCTTATGCTCCTTTGGCCTTCCATACAAGTTGATGGACACATTTTGGTCTTTTTGGCCCTTCTCTAATCCTTTGTTGCTTATCAACCTCCTTGGTCCTTGGCATGAAATCTTGAAGGTCTTCTAATCTTCTTTTTTGCACCCACTTCTTGACAAACTTCTTGGCTCTTGGCTTGTATGCTTGGATAGCTTGAACCTTCTTGAATGTCGAATGTTTCCAAGGAGCCATAGAGTAAGTGTTGACTTTCCTTCCCCCTTCTTTAGATATGCCTTGTTGTGTGGATGGATTTCTATCATTTTCCCCTTCTTTGGGATGATTCAGCCTGGAATTGATGTACCTTGTTGCTTGTACAGATTTCCCTACATAAGAATTCAAACAAGACTTTGTGTGTGAAAATAAAATTTTAGGCTTTTGCTCCACAACTCCTGCCTTGTTTTCTCTCTTTTTAACCCAAATTTTCATTCTCACCTTACTTCTACTCTCTTTTTCCTCCCTCTTGTTGTTTTCATCTCTCCAAACCCATGTTGGCACTCTTGTTTTACCTTCATGCTCCCTCATTTGTTCTCTCTCCCCTTTATTTTTCTTGCATTTAGAGCTCTAAATTCTCATTTTTATCTTTTGATCTCCTTACATTCTCTCTTCTATCTTGCTCTTAGTTTTCCCTCTCTTGTTTTTCCCTCTCTTTTTATTCTCTTTTCTTTTTATCTTCCTCCCTCAAAATTTTGAACTTTGATAATCTCACTTGGAGGCATAGGACAAAGTGTGAATTTCCTTTTATCCTTGCACAAAGAGTAAGTATTTTTCTTTCTATGATGAACTACCTTTCTATCATATAGCCAAGGCCTTCCTAACAATATATGCCCACCATGCATGGAAAACACATCACATATTACCCCATCTTTATATCCCCCTATGGCAATTGTAACATTGACTTGTTTGTTCACTTTTACTTCACCACAATTGTTCAACCATTGAAGCTTATAAGATTTAGGATGTTTCAAGGTCTCCATTCCCAATTCCTCCACCAATATAGTACTAATCATATTTTTACAACTCACTCCATCAATAATCAAGCTACAAGTTTTTCCTTTGATTTGACACCTTGAATAGAAAATATTTTTCCTTTCTAAATCCTCTTTTTCATCAACCACACAAGCTTCAACAACTTCCCTCACAACAATAATCAATGCACATGGTTTCTTAAGTGTATCCCCATCTTTTCCATCCACACTATCTCTCCCGCTAGGTTTGGTGTCACTTGGTGATGTTGAACTAGATGCTTCATTCTTTTTAACTTCACATGTTCTCATTTGCTCTTGCAAAACTTCTAGCCAACTCTTTTTTTTCTCCTCTTGTGGATGTGAGCTTTCTCTTATTTCATAAGTACTTCAAGCACTTTTGGGACCTGCATCCATAGCATGCATTTGCTCCTCCTCTACTTCATTCCTTAAATGCATTTGCTCTTCAATAAATTCTACTCCATTTTGCTCAACTCCTTCTTTCTCATTCTCCTCTAACACCCCCAATGGGTTTGACTCATCCTCTAGAAAAAATAGAATATTGTAAAATTCCTTAGTCACCCTATGTTTTGAACTCAATGGATCCACTTCTTCTTCTTTATCATCACTAATCTCCTTATCAATCTCATTAACATTTTTCTCAACTTATTCATGCACTACTTCATTATTTTGATTGAACACTCCTTAGCACCTAGCCTCATTTTGTAACTTCTCCTTCTTCTCAAAGTCATGTAATTCATTTTGTTCAACCCTCTCAACTTTTTCTCCATTTCTTGCCCTTATTGGCTCCTCAATATGTACAATATTTTTCTTGGCCACATTGGTCTGAAGTCTAACTTTTTGCTTCTCAAATTTATGAATCTCACTTTGCTCCTTAAAGGACTTCCAATGACAATCAAATGATTTATGCTCATAGCCACTACAATGCTCACAAGGAATTGCGCTACCTTTTTGCAAGTTAAAACTTCTTCCTTGACCATTGAATCTTGAGCAATCACATATACTATAACCATAGTCTCAACATGTAGAACAAACATAGTCTTGTTTTCTCCTCATCCTTCCTTTTGAAAAAATTTGCATTTTACTTCCCTCACTATGTTTAGAGCTTCCTGGAAAATTATGGGGCATGTGAGCAAAACTTTCACATATTTGGAACTCATTGGGTACAAATTGTTTCCGCATCAAATATTTCATCTCTTCTTAAGAAAGCACCATTTGATACCTACTTCACCTTTTTTGTACATTCATTTGCTCCTACCATTCAAAATCACTTTTGGAGAAATCCATTAAGACACATATCACTTTATTTCTTTTACTACACTTAAAACTTTTAAACAATTTTTTCATTCTTCTTTCCCATTCATAATACTCCCTCAAATCTCTCTTCCCATAGAACGGAGGCACCAACTTCTCATTGTACTTCAACTCCTTATCCTCCACATCTTTCTCATATTTCCAATTTTCTTTTCTATCAAACCCACTATATCCTTTTCCACTTACGCTTGGCTCTTCATCATAGCTATCCCTGTAAGACTCATCTCCACAATCAAGCAAATTCTCATGACCATCTTTATTTCCCCAATAAGCTTCCTCATAGTCATATTCATGTTCTTCATATCCCCCATAATATCTTTCATTGGAACATGACTCCTCATCATTATCATACCCTTCACTATTACTCCAACTAGCCATTGTGAATTTTTCTTTCAAGAGAAGTTCCCACAAAACTCAAGTAGAAAATACAAGAAAAATTCCTCACCCTCACATGTTTACACTCAATTTTTAGTGGTCACTCTTCACTCGTATTTGCACTCTTCTTGGCTTTTGTTAAAATGAGCTCACCCTATTTCCTTTTTCAAACCCTCAATTCCTCAAAGATTTCTTCCCAACACAACCTCCCTAATTGCTTAGGACTTAGTCCAACTAGATAAGTCAAGCCAACCCACTAAGGACAATCAACTAGGCTTAGATGGAAGTTTGATCATCAACAACAACGAGCCTCAAGAATTTTATATCAAGAGTCAATAAATTCAAGAGAGCTCAATAACTTTAATAACTAAGGAATGGGTAAATAGACAAGACCTAACAAGATTTTCAATGAAGCATTAGAAGTTCAAGAATATAGCACTTAAGAATAAGGGTAAGAATCAATAACTATAATGATTTCAATTGATCAAGTAATTCCCCAAAAACATGACTTCTCAAGAGTTTAACTATAAGGGAAAGTTTTTACAAAAGAATTGATCACAATTTCAAAGCTCTAAGTCCACTCAAACAAAATATCAAATGCTTCTGGTGCAGTATCGTAAGTCAAGGGGTTTCAAAATTTTCACACTTGTAACAATCCAAAAACTCAATAAACACAAGAAAAAGTAATCTCCATTGGTTATACCAACATCAAGAAACAATTTTAAAGCAAGAACATAGCAAAAACTTGAGTTTTATAACTCCCAAAATTAGCAAGAACATGAGTTACGGGATTTTCTTGTGTTCAGAATTTTGCAGAAGAATAACCAAGAAACCTCAAATTTTCTGCAATTTTAAAACTCAAATAACTTCCTAATCATTAATCAAACTTGTAAGCTCAATTTCATAACAAACCCATGGTACAATTTGAAGTATTCAACTCTCAAAAATTGTAAGAAAAGCAGTTATGAGATTTAAATTTGTAGCAATGGGATAAATGAGATTTTCACTTTATTTGTTCTCAAATACAACAAATATTCATGCCAAATAATTTGTTAAACGTCATACCAACATATAAGATCAATTTAACATCATGTTCATGGCAAAATTTTAAGTTTTAAGCATTCAAAAATAACACCCATAAAGTGACAAAAATCTAAAAATTTTCATAAATGCTTGAAGAGATTGTTCTTTTTTGCAAAGAAAGTTGTATAATTAGAATTAACACAAACTTGTTCTGATACCAAACTCATTGATATGATGTTGAGAAGTACTAATTTGAGATTTGAAGCTAAAATTCAAGAGACCTAATTCAAGACTAGAACTTTAGGTAAACTAGCTTCTTGGACCTAAAATCTAATGAACTAAGCCAACTAAATCGACACCCAAACACCCCTAACCAAGAAGGATCAAGAACAAATAGGATGGGAAGATTCAGGTGTTGGAAAGTATGCGCTCAAAGACTATGTATTATGTGTAGACATATTGCAATAAAATGTTTATTCATTTAATTTAGTTTGTTTCTTATATTATTGTACATTTAAGGTCCAAGTATGACAAGAAATGGTCTATGTGTTGAGTCATTCTTCACATAATGTATAGACCATGGATACTTATCATACAAATAAAATTGAGTTTTAGTCGTATAATGGAACTGAACATTTCATTAAGGTAAGACTATTATGCTATGAGTTCTAATGAGCAATTGTTTACCGTAAATCTGCGAGTAGTTCACTTATATTATTGGTATAAGCATATTTCGAATACATAGAACTAGATCTGTAGTAGTGGTCACTCTTAAAGTACTATAATTATAGAGACCAGACTATTACTACTATAGCGTGGATGGATACCTTCATACTTGAGTATAAGTTAGTAGTCTGGCGAAGCTATGGTTTTATACTTTGATGTATGTTGGGTGAGATTTCTTTTGTGAGATCAATATCCTTGTTTGTTGGGTGTATTACTCTAGTTAGTTAAGACGGACTCATGCAACAGAGTGTTTATGCTTCACTTAGTGAAGTTAAATCGCCCCCTTTTGATTGTCTGAGATAATCTAATGATCTAGGGCCCTAAGAGCGTAACTCTAGAATGTGTTCTTTTAATCTAACAATCCAGGGCCCTAGGAACATGACTCAAGAACGTGTCCTTTTGGGTAGCTTCCAATGATGAGCAAGTACATTCAAGTGAGTTATGGATTATCAGACTAGAGATCTAAGGATGGTAGATGTCTTTGAGATGGGTATTAGTACATTTATCACGTCTCATTGATAGGTGTTGCATAGAGGGTATTTCCATCATATCACCTGTAGGTCGTAGATATTACTTTAGCAATATTATTCTTGGGGTCAACATTTCTATATGGTAATAAATAGGAATATTTGAAATGGTAAAATGTAGCTATTTAATAATAAAGGCATTCTAATCATTTTTGTAGTCATGAATAATATGTCTGTTGGTCCCCATAGTAGCTTCAGTTACCCTGGTATTGTTTAGACACAATTTGGACTTAATGGATAATTATATGAAAGAGAATAAAATTTATTCTAAGAGTTCAATTAGAATTAATTAATTAGTCTTATATTTTTATAAGGCCCAGAAAAGATAATTAATTAATTAAGAGAATTGTGTTGGAATAAATTAATTAACTGGGCCGATATATGTTGACATATATTAAGAGTCCAATTAGAATTAACTAATTAGTCTTAGGTATCTAATGAAGCCCAGAAAATATAATTAATTAATTAAAGGGATTGTGTCAATCTTGGACTGATTTATGAGCACAGCACCAAGCCGATTAGGGCTTGATGATTTCACCCATTAGGGCTTGAGGAAGCCCTAAGGCTGGCCGAAATTAAGAAAAAAAGGAGAAGGAAAAAAATAACAACGTTAATTTTTTCTTATTCTCTCTAGTGTGCCGTCTCTCCCTCACACTCTCTGTTCCATGTTCTTCTCTTCTTTCTCTATTGGAGAGTATCTTCATTATCCAAAGAAGGAGCTTTCACCAAGCTAACCCAACAGCAAGGTAGATTTATACTCCGGAAGACAAAGATAGGAAGCTTAGAGACGCTTGATGTGTAGGAGTAGAAGATTGGCGGGAATGCCGGTCGAATCATAGTGCCTCCTTCTCCCCTTCCAACGCAAGTTCTAGTGCAATCCAACCCTTTGTTGGTTTATCCACGACCAATAAAGAAAAGTAAGCACTCTCTCCTAGATGTGGCTCGAAAAACTAAAAAAAAAAAATCACTACGCTTTCTTTGATATTTTTTGTTTTGATCCTTCATTCGGCAACCAATTTAACTCCTAAAAAACATTTCAAATTAGTTAGGAATCTAAGACCCACTTTAGAAGGAACACTGATCTATCCTAAGAAGATTAGAGATTAATTTCTTAAGTTGTATTAAAGCCTAAAAGTAGTATTGATTGATTTGGGAATCATCTAAGAGGAACACCCTCAAGATATCTCTCTAGAGAGAACAACAGATTTTTCAATTCAAAATATCAAAAGTTATGTTTTCAAGATCTATAATGGCATATATATATATATATATATATTTGTCTTTCCCTAAACTAATTAGCAAACTAATACTAACAATTAAATGGCCTTAATACAAGCTTTGAGATCCTATTACATGCCTTAAAAATAGGTTAAAACATAATAAAGTCGTGAAAATTTAATTGGAAACAAGATAAAACAAAACAAGAAAATTAAGCAATACAGGGCATGGCCCAAATGGGCTTAACACCAAGTCACCTTGATGGACCTGGCACTAGGTTAGTACTGTGAGCATTGACTGAATGGACCTGGGGCCAATTGGCCTTGATAGGCCTAGCACCAGGTCAGCACTGTGCTTCATAGACAACCAGTTCATTTTTCTTATGCTTCTCTAGCCTTCCATACAACTTATTGGATATGTTTCGATCTTTTTAGCCCTTCTTTAATCCTCCATTACCCTTCCATACAACTTGCTGGATACGCTTTGGTCTTTTTGGCCCTTTTCTAATCCTCCATTGTATGTCAACCTCCTTAGTCCTTGGCTTGAAATCTTAAAGGTCTTTCAATCTTCTTTTTGGCACCCACTTCTTGATAAACTTCTTCGCTCTTGGCTTGTATGCTTTGACGGCTTGAAAATCCTCTTGAAACTTCTTGAATGTTAAATGCTCCCAAGGAGCCTTGAAGTAAGTGTTGACTTTCTTTCCCGCTTCTTTAGATGTGCCTTGTTGTGTGGATGGATTCCTATCACAGAGCAAGGAAAACCTTGATTCCAATCAATGCTTGACATCAAGAAAAAGAGCACTTCAAAGTTGAAGAAAAACAGGGAAAATTCAGTAACTCAAAAGAAAGCCTAAAAAATGTCATGATATCGTTGTTATTTCTTGATTTCTTTTTGAGAAAATTACACCTTGATGTTATTATAATGCTTGAGAACAAATTTATCTTGTATTTGTGGTGAAAAAGGGATTAAATTTGGGTGAAATTATTGGTTGTGTCTTAAGTAACGGGATTGCAACCAAAGTGTTTAATAAACGTTCTAAGAGAATGTTTGTGGTCATAGTTGTTAATTTTGACTTTTGTTCTTCATTCCTTGGGATGTTAGGACTTGATATATCACTCTATTGTTGAAATACGTTCTCATTAAACTCATCATTGCTATTGCATACTTGTGATTATCTTGTTCTTCCTATTCCTATTTACTAGTAGTTCTTGTTTCTTCATTTTGCTACTTCTTATTCATTTCTTAATTGGAATTGCTTCCTTATGCATTTTAGTGTTGTTCTTGTGTTAAATAAGTCCTTTACTCTTTGAAATTCTTGCTTAAAATCTTATTTGTTAAGGTGCCCAACAAGTATTAGTTGAAATTTCCCTAAGACCCTCTAATTGGAAAATTCATAAGTTTTTGTGGATTCACTTGGTTGGACTAAATCCTTAGCTGTTAGGGAGAATTGGATTGAATAAGAAAGTTTGAGTGTTAAGAAAAATGTAAGAGAGAGAGACTATCATTAAAAGAATCAAAGAAGGTAAACACGGTGTAACACCCCTCACTACCAAGGCCCAACAGGGCCGAGGATGTCACCGGGTCCAAAGGACAATAGATGTTTATAACTAGGTCACACAAACGAAAATAAAAACAATATTTTAAAATTGAACTTATTACAATCTAAAAATTCAAGAACAAGTCCAAAATAAATTGATTACTACCATCTCTCGAAACAACACATAAAATAAATAACATAAAGTCTTCAAAGAAAGCAACAAATCTAGCTACTCATCTCCACAACAAGATCGACCTGAAAACATAGCATAAAAGGTGATGAGATAAAAATCTCAATAAGCCTGTGTGTGCTTTTAGTGTTTTAGGTAAAACAGTTCATGTATGCAAGTTGTAAAAATTGTATACGAGAAAATGCTAGAAAGTAATAAATAGGGTTAAAAATAAAGAGTGGCGTTTTGCTTTTCAAACCATACATGTGCACAATAAATACAACTACTCAAATGGGTAGCCATGGGTTACCACACGTTGGGCCCATGACCATATAACGGTCAGAATGCCACACTTTCTGTAGACAGACAAAAGGTAGGTGATCGGCCTACCAGGTGAGATACTCCTCATTCTCTACACCTACACTTACTAGTTGTCCACTCCAGAAATACACAGTCCATATTACTGAAACTTGCTAGCTCGGACCGGCATGACTTACTGGACTGGCATCCTATCCGAGAAGGACCCACCCCTCAGAGGTGGCCACCTACTGAGAGACTTACCCTAACCCTTCAAGGACTAATCCTAATAGTCTACCCTTATTGAGTACTCAACGTTGATTGTCCCACTTGGGAGAAAACTGATAATACATTGCTTTATTTGGAAATAGCAATTAAGGGTTTCGAAAATTCTTATCAAAGTTGGGTTTTAGAAAGAGTTTAGTATTTGTGCAAAACTACTTGTTTAAATTTTCAAATGATTTGCTTGACTGAAATAAAAAAGAAAAGGTCCTTAATTGCCTTTACAAAATGAGTGTCCATACATTTCGCGGTTGGCTTGCCATAGTAACCTTTTATCATCAAATAAGTTTATGCAAAAGCTTACCTGATCCTTTGCTTGATCAAATTCAAGAATTTTCCAAAGCTGACCTAACCCCGCCTGGGGTAAACACAAGTCATAAGGTTTTACTCAAGCTATTTCGCTTACATAAATAATCCTAGTTCATCTTATTACAATCATGACCCTAATGTCCTAAGGTTTAAGGCTAGATGATAAAAGATTTTATAAAATAAGACTAGCTTGATAATTTAAAATAACTAGGGTTGTAAAATAATTACTAAGAAGTTATAGGTTTAAATAATAAATCTTGAGTGTTGTTATTAATAAATAAACTAGGGTTTCATTGTTGAAGAATCCTAAGTTCTAGATAGTATTAATAAATGGTAATTTTTAAATAATATTTTTAAAGTAAATATTAAATTATTACTAATCTCTTTATTAATAATTATAGAGAAAAAATAATTAATAATAAGTAAAATTAATAACAAATAAATTTTACTAAATCTTGATTAGTAGATAACAAATACATATAATATTTATGAATATATGGCCTACAAGATTATTAATATTTTACCTATTATTATCATTATTTATATAAAAGGTTTTATTTATTATTATTATTATTATTATTATTATTATTATATATAAATATTTATATATTATTTTTAATAAAAGATATCATTTATTTGGCTAAAATATCACTATTTCATTTAATACTCCAATTCCAAAACTTCCTAGGGTTTTTGAAATCTTTGGAGGAAAATATAGTATTAATTTTAATTAACGTAATAAAATTAGCAAATTAAAATAACTTAGGATCACAAGGTCATGATCATAATTTCCTATTGCTAACAAGATTCATGAGCACATACTCCAACATCAATCGACAAACTATTCTATTCATGAACAAAGGCTTAAATCCATACCTACTATTACATGATCATATCCTTACTAGGCATAATCATACTCACGGCTTCAATGCAAATAAGAACATAATATCCTATTCACCAAAGGTGACATAACATTCTAGCATGCTTAAACATTCATAATTTCATAAGATATGATAAACATGCATCAATCAACAAGGAAATTCATAAAGCTTAACCATGATCAATCATCCTCATGCTCTAATCTCAACTCCTTCATACATATGCATATACTCAATCCCCCATTCATATTCTATCCTTTCTATCAACAACCAAGAGACATGAATCCAGAATTCAAAAGAAAGGTTAAAGAGAAATACTTGGTTGATGACTATTTCGATCGGAAAAGAGAGAGAGAGAGAGAGAGAGAGAGAGAGAGAGAGAGAGAGAGCATTAGTATGATATGTTAAAGATTGAAGGGAAGAAGAGGAACAAAAGTTGTTCTTGGTTACCTTGATGATGTTCTTGAGACATCAAGGAAAATTCTGGTTTTGATCTGATTGTCAACTTTTGTTTTCGAGATTTGATGTTATAAAATCTAGAAATGGACTCCAGAGAGTATGCAGGCGTGTTCTGGAGTTTTTTGAAAGGGATTGGAGGTGTTTAGAGTGGTATTTGGCTTGAAGAAAGGTAGTGTGTGTTCTTGGTGTTCTTGGTGAAAATGGAGAGGATTAGAGAGAAAATGCTAGCTGAATGATTAAGGGAGTTTTGGGATTTTGATTTTTAGATTAGAGAGGAGAGAAAAATCTGGTTGTTTGAAATTCAAATGGAGAAATTTAAGGAGTGTTTTAAGGTAGAAGATATGGTAATGGTGTTTGATTGATGGAGGTTCCTTGGAGCTACAATGGCCGACTAGTTTATTGTATTTTGCTAAAATGAATGAGGGTTGAGAGAGCTATAAGGCTGGCTGAAATTCTAAGTTCAATGGTGGGGAGAATTTCTGGTTATGAAGCTTAATCCAAGGGTGTTATCATGGAGCAAATGCTGGAAATTTTGAAATTCAATTGAAAGTTTGATTGGAGTAATTGTAGGAGGAATTTGAGGTGTGGGTATGGAGTCTAGCTGTGCAAGGTCAGTGGAGGAGGTAATGGAGTTCAGTTCATGGCTGAACAAATGTTAACTTATAGAGGTTTGAGGTGGTTTTCGGACAAGGCTTGAAGATAGTAAGGCTGGAATTTATTTTTTTTTTCCTATTTATGTTTCGAATTGGTTGCTGGAATTTGCTGTGTAGTTTTTCTGCAATGTTCCATCCAATTTCCAAAGGGTTTGAAGAGGTATTTGAGGGTCCTTTAAGGCTGGTTTCTAGCCTACTTTATGGAGGAAAAAAAAGAGGTAATTTACTGGTTTGAAGGGTTGAAGAAACAACTTTGATTTTGGCCTGCTATGCATCGAAGCTGTTGAGAATTTTTTTCAGGTTTGCACAGCTTTGTGCAGTCCAGTTTTTGGCAAAAGAATTTTAGTCTTCAAGCTGAATAAGTTGGCCATTTTTCTGGTAGCAATTGAGTAAGGAAGATGGCTAAGATTTTCAAAAGCTAGGCTGCCCAAGAATCTGGAAAAATTTCAAATTTCTTCTATGGAGAAGATGAACACTATAGAGTGGAGTTTGAAGGTCCAACCATGGAGATTAATTTCTCTTGGGAACCTTCCTTAACTCCTTCCCTATTTTCAGTCAAATCTCTAACCTCTAAGAGCCATTTTTGAAATTCAAAGGCCAATAATCCTTGCTGAATTTTTTGAAATTAAAACATAGATTTAGATAAATTGAACAAATTTAATTGATAAAGAGTTTAGGGTAAGCTAGGGAATAAAAGGACATGAATCCCTTAAGAATTCTTTTTAAGACATAAGAATATGATTAGGACATTCCCTTCATATCTCCCCTAGGACAACACTACTATTTTTTTTTCTTCTATGGAATGCAAGAGACGAAAATCCAACCTTAAATTAAAATAATCATGACAAAAACTTAAATGATGGGATTTGAACTCATGGCTTTGGAGATTAATTCTAAGGCTCTAACCACTAAACCACAAGAACACTTGTTCTTAATTTCTCTTCCAAATATTCTTCCTATTTAATCGTCAAGCTATCTTCCTATTTTGACCTCAAACAAAATTACCATTTTACGCTTCCTACTCAATAAGCATAACTAAGCCTTCTAGACTATAAATCATAATTCTAAAGCACATAAAATCATTCAAATATATATATATATATATATATATATATATATTCATGCAAAGTAATATGATATACATCCTGACCCCCTTACCCTAGGGTTAGCTTTAGGTGAGATTTCACACACAGGTGTAGAGTTGAAAATCATTGAGAGTACAAAACGCAAAGAAGTGAATAGAGGAACTACTTATTTTTTGTTAATCTCTTTTGCAGGTATAACTTATTGAGTAAATCCATTGTCATATCCCATAAACAAGAACTTCCTAGGCCTAATCCAAGTGGTCCTAGTAGGCCATAAGAAGAACTACTTGATGCTAAAGCTTTGTGAGAGGATTTAAATGTTATGATAAGGACAATGCATAGTAGGTTTGAAGATATGACAAGGGAGATAATAGGATTGACACAATATATGGGCCAATCTTTCACCGTGGCATAAAGAATGGGTCAAGAGCAGTTTGCAACTCCTAGCCCTAGAATGATAGAAGGTGATGCCCATACTTCTCTACTAAATGTACAAGAATGTGAAGATTGAGATGTGCACTCAATTGGGGGTTTCTAACAAGCTCCTATAAGAGGGCGAAGATATGGAGGACGAGGTAGGGGCTAAGAAAGGAATGGAGGAAACAATTTAAGGGGGTTAGATAGAGAATTTGATGGAGTTGGTAAATGGTATGAGGGAGAACATGGTGATGCATATGGGAAACTCAATAGAGAATGGGGCAATAGAGGAGGTGAGAGAGAAGAAAATGATGAGGATAGGGAGTTGAACTATATCAAGTTTAAGCCACCAACATTCTATGGGAAGAGTAATTTTGAAGCTTATTTTGAATGGGAAAGCAAAATGGAGATATACTTTCAATGACATACTTATAGTGAAAGATAAAATGTGAGGCTAGCTATTTTGGGGTTTTCGAAGTATGAATTAGTTTGGTGGGAGTAAGTTAGCACTCAGAGGAAGAAAATAGGAGTAGAAGACGTGGGAAATTGAAACTTAGTAAAGGACACAGTGAGGGCTAGGTTTGTACCACACCACTGCTACCAAGATCTCTACTAAAGGATTTAATCACTCAAACGGGGGAATAAAGGTGTGGAGGATTACCATCAGAAAATGCAGGTGATGTTGATGAGAGCTCAAATCCAAGAGGACCCTAGTGTAATAAAGGCTAGATTCTTAGGTGGATTGAATAGGAAAATAGCTAATTTAGTAGAGTTGCACTCCTATAACCGACTTGAGGATATAGTTTATGCCGCCAGAAAGATTGAAATGCAACTAAAGAGGAGGACCATTGCTAAACCTATATTTCAAAATCCAAACACCACTAGTAAGATGCCAATCAAGAAAGATGATACTCCTAAACCATTCCAAAGGGAGTACAACAAGCCAAGGAAAGGATGGAAGCCTAGGAAAGATTGGAAACCTTGTTAAGGTTGGAACAAGGATAAAGGTAAAGCTATGGAGAGGCCACAAAAGGATAAAGATATTAAATGCTTAAAGTATATTGGATATGGGCATACTTTCCATGAGTGTCCAAGCAAAAGGGCTATGTATACTAATCCTTATGGAGAAGTCTCAACCGATGAAGAAGAAGAGAGAGAAAAATGCCAAGGAGACTAAAAAGAAAATATGGAAGAGAAAAGTGATGAAGAGGAAGTAGTTAGCCAAGAGGATTCCTTAGTTGGAGTCATGAGAAGATCATTGAACGCCCAAGCTATTGACAACCAAGACAATAAATAAAGGAATAGCATATTCTACACAAGTAGTCTAATCAACAAGACCCCTTGTAGTGTCATTGTGGATAGTAGGAGTTGCACTAATGTGATTAATGCAAGTTTAGTTGATGAATTAGGCAAGAAATGGATTAAAAACTCCGAACCCTACAAGCTACAATGGTTGAATGAAAGTGGAGAATTGAAGGTCAACAGACAAGTCTTGATATCTTTTGAGATGGGGAACTACAAAAATGATATGCTATGTAATATAGTGCCAATGCAAATGGGACATTTGCTCTTAAGAAAACCTTGGCAATATGATAGGAATGTAATGCATAATGGGAGAAAAAACACCAATTCCATTGTCAAGGAGGGTTCCAAATTCACTCTAACCCCCATGCCCCTAAGTGAGGTGAACAAAGACCAAAAACATCATGAGGGAAAGATAAAAGAAAAAGGGAGCAAAAAAAGATGACAAACAAAAACAAGAGTTAGAGAGAAAAAGACTAAGAGAGGAAAGAGAAAGAGTTGAGGGAGAGAATGGAAAAACAAGTGACATTGACCATAACGAATGGGAGTGAGTAAGGATAAGAGAGGGGAGGTAAAAGAAGAATGAATTATTTTGCAAAAAGGAGTAAGTTCATATAGGCAATAGAAGCTAAAGAACCAGTTATTCTTTTTCTTTGCAAAGGATCTTATGTTTCTACTATTGTTTCTACCTTGTCTTTCCCAAGTAAAATTGTAGCCATTTTCCAAGAGTTTGATGATGCTCTTCCCATAGAGGTCCCAGAGGATTGCTACCTATAAGGGGAATTGAGCACCAAATAGACTTTGTGCTCAGAGCCGTCATCCCCAACAGACCGGCCTATAAAACTAATACAAAGGAGGCCAAAGAAATACAAAAGCAAGTGGAGAAATTACTTGAGAAGGGACATGTGAGAAAGAGCCTAAGCCCTTGCGCGATTCTGGTTCTCTTAGTTCCTAAGAAGTATGGAACTTAGTGCATGTGTGTGGATTGTCATGCCATCAACAATATCACGGTTAAGTATCGTTCTCCCATTCCTAGGCTAGAGGACTTGCTTGATGAATTGTTTGGTGCATGCATTTTCTCTAAAATTGACTTGAAATCCGACTATCACCAAATTAGGATTAGGGAAAAGGATGAATGGAAAGCGCCTTTCAAAACCAAACAAGGGTTGTATAGCGGCTTGTTATGCCTTTTAAGTTGTCTAATGCTCCTAGTATTTTCATGCATTTAATTCATCATGTTTTAAAAGAATTCATTAGAAAAATTGTTGTTGTGTACTTTGATGATATATTAATTTATAGAAAATCATATATGCATCATTTGAATAATCTTCAATGTGTGCTTGTGGCTCTTATGAGGGAGAGATTGTATGTTGACTTGGAAAAATGCACTTTTTGTTTGGAGAGGGTTACATTCCTTGGATATGTTGTGAGTACTAAGGGGATTGAGGTTGATGAGAAAAAGGTGAAAGCTATTCAAGATTGACCCACTCCTACTACTGATGCATGTCTTTTAGTGTAGAAAATATTACCAACAAATAACATAATTACTCAAGTTTTAATTTAAATTCTAACTACTAAAATCACACATATGAGCAAGTATACCTATCGTATAGTATAGCAAGTATTGAATCTACGAGACCTTAGGCTCCCAGCTTACTTTACCTTAATCTTTATTGTTTAGCCAGTAAAATAAGAAGAGAATAAAAAGAGAATTAAATAAAGATAAAAATAGATATAACTCAATGATACAATTTCATGTAACTAGATAATTTTCTTAAAAATATAATATTGAATCACTTAGCATTCATCACGATCAATTATCGTCTTACCATCATGAAGGAACATAAAGTAAAATTCAATCATTTCCCAAGTCTTGAATTTACTTAGATATATTTCATTATGTTGGTCAATCTATGGAATTACTATCTTTTTATTAATAATGACAGATTTGTCAATCAAGCTAACATAATCAAAATATGCATTAAGTTCAACTCTTTATAAATATGAAATTAGACAATAACCCTTTGCTAGAGGTAAAATCAATCAATCTTTGATCACTTAGTTCTATAATCTTAACTTAATTGCTTGAGTCCATTAAGATTTAACAACTATGAAATAAATGCAATGAAACGCCTAACATCAATGTCCCAAGTCAATTAGAAGAACTCATAGACAAGCCCGTCTTCTTCTCTTGAAAACCACATTTGAACAACGCTCCTTTGAGTGGTAATTAAGTTGCTAGCTTGGATCCATCAAATCACACCATTCTCTTGTGTTTTCTTGTACTTATAAGCCTTCTTGATTCCAAAATTCATTTCTTGAAAAGTCTAGTCTAAGTAGAATTTAGAAAATATCAAAATCCTTTGCAAAATACCAAATTCATGCACAACCGCCTTTGGCAGCCAATAGACCAGGTGCCAGGGCTGTTCTGTTCCAAAATGGACCTGACACCTGGTCCATTGGCTGGGCCTGGTGCCAGGTCTATTATGAAAATTTCCTAAAATTTGATCGATTTCCTCTACATGACTAGAAGTGCATTCTGGAATTTTTCATTTTTTTCTCAAATTTAACTTAAATAAGCACAAATATGTAAAAAACATTTTTACAAGGAAAATGTTAAATAGGAAGGAATATGCCTAATTATTACAGCAAATGTATCACAAAACAAACTCAAATAGCTACAAAAATAATGGTAATTTTAGCCCCTATCACATACCCCCACAATTGAACATTTGCTTGTCCTCAAGCAAACAAGAACTAGACACTAAGCATTTAGAATAAGATAAAACAATTTAGCAAATTTTTCCTCAGAAAACTCATCCATAATGAAGTCATAATCTTCTTCCAACCATAAACACAAAACTTGTCATTCATTCTATCTTTTTAAAATCTTATAAACTCATGTATTAATTCAAACAATCCCAAGGCCATCAAAGTTCAGTAAAACAAGCTTGTATCTAGTACAAGAAAATCATCTTACTCTTCAGGCAAAAATATAGATAACATAAATTATACAAGTCAAGTCATTTAACCAATTTCAGCATTATATACTCAAATTTACACAACTCAAATTAGTGAAACAAGGAAAACACTCCAATCTTCTTCTTCTTCTTTTTTTTTTCTATGACTTTGAGAATTGATAGCCTCCAGTGAATGGATTTGTCTTCACACACCATATTAGCCCCTTATAGTCAGTAAATTTTTTCTTTCTTTTTTCTTTCCATACCTTCTTGCCTTCAGGACAGCCTCAAGAGAGTGTGATACTTCTTTGTTTCTTCTATTCCATTCACCATATTGGCCCCCTTTTCAGCAATAGGCCTCTTTCTTTTTTTTTTTTTCAACAAATGAAAGAAAAATTTTTTTCAACTCACATTCATTCTTTTTCGTTGAAATTTTTTTTTTCTCACATTCCTTATTCACAACTCAAAGTCAAGTAAACTTTAAATCCATAATACACAAATTAATCAACAACTCCTCCTATATTTCATCATATCGTCCATATTTGAACTCAATGAATAAAACAAAAGTCAAATACCAAATATAACTAAGGTTAACTTAAATTCTCAAAACTTAGCAAAAATTCAGCTTAATACACAAGTTTACTTTTTAATAAAAATCAAACCATAATTAATGAAAAACCTATATCTAAAGTTGAAAAGAAAATCACAACTCCATTATTGACAAATAAGCTCAATTTAACTACAAATCTCCGAACTTTCAAAATTTCAAATTTTCTATGTTTCAAAATTTCAATAAAATTGTTTGATACCAAGAAAACACCAAGAATTATTTAAAAACTTGGACAAAGTATATTACTAAATCATTCCTCCACACTTAAACTGCACAATGTCCTTATTGGCAAAAAATTAACATAAGAAAGTATTGCCGAAGGGACCAAAAATAAAAAAGGGTTAAAAGTTTAAGCAATACTCCCCAAGTGCAATAAGTTTCAAACAATATCAAAACTGGAAATAGAGAAGAGAGCTTGTCGAAAAAGACTTTATTTCGACCAATAAAAGAAAACACAAATCAAACATAAAGAAAATAATAACAAAAGAAAGACACAACTACATAAAAGAACACAAGCTTAAAAAAATAAAAATAAAAATCCTAACAAAACAAATGAAGACACGATTCACTCCCTCACACTTAAGATGGAAAATATTTTCCTTAATTGGGGAGGGAAAATACACTTAACTGACAAAATAAAACCCAACCTAACATAAAGAGACAAAATCTTTCCACTCATCATAATTTCTCATCATCCTTGGTAAGAGATATTAATGCTCATTGAAAAAGGTAGGCATGGTGAAATTAGAAACAAGAGAAGCTTTTGAAAAATAGAAGGTTCATAAAAATAATTTTTCTTAACAAAGCAGAACATATGAACCTTATTCTCGAACATTCCTTTAGGTACACAAATACAGTTTTTGACATATGAGTGTACATGGCATCTAAAGAATGCATCAAACTTGAAATCACTTTTTTTCCCTTTAAAAGAATTTTCACAATTAACATGCCCCTTTAAACTTAGTATTTGAGTTCAAATATAGGATCTAGAAATCCTTACTTTTCAATACTTGATCTACTAAAAATAATTTACCCCCCTTTGATTGGGATGAATGGTAGGAATTACCACCATTCTCCAAGGACTTCTTATAATGTAGCATTGATAGATTCAACTCCTTGAAGTGTGTTAAATTCAACTCATCATCAATGGCGTCATTAGGCCCTATGAGTGGAGAAGTACCTAAAAATTCATATGACAAAGAAAAATAAAAAACACAAGAGCATAAAATAGAATCAAAGTTCTAAAAGGAACTTCCAGAGCCAGACTACTTCCAACGTGTGGCACGACTCTAAGTTCAGAATGGAACTTTCGGTGCCAGACTACTTCCTTGGATGCTTCTGAAGTTGCCACATACTCAGCTTCCATAATTGAGTCAGCAATGCAAGATTGCTTGATACTCCTCCATGAAATAGCTCCTCCAAACAAGATGAAGACATATCCACTAGTGGATTTTCTCTCATCCTTATCTGCCTAGAAGTATGAGTCTGTGTATCTTGTAAGAACCAAGTCATCAGCCCTATAAACTAGCATATAATCTCTCGTACTTTTTATGTACTTGAGAATATGTTTTACAGTTTATCAGTGAACCTCCCTAAGATTTGAGTGATATCTGCTAACTCAGCCTACGGCAAAGCAAATATCTGGCCTAGTTTATAGCATGATGTACATGAGATTTCTCACAGCCGAAGCGTACGAAATTCTACTCATTCTGTCTTTTTCTTCTTAGGACTTAGGACAGTCCTTTGACCAAAAAGATAACATATGTCTGCAAGGAATTAGAGCTCCCTGATATGAGTCCATGCTAAACTTAGCCAGTATCTTATCAATGTATATTACTTGGGATAATCCTAACATTCTTTGCTTCCTATTTCTAAGAAACATAATCCTGAGAATGTAACTGGCTTCTCCTAAGTCCTTCATACTAAATTGACTAGACAGCCGAATCTTAGTAGATGGCAATGTCCCTACATCATTCCCAATGAGTAGAATGCCATTCACATATAGGACAAGAAAAACTACATTTATGCCTTTTAATTTCCTGTACACATATGGTTCATCCTCATTTTAAGTGAAACGGAAAGACTTTACAGTCTTATTAAAATGAATGTTCCATGCTCAAGATGCCTACTTAAGTCCATAAATGGACTTCTTAAGCTTGCGGTTGTGACATATAGATGACTTTACTAAGATGGTTATTAAGAAATGTTGTCTTGACACCCATTTTCCAGATCTCATAGTCATAATGATATGTAATGGCAAAGAGAATACGGATAGATTTAAGCATGGCTACCAGGGAAAAAGTTTCTTCTTAATTGATTTCCTTTTTTGAGTATACTCTTTCTCCACAAGCATAGCTTTAAAGGTTTCCACCTTCCCATCCGCTTCCCTTTTCCTCTTGTATACCCACCTACACTCAATAGGTTTTATCCCTTCAGGTGAATATATAAGATCTCAAACTTAATTGAAGTACATAGACTCAATCTCGGCTTTCATTGCTTCATGCCATAGATTTCATTACATCGGCATCAGCAATAGCCTTTTGTATCTAGTGGGATATTCTTCCTGATAGTCGAGACCAACTCAAAAGCCTCTCCAGACCATCTTTCTAGAACCCTAGATACCCTCCCACTGCGATGAGGATCTGTTTGTACAGGTTCTTAACGTTGTATCTCTTCTTGTTCCACAATCACGTCTGAAGAAATTGATTTCGAAGATAACTTTTGCTCGAGTTTCAACCTTGTTGAACCTTTAGTGGAAGTAATTTGATTATCTTCCAAGAATCTAGTATTTGTACTTACCAATACTTTTTGCTCATTGGGATGATAAAAGTAACCGCCTTTTGTTCATTTTGGAAACCGAACAAAATAGCATAATTCTGATCTTGCTTCTAGGTTATCTCCCTTGATCAGTACATAAATTGGACAGTCCTGTATCCCGAGATGAGTTAGACTTGGCTTACACCTAGTCCACACCAAATTCAGTATATATGCCACTATTTCTAGGGCATATCCCCAAAAAAGAGACCAAAAAAGTAGCATGAGACACCATGTTTTAGACCATTTCCATCAATGTTATGTTCCTTCTTTCAGCTATTCCATTCTGTTGGGGTGTCCCTGGTGTAGAAAACTAGGATACTATCCCATGATATACTATATAATTTTTGAATTTACCAAGGAGGTACTCTCCACCATGATTTGATCATAAGATTTTGATCAGTTTACTTGTCCGACGCTCCACTTCGGCATTAAACTCCTTGAACTTGTTAAAAGAGTCAGACTTATGCCTCATCAAATAGACATAACGAAACCATGTAGAATCATTCATGAAAGTGATAAAGTACTCAAAACCTCCTCTAGCTGGTGTAGACAAAGGACCACACACATCAGTGTGAACAAGGCCCAATATCTCCTTGGCTCTATCATCCTTTTGGGTGAACGACCTTTTGGTCATTTTTTCCATAAGGTAGGATTCACACTAAGGCCAACTTTCCAATCTTAATGAGCCCAAGGACCCATCATGGATTAACCTCTGAATCCTGATTGAGTTAATATAACCCAACTTTAGGTGCCAAATATATGAGTCATTAACATTAGTTTTTCTCTTCCTACTTAAAAGTTCAGATTAAGCGCTATTTGTTTGATTGTTTGTAGGATTTAAGAAGAATAAGTTTTCATACATGTGCCCAGAACAAAGAACCTCTCCATTTCTACTGATAGAAATACCAAAATGGAAAGAAACAGAATATCCTTAATTTATAAGTTTTGCAACTGAAACCAAATTCTATCTAAATCAATGTGCATATAAAATATCTTCCAAAATAACTATTCTATTATAATAAAAAAATAAGATCCAGTTCTCCCACTGCAAGGGCCTATACTTGCCCTCTATTTCATACTCGTAGTCCATGCTTGCCCTTTTGGAGTCTTCTTATCTTCCTAAACCCTTGCAAGGAGTTATAGATATGATTAGTGGCTCCAGAATCAACAACCCAAATGAAAGTTGATCCAACCATTGAAACTGACTCTAGATAGAGAACAACACCTATAGGGTTTTTCTTGACCTAAAGCTCTGGACACTCCTTTTTTCAGTATCCCTTCTGCTCGTACTTAAAGCACCTGCCCTTTGGCTTGTTGGACTGGTTCTTGGGCTGGTTATTGGGTTGGGCTACTGTATTTCCTTTCTTCTTCTTGAACTTCTTGGACCTGGCCCCAGTTTTGGAAAAAGAAGCCCTAGCAATCATAGCCTTGAACTGTAGCTTCATAACCATCTCCGCCACCTGAAACTCTTTTATTAACTCAGTTAAACTCATGTTCAACTTGTTCATGTTATAGCTCAACTTGAATTGATTGAAAGAGCCTAGCAGAGATTCGAGAACCATGTCCACTTGGCTCTCAGGGTTAATAATAGCCCCTAAGACTTTTGCTTTCTCAAAAACAGCAATCATTTTGAGCATATGCTCCCTGACTAATGCTCCCTCGACCATCTGAGTGTTTATGATTGTCTTAAAAGCTTCCTGCTTTACGGGTCAGCTCTTATCAGCGAACATCATAGCTAGTGACTGGCTAATGTCGTACACAGTGGCCATGTAGTCATATTTGGACCGAAGCACATTAGATATGAGGCCAACATATAGCAACGAACTATCTCGTCGGCCTTTTTCCATGCCTTCTTAGCCTTACGCTCATCAATGATGGAACCTTCCCCAATAATAGGGTAGGTTTTGTAGAGGACATACTTATACTCCTCGGTTGTGAGTATTATGTCTAAGTTTCTTTTCTAGACCACATAATTGGGACTCGTTAACTTATTCTCTCAGAGAATAATGGCCAAAGGACTAAAAGAACCTCCACCAACCATTTCTAAAAAATTAAAAATAAAAAAAATCTTTGTTTGTGGAAAAATAATTTGTGCACTTTATCCTCATATTAAATCTGATAATAGTTAACCATATCGCTGTTATCTTTAATATGATTAATTTAGCTCTTAGGAAAACTGACATAGCTTCTTGGGAAGATTAACAATTTTCCAAACTAAGTGTATAAATCACCACAAATTAATTTCCCTTTTAGGTAATGATCTAGAAGAGAACTCCGTCAATGGGATGGTCATTTCTTCTCATTTCATATGGACATTCCTCGCACTATAACCTCCAACGTGGGCTAGCAAATCATAGCACGTGTCTCGGGTTTTTAATTACATCCATCCATTAGTTCTAGATCCTTGTGGTATTTCCATCCTATACAGGTTCACCCCCAGGGTAACGCGAGGGGACCCACGATCTCTAATTAAGATTGTAATGGAAGCCAGTGGAGCTGTTGGAACCCCTTTCCCACTTAGTCTTTTAAAACAAGGGTTTTTAAAGAAAATATCCTTTTGAAAATATCCTATTAAGTATCCCTTAACTCTTTGTAAAATATCTAAATTCATAAATCTCTGTGTCAAGGTAAAATCCTTTAAGAGATTTTCTATGAATTTATTTTACACAGTTAAGAACTTAATGACTTCCAAAAATTTCCTTTTAAACTTTCTAGAGACTTTGGTCCCAAGTTTAATTTGACAAAAACAATTTTCTAGTGCAAAAATAAAACAAAAAGGCTTTCTATTTTAACTTACAGAAATATCTAAATCCAAAATATTTTCTACATCAAGGATTAAATCCTTTGAGAAAATATCCAAGGATTAATTTTTTGTCCAAGTTAAAAATAACCATTTTTTAATTTGAAAATGTTTTTCTTGTCATAAATTTTGCAAAGACTTTGGTCTTTGAGAAAACGTGCACATAGGATACAAAAAAGAATTAAGCATCCTAGAAAACTGTAAACGTTTTCATACTTTTCTATTATTTTAACCTAAGTGTCCAAATAATATAATTAATTAATTAATAGTGTTGTTTAATCCTAAATTTCCTTTACTATTACTTTTCATGCAAAATATTCAAAGAATATTAATTATTGTAATAAAAATAACTTCGTCTGGCATGGGGTCAAAAAATAAAAATTAAAAAATAATTTTTCTCTGGTCCAGTGCACCCGCCACACTGGATCATGGCCCCATGGGAAAACCCATGGGCCACAATCCTAGGCAGGCGCTCGCATAGCAGCTTTCGCGAGGAAGCTGCTGTTCGGTTCACACGAGAAAGCTTCCTCGCGTGCGATGCTGAGCTTAGGCCATCTCGGGCCCAGCTACGGCTCCAAGCCGCAACTGGCTTGGGTGGCCTCGGCCCCCCTCACATCAGCAGTGCAGCTCGGGTCCGTGCAGCTCAGCTGCAACAATATTCGTCTTCTTCATTTTTCTCTATGCTTTCAGATGCTTCTTGGCTTCATTTTTTACACAGATTTCACCAGAAATCATCCAAAACAATCCACAAACGCCTATGCCTTTAATTATAGGCTTACACGGACATCGTGAAAGCCACAAAAAAATAATAATTACAGCATTCCTATTTCTCAACTGTGGGACGTATAAAGCATGAACTACCTATACCCGAAAACACGAAGGTTCATAGATTATGATCATACAATCATCTGACCGTTTTATTTACTAACATGCCTCCAATATTGCCATATAAACCTTGCTCTGATACCACATGTAGGTAAATATGGCAAGAACGAAAAATGCAGCGGAAGTATGTCGCAGAACAGAGCAAACGCAGAAAAGCAACGGAAGAACTATTAACCTTTACTCTATTTCGCTAGTCTAGGAGGTGTTGGCGACTCGATCTAAACCACTTCTGGTTCTGTGATCCTTTCTTCAAGCTATTGTCCCACAAGCCATCGGCTTCTTCTAGGTATCAATGTAATGCTTCGAGTCTTTCGGAATATAACCCGCACCTGAAAACTTGATGAAGGCTAAGGATGAAGAGGATGATCTTCCTTTTCTGACTAAATGCTATCAAGCATTAATTATAAAGGTTTCATGTCTCTATTCTTGCTATTGAACAGCATAAAGAACACAGTCTCCAGAGAGAAGAAGAAAACAGCTAGAGGGAAAAAGACGTTCCGTGAAAAGACTCCTACTATCCTTTTAAATCCCAACTACCTTAATAATAGGTTGTTATCTGAGCATTCAAAAATCAAACAGAAGCGGTAGAATCAGAGAAACCCTAAGGCCCATGTCATATTAAGCCATGAACCAGGCCTATGGACCTATGGCCCAATTCATGGAGTTAAGCTTTTAATTCAATTTAATTATTCCTAAACTAATACAAGCCTAATAATTAAATTAATTAAATGACCTAAATGGACCAATATAAACCTCAAGCCTTGGTCTAGTTCATTAGGCTAAGCCTTTAATTCAATTTAATTATTCCTAAACTAATACAAGCTCAATAATTAAATTAATTAAATAACCCAAATGGGACAATATATAATTCTCACTTTTTGGACATTTTATTTTATTATAACCCAAAAATAAACCAGGCTACTCGAATAAAATAAAATCCATTTTATGCAAGACCAATCCCTCAATCCAAAACCATCAGGACATACGGGCTATTCTGAGGACCAAAAGACACACTACCTTGGCTACTAAAATGAACAAAATACCCCTACTATAGAAATAGCTGTATTTTACATTTTAAATATTTCCTAATATAACCATAAGAAAATATTGACCCAAAAGACAATTCTACGTTAGCAAAGTCTCCGACCTACAGGTGTAATGACTAAAATACCCCTTATGCATCGTCGTACATTTAGAGAGGAAGAGTGTACTAACACCTCTCTTAAAGACATCTACCATCCTTAAACCTCTAGTCCAATGATCCACGACTCCTAGAATATTTTTACTTTCCAAGGGAGCTACCCTAAAGCAAACATCCAAGTCATGTTCCCCATGGCCCTAAATATTTAGATCATTCGAACAGTCACAAGGGGCGTTATAGTACAGAAGCTATCTCGTATAAGTCTGTCTTAACTAACTAGTCACATTTACTCAACATACAAGTATATCGGCTCTACAATAGAACCTACAGCATATCAAAGTATATGCTTCCAGCTTTGTCAGACCACCAACTCATACTCAAGCGGTAGAGTATTAGTCGACGCTGTAGCAGTAATAGTCTAGGTTTCTTCTAACTAGTGCTTTTAAAACCACTATTACAAGTCCTGTTCTACGTATTCAAAATACGCTTATGCTATGAAGTGAGTGGACTACTCACTGACTAAAGGTAAGCCATTCCTCATTTGGAATTATAATACAATAACCTAAAAATGATGAGATTCCCATCCTCATCAATCGGTTAAGAATAAAAGGTTAGGTGTTAAGTAACTCGTGATCCATACCTTACTGTGAAAGACTACCATTCACATGGATCACTTACTTAAACACAATGGGTCTTTTCCAAATGTAAATCGTGCACAAATAAAATATAAATTCACAAACAAATTTTGAGAAAAAATTCTTTTATTAATAAATTCAATAATTACATTAGAAACCTAGTCTAGAGGGCATACATTCCAACAAAAGTTAAAAAGAAAATCACAACTCTATTATTGACAAATGAACGCAATTTTGCTCAAAATCTCCAAACTTTCAAATTTTCAAATTTTCTAAGTTTCAAAATTTTCAAATTTTCAAAAAAATTATTTGATACTAAGAAAACACCAAGAATTGTTTGAAAACTTAGACAAAGAATATTACTAAACCACTCACCCACGCTTAAATTGGACAATGTCCTAATTGGCCAGAAATTAACATAAGAAAGCATCGCCAAAGGGTCCAAAAAATAACAAAGGGGTAGAAAGTTCAAGCAATAATCCCCAAGTGCAATAACTTCCAAACAATATCAAAAATGGAAATAGAGAAGAGAACCTGTCCAAAAGGACTTTATTTTGACCTACAAAAGAAAACACAAATCAAAGCACAAAGAAATTAATAACAACAGAAAGACACACCTAAATAAGAGAACATAAACTAAAAAAATTAAAAATAAAAATCCTAACAAAACAAATGAAGACACAACTCACTTCCTCACACTAAAGATGGAAAATATTTTCCTTTTTTGGGAAGGGAAATGACATTTAGCCAACTAAAGAAAACCCAACATAAGACAAAGAGATAAACTCTGTCCACTCATCATGCTTTCTCATCATCCATTTGTAAAAGATACTAATGCCCATTGAAAAAGGTAGGCATGATGAAATTAGAAACGAGAGAGGTTTTTGAAAAATAGAAGGTTCATGAAATAATTTTTCTCAGCAAATCAAAACATACGAACCTTATTCTCTAACATTCCTTTAGGTACACAAATACTATTTTTAACATATGAGTGCACATGGTATCTAAAGAATGAATCAAACTTGGAATCACCATTTTTTTTCCCTTCAAAAGAATTTTCACAATTAGCATTCCCCTTTAAACTTAGTATTTGGGATCTCATTGATGGGATCAAGAAATCCTTACTTTTCAATACAAGATTGACAAAAACTAAGTTACCTCCATTTGAATCGGGTGAAGGGTAGGAATTACCACTATTCTCCAAGGACTTCTTATGATGTAGCATTGATAGATCCAACTCCTTGAGGTGTGGTAAATTCAACTCACCATCAATGGCATCATTAGGCCCTATGAATGGAGAGGTACCTATAAATTCATGTGACAAAGAAAAATTAGAAATACAAGAGCATAAAATTGAATAAAAAATTTTCCCCATCACATTGGGCAATTGTTCATCATATTCTCTCTCCTCTCTATGGGGGTCCTCTTGTGCAAATGTATAGGCCTTTATGCGATCTTCAACTAACTTGGCTAGTTGTGTTCTTGTAGAGCTCATTCATTGGGATGCTTCTTCATGCCACCTAATGGACGTGTTTGTGTTGGCCACAAATGATTTGATTGAGGCTTCAAGTGACATCTCACTAAAAGAATTAATTCGAAATTGCAACCATGCCAACAAATCATCATTATAGTTCCTTTGATATTGTGCCCTTGAATAATTGTCCATGATAATGTCTGAAATCTTTCACTCAAAGAAAAATAAAAATCAAATCGAAAATAAAAATAAACAAGAATAATAGAAAAACAAAGAAAAGAAAAGTACAAAAATTAGAAATATTCACAAACTACCAAAACACAAAAGTTTTTGATAATTACAATAACAACGAAGGCTAAATCAACAAGACTCGAGTGTTTCCGTTAGTGCCCATCCTCAGCAACGGTGCCAAAAACATGATGCGTGTTTTTTAATGTAGAAAATAATACCAACAAATAACACAATTACTTAAGCTTTAATTAAAATGCCAACCACTAAAACCACAGGTATGAACAAATATACCCATTGTATAATAGGAAATAGCAAGTATTGAATCCACGAGAACATAGGCTCCCACCTTACTTTACCCTAATCTTTAATGTTTAGCCAATAAAATAAGAAGAGACTAAAAAGGAAAATAAATAAAGATAAAAATAGATATAACTTAAGGATGCAATTTCATGTAACTAGACAGTTATCTTAAAAGCACAATATTGAATCACTTAGCCTGCATCACGATCAATTATCATCTCGGCATCATGAAGAAAGATAAAGTAAAATTCAATCGCCTCCCAAGTCATGAATCTACTTAGATAAATTCGACTTCGTTTGTCAATCTACGGAATTACTATCTTTTGATTAATATTAATAGATTTTCCAATCAAGCTAATATAACCAAAACATACATTAGGCTCAATTCTTTATAAACAAGAAATTTGCCAATAACCCTTTGCACGAGCTGAAATCAACTAATCTTTGATCACTAAGTTCTATAATCTTAACTTCATCACCCAAGTCCATTAAGATTTAACAAATACAAAATCAATTCAATAAAACTCCTAACATCATTGTCGCATGTTAATTAGAAGAACTCGCATCAATAACCAATGATAACAAGTATTCAACTACCAAAGATAACAATAGATTGATCAAAAAGTCCAATTAACTCGAAATTATAATGTCTAAAATAATATCCAATTACAATCAAAACATTAAGCACATCAGTGTTCTAGAAAAGTAAATAGAGGATAAAAGATAAAAACTCATAGACAAGCCCTTCTTCTTCTCTTGAAAACCTCCTTTGAACAATGCTCCTTTGAGTGGTGATTGAGTAGCTAGTTTGGATCCTTCAAATCACACCTATCACACCTTTCTTTTGTTTTTTTCTTGTATTTTTAAGCCTCTTTGATATCAAAATTGGTTGCTTGACAAGTCTAGTCTGAGTAGAAATCAGAAAATACCAAAAACCTTTGGAAAATAACAAATTCGCGCACAATCGCCTCAGGGCAGAATGGACCTGGCACTGGGTCCAATCGACCCTCCTGGTGCTAGGTCTGTTCTATTCTTCTCTATTTTTGCTGTTTAATCAAAATAGACCTGGCGCTTGGTCCCTTGGCTGGGCCTGGCGCTAAATTTATTCTGGAAGTTGCCTGAAATTTGAACAGTTTCCTCTGCTTGAGTAGAATGGACCCAGTGCCGAGTCCCTTGGCTGGGCCTGGCACCAGGTGCATTCTAGAATTGTTCACTTATTGCTCGAATTTAACTCAAATTTGCGTAAATTTGTCAAAAATATTTTTTACAAGCAAAATGTCAAATAGGAAGGAATATACCTAGTTATTACAGCAAATGTATCTTAAAACAACCTCAAACAATTAGGGAAATAATGGTAATTTTAGCCTAAATCACATAGTCCCACATATGAATTTTTGTTTGTCCTCAAGCAAACAAGAACTAGACACTAAGCATTTAGAACAAGATAAAATAACTTCACAAAATTTTCCTTAAAAAACTCATCCATAATGAAGACCTAACTTTCTTCCAACCTTAAACACAAAACTTGTCATTCATTCAACCTTTTTAAAACCTCGTAAACTCATGTATTAAAAAAAACAATCCCAAGGCCATCAAAGTTACATTAAACAAGCTTATATCTAGTACAAGAAAATCATCCTACTCCTTAGGTAAAAAACATAGATAACATAAATCATACAAGTCAAGCCATTAACCAATTCTAGTATTATAAACTCAATTTTGCGCAACTCAAGTTAGTGAAACAAGGAAAACAATCCACTCTTCT
Organism: Voacanga thouarsii; assembly: GCA_026120185.1. Taxonomy (NCBI): domain Eukaryota; kingdom Viridiplantae; phylum Streptophyta; class Magnoliopsida; order Gentianales; family Apocynaceae; genus Voacanga; species Voacanga thouarsii. Next base: position 689,968 of record JANUWF010001341.1, on the reverse strand, counting down.
TCCTTTTTTTTTCTATGACTTTTTGAATTGATAGCCTCAAGTGAATGGATTTCTCTTCATGCACCGTATTGGCCCCCTTATAGTCAGCAAAATTTTTTTTTCTTTCTTTCTTCTTTCTTTTCTTATCTTCTTACCTTTGGGACAGCCTCAAGAGAGTGTAATACTCCTTTCTTACTTCTCTTTCACTCACTATATTGGCCCCCTTTCTAGAAAAATATTTCTTTCTTTTTTTTTTCAACAAATGAAAGAAAAACAAATTTCAGCTCACATTCTTTCTTTTTCGCTCAAAATATTTTTTTCTCGCATTCCTTATTCACAACCCAAAGTCAAGCAAATTTTAAATTCATAATACAAGAATTAATCAACAAATCTTCCCATATTTCATCATATCCTCCACATTCAAACTCAAAAAATAAAACAAAACTCAAATACCAAATATAACTAAGGTTAACTTAAATTCTCAAGGCTTAGCAAAAATCCAACTTAATACACATGTTTACCATGATGAATCACAAATCTATATCCAAAGTTAAAAAGGAAATCATCACTCCATTATTGACAAATAAGCTCAATTTAGCTCCAAATCTCCAAAATTTCAAATTTTCAAATTTTCTAAGTTTTAAAATTTTCAAATTTTCAACAAATTTATTTGATACCAAGAAAACACCAAGAATTGTTTGAAAACATGGAGAAAGAATACTACTAAACCACTCCCCCATGCATAAACTAGACAATGTCATCATTGGCTAAAATTTAACATAGGAAAGCATCACCAAATGGATAAAAAATAATAAAGGGGAAGAAATTTTAAGCAATAATCCCCAAGTACAAAAGTTCCAAACAATATCAAAACTGGAAATAGAGAAGAGAGCTTGTCCAAAAGGACTTTATTTTGACCTACAAAAGAAAACACACATCAAAGCACAAATAAAATAATAACAAAAGAAAGACACACCTAAATAAGAGAATAGAAACTAAAAAAATTTAAAATAAAAATCCTAACAAAACAAATGAAGACACGACTCACTCCTTCACACCTAAGATGGAAAATATTTTCCTTATTTGGGGAGAGAAATGACACTTATCTGACTAAAGAAAACCCAACCTAAGATAAAGAGACAAACTCTTTCCACTCATCATGCTTTCTCATCATCCCTCTATAAGAGATATTAAAGCACATTGAAAAAGGGAGGCATGATGAAATTACAAATAGGAGAGGTTTTTAAAAAATAGAACGTTCATGAAAACAATTTTTCTCAACAAAGAAAAACATATGAACCTTATTCTCGAACATTCCTTTAGGTACACCGATACTGTTTTTGACAAATGAGTGCACATGGTATCTAGAGAATTCATCAAACTTGAAATCACCATTTTCCCTTCGAAAGAATTTTCACAATTAACATTCCTCTTTAAACTTAGTATTTGAGTTCTCAATGATGGGATCAAGAAATTATTACTTTTTAATACATGATTGACAAAAACTAAGTTATCTCTCTTTGAATGGGGTGAAGGGTAGGAATTACAACTATTCTCCAAGGACTTCATATGATGTAGTATTGATAGATCCAACTCCTTAAGGTGTGGAAATTTTAACTTATTATCAATGGCACCATTAGGCCCCGTGAGTGGAGAGGTATCTAAAAATTCATATGACAAAGGAAAATTGGAAATATGAGAGCATAAAATAGAATCAAAATTTTTCCCCATCACATTGGGCAATTATTCCTCATATCCTCTCTCCTCTCTTTGGGGGTCCTCTTGTGCAAGTGTATGGGCCTTTATGGCATCTTCAACCAACTTGGCCAGTTATGTTCCTGTAGAGCTCATTCTTTGAGATGCTTCTTCATGCCACCTAATGGACGTGTTTGTGTTGGCAACAAATGATTGGATTCAGGCTTCAAGTGACGTCTCACTAAAAGAATTAATTCGAGCTTGCAACCTTGCCAATGTATCATCATTATAGCTCTTTTGATATTATGCCCATGAATAATTGTTCATGATGATGTCTGGAATCTCGCACTCAATGAAAAATAAAATTCGAATCGAAAGTAAAAATAAAGAAAAATAATAGAAAAACAAAGAAAATAAAAATACACAAATTAAAATTATTCACAAACTACCTAAAACACAAAAGTTAGTGATATTTACAAATACAACAAAAGCTAAATCAATAAGACTCGAGTGTTTCTGATATTGCTCATCCTCAGCAACGGTGCCAAAAACCTGATGTGTGTTTTTTAGTGTAAAAAATATTACCAACAAATAAAACAATTACTTAAGTTTTAATTAAAATTCCAACCACTAAAACCACACGTATGGACAAATACACCCATCGTATAGTATAGGGAGTAGCAAGTATCGAATCCATGAGAACTTACGCTCCCACCTTACTTTACCCTACTATTTATTGTTTAGCTAATAAAATAAGAAGAGACTAAAAAAGAAAATAAATAATGATAAAAATGTATTTAACTCAAGGATTCAATTTCATGTAACTAGACAATTATCTTAAAAACACATATTAAATCACTTAGTATTAATCACCATCAATTATCATTTTAGCATCTTGAAGGAATATAAAGTAAAATTCAATCATTTTCCAGGTCATGAATCTACTTAGATAAATTCCACTTTGTTTGCCAATCTATGGAATTACAATCTTTAGATTAATATTAACAGATTTGCCAATCAAGCTAAAATAACTAAAACATGCATTAAGATCAATTCCTTATAAACATGAAAATTAGCCAATAACTCTTTGCTCGAGGTGAAATTAGCTAATCTTTGATCACTTAGTTCTATAATCTTAACTTCATCACCCAAGTCCATTATGATTTAACAAATATGAAATCAATGCAATGAAACTCCTAACGTCGTTGTCCCAAGTCAATTAGAAGAACTTGCATCAATTACCAATGATAACAAGTAATCAAATACCAAAGATAACAATAGATTGATCAAAAAGTCCTATTAACTTGAAATTATAATCTCCAAAATAATATCCAATTACGATCAAAGCTTTAAGCACATCATTGTTCTAGAAAAGTAAACAAATGATAAAAGATAAAACTTATACACAAGCCATTCTTCTTCTCTTGAAAACCTCCTTTGAACAATGCTCTTTTAAGTGGTGATTGAGTAGCTAGCTTGAATCCTTCAAATCACACATTTCTCTTGTGTTTTTCTTATATTTATAAGCCTCATTCACACCAAAATCCTTTGAAAAAAACTAAATTAGTGCAAAAATGCCTCTAGGCAGAGTTGACCTGGCACCCGGTCCAGTCGAACCTCTTGGTGCTAAGTCTATTCTGTTCTTTTCTATTTTTGTTGTTTAACCAGAATAGACCCGGCGCCTAATCCCTTTGATCGGTTTACTCTGCTTGACCAGAATGGACAAGGTGTATGGTCTCTTGGTTGTGCCTGGCACCAAGTGCATTCTGGAATTGTTCACTTTTTGCTCAAATTTAACTCAAATTTGCACAAATTTGACAAAAACACTTTTTACAAGAAAAATGTCATATAGAAAGGAATATGCATGGTTATTACAGCAAATGTATATCAAAATAACCTGAAATAACTAGAAAAATAATAGTGATTTTAGCCCCTGTCATATACCCCCACTTGAATGTTTGCTTGTCCTCAAGTAAACAAGAACTAGACACTAAGCATTTAGAATAAGATAAAACAATTTAGCAAATTTTTCCTTGGAAAACTTATCCAGAATGAAGGCATAACCTTCTTCCAACCTTAAACAAAAAACTTGTCATTCATTCAACCATTTTAAAACCTTGTGAACTGGTGTATAAAATCAAACAATCCCAATGCCATAAAGTTAAGTTAAACAAACTTATATCTAGTTAAAGAAAATCATCCTACTCATTAGGCAAAAACATAGATAACATAAATCATACAAGTCAAGCCATTTAACCAATTTCAGCATTATAAACTCAAATTTACACAACTCAGGTTAGTGAAACAAGGAAAACACTCCACTCTGCTTTTTTTTTTTTTTTTCTATGACTTTGGGAATTGATAGCCTTAATTGAATGGATTTTTCTTCATGCACCGTATTGGCCCCCTTCTAGTCAGCAGTTTGTTTTTCTTTCTTCTTTCTTTCCTTACCTTCTTGCCTTTGGGATAGTCTCAAGAGAGTGTGATACTTCTTTGTTTCTTCTCTTCCACTGACCGTATTGGCCCTCTTTTTAGCAAAAGGTCTCTTTCTTTTTTTTTTTTTCAACAAATGAAAGCAAAATTTTTTTTTCAACTCACATTCTTTCTTTTCATTCAAAATGTTTTTTTTTTCCTTCACATTTCTTATTCACAACTCAAAGTCAAGCAAATTTTAAATCCATAGCACAAGAATTAATCAACAACTCTTCTCATATTTCATCATTTCATCCACATTCAAACTTAAAGAATAAAATAAAACTCAAATACCAATTATAACCAAGGTTAACTTAAATTTTCAAGACATAGCAAAAATCTAATTTAATACACAAGTTTCCTTTTTAATAAAAGTCAAACCATAATGAATGACAAATCTATATCCGAAGTTAAAAAGTAAAATCACAACTCTATTATTGACAAATAAGCTCAATTTAGCTCCAAATCACACTCCATGAAATTTTCCAAGTTTCAAAAATTTCAAAATTTCAAATTTTCAACAAATTACTTGATACCAAGAAAACACCAAGAATTGTTTGAAAACTTGGACAAAAAATATTACTGAACCAATCCCCCACACTTAAACTAGACAATATCCTCATTGGCCAAAAATTAACATAAGAAATCATCGCCAATGGGACCAAAAATAATAAAGGGGTAGAAAGTTTAAGCAATTCTCCCCATGTGCATAAGTTCCAAACAATATCAAAGATGGAAATAAAGAAGATAGCTTGTCCAAAATGACTTTATTTCAACCTACAAAAGAACACACAAATGAAAGCACAAAGAAAATAATAACAAAAAAAAAAGACACACCTAAATAAGAGAACACAAACTAAAAAAATAAAAATAAAAATCCTAACAAACCAAATGAATACAGAACTCACTCCCCCATACTTAAGATGGAAAATATTTTCCTTATTTGGGGAGGGAAAAGACACTTAACTGACTAAAGAAAGCCCAACCTAAGACAAAGAGATAAAGAGACAAACTCTTTCTACTCATCATACTTTCTCATCATCCCTTTGTAAGAGATATTAATGCTTTTTAAAAAAGGTAGGCATGATGAAATTAGAAACAATAGAGGGTTTTGAAAAATAGAAGGTTCATGAAAACATTTTTTTCTCAATAAGGCAAAACATATATGAAGGATCAAAACGAAAAATATCAAAGAAAGTGCAATAGAAAATTTTTTAATTATTCAAGCCACATCTAAGAAAGATTACTTACTTTTTTCGATTGGTCACGGATTAACGAACGAGGGGACGGGTTGCACTGGAACCTGTGTTGGAAGGGGAGAAGAAGGGGCCTGTGGTTCAACCGGTATTCCCGCCAATCTTCTACTGATACGATCGAGCGTCTTCAAGCTTTCTTTCTTTGTCTTTCAGAGTATGACTCTACCTTCCTCTTAGGTTCACTTGGTGAAAGCTCCTTATTTGAATAATCAAGATAGTTTCCTTCTCAAGAGGAGGAAATGAGAGACGGTACACTTGAGAGAGAGAAATCAGCAAAAAACTACGTTTTTTTCCCTCTCTTGCACACTTGATTTCGACCAACCTTAGGGCTTGATTAAGCCCTAATGGCCGAAAGCATTAAGCCCTGATAGATTTGGTGTTGTGCTCCAAGACTAATCCAGGATTGGCCTAATCCTCTTAATTAATTAATTATCTTTTATGGGCTTCATTAAATACCCAAGTCTAATTAATCAATTCTAATTGAACTCTTAATATGTCAACACATGTCTGCCCAATTAATTAATTTATTATAGCCAAATTCTCTTAATTAATTAATTTTCTTTTCTGAGCCTTATCAAAATCCAAAACTAATTAATTAATTCTAATTAGACTCATAGAATAAATTTTATTATCTTCCAAATAGTTATTCATTAAGCCTGGATTGTGTCTAAACAACACTAAGGTAACTTGAGCTACTCTGGGGATCAAGAGACATATTATTCATGTATACTAAATTGACCAAAATGCCCGTACTATTAAATACCTGCATTTTATCGTTTTAAATATTTCTATTTATCACCATATGAAAATATTGATCCCAAGAATAATATTGCTAAAGCAATGTCTCCGACCTACAGGTGCAATGACGAAAATACCCCTCTGTGTAACACCTATCAATGAGACAGGATAAATATACTAACACCCATCTTAAAAACTTGCACCTCATCAGATAAATATAACCAAAATGAGTGTGATCATTATGAAATTGGTGAAGTACTCGTGGCCTCCCCTAGCTGGTGTAGTCATCGGGCAACAAACTTCCGTATGAACTAGTGCCAGTATTTCCATGGCTCTATCTACTTTTTGGTAAAAGACCTTTTGGTCATTTTACCTTTAAGGAAAGATTCACACTGAGGCCATTCTTCCAATCTCAATGAACCTAAAGGTCTATCATGGATTGGCCTCTGAATCTGATTAGGATTTATATGTCCTAATCTTAGATGCCACAAATACGAATCATTTGATATGGCCTTTCTCTTTTTATTATTACATTTAGTTTGAATATTGTTCACTTGATTTCTAATAGAATGTATATAAAAGAGATTTTCAAACATGTTTCCTATAGAAATTAAATTACCATCTCTATTGATGGAAACACCAAAATGGAAAGAAACAGAATATTCTTGATTCATCAATTTAGAAACTGAAATTAAATTCTATTTAAAACAAGAAACATATAAAATATCTTTCAAAACTAACTTCCTATTACAATGAAAAATAAGCTCAGGATCTCCCACTGCTTCAGCCTATATTCTTACTCCATTGCCTACTTGAAGTTCATGCTCACCCTTGCTGAGTCTTATTATCCTTCTGAACCCCTGCAAAGAGTTACAGACATGGTCAGTGGCTTCAGAATCAAATATCCAAGAAGATGTTGATCCAACCATCAAAATAAACTCTAGATATAGAGTCATACCTGAAATAGACCTGGCTAAGAAGTCCGAACAATCTTTCTTCCAATTCCCTTTCTTGCCACACTTGAAGCATTTGCCTTTAGGCTTGGCTTGACCAGATGCTTTGGGTTGGGCCCCTGTATTATTTTGGACTTCATTTTCTTGAATTTCTTATATTTTACCTTAATTCTAGAAGAAGAAGCAAAACGAGAGACCAAAACCTTTAACATGGGCTTCATGATCTTCTCTACCACTTAGAGCTTTTTTATAAGCTCTGTGAGATTCATATCCAACTTGTTCATGTTGTAGTTCAACTTGAACTAAGAATATAAATTAGGTAAAATTTCAAGAACTATGTCAATTTGGCTCTCAGGATCTATCGTTGTGCCTACGACCTATGCCTCCTTGAAGTAGGTAATTATCTTGAGCAGATACTCTCGAATCGTGCACTCTACGCCATCTTAGAGTTCATGATTGCCCTAAGAGCATCCTACCTTGTGGGCTAGCTCTTGTTAGCAAACGTGGTACGCAATAATAAATCTATGTCGTACACAGTGGCTATGTGCTCATGCTCGTCGGCTAGCAATTGAATACGAAATTCCCAACCCTTCCTGGGTCACCTCTTGCACCGCTACAATCTTTTTTCTACTATGCCTACTACAGAACTGGCCCCTTCTTGGAACTATTCCACTTCGGCTTTCTTGGTTTTCTTCTCCAAGCTTTATGGGACCATCAATTCCCACGGATCCCTTATGCATCAAGCTGCATTTTTTTCCTGTCCTTCTATGCTCATGCTTAGATTGGAGCACACTAGACATGGAAGCCAATATATAATACTTAGCCATTTCATCAGCTTTCTTCCATGATTTCTCGGCCTCTCACTCCTAATCAGTGAATTCTTCTCTAATCTTAGGATAAGGATTCATAAGAATATACTTGTATTCCTTGGCAGTGAGTACAATGTTCCAGTTCTTCATCCAGTCCACATAATTTAGGCCTGTCAACTTATTCTCCTTGAGAATAATTGACAATAGACTGAAACTAGACATTTTTGAAAAATTGCAAAAAACATTCATTTAGTTTGGAAGAAATAAAAAGGCACATTCTTTATATTATTTCTTTGATAATAGATAACTCTTAAAATTATTATCAATAATATAAATAGTTTGTCTCTTAAAAAAAGCTAACAGAGCTTTGTATGAAAATTAATAGTATTCTAAGTTAAGTGTATAACTATTACGAATCAAAACTTTCTAAATAGGTAATGGTCTAGAAAAAGTTCCACCGATAGGATGGCCACTGATACACATCACCTAATGGCAATCTAGTCCTAAAAACCTACAATGTAGGTTAATCGATCCTAGCAAAATACCCTAGGCTTTAATTTTACTCTTTCATTAGTTCTAGATACTTGTGTAAATCCATCCTATAGGTGGTCATGCTCAGAAAGACACGAGGAAATCTATTATCTCTACTGAGAGTTGTGATGGAACATATGGGGTTGTTGGAACCCCTCTCCTACTTAATCTTTTATTGAAAATAGAGCTTTAGACCTATAAATATTTTTTATAGTCTTATGGTTTCATTAACTTTAGTAAAAAACTAAAATTCAATATTATTCTCTATGTTAAGGATTAAATCCATTGAGAGAATAAACTATGAATTTATTTTATTATTCTAAGTTAATAACCAAGTAAAACATTATTAAATAACCTTAAGTTCAACGTTATTCTCTATATCAACGATTAAACCCTCTAAGAGAATAAACCAAGAACCATTTACTTTTAAAATTTCTTAGATTAAAACGTTTTTCATTCGATCTAGCAAGACTTTTGTCTCACAAGAACTTACGCATTTGATCACAAAAAAGAAATAACCATGATAACAACAAACTATTCATTTATTCCTAAGTGACCAAACAATGGATTAAACATCATAAATTAAACATTAATTATCTTGTTTAATCCTAAGATAGTTCCATCCTTTACTACTCATTTTTATGCAAATTATTATTCTATAGATAAATAAAACTATTGCAGAAAATTAACCTCATACAATGGTTTCAAAACATGATTACATCAAGGAATAATTGAGGTACAGAACTTCAACAGTGCTTTCCCTTTTCTTGGATAGAATTACGCTCATCTGTCTCTGAGCAGAAAGGACCTAGCACCTGGTCCATTTGGCCCACCTGGTGCCAAGTCTACAATGTTTCTCCAAAACCTGCAGCTGGGCAGATTAGACCTGGTGCCTGGTTTGATCGGCCCTCCTAGCACCGGGTCTGCTTTGGAGTTCGTCAATTTCTAAAAAAAAATCCCGCTTTTCAGCCATTTTTTGCCCCTCAACAATTTCAGCAATCATGTAATTCAGTCCCCAAAATTTACTAGTTAAAAGAAACACAAAACTAGTCATAAAAACATGCCTTTACAAGAGCTTATGCCTCTAACCGTGAGGCGTACAACGAATTTTCTTAAAACCAAAAAAAACGATGGGAAAACCATTAGAATACATAATCCTATACCTCTAACCGCTATGAGAAATCACATGAAATCACAAAAAAATTCATTTTTAATAGTAAAAGAACCACTTTTTCTGATTTTTAACCATAGTACATACTCCTAGATGAAAACCTGGCTTAGATATCACTTGAAAGATCAAAACAAAAAACATCAAAGAAAGACGAAAAATTTTTTAGTTTTCGAGCCACATCTAGGAGAGAGTACTTACTTTTCGTGTTTGGTCATGGATTAACTAACGAGGGGTCGGGTTGCATTGCAACTTGCAATAGAAGAGGAGAAGAAGGCTTCTACGGTTCAGTTGGTATTCCTGCCAATCTTCTACTCCTATGCATCAAGCATCTTCAAGCTTTCTCTCTTCGTCTTCCAAAGTACGACTCTACCTTGTTTTTTGGTTAGCTTATTGAAAGCTCCTTTTTTGGATACTCGTGATACTCTCATTCTAGAGAGGAGGAAGAGAAAAAAATGTCAACTAGAAAGAAAATGAGAGATGGCACACTTGAGAGAAAGAACTTAGCAAAAAACCATTATTTTTCTCCCTCTCTTGCACACTTGATTTCGGCCAGCCCTAGGGCTTGATTAAGCCCAAATGGCCGAAAACATTAAGCCCTAATGGGCTTGGTGTTGTGCTCCAAAACCAATCCAAAACTGGCATAATCCTCTTAATTAATTAATTATCTTTTCTAGGCTTCATTAAATACCCAAGACTAATTAATTAATTCTAATTGCACTCTTAATATATGTCAACATATATTAGCCCAATTAATTAATTTATTCCAGTCCAATTCTCTTAATTTATTAATTATCTTTTTTGGACCTTATCAAAACTAAAGACTGATTAAATAATTTTAATCGGACTCTTAGAATAAATTTTATTCTCTTCCAAATAATTATCCGTTAAGCTCAGATTGTGTCTAAATAATACCAAGATAACTTGAGCTACTCCGGAGACCAAGAGATATACTCCATCCGTTTCAAAATACAAGTTCATGAAGTCTTTTATACACAGATTAACAGTGTTAAAAATAATACTACAATTTATATAAAGTTTCTATTCTACCAATATTAAAAACATGATAATTATTGGCTAGTGAAAATTCTCAAAAAGCAAGAAGAAAGAAGAGTTTTGGAAAGTTGTGCCACTGACTTAGAATAAATGAGGGTAAAATGAGAAAAAAAAAATAATCATTAGTTCTTAAAATATGTACATGAATAAAAATTTTGAAACAAAACAAAAAAGCTTCAAGAAGTATTTGGAAACAGATGGAGTATTATTCGTGGCTACTAAAATGACCAAAATTCCCTTACTAATAAATACAGGCATTTTACTATTTTAAATATTTCCATTTATTACCATATGGAAATATTGATCCCAATAATAATATTTCTAAAAGTAATGTCTTCGACCTACAAGTGAAATGACAGAAATACCCCTATATGTATGTAACACCCATCAATGAGATAGGATATATGTACTAACAACCATCTTAAAGATATCTACCATCTTTAGATCTCTTGTCCAATAATTCATGACTTACTCGAATATACTTGCTCATCATTGGAAGCTATCCAAAAGCACACATTCTAGAGTCACGTTCTAGCATCCTGGATTATTAGATTATCTTGGACAATCACAAGGGGGTGATTTAATTTCACTAAGTGAGGCATAGAAACTCTGTTGCATGAGTCCGTCTTAACTAACTAAAGTAATACACCTAACATACAAGGATATTGATCTCACAAAAGAAATCTTACCCAACATATATCAAAGTATAAAACCCTAGCTTCACCAAACTAGCAACTCATACTCAAGTATGAAGGTATCCGTCCACGTTATAGTAATAATAGTTTGGTCTCTATGATTATAGTACTTTAACAGAGACTACTGCTACATGTCCATTTCTACATATTCGAAATACGGTTATGCCAATGATGTGAGTGAACTACTCACTAATTCAAGGCAAACCATTCCCTATTGAAACTCATGGCATAATAGTCTTATCTTGAGAAAATGCCTAGTTCCATTAGATAACTAAGAACTTATTTTTACTTATATAACAAGTACCCATAGCATATACCTTACTGTGAAGAACAACCGAATACATAGACCATGACTTGTCGTACTTGGACCTTAAATGTGCAATAATGTAACAAACAAATTAAATTGAATGAATAAATATTTTATTATAATATATTTACAGAGAATACATAGTCTTTGAGAGTATACTTCCCAACAATCTCCCACTTGCACTACAAAAACTAAGAAAGTCTACAAGTGCCTATCCCTATAACATCTAAATGTCTGCGAAACACATTTTTTGTCAAAGAATTGGTAAAAGGATTTGCCAGATTGTTGATAGAGGAAATCTGATCGATCACAATCTTCCTTTTCTAGATGAACTCCCGGATGAGGTGATACTTCCTCTCTATATGCTTACCCTTCCTATAGTTTCGAGGTTCCTTACACTGTGACACACTCCAGTATTATTACAATAAATTATGATAGGCCTATCCATGTGCGGTACTATTCCAAGTTTTGTGAAGAACTTTCGAAGCCACACAGCTTCTTTAGAAGCTTCTGAAGCAACAATGTACTCAGCTTCCATGGTAGAATCAGCATTGCATGATTGCTTAATACTTCTCCTTGAACTAGCTTCTCTAGACAAAGTGAAGACACATCCACTACTGAATTTTCTTTCATCTTTATCCATTTGGAAGTTTGAGTCTATGTAACCAGTAGGAACCAAATCATCGGTACGATATACAAGCATATAATCTCTCATTTCCTTGAGATATTTAGGTATATGCTTGATGACTTGCCAATGAGCTTCCCCTGGGTTTGACTAGTATCTACTAACCATACCTACTATAAAGTAGATATTTGACCTAGTATAAAGCAGAGCATACATGAGACTTCTCACAGCCGAAACATAAGGGATCTTGCACATTTTCTCCTTGTCTTCCTATGTCTGGGGACACTACTTGGAAGAAAAGGATAATACATGTCTAAAGGGTATAATAGCCCTTTTACATTGGTCCATACTATACTTGACCAATATCTTGTCAATATAAGTAGACTGGAATAAACCTAACATTCTCTGGTTTCTATCTCTAAGAAGCTTAATACCTAGAATGTAGCTAACTTCCCCTATGTCTTTCATGCTAAATTGATAAGATAGACAAACTTTAACGACAATGTCCTTACATCATTTCCAATAAGTATAATGTCATCTACATAAAGTACGAAGAAAATCACTTTGCCAATATTTGATTTCATATACACACATGGTTCATCCATGTTTTAAATTAAACCATAAGCTTTCACAATTTCATCAAAATGTATCTTCTATACTCGTGACACTTGCTTAAATCTATAGATGGACTTCTTAAGCTTACAGACCATTTGTTCTTGACCTCTAGCAACAAAACATTCTAGTTGGGACATATAGATGTATTCGCTAAGATAACCATTTAAGAATGCCATCTTGACATCCATTTGCCATATCTCGTAGTCATGATGACATGCAATGGCTAAGAGAATTTAGATAGACTTAAGCATGGCTACTGGTGAAAAGGTTTCCTCCTAATCGATCAATTCTTTCTGAGTATAACCTTTAGCAACCAACCTTGCTTTATAGGTTTCAACTTTTCCATCCGCACCTCTCTTCTCTTGTATATCAACTTACATCTAATGGGTTTTATCCCATCAGGTGCAGTGACAAGATCCCAGACCTGATTAAGATACATGGACTCAATCTTGGCATTCATGTCTAGTTGCCATTTATCCGCATCAACATCAACAATGGTCTAGTGGGATCTTATTCCTGATTATCAGAGACTAAATCATAGATCTCTCCAGTCCACTTTTCTAAAAATCTTGTGATCCTCCCACTACGACGAGGCTCTAATTGTATAAGAACATTTGGTGATGTTTCTCTTAGTTTCTTGATCGGGGTGTTATAAGTATCAAAGTTAAATCAATGACCAACTTCTCTTCTAACTCTATTCTATTTGAACCCATGGTGGAATTACCTTATTCATTCTCTAAGTATCTAGCATTACTACTAACAAGTACCTTATGCTCTTGAAAATGATAGAAATATCCACCTCTCATTCCTTTTGGATACCCAATGAAGTAGCATAACTCTGATCTTAATTCTAGCTTACTTTCTTTTGTCAGCACATAAGCGGACAACCCTATATCTTGAGATGGTTCAGACTGTGCTTTCGTCCAGTCCACGATTTATAGGGCGTTCTAGGTATTGATTTGGAAGGCACCAAATTTAAAACATATGCCGCTGTTTCTAAGGCATACCCCAAAAACGAAATAGGAAGAGACGTATGACTCATCTTGCTTCTGACCATTTCTATCAAAGTTCAATTTCTTCTCTCAGTTACTCCATTCTACTCGGGAATCCCAGGCGCAGTTAACTGAGATATGATGCCATGATGTACCAAGTAATCCTTAAACTCACTGTGGATGTACTCTCCACCACGATCCGATCTCAAAGTTTTAATTAATTTACTTGTTTGACGCTCCACTTCAACCTAAAACTTCTTAAACTTATAAAAAAAGTCAGAATTACACCTCATCAGATAAATATAACCCAAACAAGTGTGATCATCTATGAAATTGATAAAGTACTTGTAGCCTCCCCTAGCTAGTGTAGTCGTCAGACCACAAACATCCATATGAACTTGCACTAGTATTTCCATATCTCTATCTGCTTTTTCAGTAAAGGTCCTTTTGGTTATATTACATTTAAGGCAAGATTTATACTGAGGCCATTCTTCCAATCTCAATGAACCTAATGGTTCATCATAGATTAGCCTCTGAATCTGATTGGGATTTATATATCCCAATCTTAGATGCCACAAATATGAGTCATTAGATATGGCCTTTCTCTTTTTATTACCAAGTTCAGTTTGAATATTGTTCACTTGATTTCTAATAGGATGTATATATATATATATATATATATATATATATAAGAGATTTTCATATATATTTCCTATACAAATTAAATTACCATCTCTACTGACGAAAATACCAGAATGGAAAGAAACAGAATATCCTTGATTCATTAATTTAGAAACTGAAATCAAATTCTGTTTAAAACAAGAAACATATAAAATATCTTTCAAAATTAACTTCCAATTACAATAAAAAATAAGCTCAAGATCTTCCCCTGCTACAGCCTATATTTCACCCTTGCTGAGTCTCCTTATCCGTTTGAACCCCTGTAAAGAGTTACGAACATGGTCGTGGCTCCAAAATCAACTATCGAGGAAGATGTTGATCCAACCATCAAAATAGACTCTAGGTATAAAGCAATACCTAAAGTAGACTTGGATAAGAAGTCCAGACAATCTTTCTTCTAATGTCTCTTCTTGCCACACTTGAAGTATTTGTCTTTGGGCTTCCTATTGGGCTTGGCCTGACCAGATGCCTTGGGATGGGCCTTTGCATTGTTTTAGACCTTTCTCTTCTTGAATTTCTTAGTCTTTGTCTTAATTCGAGAAGAAGTAGAACAAGAGACCAAAACCTTTGACACAGGCTTCATGATCTTCTCTGATGCCTGGAGCATTTTCATAAGCTCCACGAGATTCATATCCAACTTGTTCATGTTGTAGTTTAACTTGAACTGAGAATATGAATTAGGAAGAGTTTCAAGAACCATGTCAATTTGGCTCTCAGGATCTATCATTGTGCCTAGGACCTCGGCCATCTCGAAGTAGGCAATCATCTTAAGCACATGCACTCAAACCGTGCCCCCTCAGCCATCCTAGTATTCATGATTTCCCTAAGAGCTTCCTACCTTGTAGGTTGGCTCTTGTCATCAAACATGGTACGCAATGACAAATCCATGTCGTACGCAGTGGCTATGTACTCATGCTTAAATTGGAGCATACTAGACATGGAACTCAACATATAGCACTTAGCCATGTCATCAGTTTTCTTCCATGCCTTCTCAGCCTCTCACTCCTAATCAGTGGATTCTTATCCAATCTCAGGACAGGGATCCGTAATAAAATACTTGTACTCCTCAGCAGTGAGTACTATGTTTAGATTCATCTTTCAGTCCACATAATTTGGGCCTATCAACTTATTCTCCTTGAGAATGATTAACAATAGACTAAAACTAGACATTTCTGAAATATTGTGAAAAACATTCATTTAGTTTGCAAGAAAAAAAAATGCACATTCTTTATATTATTTCTTTGATAATAATTAACTCTTAAAACCATTATCAATAATATAAATAGTTTGGCTCTTAAAAAAGCTAACAGAGCTTCGTAGGAAGATTAATAGCATTGTAAGTTAAGTATATAACTATCACGAATCAAAACTTCCTATATAGGTAATGGTCTAGAAAAAGTTCCACCGATAGAATAGCCACTGATTCACAACACATACGGGTAATCTAGTGCTAACAACCTCCAATGTAAGTTGGTTGACCTTAGCAAATACCCTTGGCTTTTAATTTTACTCTTCCTTTAGCTCTAGATATTTGTGGAATTCCATCCTATAGGGGGTCATGCTCAGAATGACAAGAGGAAAACCATTATCTTTAATGAGAGTTGTGATAGAAGATATGGGATTGTTGGAACCCCTCTCCCACTTATTCTTTTATTGAAAATAGAGTCTTACACCCATAAATGTTTTCTATAATCTTATGGTTTTATTAACTTTTGTAAAAAATTAAAATTCAATATTATTCTCTATGTCAAGAATTAAATCCTTTGAGAAAATAAACTATGAATTTATTTTACTACCTAAGTTAATAACCAAATAAAACTTTATTAAATAACCTTAATTTCAACATTATTCTCTATGTCAAGGATTAAACCCTCCAAAAGAATAAACCACGAACTCTTTTATTTTTAAAGTTTCTTAGATTAAAATGTTTTATCAAAAAATTATTCTATCTAGTGAAACTTTGGTCTAATAAGAACTTGCACGTTTCATCACAAAAACGAAATAAGCAAGATGACAAAAGTAAACGTTTTCATACTCAAACTATTCATTTATTCCTAAATGACCAAAAAAAAGGATTAAACATCATGAATTAAAAATTAATGATCTTGTTTAATCCTAAGATGGTTCCATCTTTTACTAGTCATTGTCATGCAAATTATTCATCCATAGATAAATAAAACTATTGTAGAAAATTAACCTCATACAATGGTTTCAAAACATAATTACATCAAGGAAAAATTGAGGTACAAAACTTTAGTAGTGCTCTCGCTTTTCTTGGATAGAATTACGCGCATTCACCTTTGAGCAAAATGGACCTGGTGCCTGGTCTGTTTGGCCCACCTGGCACCAGGTCTACTCTATTTCTCCAAAACCTCTGCCCTGGCATTGGGTCTGCTCTAGAGTTCGCCTATTTCTGGAAATATCCTGCTTTTTAGCCATTTTTTGCCCCTCAACAATTTCAGCAATCATGTTCTTTAGCCCCCCAATGTACAGGTTAAAAGAAACTCAAAACTAGGCATAAAAACATGCCTTTACAAGTGTTTATGCCTCAAACCTAAGGCATACAACGAATTTACTTAAAATTAGAAAAACGATGGGAAAACCATTAGAATACATGATCCTATACCTCTAACCGCAAGGCATACATGAAATCTAGAAACTAATGTATGAGGGATCACATGAAATCATAAAATATTCATTTTAAATAGTACAGAAACCACCTTTTTGCAGTTGTTAACCCTAGTACATGCTCCTAGATGAAAATTGTGGCTCTGATACCACTTAAAAGATTAAAACGGGAAATATCAAAGAAAGGCGGAAAATTTTTTAGTTTTTCAAGCCACATCTAGGAAAGAGTAATTACTTATCTTGAATGGTTGCAGATTAACCCACGAGGGGTCGAGTTGCACTGGAACATACATTGGAAGAGGAAAAGAAGGCATCTGCAGTTCAACCGGTATTCCTACCAATCTTATAATCCTACGCATCAAAAGCCTTCAAGCTTTCTCTCTTCGTCTTCTAGAGTATGAATCTACCCCATTCTTGAGTTAGCTTGTTGAAAGTTCCTTTTTTGGATAATCAAGATACTCTTCTTCTAGAGAAGAGAAAGAGAAAAAAATGCCAACCAGAGAGAAAATGAGAGACGGCACACTTAAAAGAGAGAACTCAGCAAAAAACCACATTATTTTTCTCCCTCTCTTGCACACTTGATTTCAGCCAGCCATAGGGCTTGATTAAGCCCTAATGGCAAAAAACATTAAGCCTTAATGGGCTTCATGCTATGCTCTAAAACCAATCTAAGATTGGTCGAATCATCTTAATAAATTAATTATCTTTTTTGGACTTCATTAAATACCCAAGACTAATTAATTAATTATAATTGGACTCTTAGAATAAATTTTATTCACTTCCAAATAATTATCCATTAAGCCCAGATTATGTCTAAATAACACCAAAGTAATTTGAGCTACTCCGGAGGCCAAGGGATATACTCCCTCCATTACAAAATACTTGTTCATGAAGCATTTTAGACACATATTAAGGGTATTGAAAATAATACAATAATCTAGATAAAGTTCTTATTCTACCAATATTAAAAACATGATAACTATTGGTTGGTAAAAATTCTCAAGAAGAAAGAAGAAAGAAGAGTTTTCAAAAGTTGTGTCGTTGACTTAGAATAAATGAGGATAAAATGGAGAAAAACTAATCATTAGTTCTAGAAATATGTACACAAAATAGGATTTTGAAACAAAACAAAAAAGCATAATGAACATGTATTTTGAAATGGAGGGAGTATTATTCATGGCTACTAAAATGACCAAAATTCCCTTACCATTAAATACCTACATTTACCATTTTAAATATTTTCATTTATCACCATATGAAAATATTGACCCCAAGAATAATATTGTTAAAGCAATATCTTTGACCAAAATGTGGAATAACGGAAATACCCCTCTATGCAATACCCAACAATGAGACAAGATAAATTTACTAACACCCACCACAAAGACTTCTACTATCCTTAGATCTCTAGTCCGATAATCTATGACTCACTCAATGTACTTGCTCATCATTGGAAGCTACCCAAAATCACATATTTTAGAGTCACGTTCCCAGGGCTCTAGAGTATTAGATTATCCTGGACAATCATAAGGGGGTGATTTAACTTCACTAAATGAAGTATAGAAACTCTGTTGTATCAGTCCGTCTTAACTAACTAGAGTAATACACCCAACATACAAGAATACTGATCTCACAAAAGAAATCTCACCCAATATATATCAAAGTATAAAATCCTAGCTTCGCCAGACCATTAACTCATACTCAAGTACGAAGATATCTACCCACACTATAACAGTAATAGTCTGATCTCTATAATTATAGTACTACAAGAGAGACCACTACTACAGGTCCAGTTCTACGCATTTGAAATTCGCTTATGCTAATGATTTGAGTGAACTACTCACTGATTCAAGATTAACCATTCCTCATTGGAATTCATGGCATAATAGTCTTACCTTGATGAAGTGCCCAATTCCATCAAACGACTAAGAACTTATTTTTACTTGTATGAAAAGTACTCATGGTCTATACCTTACTGTCATACTTGGGCCTTAAATGTGCAATAATATAAGAAATAAGCTAAATTGAATGAACAAACATTTTATTGTAATATATTTACATCGAATACATAGTCTTTAAGGGAATACTTTCCAACAATATGAACCTTATTCTCGAACATTCCTTTAGGTACACAAATACCGTGTTTTACATATGAGTGTACATGGTATCTAAAGAATGCATCAAACTTGAAATCATCATTTTCCCTTCAAAAGAATTTTCATAGTTAACATTCCCCTTTAAACTTAGTATTTGAGTTCTCAAAGATGAGATCAAGAAATCCTTACTTCCAATACATGATCGACAAAACTAAGTTACCTCCCTTTGAATGGGGTGAAGGGTAGGAATTACCACCATTCTCCAAGGACGACTTATGATGTAGTATTGATAGATCTAACTCCTTGAGATGTGGTAAATTGAACTCATCATCAATGGCATCATTAGGCCCCATGAGTGGACAGGTGCCTAAAAAATCATGTGACCAAAAAAAAAAATAGAAATATGAGAGCATAAAATAAAATCAAAATTCTTTCCTATCATATTGGGCAATTGTTCCTCATATCCTCGCTCTTCCCTTTAGGGATCCTCTTGTGTAAGTATACAGGCTTTTATGGAAATTTCAACCAACTTAGCTAGTTGTATTCTTGTAGAGCTCATTCGTTGGGATGCTTTTTCATGCCACCTAATGGATGTGTTTGTGTTGGCAACAAAGGATTTGATTGAAGCTTCCAATGACATCTCAAAAAAATGTTAATTCGAGCTTCCAACCTTGCCAATATATCATCATTAAAGCTCATTTGGGATTGTGCCCACGAATAATTGTCCATGATGATGTCTAGAATCTCACACTCAAAGAAAAACAAAAAGTAAATTGAAAATAAAAACAAACAAAAAATAACAGAAAAATAAAGAAAAGAAAATTAAACAAATTAGAAATATTCACAAACTACCTAAACACAAAAGTTAGTGATATTAACAAATACAACAAAGGCTAAATGAACAAGATTCAAGTGTTTTCACACCTCAAATGCCAACAACGCTAAAACCTTAATATGTGTTTTTTAGTGTAGAAAATATTACCAATAAATAACACAATTACTCAAGTTTTAATTAAAATGCCAACCACTAAAACCACACATATAGACAAGTATATCCATCGTATAGTATAAGGAATAGCAACTATCGAATCCACGAGAACTTAGGCTCCCACCTTACTTTAACCAAATCTTTGTTGTTTAGCCAATAAATTAAGAAGAGACTAAAAAGAGAAATAAATGAATATAAAAATAGATATAACTCAAGGATACAATTTCATATAACTAGACAATTATCTTAAAAATAAAATATTGAATCACTTAGCATTCATCACGACCAATCATCATCTTCGCATCATGGAGGAATATAATGTAAAATTCAATCATTTTCCAAATTATGAATCTACTTAGATAAGTTCCACTTCATTTGTCAATCTATGGAGTTATTATCTTTTGATTAATATTAACAAATTTTCCAATCAAGCTAATATAAACAAAACATGCATTAAGCTCAATTCCTTATAAGCAAGAAATTAGCTAATAACCCTTTAATCAAGGTAAAATCAACTAATCTTTGATTACTTTAGTCCTATAATCTTAAATTCGTCGCTCAAGTCTATTAAGATTTAACAAATATGAAATCAATGCGACGAAACTCCTCATATCATTGTCCCAAATCAATTAGAAGAACTCGCATCAAGACCCAATAATAATAAGTAATCAAATACTAAAGATAATAATAGATTGATAAAAAATTTCAATTAACTTAAAATTATAATCTCCAAAAACAATCAAAATATTAACTACATCATTGTTCTAGAAAAGTAAACAAAGGATAAAAGATAAAACTCATGAACAAGTCCTTTTTTTTCTCTTGAAAACCTCCTTTGAACAATGCTCTTTGGAGTGGTGTTTGAGTAGCTAGCTTGGATCCTTAAATCACACCTTTCTCTTGTATTTTTCTTATATTTATAACCCTCCTTGATAACAAAATTTGTTGCTCAAGAATTCTAATCCGAGTAAAATTCAGAAAATACCAAAATCTTTTGGAAAATACTAAATTTGCACACAACTACCTCGGGGCAGAATGGACTTGGTGCCGGGTCCAATCGACCCTCCTAGCACTAGGTTTGTTTTGTTCTTCTTTGTTTTTGTAATTTAACCAGAATGAACCCAATGCCTGATCCTTTGGCTACGCCTGGTACCGGGTGCATTCTGAAATTGTTCACTTTTTGCTCGAATTTAACTTAAATCTGCACAAATTTACCAAAAACACTTTTTACAAGCAAAATGTCAAACAGGAAATAATATGCCTAGTTATTACAACAAATGTATCTCAAAACAATCTCATATAACTAGGGAAATAATGGTGATTTTAGCCCCTATCAACCACTGTTACCTAAGCTCATAGTTTTCATGGGCTAGCTAGTTTCTATAGGAGATTCATCAGGAACTTTAGCACCTTAGTAGCCCCTCTAACAAAAGTGGTGAAGAAAAATGTGGGATTTAAATGGGAGGAAGTCCAACAACAAGCCTTTCAAACCTTTTAGGACAAATTGAGCCAAGCTCCAATTCTCATTCTACCTAACTTTGAGAAAGCATTTGAGATAGAATGTGATGCAAATGGGGTGGGGATAGGTGCGATTCTAACCCAATATCAAAACTCATTGCATATTTCAGTAAGAAATTATCTGGGGCAGTGATCAATTATTCCACCTATGATAAATAACATTTTACCTTGGTGAGGACCTTAGAGTATTGGCAACACTACCTATTGCCAAGAGAGTTTATGATCTATACCAACCATGAAACCCTTAAGCACCTCAAAAGTTAACAAAATTTGAATAAGAGCCACACAGGGTAGATGGAGATTATTGGGACATTTCCATATGTCATTCAATATAAAAAAGGTAAGGATAATGTGGTTGCAGATGCACTATCTCGAAGGTATGACTTCTAACTCTTTGGATGCTAAAATTCTTAGTTTTAAGCTTGCGAAGGAATTGTATAAAAATGATAAGGAGTTTAGGGATATCTTTCATGCTGGTGAAAAATGTGCATTTGCTAAATACAATGGCCATGATGGATTTTTATTTAAGAAGTTAAGACTTTTTGTGCCAAAAGGGTACGTTAGGGAATTTCTAGTCAAGGAGGCCTATAGTGGGGATTAATGAAACATTTTAGTGTTACAAAGACCTTAGGTATCCTTAAGAAACATTTCTTTTGGCCAAAAATGAGAAAGGATATAGAGAAACATTGTTCTCAATGTATAACTGGTAGGCAAGCTAAATCTAGGTCATTTCCACATGGATTGTACACTCCTTTATCCACTTCAAATGCTTCTTGAATTGATATTTCAATGGATTTTATCTTAGGATTGCCTAGATCTAAAAAGGGTAAGGACTCCATAATTTTTGTTGTTGATAGATTCTAAAAAATAGCTCATTTTGTCACTTGTTCCAAGACTAGTGATGCTTCATATATTGCAGATTTATTCTTTAAAGAAGTGGTGAGAATGCATGGGTTTCCAAAGACTACTGTGTCCAGTAGGGACACTAAATTTCTTAGTCATTTTTGGAGGGTCTTATAGAATAAACATGGCACTAATCTTTTGTTTTCCACAGCTTGTCACCCCTAAATGGATAGGCAAATGGAAATGGTTAACCAAATATTCACCCAACTCTTAAGGACCATCATCAAGAAAGACTTCAAGATTTGGGAAAAATTATTGTCATACATTGAGTTTGCTTACAATCGGGCTATCCATTCTACTACTTCTTATTCTCCTTGTGAAATTTTATATCGTTTTAATCCTCTAACGACTTTGAATTTGGTTCATTTGCCTATAGGTGAACGAATGAACCTTGATGGAGCCAAAAAGGAAGAAGTGGTTAAGGCTATTCATGAAAAAGTGAAGGCAACTATTACAAAGCGAAATAAAGAAATTGCCCTTAAGCGGAACCAAGGAATGAAAAAGATTTTATTTGAATCCAGCAATTGGATATGGATGCAACTTCGCAAAGAGATATTCCTTACTCAAAAGAGAAGTAAGTTAGGCCCAAGAGGCGATGGACCATTCCAAGTTATTGGCAAGTTGGAGATAATGCCTACAAGATCAATTTACCCGATGAATATAAAGTAAGTGCTATGTTTAACGTTAGTGACTTAACTCCTTTGGATATAGGTGATGATTTGTGGAAGAATCAACATCAAGAAGGGGGAGATGATGGGAATCAACCAAGCCAAAGAGTTCAATCCCAAGAAGGGGGGACGATCTTGAAAAGACCAATGATAAGTCAACGACCAAGTGGCTCCAAGATGATATCCAATTGCTCCTACAACCATGCTTGAGGATGGAAGAGATTTGGAAGGATGATGAAGGTAGCCAAGAACTCAATTTGATGACCATCCAAGAAAGATCCCAACAACAACCCATGCCTACATCAAAAGAGGGAGTAAAGAAGGGAGAAAATACTAAAATCCAGCTACCAGAGCCGACTTGACGCTGGCCCCAGTAGGCTTACCTAGCACTAGCTGCGTGCTACTAGCCAAACACTGGAATTCCAATATAGACCTGGCACCAAGTCTAGCACCTAAGCCTGGCGCCAAGTCCGATCGGGCAGGACCCCCTATTTTCTGATTTTTATAATTTCCTCCTGTATATGATGACTTTAAATAATTTCCTCCTTTAAGGCCTTATTTTATCCGTGGGCTATAGTAATCACTTAATTAGGGTTAGAGTAGTATAAATACATCTTTTTCATTATTTGATAATTCATTCAACTTACATTATTCAAATTGTGAAAGAGAGCTTTGTGAGGTCTTTACCTTCTTGTTCATCTTGTTCAAGATCATGTTTGGGACTTAGTCCTCCCTTTGGATGAGTCTTTAAATCTATTGGATAATCCAATGTGGTTCTTTTTTATTGGGTCTTAGTTGCTTCGTTCTTCTAAGGTTTATCTCGAATTCTATTATTTGGGTGCCTATAGTTCTACTTCTTTTGTTCTTGATTTTCCTTGTAGTGTCAAGGATATTTGGGCAAATTTATAGTAGATCTTGCTATGTTTCTTGTGGTTTTTGATGCATTGTTCTTCAAGGGTTTTCTAGAGAATAGTTGTGAAACCCCATCTAAAGCCACCCCTAGAGTAAGGGGGTCGGGATGCATATCATATTATTTTGCATAAATATATATGTTTTAAATGATTCTATGTGCTTTAGAGTTGTGGATTATAGGTTAAAATGCTTCGTTATGTTTATCGAGTAGGAAGGGTAAAATGGTAATTTTGCTTCAGGTCAAATTAGGAAGATAGCTTGAGAATTAAACAAGAAGAATATGTAGGTGAGAAAATAAGAACAAGAGTTAGTGTGGTTTGGTGGTTAGAGCTTGGTGAATTAATTTCTAAGGTCATGAGTTCGAATCCCATCATTTAAGCTTTTGTCATGATTATCTTAACTAAGTTTGAATTTTTGTTTTCTTGCATTTCATGGAAATAGGAATGTTGTCTTAGGGGAGACATGAAGAGAATGTCCTAATCTTATCCTCATGTCCTAAAAAGAATTCTAGAGGAATTCTTGTCCTTTTATTACCTCTAGCTTGTCCTAACATCTTTATAATTCAAAACCATTAAATCCTTTCTTTTAAATTCCAAAAAATTCTGTGATAACTCCTCCACCTTGAATTTCAAAAATCAGCTTTGGAGGTTGGGAAGTTGGCCGAAAGTAGGAGGAGAAATAGGAAGGGTTTCTAAGAGAAAATCAATCACCATGATAGCACCTTCAAACTCACCTTCATGTTGTTCATATTCTAGTGAAGGAAAATCTGGAAATTTTCCAGATTTTTTGCAGACCACTTCTTCGAAAATACAGCCAATAAACCCATTCATTTGCTGCCAAGAAAATGGTCATTTCATGTGGCTTGAAAGCTGAAATAACTGTGTAATTTTCGGACTGCACAAAACAGCACCAAACCAGAAAAAAATTCTGGTCATTTTTGCAACTTTCAACCAAGTAAATGAAGCTGTTTTGATTCATCTTCAAGCCAGCAAAACTCCTTAATATTTCTCCAGCATTAAGGCTGGAAAACCACCTTAGAAAGACCTTCAAACTCCCTCAAGAGTCAGCTGTAAATCGGGTTGAAGGTGTGCAGAAATTCTGCACAGCCTTCGAAACTCTTGAAGCAGGAAACCAGAATTTTCCATCTTTGCTCCCTTCTAGCCTAGGCCGAAAATCACCTTCAACCTCTGTAAAATTGAACCTTGCTCAGCTGTAGACTGAACACCATTAACCCCACACTTACCTTGAGCATATGGACTCCATAGCCACGTTACAAAACACTCCTAAGATCACTCCATTCAAACTCTTTTTGAACTTCAAATAATTTCAGCATTTTACTCCATTAAAATCACTCTTGTATTGGTCAAATAAACCAGAATTTCCTCTGCCATTTAAGACTGAGTTTCAGCCAGCCTTGGAGCAACATTAACCTTCAATCAATTCAGCAAAACCACCATGTTCAGCCGGCACCATTGAAGACCATAGAAACCTCTCTTGATCAAACACCATAGCTAACCTCTTACCTTAAACATCTCCACCATTTCCTCCATTTAAATTTCAAAAAAAAATCTGATCATTCACTCTCCTTCTTACTAAAAATCGAAACCCTTATTCACTCCATACCATTCGGCTAGCCCTCTACCAAAATTCGTGCAGCATTTCTTCCAAATTCTCTCCATTTTCACCTAGAACACCAAGAACACACACTAACCTTCTTCAAGCCTAACCCTACTCTAAACACCTCCAATCACTCTCAAATACTCCAAATCACTTACATTTAATCTCTAAACTTTGTTTCTGGTATTTATAACACAAAACCTCGCAAACAAGAATTTTCGAATGGATCAAAATTAGCTTTTCTTTGAAGGTCTCAAGAACATCAACAAGGTAAGTCAAGAACAATCTTCTTGATCATCTTCTTCCATTCAATTGTACTGTTCTAATGCTCTCTCTCTCTCTCTCTCTCTCTCTCTCTCTCTTCCAACCGAAATGGTTGATCAACCATCAACCATGGCCGTTTTCCCGTTGGATCATTCAAGGCTCTCAATCGCATGGACCTTCTTAATTCTTCATCGAAGTGTTCATCAAATCAAGTATTTTTCTTTGATCCTTCTTTTAATTCAGTATTCATGTCTCTTAGATATTGATAGGAAGAATGAAATATGCATAAGGGATTGAGTATATGCATGTGGATTAATGGATGGAGTTAGGACATGATGATTGTTGTATATGACTAGGATGTATGTGTTTCCCTTTCGAATCAATGTATGTTCTTCATGATTAATGAATTTTATGGATGTTTGAAGCATGATTAGATATTATGACACCCAAGGTGATTAGGCTTTTATGTTCTTATTTTTCCATGGAAACCATGATTGATGATTACGCTTAGTAGGATTTTGGCCATGTGATGGTATGAGATAGTTCAAGTGTATGTTCATAAATGGATTAATATATTGTTTGATGATGGAGAATGTGATCATGAATCTTTTCTAGCAATAGGAAACCATGATGTAAGATTATTTTCTTGTTAATTCTAGGTTAAATTCATTAACAAATTTTATTACCTTGAATAGAATACTACTATATTTTTCTCTATAAAATTCGAAACTCTATGGAGATTTGGAGTGGTTTATTAACTAAAATATTAATATTTTCTTTATCAAATAAATGAGATCTTTTATTAAAAATAATATATATAGTAATAAATCCTTTACAATAAATAAAATATTATTTATATTAAAATCTATTTGTTATTTATTAAAATTTAAAATAATTCATTCATTATTAATTTTATTTATTACTAATTATTTGTTATAAAATTAAAAATTAATTAAAGGTTATTTGTAATTAAATATTTATTTATAATAAAGCTATTTTTAAATCACCATTTATTAATACTATTTAGGACTTAATATTCAAACCTTAGTTTATTTATTAAAAATAACACTCAAGAATTATTATTTGAGTCTATAATTTATTAGCAATTATTTTAGAAACCCTAGTTATTTTAACTTATCAAACTAGACTTATTTTATAAAATTCTTTATCATCTAGCCTTAAAGCTTAGAAAATTAGGGTTAAGATTATTTGTGTAAGTGAATATAGCTTGAGTGTAGCCTTATGTCTTGTGTTTACCCCAGGCGGGGTTAGGTCAGCCTTGGAAGACTTTTGAATTTGAGCAAGCAAAGGATCAGGTAAGCTCCTGCATAAAACTTGTTTGTTGTAACAGGTTACTATAGCAAGCTAACTTCAAAGTATGTGAACACTGATTTGGTAAAGGCAATGAAGGACTGTTTTCCTACTTGTTTCAGTCAAACCAATTATTTGAAAATCAACAAGCAGTTTTATTCAAAACACTAACCTGTTTCTAAAACAAATTTTGACAAGGACTTTGGAAACCCTTAATTGCCGTTTTCAAGTAAAGCTATGTTTTACCAGTTTTCTCCCAAGTGAGACAATTATCGTTGAGTACTCAATAAGGGTAGGCTAGTAGTACTAGTTTTGAAGAGCAAGAGTGAGTCTTCTGGCAGGAGGCCATCTCCGGAAGATAAAACTCAACTTAGAGAAACGTCAGTACTACTTAGTCATGCCGGTCCGAGCTAGCAGTTTTTATTTCAGTCAAGTGACTGTGTTTTGCCAGAATGGACACCCGGTTGTTGTTTGGGTATAGAGAAGGAGAAGTATCTTGCCCGGTAGGCCGATCACCTACCTTTTGTCAGTCTGCACAAAGTGTCGGCATTCTGACCGGCAGTATGCACAAAGTGTGGCATACTGACCATCCGGTTATGGGGCCCAACGTGTGGTAACCCATAATCCTTTCTTTTGAGTGGTTGATCTTATAAATTATGTATGGCTGGAAAAGCCAAAAACACCACTCTTGTTTTTTACTAATGTTTATTGCTTGCCAATATTTCTCTTATAAAGTTTTCACATTTTGCATCCATGAACTGTTTTCACTGAACACCCAAAGTACACACGGACTTACTGAGATTTTTATCTCATCACCTTTTATGCCATGTTTTCAGGTTGATCCTGCTGTGGAGATAAATAGCTAGATTTGTTGCCTATGCTTTGAAGACTTTATGTTATTTTTCTTATGTGTTGTTTTGAGAGATGGTAGCGAACAATTTATTTTAGATTTGTTCATGTATTTTTGGGATGTAATAAATTCAATTTTAAAGTATTACTTTTATTTTCTTTTGTGTGACCTAGTTATAAAGACCCCTTGTCCTTTGGACGGGGCGACATCCCTGGCCCTGTCGGGCCTAGGTAGTGGGATGTTACAATAGTTAGATAGTTTCCTTTCTTCATTTTTACCATAAAATTTTAATATTTGGGTTACACTAGCTGAGCCAAGAGTTTTACTCATTGTTAGCCATTCTTCCAACAAATTTACCTACACAGGATCATATCACACTGGGTGAGATACTCCTCTATCTCTACACTTGACTTACCGGTTGTCCATTTTAGAAAATAAACAGTCCACACAAACTGAAATTGCTAGCACAGACTAGTCTGACTAACTAAAATTATCACATTGTCTGAAAAGAATTTATCCCTCAATAGAGGCCTCCACCGAGAGACCTACCCTAGCCTTCCAAGATTAGCTCTAATAAGCCTACCCTTATTGAGTACTCAAGGTTACGTTTTTCCTAGTTGGGAGAAATTCAACAAAGTGTGTTATCTAAAAATTGCAATTATGGTTCCAAATAGTTTATGATTAAAATCTTGTCTAAGAAAAACCTTAATTCCAAATAGTTTATGATTAAAAATCTTGTAACATTTTTCTTAAGAAAAACCTTTGCTTACTTAAAACCATTTTATTTTAATAGAAGATGAAAAAAAAATCCATAATTGCAACCTAAAGAGTAACTTTACATTAAACATCACATTTAACTTGTAGGAGAACTTTAGCTTAGCAAACACTTTTATTCAAATATTTACTTGATCTCTTAATCTCATGAATAAAATAATCTTCCAAGTCTTGTTCAAGGCAACCTAGCCCCGTTTAGGGTAAACACGGGGTATATGTCACTATTGGTCCACAACTAAGCAACAAAATTGTATAGATACAAATAACTTCTAACTTTAAATATTCATGTCCACCTAAATGACTCTAACATTAACAGCACTCCAATAATAACAACAACGGTTTAGGAATTCCAAAATTAATTGATATAAAAATATTTCAAGGGAATATTATTATTAGTATAAAAATAACTTGTTATAATGATATCATAAGTAAGTGACACAAGTAATAAGTATAACAAAAATATTAATATTGTCAAAAGCATTAATAGGAGTTTTAATAATTTTATAGATAGTAATAATATTTCTAAAAGCGTAATGATAATATAATATTTTTTTAAAAAATAATAATATTGATAATAATAATAATAATATTATTATTATTATTATTAAAAATAACATAGCTAAGAATAATAATAATAGTACTAATAATATGAGCAATAATATTAATAATATCATTAAAAATGACAGTGTTAATAATAGTAGTAATAAAAAAAATAATGATAACAATTTAAGTATCAAAAGCAACAATAATATTACCATTAATAATTAATAGTATTAATAATTTTGCTATTAATAAATAAAGTAGTAATCATACAAGTAGAAGTAATAAAACTATTTAACACAGCAAAAGTAGCATTTGTAATGGCAATAATAATATTTGCACAGCAATACTAATTGTTGATGGTATTGTCAATAATATTAAAGCATTAGAAATAACAACATTAATCTCCAACATCAACCATATCATCACATACTTTAATAACATATAGATCCATTCTCATATCTCCTAACAAACATGTCATAATCCCACATTAAAATCAAGATCTAAATATAATTCATAAAGCAGTCCTAAAGCATGTCTTGACCTTCATATCATAAAATTACCCATAATCATATAAATATGTATATATCTTCCCCAGCACCACAAGATCATCAACTATCACATCAATACTTCTATAAGTCATCTTCCTATTATACTTGAGTTCGATAGTAAATGAAAGAGTTTAGATCAAAATACTTGTTTGATGAACGATTTTAGTTGAAGATGTTGATTTGATAATCGAGGAGTCTTGAATGCCTTAGTGAGTCCTTTAAGAGACCAATAGTTGAAGAGATCTGTCCATGGCCACCAACAAATTCAGCCAAGGGAGAGAGATTGAGAAAAGAATAAGAAGAAAAGAAAGTAAAGAAAAGAAAAAGTGAGATGATGTTTGGACTTGATTTCACCTTTTGCATTCTTCTTGACTTGGAACGAAAAATAATTGTTTGATCCAAGTGAAGGAAAGACTTTGGTTGATTTGGTGTTATAAGATATGTTAAAGGAGAAAATAGGTTGCAGTCTAGTGCATTTGAAGGTGTTAGAGTGCTTTGGAGTGATTAAAACTGGCTAAATCGTTGAAGAAAAGTAGTGTGAGTTATTCGTATTTTTTAGAGAACAAGAAAGAAAAATTGAAAGAATGTGAGAGTGTGTTCTTGGTTTGAGGGTGGTCGAATGGCCTAGCTTGGGCTGGTGATTTGGTTTTGTAACACCCCACTACCTAAGCCCATCAGGGCCAGGGATATCACCCCGTCTACAGGACAAGGGGTCTTTATAACTAGGTCACATAAAATAAAATAAAATAAATACTTCAAAATTAAACTAATTACAACCCAACAATACATTAACAAAATAAAGAAAAAAATAATTGTCTGCTCCAATCTCTCGAAAGCAATACATAATATAAATAATAGAGAGTCTTCAAATTCATAAGCAACAATCTAGCTGACGAACTTCATGGCAGGATTGACCTAAAAACATGGTATAAATGGTGGTGAGATAAAAATCTCAATAAGTCTGTGTGTACTTTGAGTGTTTCAGGTAAAACAGTTCATGTATGCAAGTTGTAAAAATTTCATAAGAGAAAGTGCTTGCAAGCATTAAATAAATGTAAAAAATGAAGAGTGGTGTTTTGCTTTCCAAACATGCATGTGCATAATAAATGACACACGTTAGGCATGGCACCACACGTTAGACCCCATGACAATATAATGGTCAGAATGCCACACGTTGAGCATGCTGACAGAAGGTAGGTGTACGGCCAACCGGGTGAGAAACTCCTCCATCACTACATCGCAAACTCACCGGTTGTCCACTCTAGAAACACACAGTCCACTTGATTGAAACTTGCTAGCTCGGATCAGTATGACCTACCCGACTGGCATTCTATCCGAGAAGGACTCAACCCTCAGAGATGACCACCTATTGAGAGACTTACCCTAACTCTTCAAAGACTAGTCCTAGTAGTCTACCCTTACTGAGTACTTAACGTTGCTTGTCCCACTTGGGAGAAACTTGATTATCCAATGCTTTACTTGGAAATAGCAATCAAGGGTTTCTAAAATTCTTGTCAAAGTTGGGTTTTAGAAAGAGTTTAGTATTTTGTGTAAAACTACTTGTTTAATTTTCAAATGGTTTGCTTGACTGAAATAAAAAGGAAAAACTGTCCTTAATTTCCTTTACAAAACGAATGTTTATACATATTGAATTTGGCATGCCACAATAATTTTGATCTTCAAATGACTCCGTGTAGGAGTTTACCTAATCCTTTGCTCTTCTTGAACTCAAAAATCCTCCAAGGTTAACCTAACCTTGCCTGGGGTAAACACAAGGCATAAGGTTACATTCGAACTATACTTGCCTTACATAAATAATTCCTCACTCAACTAGTTACAACCATGACCAACCATGACCATAATGTCCTAAGCTTTAGTGCTAGATGGTAAAGTATTTTATAGAATAAATCTAGCTTGATAAGTTAAAATAACTAGGGGTTCTAAAATAATTACTAATAAGTTATAGTTTTAAATAAAAATTTTTGAGTATTATTGCTAATAAATAAACTAGTGTTAAATATCGAATAATATTAAGTTCTAAATAATGTTAGTAAATGGTAATATTTAAATAGTATTGTTATAAATAAATAAATAATAAATTACACTTAATTTTTAATTAATAATTAGTAGATAATAAATAATTAGTAATAAATAATAAAATTAATAATAAATGAGTTATATTTAATTTTTAATTAATAAATAATAAATAAATTTTAATATAAATAATATTTATGGATATAGGTAAGAGTTTTAATAATAAACTTCAGTGCAATTAACTCCTTTCACCATACAATATCTCATTCAATTTGGAGTACGAAATTAGTGCCAACTCCCTCCAGAATTAATTTAGGCTCGAATACAATAGTAATTGTACCAAGAACCCATTACTCTAGATGTGTATCAATTGGAACTGTTTCCAATACACAATCGCCTTGGCCAAGGACTTTTCGAGTAGTAATTCCTACAAGTGGCCGTGAGATATTCGCCCCTACTATTAGGAGTGTTGAATCCTTTATTGACCTTCTCAACTACTTTTGTTTACCTCACAACGTACCCAATATCCATCTCATAGGAAGCCCTCAATCGAGCTCCGGAGATTGGAATCAAAGTACAAAGCTCAGCAAACAAAGTACCTTGGAGATCTCAAGTCTAAGGATACTTACACGTTTGCTATATTGAGATTATATCACTGGCACTAAATAGTTATCTATGTGATTATCTCAAAACTAGGTCATCCAATGAACTTGTTGTATTAACAAGCATCCATGTGTTAACTTTGAGTATCTCAATACTCACGATTATGAGAACCACCGCCTGATCAAATCAAGAAGTCTAACACATGCTAGTCTTAACGCATTAATGATGTCCTGTCTCATTAATACTATGACTAGGGACTATTTAAGTACTAACACCATCCAGTGTAGTAGGAATCTCATATCATGATCTCTATCATAATTTTCTTTACACAGTGTTGTACTAGGGACTTTATCAAACAGTTATATTACTTAAAGTAAATAAAAGAAACTGTAAGATAAATAATGCATTTTATTAAAATAAAATATGTCATATACGATGTATAAGTGATTGCCTCTAAGGTACAGCACTAACATTAACCACACTAACTCTTGTGTTTATTTTCTCACCCAAATATTCTTCTTATCTAAACCTCAAGCAATCTTCCTATTTCGACCTCAAGCAAAATTACCTTTTTACCCTTCCTACTCAATAAGCATAAATAAGCCATCTAACCTATAAATCATAATTCTAATGCACATAAAATTATTCAAAAAGTATATTTTTTATGTAGAATAATACAATATATATCCTGACCCCCTTACTCTAAGGCTGGCTTTAGGTGGGGTTTCACAGGTTTTGCTAGGGAAAGAAAGATTCTAGGAACTCATTCAAGTTTTGAATTTGAGAAATGGTTGAGGAATTGATGGAAGTTTTTGAGGTAGAATATTGCTAATGGTGTTTTATCCTTGAAGGTCTCTAGCTCTTCAATGGAGGCTCACTTAGTTTGCCTTTGTTATAGAAGAAAATGCAGAATGCTCAAACCTTTAGAGCTGACCGAAATTTGTGATGCTAGTGTGCATAAATTCTGGTTTAGTTGATGGAGTTGGTTGCTTGATTGGTGAGTGTTTGATGGAGCAATGCAAGGAATTTGATTTTCAAACTCAAAATATCTTGAATGGAGTGAAGTTAGGAGAGGTTTGAGGTAATTTAATGGACTTTTGGTGGCTATGGTTGTGAAGGTAGAAAAGACGTTTAGCTTTGGTTCTTAGTTTGGCCAAAAATGAGAGTGAAGTATAGAGGAAAAACTGATTTTCATTTGTTTAGTATGGCTGGAAAAAACCTGGTAATTTAGCTAGAAGAAATGATAAAATGCTGGAAAGTTGTTAGCAAAAATTTAAAGTATTTTGAATAGATTTTGCCACTCCAAAGTAGGAGTATTTCAAGGTCCTTTAATGGTGATTTTCCAGCCATCTTCTTGTTGAAGAAGAATAACCATTGAAGAACTAGTCCATGGTGTTGAATGCTTAAGAATTTCTTAGCTAAATGACTTCCATGCGTTTTGAAAATTTTTTGGCTTTGAAAGAGCTAAAGGTATTTCGAAATTCACCAAGAATTCGAGCTTTTGATTCCAACAATAATTGCTTGTTTTGCAAAGGAAGAAATGGTACTAAGGCTCCCAAGTTTCAAAAATTTTACTAGGGAGATGAACCACAATATTTTTCAACTTTTCACCGTAACAAGAATAAAAAAAAAATGAAGTTCTTTAGGAAAGTAGTTTGGTGATTTAATCTTGGAAGACAACATTCTTTTTAGCTCTCCTATGTTTCGGCCAAGAGGTTTCCAAAAGCTGGAATTTTATTTAAATTCCAAGGCCATAATAATTTAGAACATTTTACAAAAAGAATTCATGAAATAAAATATTTTCAAATTCAAATATGTTAAGACAAGGATTGCTAAAATAATGGAAGATAAAAATCCTCTAAATTTTCTTTAGGATAAGATCACATGGTTAGAAAATTACCAATGTGTCTTCTCAAGTCAACATTCCTAGATTCATGGAATGCAAGAAATAAAATTTAAATAGTAGTTAGGATAATTAAAAATAATACTTACTTGATAGGATTTAAACTCAAGACTTTAGGAATTAATCACAAAACTCTAACCACTTAGCCATATTAATTCTTTTTTTTTATTTTCCCAACTTAATTCTTTTTCCTTCTAAATCCTAAGCTTCTTCTTCTCTCATCTCTAAGGAAAATTCCTTAATAGCCCCCAACACTCATCAAACATAAATAAATTATATAGTCCACATATCATAATTCTAATATGCATAAATTCATCCAAAAAATATTTGTCATGTAATAAATCATGAAATGCAACCCATCTCTCTAATTCTAGGGTAGGTTTAGGTGGGGCTTTACACTTAATACTCCTTCATGAAATAACTCCTCCAGACAAGGTGAAGACATATCCACTAGTAGATTTTTTCTCATCCTTATCCGCCTAGAAGTTTGAGTCTATGTATCTAGTAGGAACTACGTCATTAGCCCTGTAAACCAGCATATAATCTTTCATTCCCTTGAGGTACTTGAGAATATGCTTTATAGCTTGCCAATGAACCTCCCCAGTGTTTGATTGATATCTGCTGATAAAGTCTACAGCAAAACTGATATCTAACCTAGTACACAGCATGATGCGCATGAGACTTTTCACAGCTGATGCATAAGGAATCCTATTGATCCTTCCTTTTTCTTCATATGACTTAGGACAGTCTTTCGAAGAAAGATACAACCCATGTGATTAAGGGATTAGAGCTTTCTTGCATGAGTCCGTGCTGAATTTAGCCAACATCTTGTTAATATATGTGGCTTGGGATAATCCTAATATTCTCTACTTCCTATTTCTAAGAAGCTTAATCCCAAAAATATAACTAGCTTCCCCCAAGTCCTTCATACTGAATTGACTTGATCGCTAAACCTTAGTAATTGACAATATCCTTACATCATTCCTAATTAGTAGAATGTCATCCATATATACCACAAGAAAAATGACATTTATGCTATCCGATTTCCTGTACCCACATAGTTCATCCTTATTTTGAGTGAAACCATAAGACTTTATAGTGAAATGAATGTTCCATGCTCTCAGCACCTGCTTAATTCTATAGATAGACTTTTTAAGCTTACAAATCATATGTTCCTGAACTTCAGTAATAAAACCCTCCAGTTGGGACATATAGATGTCTTCGCTAAGATGGCTATTAAGAAAAGCAATCTTGACATCCATTTTTCATATCACATAGTCATAGTGACATGCAATGGTAAGAAGGATACAGTTGGATTTAAGTGTAGCTACTGGAAAAAACGTTTCTTCATAATCAATTCCCTCTTTCTAAGTAAACCCTTTTTGCCACAAGCCTAGCTTTGAAAGTTTTCACCTTCCCATCTGCACCCCTCTTTATCTTGTATACCCGCTTACACCCAATGGATTTTATCCCTTTTGGTGAAGCTACAAAATCCTAAACCTGATTGAAGTATATAGACTCAATCTCTACTTTCATTGTTTCATGCCATAGGATTACATCGGCATCAGTAATAGCCTCTACGTATCTAGTGAGATCTTATTCCTGGTGATTGGAGACTAGGTCAAAAACCTCTCCAATCCACCTTTCTGGAACCCTAGATATCCTCTCACTATCACTATAATAAGGCTCCCTTTGTACAGGTTCATGAGGTTGTACCTCTTCTTGTTCAATAATTGGGTCAAAAGAAGTTGATCCAAAAGATAACTTCTCCTCGAGTTCTAACCTAGTTGAACCTTATATGAAAGTACTTTGATTATCTTTCAAGTATCTAGCATTAGTACTTACCAATACTTTATGCTTTTTAGGATGATAAAAGTAGCCACCCTTAATCCCTTTTGGATACCTAACAAAGTAGCATAATTCTGATCTTGGTTCCAACTTGTCTCCCTTGATCAGTACATAAGTTGGACAACCCCATATCCTAAGATAGTTCAGACTTAACTTACGCCCAATCCATATCTCATAGGGCATCTAAGGTATGACTTGGAATGTACCAAGTTCAGAATATATGCTGTTATTTTCAGGGTATATCCCCAAAAGAAAATTGGAAGAGTAGCATAAGATATCATGCTTCGAACCATTTCTATCAATGTCATGTTCCTTCTCTCAACTACTCCATTCTGCTAAGATGTCTCGAGTGCAAAGAGATGGGATCCTATCCCATGATGTACTATGTAATCCTTGAATTCACCAATGAGGTACTTTTTATCATGATTCGATCATAAGGTTTTGATCAGTTTACCTAGTCGACGCTCTACTTCAGCCTTAAACTCTTTGAACTTATCAAATGAGTTAGACTTGCGCCTCATCAGGTAAATGTAACCATACCTAGTACAATCATCTATGAAGGTGATGGAGTACCCTCCTTTTACTAGTGTAGACAAAGGACCAAGTACATCAGTATGAATAAGACCCAATATTTTCCTGGCTCTATCCGCATTTTGGGTAAAAGACATTTTGGTCATTTTTCCTATAAGGCAGAATTCATACTAAGGCTAATTTTCAATTCTCAATGAGCACAAAGGCCCATCATGGATTAACCTCTGAATTCTGGATAAATTAATATAACCCAACTTTAGATGCTAAAGATATGAATAATTGACATTAGTCTTTCTCTTCTTATTTATAAGTTCACTTTGAGTATTGTTTATTTGATTGTTTATAAGGTTTATGAAGAACAAATTGCCATACATGTGCCCAGTACTTAAAACTTTTCCATTTCTACTGATAGTAATACTAAAATGGAAAGAGACATAATAACTATGATTTATTAGTTTTGCAACTGAAATTAAATTCTGTCGAGAACCTTGTACATATAAAATGTCCTTCAAAATTACTACTCTATTATAACCAAATTAGAGTTTCAACTCTTCCACTGCCTAGGCTCATACTTATGCTTCATTTCCCATGCATAATCTATGTTTACCCTTCTAGAATCTTTTTATCTTGCTAAACTCCTACAATGAGTTACATATATGATCAATAGCTCCAAAATTAACAATTCAAGTGGAAGTTAATCAACTATAGATACTGGCTCTAGATAGAACACAATACCTGTGGGGGTATTCTTGGCCCGAAGATCTGGACACTCCTTTTTCCAGTATTTTTTCTTCCCACATTTGAAGCCCTTACCCTTGGGTTTATCTTTGAGTTAGGCCGCTGCATTGCCTTTCTTTTTCTTAAACTTTCTGGGCTTGGGCCCTGTTCTCGAAAAAGAAGCCTTAGCTGTCAGAGCCTTTAACTCTAGTTTTATGACTTTCTCTGTCAACTAGAGTTCTTTCATTAAGTCCGTTAAAATCATGCTTAATTTGTTTATGTTGTAGTTCGACTTGAACTGAGTAAAAAAAGCTTAGCAAAGATTCGAGAACTATATCCACTTGGCTCTCAGGGTCAATCACAATCTCCAAGACTTCTGCTTCATCGAACGTTGCAATGATAGTGAACATATGCTCCCTGATATATGCTCCCTCAACTATCATGGTGTTGATAATCGTTTTAAGAACTTCCTACTTAGCGGATTGGCTCTTATCTGAAAACATCATGGCTAATGACGTGCTAATATCATAACTAGTGGCCATGTGCTCGTGTTTGGACTGAAACACATTAGACATGGAGGCCAACAAGTAGTAACGAGCCATCTCATCGATCTTCTTCCATGCCTTTTCAGCCTCACGCTCCTCTACGGTGGAACCTTTCCTGATAATGGGACAAGTCTCGTATAGGACATACTTATGCTCTTCTGCTGTGAATATTTTATCCAGGTTCCTTTTCCAATCCACATAGTTTGGACCTATTAGCTTATTCTCTCGGAGAATAATGGCCAAAGAACTAAAAGAATCTCTACTGACCATTTTTTGAAATCGAAAATAAAAGAAAAATTCTCAGTTTATGGCAAAACAAATAATTTGTGCACTTTTATCCTCATATTAAATCTGATAATAGTTAACCCTATCACTATTATCTTTAATATGATTAATTTAACTCTTAAGAAAACTGGCATAGTTTCTTGGAAAGATTAACAGCTTCTTAAGCTAATTATGTTAACCATCACTAATCGACTACCCTTCTAGGTAATGATCTAGGAGATAACTTCATCGAGCAGATGGTCATTTCTTCTCATTTCCTATGGACAATCCTCGTACTATAACCTCCAACGTGGGCTAGACGATTATAGTACGTGTCTTGGGCATCAATTATGTCCATCAATTCGATCTAGATTCTTGTGGAATCTCCATCCTGTGCGGGTTCACTCTCAGGGTGGCACAAGGAGATCCACGATCTCTAATGAGGACCGTGATAAAAGTCGAGGAGTCGTTGGAACCCCTCTTCCACTTAGTCTTTCAAAATAGGGTTTTCAAGAAAATATCCTTTTGAAAATTCCCCATTAAGTATCCCTTAACTCATTGTAAAATATCTAAATCCATAAATCTCTATGTCAAGATAAAATTCTTTGAGAGATTTTTCTATGAATTAATTTTACCTAGTTAAATACTTAATAATTTCAAAATTTTGCTTTTAAAACTTTAAAAAGACTTTTATCTCAAGTTTTATTTGGCAAAAAATAATTTTCTTGTAAAAAGAATTAAAATTATTATTCCTTTTAGCTCACAAGAATATCTAAATCTAAAATATTCTCTATGTCAAGGATAAAATCCTTTAAGAGAATAACCAAGGATTAATTTTCACCTTTCAGTTAAAAAAATCATTTACTTAAAGAAAAAATATCTTTCCTTGTCAAAAATTCCCAAGACTTTGGTCTTGAGAAAATATGCACATAGGTACACTTAATAAAAACTAACATGCTTGAAAACTATAAACTATTTTCATGCATTTCTATTCTTTTAACATAAATGTCCACATAAAGAATTAATCGATTAATTAATTTAATTAATGGTCTTGTTTAATTCTAAAACCATTACTATTATTATTCATGTAAAATATTTCAAGAATATTAACTATGCAAAAATAATAACTTTGCCTAGTATGAGACCCAAAACGAAAAATAAAAACTACATGAAATTATAAGAAAAATTTTTTTTTAAAAACTTGGTCTTCATGCACCCGCCACATCGAATTATGCTCTCGAGGCTTGGTCATGAGCTAGGCAAGCGGGTCAAGCTCGCAGGTCATGGGTAGGTATGGCTCCTTCTTATTCACGTTGGACTCTTGGCTTTCGGAATATAACTGTTACTTGAAAGCTCGATGAATGCCAATAGAGGACAAAAATTGGTCGATGAATGTCTCCTGACCAACTGCTAAAAAGTAGTATTAAGAGTGGTAATACTCTGATTCTATATCTTTTCCTAAAGACAATATACAAAGAAAGAATGAAGAGAGAATGACAGAAGTAGTCCCAAAGCTCGACACATAGTGAATTTTTTTTTCTACTTACTCCCGTCTATTTAACCATATCAGAGTCTCGATACTCTTGGAGAATTCAAGATATATACAAACACTATCTAAGCTATTATCTAGGAATTCAAAATGACTGAAGTAGACTAGAGTATTAACTGGTTAGCCTAATGCCAAACTGGCTCGAACCTAGCCTATCGGACATGGTTAAAGCTTTTAGGCCAAGATAAGTATTTTAAACAAGACTAAATAAGTATCCCAATAAATAATTAATTACACAACTCAAATAAACCAGTCCAATAAAGTAATTTACTTTAATATAGGCCCAAGTTAATTTAATTATTCAATTCGAGCTCAAGCCCTGAACAATTAATTAACTCACTAAACCAATTGATTAATTCTCTCTTTAGACCTTTTATTTTATTCTAACATAATAAATAAACTAGGCTATCTACATAAAATAAAATCCATTTTATTTAAGACCCATTTCTTTTCCCAAAACTATCAGGACTTATGGGCTATTTCGAGAACTAAAAGACACATTGCCTTAGCTACTAAAATGACTAAAATATCCTTACTGTTATAAATAGCAGTATTTTTCATTTTAAATATTTTCTAGTATAACCATAAGGAAATATTAACCCTAAGGACAATGTTGCATTAATCTCCAACCTACAGGTGTTATGACAAAAATATTCCTCTACACATCACCGTACATTTAGGGAGGAAAAGTGTACTAACACCTTTCTAAATAACATCTACCATCCTTAGACCTCTAGTCTAATGATTTACGACTTCCTAGAATGTTTTCACTTTCCAAGAGAGCTACCTTAAATTAAATATCCTAGTCATGTTCCCCAGGTCCCTAGATATTTAGATCATTTGAAAAATTATTAGGGACGATGTAGCGTAGAAGATATCTTATATAAGTCTATCTTATTTAACTCGTCACATATACTCAACATACAAGTATATTAATTCTACAATAGAACTTCAACTATAGCATATCAAAGTATACACTTCCAGCTTTGTTAGACCACCAACCCATACTTAAGCCGTCGCGTATAAGTCATGTTGTAGCAGTAGTAATCTAGATTTCTACCAAATAGTACTTTTAAAAACCACTACTACAGGTCCATTTTTACATATTTGTAATACGCTTATGTTATAAAGTGAGAGGACTACTCAATGGCTAAAGATAAGTCATTTCTCATTTAGAATTCATAATACAATAACCTTACTATGATGAGATTCTCATTCTCATTATTCAGCTAAGAACAATATTTTATGTGTTATGTAACCCGTGATCCATACCTTACTGTGAAAAATCTCCATTCACATGGTTCACTTACTTAAACATAAAGGATCTTTTCCAATGAAATTGTGCAAAAATAAAACTTTGAAAAATACAAACAATTTATGAGAATAAAACATTTATTAATATAATTGAAAATACCTCAAAAATACTGTCTTTGCAAGCCTACGTTCCAACATAGTCATCTTATTAGCTTTCCTTCATGCCTTCTTAGCTTCACGATCTTGGTCCATGGAATCTTTTCCAATTTCAGGACAGGTGTAACACCCCACTACCTATGCCCCTATTAGGGTTGGGGATGTCACCCCATTCATAGGATAAGGGGTCTTCATAACTAGGACTCGCAAAAGAACTAAAACAAATGATTCAACTTTAAACTTATTACAACTCCAACCGTACATGAACAATTCCCAAAATAAATAAATGTCTGCTAAAGTCTCTCAGAATGAAATACATAGAACAAGAAATAAGTCTTCAAAACAAAGGCAATCAATAATCTTCATGGCAGCATCGACCTAAAAGCATAGTATAAAAGGTAGTGAAAAATAAATCTCAGTAAGCCTTTGCATGCTTTGGGTGTTTCAGGCAAAACAATTATTGTATGCAAATTGAGAAATCTTCATAAAAGTAAAGTGCTGGCAAGTCTCAAATAAATTTCACAAGTGAGGAGTGGTGTTTTCCTTTAAAAAAATAAAAAAAAAATACATGCATACAATAAAAGTAACCACTCAAAAAAAGTAGCCATGGCACCACACTTTGTGCTCCGTGACAAAAGAACGTTCAAGATGCCACACTTTGTGCATACTGATACAAGGTAGGTGTACAGCCTATCGGGTGAGATACTCCTCCATCTCTACACCTAAACTTACCGGTTGTCTATTCCAAAAATCACAGTCCATTTGACTATGCTTACCAGCTCGGACCAGTATGATCTATAGAACTGGCATCCTATCCAGGAAGGACTCACCCCTCACAAGTAGCCACCTTATGAGAGACTTACCCTAATCCTTTAAAGATTAATCCTAGTAGTTTACCCTTATTGAGTACTCAACGTTGTATTTGTCCCTTTCAGGAAAAGAAGAATCATCCAATGTGTTTTCTTTAAAATAGCAATTATGGTTTCCAAAATTTTTGTCAAAGTTGGTTTTTATAAAAAGTTTAGTGCTTTTGTGTAAAATTGCTTGTTCAACTTGAAATTATTTGATTAACTAGAAAAGAAAAGGAAAATTGACCCATAATTGCATCCGTAGTACATTTTCACGTATACATCATGCTAGACTTGCT
Organism: Voacanga thouarsii; assembly: GCA_026120185.1. NCBI lineage: Eukaryota > Viridiplantae > Streptophyta > Magnoliopsida > Gentianales > Apocynaceae > Voacanga > Voacanga thouarsii. Next base: position 647,225 of record JANUWF010001341.1, on the reverse strand, counting down.
AAGGTGACTTTAATCTTCAAATAGCTTTATTCATGAACTTACCTGATCTCTTGCTTTTCCTGGGTACAACAGTTTTCCAAGATAGCTCAAGGCAACCTAACCCTACTTGGGGTAAATATAGGGCATAAGTCCTAATAACCAGATAACTCTTACTAAAATAAATGACTCTGAGGCTCAACTAGTTATAGCAACATCAAGTTATGACAACAATGCCTTAAGCTTTAACACTAGTTGATAAAGTATTTTACGGAATAAGATTAATTTGATAAGTTAAAATAAATAGGTGTTATAAATAATAAATTACAATATTAACTACTTGTTTCCAAATAATAAATAATAAGTAGTATTAATAATAAATAGAATTAGTAATAAATAATAAGTACTATTAACAATAAATTATAGTTAATTTCTAATAATATGTAGTACAAAATATTACTAATAAATAAATTATTTTGATAATAATTACCAATAATATTTATTATTACAAATAATATAAATTGAAAATGTATTAATATTATATTAATTAACTCCTATTATGATTTATATAATAGTGCTTATTGAAAATAATATTTATTATTTACCCAATAAAATAATAATATTTTAAGTCAAAAATATTAGATGCTTACCGAAATTAGCAAGTTAAATTAAATAATAGCATTATTTATATTAATAATAACAATGATAGTAATAATAATACTAATAATAATAAATGTAGTTCTTACAATGATGTTCAATGACCATAGTGAATTACTAGAGAAAGTCTATATGCATATTCATACACACATGGGTCCAAAAAAACAACATGTCGATTTATCCAAAAATAGACTTGTATTAACATACATCACAACAAGGGTATTATTCTACTGGTTAGAATATCATCTAGGGATTTATTAAAAAATAACATCATGAAGGCATACTCAACAATGGTGGTTTAAGGTCTATCATGCATCAAAACATCCATAAAGCCCTTAATCATAATGAACATACAACGGTCTTAATGCATAATCCATACTTTATAAGTCACAACATTCATTTCAATCTTCATGTCTTAAATCTATTCCCTTCACCCACATATATATCTCCAACCCTGCATTATTCACTCAACCCATCATTGCCATCGTCTAAAAGCCTTGAGTTCAAAATTTAAAGAGAAGGTCATGAAAGAAATACTTGTTTTGATGATCATTAGTTTAAGATATCGCCTTGTTCAATAAAAGCCCTTGAGTGTTTGAAGAGTCCTTCCTTGGTTGAAATTGTTCAAGAATGGCCATCATTGGTTAGGCCAAGAGAGAGGGAAAGAGAAAGAGAGATTAGGATGATAATAAAATGGTGATGAAGAGATGAAGAAGGTCCAAGGTTTTTAAATTTACCTTCTTCATGTTCTTCTTGTTCTTGACTGAAAAGTGTGTTTGATCCGAATGAAAGATCAACTTTGGTGTTTTCAATGTTATTGAGTGGCCTAGCAGTGAGTATGGACCTAATCCAAGCTGGTTTGAGGGTTCTTGGAGTGATTTGGGATGAATAAGGATGATTGGAGGTTGAAGAAGTTTAGTGTGTGTTCTTGGTGTTCTTGAGATGAATGTGAGAGAGAGTGTTTTATGTGTGTCTAGTGATTAATGGCCAAATGGCTTAGCTAGGGGAAAGGATTTCGGTTATCCAACTATCCCCAAGAGCTGGAATATTTTGAACTTCAAGCAAGGAATCATCCATGACTTTTTATAGATATCGATCAGAATTAAAGAAATATGAGTGGTTTAAATTTAAATAGGTTAGGACAAGGCTTGCAAAAATAATGGAGACCAAAATTCTTCTAGAATTTCTTTTAGGACAAGATCACATGGTTAGAACATTACCATTGTGTCTTCCCTAAGATAACATTTCTAACTTCAAGGGATGTAAGAAAAAGAATAATTCAAACATTGGTTAAGATAATTATAAATAAAATTTTGGTGATGGGATTTGAACTCAAGATCTTAGAGATTAAATCACAAAGCTCTAACTACTTAACTACACTAACTTTTGTTCTTATTTTCCCAGCCAAATTCTCTTCCTATATAAACCTCAAGCCTTCTTCCTATTTTGACCTCAAGCAAAATTTCCTTTTTACCCTTTCTACTCAATAAGCATAAATAAACCATATAACCCGTATACTACAATTCTAAGCCACACGAAATCATTCAAGAAATATATTTGATGCAAGATGATATGATATGCACCCCATCCTCCTCACTCCAGGGTAGGTTTGGTGGGGTTTTACATCCTCCCCTCCTTAGTAGAATTTCATCCTGAAATTCAGTGTGTACCTTTATCTCAAGTTGGGGTATTTCCATTACACCCATTCTTCAATTTCCCACGTGGCATCTTGAGTGCCATGATGCTCCCACTGCACCTTTACCATTGGTATCTGTTTGTTTTGGAGACTCTTTATACTTCGGTCTAAAATTTTAACTGGTTTCTCCATGTAGCTCAAGTCAGGTTGCAATACCAACGGTTCTTTATTCAGAACTTATCTCGAGTCAGCATTGTACTTCTTTAGTTGAGACACGTGGAATACATTATGTATTACAGTAAACCATACGGCAAATCCTGTCGATACACAATTGGTCCAATTTTTTTTGTGATTGGAGACAGTCCAAAATATCTCGAATTCAGCTTTCCACCTTTTAGATGCTTTAATATTCACCTACTCAGAGTCAACCTAAAAAACACATTGTCTCCTGCCTAGAATTTCAGTTCCCTTCGCCTGTTATCCGCCAACTTTTTTGTCTGTTTTGAGCCACTTTCAACCTTTTTCTGATTAGCTTCACCTTATCTGACATTTCCTGAATGCAGACTTCTCTTGACTTGCTTATGTGACCGTCTTCCGACCAACTCTAATACAAAGGCACTTAACACTTACATCCATACAACGTTTTATACGAAGCTATTCCAATCGAAGATTGGTAGCTATTATTGTAAGTTAACTCTGCATACAATACGCAATCAATCCACTTATCCCCAAAATCCAATACGTATGCTCTTAGCATATCTTGAAGTATCTGAATAACCCTTTCGGACTAACCATTAGTTTGTGAGTATACCATTGTACAGAACTTTAGATTAGAACCCATTGATTCCTGAAACCTAGCCCAAAATCGAGATGTAAACCTTGGGTCTCGGTCAGACACAATACTTGAAGGTACTCCATGCAATCTAACTATATCCCGTATATATATTTAAGCTAACTTTTCCATTGAGTCCCTTACGTTCATCAGAATAAAATACGCTGACTTAGTCAATCTATTAACCACTACCCATATGGAATCCTTTTAGGTCTTTGCCAAAGGCAGACTAGTAATAAAGTCCATGGCCATCTCTTCCTATTTCCACTCCGGTATCGATAAAGGTTACAATAGTCCTACCGACTTTTTGTACTCCGCTTTAACTTTCTGATAGGTCAGGCACATAGAGACATACTTCACCATGTTCTTCCTCATTTCGGGCCATCAATAGGCTTTTTTCAGATCTTGATACAATTTTACTTCTCTTGGATGAATAGCATACTTCTATGCGCCTTTTCTAAAATCTTATCCTTTAGTTACTACTCATCAGTCACAAATAAGCAATCTCGAAAATACATCACTCCCATCTCATATTGCCAAAAATTACTGCCTTCCCACTTAAGTTTTTTGTCCTTGAAAAGTTAAAACTCTACATTGCTTTGCTGTGCTTTAATGATTTCCTGCCTCAGGCCTAGTATCAATCTTAGATTACTGACGAGGATCCTTCCTTCTTGTACTTCCATCCTCCTATCTAGCATATCTTGGACTACATGAATCTCTTGAATTCCTAATCTGGCCATTTTGATTTTATGACTCAGGGCATCAGCAACAATGTTGGCCTTCCTTAGGTGGTAGTTGATAGGGCACCGATATTCCTCCAAAAATTCCATCCATCTTTGCTACCTCAGATTCAAGTCCTTCTAGGTAAAAATATATTTCAAACTCTTGTGGTCTATGAACACCTCATACTCAGCTCCATATCGATAATGTCGCCATTTCTTCAATGCAAAAATGATGGCAGCTAGCTCCAAGTCATGCGTTGGATAATTGACTTCGTGAGGATTTAACTTCCGAGAGGTATAGGCTATTACCTTCCTATCCTGCATCAATACCACTCCCAAACCTTCCATAGATGTATCAATATACAAAGCATAGGGTTTATCGCCATCTAGCAAACTCAGCACTGGAGCGGTCATTAACCTCCATTTCAACTTTTGGAAACACTTTTCGCATTTCTCACTCTAGACAAAGGGTATATCTTTTCTTAACAATCGAGTCATAGGTGATGCTAGCATTGAGAACCCTTTAATAAACTACCGGTAATAGCTGGCCAACCCCAAGAAGCTTCTTATCTTCGTGATGTTTTTCGGTTTCTTCCAATCTGAAACTACTTCAACCTTTGCTGAGTCCACATTTAATTCCATCCTTGGTCAACATATGGCTAAAAAATGACACATTATATAGCTAAAATTTGCACTTGCTATATTTGGCATAAAACTTGTGCTCTCTCAGCTTTTCCAATACCAGCTTTAGATGCTCTACATAATCCTCTGAACTCTTGAAGTATATAAATATATTTGCCAATGAACACCACCACAAATTTATCCAAGTATGGTTGGAAAACACGATGCATTAAATCCATAAACACTGTCAGTGCATTAGTCACTCTAAAAGGCATCACAACGAAGTCATAGTGACCATATCTAATGTTCAAAGCTATTTTTGGAATATCCTCCTCCTTAATCCGCACTTGATGGTACCCCTACCTAAAATCCAATTTGGAGAAACAACTGGAGCCTTGCAACTAGTCAAATAGCTCATCAATTAAAGGTAAGGGGTATTTATTCTTGATGGTCAGATTATACAACCCCCGATAGTCAATGCACAACCTCAAGGTCCCATCCTTCTTTTTCACAAATAGCACCGGGGCTCCCCAAGGTGATGTGCTAGGCCTTATGTAACCTTACTTCACCAATTCTTCTAGCTACTCCTTTAGCTCCTTCAATTCTGTTGGTGCCATCCGATATGGGGTTCGGGATACAGGTTCCACTTCTAGAATTAAATCTATGGTGAACTTAACTTCTCAGGTAGGAGGAAGAGAAATGAGATCTGCAGAAATCACATCCAAAAAATCTTTTAGCACCTCTGTATTTTCCATGGTGCACTGATCCTTTGGCTTGTTTATCATGTAAGCCAAATATCTTTGGTATTCTCACTTCAGCAACTTCCCGGCTTTTGCTCCAACTATCACAAACTTCAGCTCCTTAACTCACTTGCCATTGAATTCTAGCACATCACAACCAGATAAGATGAACTGGACTGATTTATTCTTACAATCTACCTTAGCTCCATGTATAGCCAGACAATCCATACCCAAAATTATGTCATAGTCATCAATAGCTAAGACTATTAAGTCTTCCTCCAAGTTCTTCTTCCCTACTCTAATCTTACAATTCTGCACAAACCGATCTACTTGCACCATTTTTCCTAAGGGCATACTTACCAACAAGGTAAAATGTAGCTCTACTCCATCCCAACCCAAATGATATGCACAATTCTTGTTTAGATAGGAATGGGTGGATCTAGGGTCTATTAATGTATTAACTGAATCGCAATGGATAGTAAACGTACCTTCCACCACTGCTGCATCTATTCCTACTTCCTTTCAATTGAGAGCAAAAACCTTTACTTTCACTTGCGGCTTCTGAGTTCCACTTCTGCAGGCTCCCGAGATATTGGCTCGATTAGCTCCCGCAGTCTGGGCTGGGTTTTCTTGCCCGATTCGAAGGAGTTTTGGGCAGGCTTTTCTAAGATGCATCAGATCCCCACAATTGTAACATTTCTTTTCAGCTCCTTTAGACCAGTAGTTCTTCTACATGACCCTTCTTCCTACATTGTCGGCACGACGGGAGATTCTGCATAGGACCAATCGGTGCTCTATGTGCTTGCTTCCCTCGATTCTGCCATTATAGGTGGGCAAGTCTCTTATTAGCCTGTTACTTCCAAAAGGGTCTCAGTGGTTGCCTTGGTAGTAAGAATAGTTTAAGTACTGACCTGCTTCAGTTCTTATTCTTAGTTCGAGCCGCTGTATCCACTGCCCCCAAATATGTCATTGGTGGAGAGGGTGCCAAAGCCCTTCTCAAGTCCTGTCGCAATCTCTTGACAAACTGCCTAGTTCGGTTTTACTCGGTATCTACCAGTCTCTTGCAATACTTTGATAACTGAGTGAAATGAGGAGCACACTAAGCCACAGTCATGCTCCCTTACTTTAAATTCTAGAACTCATCCTCGCTTTTCTCCACTATCCACTATGGGATATATTTTGCTCTGAATGCCTCCATAAAATTAGCCCACGTCCAAGCTTGATCTATTAGTTCCCAGTCTTCTTGGACTCACTGCCACCATGCTCGAGCTGGGCCCCTCAGCCTGAATGCAACAAATTTAACCATTCACTTCTCATTGTATTAGATGCAGAAAAGATGTCCTACATCTCCTCCACCCACTGCTCCGCTTTCTGATCTTGTTCGGCTTCATCCAAAAAGGTAGGAGGTTAGAATTTCAGAAACCTCTCCAGAGCTTCATCTTCCACCTTTGGGTTCCTTCGTTCTGATAAGGCTTGTAGTATCTCGGTCATCTTGTGAAATGCTTGCCCCATGGTCACATTCGCAAGCTTTTCAGATCCCACTTCTTGCTCAGGTTCATTCACATTCCCCTAATTGGGAGAGAAAAGTTGAGTAGCATAATATTCAAAGTCACAAGTTCTGTTTCAGGAACCCTTCTGCTAGTTGTTGCTACGTGACGCTTGGGTGCCATTCTAAACCATCGCCCCCAAGTAATGAGTTATGCATCAAAGTTCAAAATATTTAAATCCAGGCATGCATTCACATACATACTTAAGTAAAAGTAAATCAGATACAAGCTTTGTATAAATAATTGCATTTTCCAATATTGGAGTACACCAAGGTGCTCCTATTTGCAAAAATTTTGAAACAAAGCATTAAATATAAATGAACCCCTAGCATGGGAGTTTATTGAAAGCAGTAAATAACAACTTCCTAAGCATGGAAAAATTTTACCCCTGATCGTCATCAAAATCCTCAGTGTCGGCATCATACAACCAACCCCTGGTATTTTTAGAAATGTCTATTCCTACACCATTCACAAATATATAGTCCATAGGTTCCTTCTTGGGCCTCCTAGAACTCTTCCAGTTTTAACAAAGTTGGATGTGGGTACAAAAAAGGGTCTAGGTAGAGATTCATAATCTATCTTCCTCGAATCATCACTATCAGTAGTTAAGTCAATCACGGGGCTAGGTGGTTTTAGGATATACTCCTTATCAATATCCTCATCCTCACTATCAGTGACCGAATCTGTTACAGGTATATGTGGTGGCTCAATAATTTGAACCTCATTATAATTTCTTTCTTCCCAAGGTTTGACTGGTTGAGATGCGAGTTGTGGTGCAGGTTGTGGCATGGGTAAGTCTTCTGGGTAGATAGGGATTGATGGATGCTATTGCTGCCCTTTCCTTGCGGTTCTATACATTCTAACCATCCTACAGTATACAACCCAAATTAGTCAAAAAAATTTTAATGAATAAAGCAAATACTATCAATAGTTGTCTAAACCTTATCTCTGATATCACTTGTAACACGCCCCACTACCTATGCCCCTATTAGGGCTAGAGATATCGCCCCGTCCATAGGATAAGAGATATTTATAACTAGGACTCACAAAAGAAATAAAAAAAATTATTCAACTTTAAACTTATTGCAACTCCAACAATACATGAACAATTCCCAAAATAAATAAATGTCTGCTAGAGTCTCTCAAAATAAAATACATAGAACAAGAAATAAGTCTTCAAAACAAAGGCAATCTCTAATCAATAACCTTCACAACAGCATTGACCAGAAAGCATGGTATAAAAGGTGGTGAGACATAAATATCAATAAGCCTGTATGTGCTTTGGGTGCTTCAAGTAAAACAATTCATGTATGCAAGTTAAGAAATCTTCAAAAAACTAATGTGTTGGCAAGTCTCAAATAAATTTCACAAGTAATGAGTGGTGTTTTCCTTTTGAAAGCCATACATGTATGCAATAAAAGCAACCACTCAAAAAAAAAATAGCCACGGTACACACGTTGTGCACCGTGACAAAAAAAATATTCAGGATGCCACACTTTATGCATACTAACACAAGGTAAATGTATGGCCTACCGGGTGAGATACTATTCCATCTCTACACCCAATCTTACCGGTTATCCATTCCAGAAATACACAGTCCACTTGACTATACTTGCTAGCTCGGACCGGTATGATCAACAAAACTGGCATCCTATCCGGGAAGGACTCACTCCTCAAAGGTAGCCACCTTCTAAGAGACTTACCTTAACCCTTTAAAGACTAGTCCTAGTAGTCTACCATTATTGAGTACTCAATGTTGTATTTGTCCCTTTCAGGAAAAGAAGAATCATCCAATGCGTTTTCTTTAAAATAGTAATTATCGTTTTCAAAATTCTTGTCAAAGTTGGTTTTTAGAAAAAGTTTAGCATTTTGTATAAAATTACGTGTTCAACTTGAAATTGTTTGATTAACTGGAAAAGAAAAGGAAAATTGGCCTCTAATTGCATCCATAGCACATTTCCACGTATATATCATGTTGGACTTGCCAAGGTGACTTTGATCTTCAAATAGCTTTATTCATGGACTTACCTGATCTCTTGCTTTTCCTGGGTACAACAGTTTTCCAAGAAAGCTCAAGGCAACCTAACCTACTTGGGGTAAATATAGGGTATAAGTCCTAAAAACCAGACAACTCTTGCTAAAATAAATAACTCTTAGGCTCAACTAGTTACAACAATATCTAGTTATGACAACAATGCCTTAAGCTTTAATACTAGTTGATAAAGTATTTTATATAATAAGATTAATTTGATAAGTAAAAATAAATAGGTGTTATAAATAATAAACTATAATATTAACTACTTGTTACCAAATAATAAATAATGAGTAGTATTAATAGTAATTAAAATTAGTAAAAAATAATAAGTACTATTAATAATAAATTATAATTAATTTCTAATAATATGTAGTACATAATATTAGTAATAAATAAACTATTTTGATAATAATTACCAATAATATAGATTGAAAAGGTATTAAAATTATATTAGTTAACTTCAAGTATCATTTATTTATTAGTGGTTAATGAAAATAATATTTAATATTTATCCAATAAAATAGTAATATTTTAAGTAACTATTAATTTCGACAATATTTGATGCTTACCGAAATTAGCAAGTTAAATTAAATAATAACATTATTTATATTAATAAAAACAATGATAGTAATAATAATACTAAGAATAATAAATGTAGTTCTTACAATGATTTTCAATTACCATAGTGAATTACTGGAGAAAGTCTATAAACATACACATGGATCCAACAAATAACATGTCAATTTATCCAAATATAGATTTGGATTAACATACATCACAACAAGGGTATTATTCTACTAACCATAATACTATCTAGGGATTTATTGAAAAATAACATTGTGAAGGCATACTCAACAATGGTGGTTTAATGTCTATCATCCATCAAAACATCCATAAAGCCCTTAATCATAATGAACATACAATGATCTTAAAGCATAATCCATACTTCATAAGTCACAACATTCATTCCAATCTTCATGTCTTAAATCTATTCCCTTCACCCACATACATATCTTCAACCCCACATTATTCACTCAACCCATCACTCCTGTCATCTAAAAGCCTTGAGTTCAAAATTCAAAGAGAAGGTCATGAAAGAAATACTTGTTTTGATGATCGTTAGTTGAAGATATCACCTTATTCAATGAAAGTCCTTAAGTGTTTGAAGAGTCCTTCTTGGTTGAAATTGTTCAAGAATGGCCATCGTTGGTTCGGCCAAGAGGAAGAGAAAGAAAGAGGGAGATAGATTAGGATGATAATAAAATGTGAGGAGATGAAGAAGGTCCAAGTTGTTTAAATTTACCTTCTAGATGTTCTTCTTGTTCTTGACCGAAAAGTATGTTTGATCTGAATGGAAGATCAACTTTGGCATTTTTGGTGTTATAGAGTGGCCTAGGAGTGAGTATTGACCAAATCCTAGCTAGTTTGAGGGTTCCTGGAGTGATTTGGGATGAATAAGGATGATTGGAGGTTGAAGAAATTTAGTGTGTATTCTTGGTGTTCTTGGTGTTTTTGAGAGGAAAGTGAGAGAGAGTGTTTCATGTGTGTCTAGTGATTGATGGCTGAATGGCCTAGCTAGGGGAAAGGATTTTGGTTATCCACCTATCCCCAAGAGCTGCAATTTTCAAAACTTCAAGCAAGGAATTATCCAAGATTTTTTATAGATATTGAGAAGAATTAAAGAAATAGGAGTGGTTTAAATTTAAATAGGTTAGGACAAGGGTTGCAAAAATAATGGAGACCAAATTTCTATTAGTGTTGTGCCCAACAGGCAATCACTTGTACATTGTATAAGACACATTTTATTTTAATAAAAGGCATTATTTATCTTGCAGTTTCTTTTTGTTTATTTTAAGTAATATAACTGTTCGATAAAGTCCCTAGTACAACACTGTGTTAAGGAAATCATTATATGAGATTCCTACTACACTGGATGGTGTTAGTACTTAAATAGTCCTTAGTCATAGTATTAATGAGACAGGACATCATTAATGCGTTAAGACTAGCATGTGTTAGACTTCCTAATTTGATCAGGCAGTGGTTCTCATAACCGTGAGTATTGAAATACTCAAAGTTAACACATGGATGCTTGTTAATGGAACAAGTTCATTGGATGACCTAGCTTTGAGATAATCATATGGATAACTATTTAGTTGCAGTGATATAATCTCAATATAGCAAACGTGCAAATATCCTTAGACTTGAGATCTCTAAGGTACTTTGTTTGCTGAGCTTTGTACTTTGATTCCAATCTCCAGAGTTCGATCGAGGGCCGCCTATGGGATGGATATTGGGTACATTGTAAGGTAAACGAAAGTAGTTGAGAGGGTCAATAAAGGATTCACCACTCCTAATAGTAGGGGCGAATATCTCACAGCCACTTGTAGGAATTACTACTCGGAAAGTCCTTGACCAAGGCGATTGTGTATTAGAAACAGTTCCAATTGATACACATCTAGAGTAGTGAGTTCCTGGTACAAGTAATATTGTATTCGGGCCAGAATTAATTCTGGAGGGAGTTGGCACTAATTTCGTACTCCAAACCGAATGAGATATTATATGGTGAAAGGAGTTAATTGCACTGAAGTTTGTTATTGAAGGGTTCATGCCAAGCCACTTGACTTCCTAGACTCTTGGGTGGTCATGATGTGTTGCTAGATACCGCTCATGATCTAGGAATATGGGTTTATTAATTGATTAATTAATAAACCAATCCTTATTAGAATTAATAAGATTAATTCTAATTAATTATGGATTATTAATCTCAAAGACGTTTGGATTAATTCATATTCTCTACCAATTGACTGGGAAACCTAATAGGTCACACATAATAGAGGATTATATACTCAAGATGTTATTTGATAACATTGTGGGGTTAATTGAGAGAAAAAGAAGTTGTTGTGGACAAATTATAATTAGTTATAATTTGTGGTACAAGTTGTAATTGTGAGAACTTGATCTTTCCAATTACAATTAGGGAACTCTAATTGTTTTAGAATTCTAGATTTTCAATGAATTTTCGATTTTATGATGATATAACCAAAAAACCCTAAGGGTGATTCACGTGAGAAAAACAACAGCCACCTAAACCTTCTTCTTCTTCTTCTTCTTCTTCTTCTTCTTCTTCTTCTTCTTCTTCTTCTTCTTCTTCTTCTTCTTCTTCTTCTTGATCTTGAGGAGGAACCCTAGCTGCCACTTAGAATTTCTGCTAGCATAGAAAGCTACGTGCTTGAGTATTCCTCTGTGTGGATTACTATTAGAGATAATCACACACTGTGATTATAGTGGGTAGACATTCAATTCACATGGAGGTTGATCATGAGGATTGCTGGATCAGGCCTCAATTTGAAGAAGAAAATTTTGTTCTTCGCACAATTACCTAAAGGTAAAAGCTGTTGCATTTACTCTCTTTATGTCTTGTTTTCCACACATAGAAAAGTCCTGGGAGGGTATCTCGTTTTATTTTTCGCTACACCGTATGGGATACGAGCTCGAGATACCCAGTAGTGGTATCAGAGACATGCTATCTGTGGTCTACGGACATTGTTTTGGCATGAAAAACTATTTTCGCGTTTGTCTTTGTTTGCTGTGAAAATCGTTTTCACTCGAGTCGAAATCGTTTCAATCTTTATGTGTTGGGTCCATAGCATAATATTATTGTGTAAAAGTCACAGCGTATTTCAAAAAGATGCTTTCTTTGGTGCTGAAAATTTTTGTAGGAAAAACGTTTTCTTGCAACATGGATATTGCCCTCCGTTTCATCTTAATTGTCCGTTTTGATTTTGTTTAAATTAACAAATTGGTTGTTGTTTAGAGCTTCAAATCAGAAAATACTGTTGAGAATTGTTCTCACTGAAAATTTGCAGAAGAAGAAAGCACCAGAAATTGATTTTGGAATTTTTTGAAAATCGCCGCCATTGTTGCAGAACATAGGCGGTGCCGGCTCCGGCCTCCAAGCCGGTGCCGGTTCCATTCTGTTCGCAATGTCCGAAATTCGTTTTTGGAAGATAAAAATTTTTGGAAACCAGAACAGAGCCGGCGCCAGCACCGGCTTCCAAACCGGCGCCGGTTCTGCTCTGTTTGCAAACCTCTAGTATTTAAAAAAAAAAAAATTCCGAAACAGAATTTTGGAAGGGAAAATCTCATTTGATGAGAAATGGGACCCAAAAGCATTTTCTCAAAATTAGTTTTGAGACAATCAATTTTGTTCTTCAAAATAATGATTTTCAAAATCTAAAATTGATGTATTCTCTAAAATGGTGATTTTAGAATCTGTTTTATTTTTTCAAAAATAGTGATTTTGGAATAATAAAAGTATATGTTTATTTTGTTTAAGCATAGTCAATGGCATGGTGGATGGTTATGGACTAAAACCAATTATATCTGTTCATACATGTTACAGCTTTGGTTTTTATGAAATAATGCCTGCATGTCCTGCCTTCTCTAGAATTCTTGTGTAATTCTCTTCTCATCTAACTTCCCTCGAATGTAACTCGAGGTTTTCTCTCTTTAGGAAGTTATGTAATTAGTTTACATAGGTTAGATAGGAGTAGAATTATTTTATTCTGGAGATGGCAACCAAAACAAGGCGAGAAGGTAAGACCTTCTACTTAAATCATGCATGAACACATAGGGTTAACTATATTAATTTCTTTTATGGCTCAAAGAAATTAATTTAGGAAAAGTCCATAACCATACCACGTAATCGCTTTATTACCATGATTATCAATTATGTGATTTATTGATTATTATGCATGTCATTCAACGAAATCACTAAAAGGAACAAATCTCTCAATTAATATTTAACCTAATTCCTTCCGTTAATATAGTAAGAACGAGAATCCTTTTTCGAGACCAGGTTGTTAGGCAAACCTGAGACCACTTGACATTGGGCATGTTCAAGATATGGAATTAAATTCCTGATTAATGGGTCGAGTTTAACTAAATTCTTTATCCTAGTTGGGCAAACTCAAGCATAAAGAAATTTAGAGGAAAAGTTGGGGTAGCCCAAAAGGCTTTAAGATTAAAAGCTGTTAATCACCCAATGATTCGATAGTTACATATGATGTAATTAGTATTGATACCTACCAATGAACTCAATGGTGGCTTGTTGGACAAACCCAAGGTTATTCTTGAGGAATTTTGATACCGGTCCACTAGGAAAGCTTCTAACGGGCTTTCCTGAATCAGTAGTGGGGGCTATTGGTTTGAGTAAAATAGTGGAGTAAAAATGCGTTTAATTAAAGTCCTAATTATTTACATATCATGTGCATATACAAGTAGCTAATGCTCTCTATCTTTACATCTAGGTCACTTGCATCATGTCAACGAACTTGAACTTACGTAGCATTTTGGAAACCAACAAGTTAACCAAATCAAACTATCTCGACTAGTATAGAAATTTGAGAATCGTTCTCAAATCGAAAAAATTGTTCTACGTGCTAAATGCTCCTATTCCACCACCACCAGCCCAAGATGCTCATGCTGATGAGCATGCTGTCCACAAGAGGCACAAGGAGGATAGTGATACAGCATCATGTATTATGCTGGCATCCATGACTCCTAGGTTGCAAAAACAGCACGAGCATATGGATGCTCAATCGATCATTTTACATCTTCGAGGGATGTTTAATGCCTAAGCCAGAACTGAGAGATATGAGATCTCAAAGCAACTATTTCGTTGCAAAATGGCAGAGGGTTCTTCTATGGCCACTCATGGGCTAAAGATGCTGGGCCTGATCGAAAAGCTTGGATCTCTCGGGTTTGCAATGGATCATGACTTAAGTGTTGACTTAATTCTACAATATTTACCTAATAGTTTCTCACAATTTGTGATTAACTATCAGATGAACAAGATTGAGTCCACCATTCCTGAATTGATCAATCTTCTCAAAACTGCGAAGTCCTCTATGAAGAAGGATTCCAATGCGGTTTTAATGGTAGAATCTTCCTCTTCTAAGAAGAAAGTTCAAAAGAAGAAGAAGAAGGCTGCCATGAAGCCCAAAGATGGTGTGAACAAGAAGGATACAACTACCAAGGGCCCATGCCATCATTGTGGGAAGATGGGCCACTGGAGGCGTAACTGCAAAGCCTACTTGGAGACCATCAAGGATAAGAAGCAGAAGAAGAAGCTTACAAGCACTTCTACTTCTTCTCCAGGTATGTTTATGATTGAGATAAATACTGCCTTTAGAAATGAGATATGTGTATTAGATTCCGGATGTGGATCTCATTTGTGCAATAACTTGTAGGGACTAAAGAGCAGTAGAAGGCTAGAGAAAGGCGACGTGGACCTACGTACTGCAATTGGGGCAAAGGTTGCTGCACTTGCTGTGGGGACATACGAGCTGAACCTACCTTCGGGATTGATTCTAGAACTGGAAAACTGTTATTATGTACCAGTTTTAATGAAAAATATTATCTCAATTGCGTGTTTAGACTTATGTGGATTTCATTTAATAGTTAAGAATAAATGTTGTTCTTTTTCATTGAATGATATTCATTATGGTTCAGCAACTTTAGTTAATAGTTTATATGTTCTAGACTTGGACAATCCAATTCTCAATATAAACAATAAAAAACCTAAAATAGATAACTCTAACACCTCTTACTTATGGCATTATCGTTTGGGTTATGTAAACAAAAATCGTGTTTCTAAGTTACACAAGCTTGGTAACTTAGGGTCATTTGATTATGAATCATATAGCATATGCGAGTCTTGTTTACTAGCTAAAATGACTATAACTCCTTTTCTAGGAAAAGGAGAATGCGCCAAGGAGTTATTAGAACTCATACATTTTGATGTATGTGGCCTAATGTCAAGCAAGAGGAGGTTATAACTTTTTCATAACAGTTATCGATGATTTCTCATGATACGGATATTTGTAGTTAATGAAATACAAATCTGAGGCCTTTGAAAGGTTCAAAGACTTCAAGAATGAAATAGAGAAATAACTTGGCAAAAGTATTAAGACTCTAAGATCTGATCGATGAGGAGAATACTTGAGTCAAGAGTTTCTGAGTTATCTTGGAGATAATGGGATATTATCTCAATGGGCTCCACCACATACACCTTAACATAACGGTGTATCTGAGAGAAGGAATCAAACCATTCTAGACATGGTACGGACCATAATGGCTTCTGCAGATCTACCAAAATCGTTTTAGGGATATGCACTAAAGACTTCTATTTATATACTAAATAGAGTTCCGACAAAATCGGTTGATACTACCCCATTTGAGATGTTCTTTGGTAAGAGACCAAATTTATCTCACTTGCGAGTATGGGGTTGTCCTACTTTTGTTAAAAGGTCACAGTCGGACAAACTTGATAGTAAGTCTGACAAGTGTTTGTTTGTGGGATATCCAAAGGAATCTTTCGGATATTACTTCTATCTACCCTCCAAAAATAAATTGTTTATTTCAAAGCATGCCGTCTTCTTAGAGAATGAGCACATGCTCAAAGGAGACAGTGGGAGTAAGATTGAACATAGTGAAGTTCATGAAGATCAAACAAATGAGGATCAACTGTCTAACCCACATCTGTTGAGAGAATAGATGAACCTTCTAATACACAAAAACCTCATAGATCTAGTAGGTTACGTGTGGCACCTGAGAGATATGGATTTCTCATTAGTGACCATAATGACGTATTGCTCATAGATGAAGATAAGCCTACTACCTACAAGGATGTTCTGAATAGTTTAAAATCTGGCAAATGGCTTGAGGTCATGAACTCAGAGATGGATTCTATGTACGACAATCAAGTATGGACTTTGGTTAATCCACCCAAAAGAATTAAACATATTGGGTGCAATTGGGTTTTCAAGAAGAAAACGGATATGGATGGTAACTTAGTTACCTATAAAGTAGACTAGTGGCGAAGGGTTATCGTCAACAACATGGTATTGACTATGATGAAACCTTCCCACCAGTAGCCATGTTGAAATCCATCAGGATACTCTTAGCTATTGCTGCTTATTATGATTATGAGATTTGGCAAATGGATGTGAAAACAGCTTTCCTAAATGGAAATCTGACTAAGGAAGTGTATATGACACAACCTGAGGGTTTCACATCCAGTGATGGCACAAAGGTGTGTAAGCTGTAAAGGTCCATTTATGGACTTTAGCAAGCTTCTAGGAGTTGGAATATCCATTTTGATGAAACAATCAAAGAATTTGGTTTCATTCAAAATATGGATAAGCCTTATGTATACAAGAAGGTTAGTGGGAGTGTAATCGTTTTCTTACTACTTTATGTAGATGACATATTGCTAATAGAAAACGATATACCTATCTTGCAAACGGTTAAAATTTGGTTGTCCAAACAATTCTCCATGAAAGATCTTGGAGAAGCAACCTATATTCTTGGAATAGGGATCTATAGAGATAGATCCAAAAGGTTGCTTGGTCTTTCACAGTCTACATACATAGATAAAGTGCTAAAGAAGTTTAGCACGGATCAATCCAAAAAGGGATTCTTACCCATCTCATATGGTGTAAGCTTTTCAAAGTCGATGTCTCCCAAGACACAAGTTAAAAGGGATCACATGAGTAAGATTCCATATGCCTCGACAGTTGGATCTATCATGCATGCTATGATATGTACTAGGCCTGATGTATCTTGTGCTCTCAATTTGACAAGCAGATACCAATCTGACCCTAGTAAGGGTTATTGGGCGGCTGTAAAGAATATCCTTAAGTACTTACAAAGGACTAAGGATATGTTCTTAGTATATGGAGAAGGTGATTTGAAAATAAACGGGTATACTGATGCCAGTTTTCAATCTGACAAAGATGATTTCAAATCACAATCCAGCTACGTGTTTACGTTGTGCGAAGGGGCAATAAGTTGGAAACGTTCCAAACAAGAGACTATTGCCGACTCTACGACAAAAGCTAAGTACATAGCTGCTTCTGAAGCAGCTATGGAGGCTATTTGGATCAAGAAGTTCGTGACGGAACTGGGAGTGGTTCCTAGTATTGTTGGTCTAATAACCTTATATTGTGACAACAACGGAGCTATTGCACAAGCAAAAGAGCCGCGGTCTCACCAACAATCCAAACACGTACTGCGACGCTACCATCTGATCTGGGAGATCATAGATAGGAATGATGTAAAGATAGAGAGAGTTCCCATGGATGAGAACATAGCTGACCCGCTTACGAAAATACTATCCCAAAAGAAACATGATTGTCATGTTGAGTCATTCGGTATTAGATACATGAATGATTGGATCTAGTGCAAGTGGGCGTTTATTAGTGGTGTGCCCTAGAGGCAATCACTTGTACATTGTATATGACACATTTTATTTTAATAAAAGGCATTATTTATCTTACAGTTTCTTTTTGTTTACTTTAAGTAATATAACTGTTCGATAAAGTTCCTAGTACAACACTGTGTTAAGGAAATTATGATAGAGATCATGATATGAGATTCTTACTACACTAGATGGTGTTAGTACTTAAATAGTTCATAGTCATAGTATTAATGAGACAGGACATCATTAATGCGTTAAGACTAACAAGTGTTAGACTTCCTAATTTGATCAGGCGGTGGTTCTCATAACCATGAGTATTGAGATAGTCAAAGTTAACACATAGATGCTTGTTAATGGAATAAGTTTATTGGATAACCTAGCTTTGAGATAATTATATGGATAACTATTTAGTGCCAGTGATATAATCTCAATATAGCAAACGTGCAAATATCCTTAGACTTGAGATCTCCAAGGTACTTTGTTTGCAGAGCTTTGTACTTTGATTCCAATCTTCGGAGTTCGATCGAGGGCTGCCTATAGGATGAATATTTGGTATATTGTGAGGTAAACGAAAGTAGTTGAGAGGGTCAATAAAGGATTCACCACTCCTAATAGTAGGGGCGAATATCTCACAGCCACTTGTAGGAATTACTACTCGGAAAGTCCTTGACCAAGGCGATTGTGTATTGGAAACAGTTCCAGTTGATACACATCTAGAGTAGTCGGTTCCTGGTACAAGTAATATTGTATTCGGGCCAGAATTAATTCTGGAGGGAGTTGGCACTAATTTCGTACTCCAAACCGAATGAGATATTGTATGGTGAAAGGAGTTAATTGCACTGAAGTTTGTTATTGAAGGGTTCATGCCAAGCCACTTGACTTCCTAGACTCTTGGGTGGTCATGATGTGGTGCTAGATACCGCTCATGATCTAGGAATATGAGTTTATTAATTGATTAATTAATAAACCAATCCTTATTAGAATTAATAAGATTAATTCTAATTAATTATGGATTATTAATCTCAAATATGTTTGGATTAATTCATATTCTCTACCAATTGACTGGGAAACCTAATAGGTCACACATAATAGAGGATTATATACTCAAGATGTTATTTGATAACATTGTGGGATTAATTGAGAGAAAGAGAAGTTGTTGTGGACAAATTATAATTAATTATAATTTGTGGTACAAGTTGTAATTGTGAAAACTTGATATTTCCAATTACAATTAGGGAACTCTAATTGTTTTAGAATTCCATATTTTCAGTGATTTTTTCGGTTTTATGATGATATAACCGAAAAAACCCTAAGGGTGATTCACGTGAAAAAAACAGCAGCCACCTAAACCTTCTCTTCTTCTTCTTCTTCTTCTCTCTCGATTTGATCTTGAGGAGGAACCCTAGCCGCCACTTAGAATTTCTGCTAGCACAGAAAGCTATGTGCTTGAGTATTCCTCTGTGTAGATTACTATTAGAGATAATCACACACTGTGATTATAGTGGGTAGACGTTCAACTCACATGGAGGTTGATCATGAGAATTGCTGGATCGTGCCTCAACTTGAAGAAGAAAATTTTGGTCTTCGCACGATCACCCAAAGGTAAAAGCTGTTGCCTTTACTCTCTTCATGTCTTGTTTTTCACACATAGAAAAGTCCTGGGAAGGTATCTCGTTTTATTTTTCGCTGCGCCATATGGGATACGAGCCCAAGATACCCAACAATTTCTTCTAGTATTCCTTTTAGGACAAGATCATATAGTTAGAACATTACCATTGTGTCTTTGCTAAGATAACACTCTTAACTTTAAGAGATGTAAGAAAATGAAAAATTCAAACATTGGTTATGATAATTATGAATAAAACTTAGGTAATGGGATTTGAACTCAAGACCTTAGAGATTAAATCACAAAACTCTAACCACTTAACCACACTAACTCTTATTCTTATTTTTCCAACCAAATTCTCTTCCTATCTAAGCGTCAAGCCTTCTTCCCATTTCGACCTCAAGAAAAAATCTCCTTTTAACCTTTCTACTCAACAAGCATAAATAAACCATGTAACACATATACTACAATTCTAAGGCACACAAAATCATTTAAGGAATATATTTTATGCAAGATAATATGATATGCACCCTATCTCTCTAATTCCAGGGTAGGTTTGGTGGGGTTTTACAACAGGGGTCAATCAGAACATCCTTGTACTCTTTTTTCAGTGAGTACTATATTTAGATTCCTTTTCCAATGCACGTAATTTGATCCAATTAACATATTCTCCGTGAGAATAATGGACAAATGACTAAAATAAGAATTTCTGTTGATTGGAAAAAAACTTCATTCAGAAAAAAGTTTCTTTTGAAAAATATATAAGAAATGTATATTTAAAACATCATATTATTTCCATAATATGGTTAACATATTAAAACAATTAGAAAAAATATGAAAAGTTTGGCTTTTAGAAACATTGACAGGGCTTTGTAAGAAGGTTAACAATTTTCTAAGTTAAGTGTATAAACATCACAAATTAAACTCCCTTAATAGGTAATGATTCAGAGATAGTTTTATTGATAGGATGGGCACTACTCTCACCACCTACAGATAATCTAGTATTAATGCCTCCAATGATAGGCTGGCCGACACTAACATATATACTAGGCATTAATTATAATTCCTCCTCTAATTCTAGATTCTCATGAAAATCTATCTTATAGGGGGTCAGACTTAGAATAACACGAGGATAACTACAATCTCTAACAGAAATCTGTGATGGAAGCCATGGGGCCTTTGGAACCCCTCTCCTACTTTATTTTGTACATGAAATAGTACTAGGTGACCTAGCAAAGTCAAACTTCCCTGGGCCAACCTTCTCCTGGAAAAAAATGCACAAAACAATACACTAGGCAGCCTAGGGATGTTCTACTTCCTTACATCGATAGCTTATTCAATTTTTGTTCAGTTTAATCATCATTTTTGCTCCAATACACTAGGCATTTTTTTTTATTTCCTACAAAAGAAGATGAGAAGGGTGTAGTAAGTGATGATTAAAACAAGAATTTATCATAATTAAAGCACAAAAACACTAGAAAATATGTATACAATGAGCCCTCATCAAGGACATACTTGTACTCCTTAGTAGTGAGTATTATGTGCAAGTTCCTTTTCCAGTCCACATAATTTGGACCCGTTACCTTATTTTGACGGAGAATAACGACCAAGAGACTAAAAGAACCACCACCGATCATTTTTTAAATTTAAAAAATAAAAACTCATAGTTTGTGTAAAATTAAACGAATAATTTGTGCATTTTTCTGACATTAAATATGATAATAGCTAACCATATCACTATTATCTAAAATATGATTAATTGGCCTCTTAAAAAAACTGACATAACTTCTTAGGAAGGTTAACAATTTTTCTAAGTTAAGTGTATTGACAACCACTAATTAACTACCCTTCTTGGTAATGATATAGAAGATAACTCCATTGATTGAATGGCCATTTCTTCTCATGTCATGTGGATAAGCCTCGCACTATAACCTTCAACGTGGGCTGGCCAATCACAATACGTATCCCTAGCATCAACTATATCTATACATTAGGTCTAGATCCTTGTAGAATCTCCATCCGATTCGGGTTCACTCTCAAGGTAATGCAAGGAGACTCACGATCTCTAACATAGATCGCGTTGGAAGCCATGTCGTCGTTAGAACCCCTTTTCCACTTAATATTTTAAAATAAGGGTCCATTTCAGAAAAATACTTTTTTGAAAAACTTTATTAAGTATCACACTAAGATATGTAAAATGTCTAAACCCATTAAACCTCCATGTTAAGGATGATACCCTTTGAGAGCTTTGCCATGGATTAATTTTACTTAAGTTAGAACTTAATGATTTTAAAAATATTTTCTTTTCCAAAACTCTAGAGACATAGGTCTCAGTAGTTTTATGACAAAAAATGTTTTTACGAAAAAATTAAATTGGTTTCCCATTAACTTTGCACAAAATCTCTCAATCCAAATATTCTCTATATCTAAGATAATACTCTTTGAGAGAATAATAATAGATTAATTTTGTTCCAAGTTAATACAACTCTTAATTTAAAAAAAAAAAAATTTTCTTTGTCAATTTCTCAAGATTTTGGGATTGCCATGAAGGAATAAGCATATTCAAAACTATACATGGTTTTCATTGATTTCTATCCTTTAACCTTAGTGTCCATATAATGGATTAAATATATTAATTCAATTTAATTAGTGGTCTTATTTAATCCTAATCCCTTTATTTCTTTTTACATGCAAAATACTCCCAGAATATAGCTATTGCAAAAAGTAACCTCGTGTGATATTGGACCTCAAGAAGAAAACAAAACAGAAATTACAAAAATAACTACGCTTCTAAAACTCATCCGCACCGGTTTGTCTGCAACCACCTGGCATCAGTTCATCCCCATAAACAACTTTCCATTCTACCAGAATGCACCCAGTGCTGGCTTGATACTACGGACTAACTTCGGTTAATCTCTATTACACAAAACCTTGCTTGTCTGATGATACCCGGCACCGGCTCTTTTCTGCTGCACGTTTTCCTCCATTCTTCTTGGGTTGTGGATCATCCTCCAAGCATTCCAGAGTTACAAAAATACTAGAATTGAATAAAATCACAAAAACACAAATGCCTATGCTTTAAAACTTAGGCTTACGCAAGATCTACCAAAGCAAATTATTAGGTACAGTTGCCTATGCCTCCACTCATAAGGCATATACAGAATCTACCCATATCAAAAATCATGAGAGATCACATGGTATAATTAAAAAGTTTAATTATTTCCACTTTTATGAACCTAAATTTGCTCCAAGGTTTCTAAAACACAGACTCTGATACCACTTGAAAGGATCGTGGCAATAAATAGAGAAAAAATAACACAACGGAAAACTTATAAAAAATTTTTTAAAATTACATTTTCTCTTTAACTTAATTGCAGAGAGTTTAGATTGTTTTGTATGGCGAGTTGTTGAACTTCTTGCATCCTTCTCGAAGATTTCGGTTCCTGTCCAGCCGATCTTCAACTATGTCATATAAGCTTCAACCTTTAATCTTTTGAGGTATGACCCAGCCTAATACTAGCTGGTAAAAGCTTATGGTTAGGATCAAAGGTCTCTTCTTAACTCACTACTACAAAAGCAAAATTAAGAACATCTTTCTTTCAAATTTCTATTAACTAGAAATCAAAAGTAAACTAACTTCTCTAGAAAGCTTCAAGAGGTGGCCAATGTGTGTATGAGGTGCCTGAGGATTTTTCTGATTTTTAGATACAACGTCTGTCAACCCTGATGACATAAATTATAATATATATATATATATATATATATATATATATATATATATATATATATAACCATACCTCCTCAATAAGTGACTAGCTAGGGCTAACAAAAGGCCCTAGCCGTCCCTTTCAAGGCCTTGACGGCCATTGTGCTAGGGGCTTATTCTTTTGGACTCTAGCCTATGTTCCTAGGTTAGTTTTTAATTATTTATTTAATCCCAGTCCAAAACATGCCCAAAATAAATAAATAAATAACTCAAATGTACCAGGCCTTTCCCTTAAGCCTTTTTGTAGTTTAGGCCTCAACTAACTTTAATTATCTAATGTGGGCATGGCCCCTGAATAATTAATTAACCCATAAACTAGGCTTTTAATTAATTTTCTCTTGAGCTTTTTATTTTATTTCAACCTAATAATAAATTAGGCTTACTAAATAAAAAAAACCCCATTTATTCAAAACCATATCTTTAGCTCAAAAATAACTTGGCTTTACGAGCTACTCTAAGGACTGAAAGACGCATCATCCTTAGCTACAAAAAATATCAAAATACCCCTGCTACACAAATAGTTGTATTTTGCATTTTAAATATTTTTTGATATCATCATAAGAAAATATTAACCACAAGGACAATGTTGTGCTTAGCAATGTCTCCAATCTACAGGTATAATGATTAAAATACCCCTCTACATAGCATCCATCATTAAGTAGGAGAAATATACTGATACATCTCTCAATGACTTCTATCATCCTTAAACATCTTGTTTAATAATCCATGACTTCCAATATGTACCTGCTTATTATTGGGAGATACGTAAAAGCATATAATACTAAGTCACATTCCCAGGGCCTTAGATTATTTAGATTGTTTTGGATAATCACAAAAGGGCAATTTCTCCTACTACGAGCACATAAGCTATCTTTTATGAATATGTCTTAACTAACTAGTCACATATACCTAACATACAAGTATATTGGTCCTATGATAGGATCTTACCCATAGTATATCAAAGTATATACTTTCAGCTTTGCCAAACCATCAATCCATATTGAAGCCGTAGGGTATTAGTCCACGTTGTAACAGTAGTAGTTTAAATTTCTCCTATTTTAGTACTTTTAAAAACTACTACGATAGATCTAGTTCTACGTATTCTAAATACACTTATACTATGAAGTGAAAGAACTACCCATAGGCAAACGATAAGTCATTCCCGATTTAGAAATCATAATATAATAACCTTTATCTTGTTGAGATTCTCATTCTCATCAACCGGTTAAAAATTACAATTTATGTGTTAAGAAACCATGATCTATACCTTACTGTGAAAGACTTCCATTTACATAGATCACTTACTTAAACACTACATGTATTTTTTAACAATTATCATGCATAGCAAATTAAGTAAAGGAATACAAAGGATATTAAGAATAAAACTTTTATTTATTTCATCGAATTTCATATCAGTGACATTGTTTGGATGATATACATTCTAATAGACCCCTGGTCCCATGGACTGGGTGACATCTCTACCCTTTTTGGGATATGTAGGTGGTCCAAGTGTTACAACATGGACTTTGTAGTCTTCATCCATATCAAGAATAATAAAGTTGACTAAAAAATAAATTTGTCGACCTTTAAAAGAACATTTTTTCACAATCTCCCCCTAGATATTTGATAGATACATCTACTAATTGAATACTTATCCTACTAGACTTTGGTTCACCAATGCTTAGCTTTCTAAAAATTTCATAAGATAACAATTTTATGCTAGCCCTTAAGTCAGCCAATGCCTTACCAAAAGTCATATTACCAATCAAATAAGGGATAGAAAAACACCTTGGATCTTTTAATTTTTCTGGTAGCTTCTTCTTGTTTGACAAGATGGCAGAACAGTCTTTATTTAATATCATTGTGGATAGCTCCTCAAACTTTCACTTTCTTGATAGAACATTCTTGAGAAACTTTACGTACTTTGGCATTTGGGCTAGAGCTTCTATAAATGAAAGATTAATATGCAACTTCTTCAATAACTATAAGAACTTCCCAAATTGCTCATCATCATTCCCTATTTGCAATCTACCTGTGTAGGGAACAGATAGCTTGAATTTCTGCACTTTTGTGGTTGTTTCTCTTCTGAAATGATTAAGCAACGCTACTTTTATCATCTTAGGAGGCGTCGTTTGATCCGTCTAGCTTCTATCAGATTACTATCAGCTTCTTTTTCACTCATTTCTTCAATAGGTTTTTCTGGATCATTCAATTACCTTCTATATCTTAACGTAATTGCCTCGGCATGCTCCCATTAAATGCTTTCCAATTGCCCACTTTTAACTAAGTGAACCAAATGCTCAATTTGATTTGTCAAATTATCAATTGACATCTCTTTATTCACCAACAGTGACTCCACTCTTTGAAAGTCTAGATTAACAGTAAGAACAAGCTTAACCAAGAGATCTTCAAGTGAATATTCTTCCAAAGCTCCATATTACCACCAACTCTCCTACTCATAAACAAGAGAGATAACCTACACAATAAAATTGAAAAAAAAAAAAGAAACTCAAACAAATTGCTACCAAAATGAAACAAAAATATAACCTAATACTACTTTAAACTTAAAATAACTAAAAAGGATGAGAAAATAAGAAGAAAAGAATAACAAATATCATCCTCAATATAACACTATAAAAGAATATTGTCTATGTTCAAGTATCAAGACAAAAGTCTATCAACTAAAATATGTACAAGGCAACCATAAAATATTCACAAATCACGAATTTACACAAGTTAGCAATATATACAAATGTTCAAGCCTCAATCGATGAAATTCAAGGTTTTCATGTACTGCCAATCAATTCACTGTAATGGTGCCAAAAACTTGATGTGTGCATGGGTGTTTGAGTGAATAGGAAATAATACCACAAAATCCACAATCAATTAAGTCTTAATTAAAATAGCACAATTATTCACATACACACACTCTAGGCAAGTGTACCTAGCATATAGTATAGAATCCTAATGGCAAGTATCAAATCTACAACAAAAAAAAAAATTAAAGAAATAATTGGAATGAGTACCCTTTCTTTACTCTAATCTCATTGTCTAGCTAACAAAATTAAAGAGACAAAATAATTATGTCCAATCACCTAGAGTGCATACCAACCCATACACAATAGGCACCAAGGTTAAAGAACAATCTAAGAATAAGCAATGGAGATAAGAGATGTAATCAAATGAAATCTTCCAGAATTAACCAAATGCTAAACACTAATTTAGCCAATTGAAAACCCAAATTAGGATTGGAATGAGTGGCCTAAATCAAAGCTGATTCCTTCTCGAGTTATAAGTCCCCTATCTTCAAACCCAATTTGAGGGTATTACCGTTCAAATTAAACCTAATGAGTATGAAGCCAACAATCCCCAATTTCAAGTCCAAAAAATGCAATGTTCTTATCTCTAGGCAAAAAAACAACTCTATCAATTGCACATGTTCTTTTCCCCCAAATCCTCTCTCAAGTTCATGAAAAGAAAACAAATCAACTACAAAAATCAATTTGGTACCTAACTCCTAACCTCATCTCTAGAATGTATTAGAAGAAAGAAAATCCAAATCAATCAATCTACACAATATAAATAAGCAGTTGATTACTAGAAATAAGTTTTAATTACCCCAAAACGAGTTCAATATAACGTAAATATAAGTGTTCGTCCCTTCAAATACAATATAAATCAATATAACCCAACATTAACAAAACATGATTATTAGGAAATATTGGAGAGAAACTTATAGACAAGTGGGTTCCCCTTCTTCCATGCAATCTTCTTGAGAATGCTCCATTCCTCATCAAAAACGAGCTTGATCCCTCTTTCATGGTTTTCTTAGTGTTCTTGGAGGGTTTTTGAGGTTTTTTCTCTAGGGATCCATTCCCTCAAGATTCTATAAAGGGGTATTTATAGTGTTTCTCTTGGAATCCCTAAAAAGTGCAAAACGTAAACTGTTTTGCAAAGTTGAACAGCAGCACTTCTGTTGATGTAAATAGTTCTATTTATGTTCTTTTTTTTCCCCCTCATTCTAGAGGATGAATAGCACTAGTTGTCTTGAGTTGAGTAATGCTAGCTATGTAACACCCCACTACCTAGGCCCGCCAGGGCCGGGAATGTCGCCCCGTGCAAAGGACAAAGGATCTTTATAACTAGGTCACACAAATAAAAATTGCGGAATAAAAATAATACTTGAACTTAAAATTTATTATATCCCAAAAAAATCCAATAAATCCACGAATAAATTCAAGAATACCCAAAACAAATCCATAATAACATTCATCCACCCTCATCTTCCCCGAAACATTATACAAAATAAATTATCAGAAAATCTTCCAAAGCAGGCAATATCAAGCTACTCACCCCCATAGCAGGACCGACCTGAAATCATGGTAAAAATGGTGGTGAGACAGAAATCTCAGTAAGTCCGTGTGTGTTTAAGTGTCGGTGAAAACAGTTCGTGGATGCAAAGTATAAAATTCTTTATAAGAGATCACTGGCAAGCAATAAACATCCATCAAAAGCAAGAGTGGTGTTTTGACTTTTCCAGCCATACATAATTTAGAAAATCAACCACTCAAAAAAAGGATTACGGGTTACCACACGTTGGGCCCCATAACCGAATGGTCAGCATGCCACACTTTGTGCATACCGCCGGTCAAAATGCCACACTTTTTGCAGACTGACAAAAGTAGGTGATCGGCCTACTAGGCAAGATACTCCTCCTTCTCTATACCCAAACAACAACCGGGTGTCCATTCTGGCAAAACACAGTCACTTGACTGAAAAGAACACTGCTAGCTCGGACCGGCACGACCCATTGGACTGACGTCCTATCTGGGAAGGACTCACCCCTCAGAGGTGGCCACCTACTGAGAGACTTACCCTAACCCCTCAAAGACTAGCCCTAGTAGTCCACCCTTATTGAGTACTCAACGTAGCGTATCCCACTTGGGAAAAATGAACAAACACAGTTCCACTTGAACATGGCAATTAAGGGTTTCCAAAATCTTTGTCAAAAACAGTTTCAGAAAGAGTTCTGAATTTGAGTAAATCTGCTTATTAAATGTCAAATAACTCATCTGACAGAAATAAAACAGGAGACAACCCTCAATTTCCTTTACAAAAATGAGTGTTCATGCACTCTACATTTAGCTTGCCATAATTAAACATTTTTCAACAATCAGGTTTTTATGCAGGAGCTTACCTGATTCTTGCTCACAATAAAGAGGTCCCCAACAGCTGACCTAACCCCACATGGCAAATACAAATCACAATCAATTCCAAGCCATAATCCCTTTCCTCAATTTTAAATCAACTCAACTTGCTACTACCATAATCCTAGTGTCCCAAGCTTTAAGGCCAAACAATAAATAAATAGGTTTATAGGCTGAGCCTAATCTGATATTTAAAATAACTAATGGTTTGGGAAATAAATTCCAAGATGTTTAAAGTTTAAATCTTGCTAAGAAAAATTTAGAGTTTATTTGATCAAGAGTCCTAAGTGGTTATTAGGGAAAATAATGAGTTATTAATAATTTAGTTGTTAAAAAATAACTGATAACCAAAGTTAGTTGAAAATGAATTTTAATGAGTCTTGCTTGAAAAATAATAAATAAGTTTTAATAGGCTTTGATTAAAAGATCATAATTAAATTTATAATAATAAGTATTTTACTAATTATGATTATTTCCATAAAAGGCTTTAGTTGATTTCATTATTTTATAAAAAATCTATATATTTTATTTTTCTATTAAAACTATTATTTATTTGACTAAATTATCCTTTATATAAATATAATATCCCAAATCCACCATTCCTAGGGTTTTTCGAAATCACTAGCAAAATTATATTATTAAATATTTTATTCATGAAATAAAAATTTGCTTATGGACAACTAGATCATGATCATATTTCCATGGTTATTCACAATCATGAACATATACAACCCTTCAACTCATCAAATCATCCAAATCATGCATACAAGCATAGATCTCAATTTATCAAGACATGATCTAACCCCTACTAGCATAAATATGATCATGGCTTCAAAAATCCAACATGCATATAAATCCTATTCATCAAAAGTGGCATAATTTCTAGCATACTTCATCACAAATACCTCCTATGACATGCATCAAACCTCAAATCATCATCCTATCAACCAAGATAATCCTTCCATGCATAAATCCCATCTCCTTCACAATCATACATATATTCATGCTTCAATCTCAACAATACATACTCAAACCCTATCATAATCCACCTTCTAACAACAACATCCTAGAGATATGAATCTAGGATTTAAAAGAAAGATTGAAGGCACTTACTTGGATGATGAATGCTTTGAAGGAGTTTAGAATGGATCTCAACTCATAGATGCCTAAATTTGTCCAAAGAAGATGGAGATAGCATGACCATGGAAGATGAAGCCATCCGGCCAAGAGAGAGAGTTTCGGCCATGAGAGGAAGAGAGAGAGAAAGAGACTATTAGCATGTTTATTCACATATATTCTCACTTGAGATCAAAATTGGAGAAGATGAAGTTGTTAGAACAATCCTACCTTGAAGGTGTTCTTGAACCTTCACAGAATTTTCTGGTTTTGATCCGAAGTAGCGAGTTGATTTGTGGAGTTTGATGTTAAGAATGGTGTTGATGGACTCATGTCAGTGAGTAGGTCAAATATGGAGATTTTAGAGAAGGTTTGAAGTGGTTTGGAGGGGTATTAGGTGAAATGAAGAAGTAGGTGTTCTTGGTGTAGTGTGTGTGTTCTTGAAGGTTGAAGGAATTTGAGAGATTGTGTTGTGCAGCTGCCGAAATTCTAAGAGAATTAGGGCTGCTGAATTTTCTATAGGGTTTAGGAGGCTGGTTCTCTGATTTGGAAGGGAAAGGGAAAGGCTAGTTGTTAAAATCCTTGAAGAATATTTTTAGGAAATAAATTTGGAAACTAAATATCCTAGAATATCTTGATTGTTGGAGAGCTTTGGAAGTCTACCATGGCCGACTGCTTTGAGCAGAATTTCAGTGGAATTAATGCTGGTTTAAGGAAGCTTATGGTGGCTAAAAATAGGGAGCATAATGGTGAAGAAGAAGTCTGGTTATTTGAGGGATACATTATGGAAAGTTGCTACACTATGGTGGCTGGAATTTTGAAAACCCATCAAGCATAATTGCAGGGATTTGTTGGAGAAATTTTCGGGCAGCCATGTCTGAATTTCGTGCAGAAGCTTAAGGGGAATAATGGAGCTCTATTACTGAAGGTTTAATAAAGGTTTATGCAGAACAATGATGGTGTTTTGGCTGGAGGAAGATTAGGAAACAAAGCTGGACAATTGGACTGCACAGAATTTCGCTAGGCTGGAATTTCTGGACAGCTTTTTTGGCGGCCATTTTCCAGCCATCTTGCAGCGAGTTTGAAGGGGAATTTCAGGGGTATTCAAGGCTGGTTTCTAGCCTTCTTCATGGAGGGAAAAACTTGGCTAAAGTGCTCCACAAAATCTGGAAGAAAACAGCTTGGTTTTGGACTCTCAAAGTTGCGATTTGTACAGGAATTTTTCCTGGTTTTGCTCCAGCTTTGAGTAGTCCAGAAATGGCTAAAGAATTCAGGTTGCAAGCTAATCCAAAAGACCATTTTTCTGGTAGCATTTGGGAGGGAATGCTAGCTAAGAAACTCGACACCTTAAAAATACAATAAGCTGAAAATTTTCAGTTCATCCCAAGAAGGAAGATGAACTAGCTAGAGTGAATTTTCAGCAAGCTCACTAAAGGAATTTTTCCTCTTGGAATCTCCCAGAACTCTTCCACATTTTCAGGCCATAATAAGTCTTTTACTAAGACATTTTGATCCTACAAGACCACAGCACTTTACTGAAATTTCTGGAAAGAAAATGACTAGAACAACATGATCACACTAATGAGTTGAGAACTAAGGAAAAATCAAATATCAAGGAAAAATGAATTCCTCTTAGGAAATTCGAGTAAGGCAAGGGAGTAGAATGAGGATACTCCTAACATGTCTCTCTTAGGACATCATCACTCCCCTACTCTAAGCACTCAAGGCCAAAATTATTACTTCCCAAGCAAAAATAAAATTTAACCAAGCTAAAGCTCCTATGATGGAATTTGAACCCAAGACCTCAAGAATTAATTTCCAAAGCTCTAACCACTACACCACAACAACTCTTGTTGTTATTTTCACTAGAAACTTATTTCCTATTCAATCCTCAAGCTATCTCCCTATTTTCATCTCAGGCAAAAAATTACCATTTTGCCCTTCTCACTCAATATTCACCAACAAGCCTCCAAGACATTAAAACTCAAATCCAAGGCCCATAAAATCAAATAAATATATATTTAATCATGTAATAAAGTATGTTATGCATCCCAACCCCCTTACTCTAAGGTTGGTTTTGACTGGGGTTTCACAAGCTACTTTTTAAATTTTGACATTTTAGATGTCTAATATCGACCAGCTTTGCTTGTGTGATTTGGATTGAGCCATTTGGTCTCTGGCTGAACGAAATCATTTCACATGGTTCATGAGGCACCAATTGTCACTTCTTTTCAGCTCTTTTATAGGCTTTTCACCTTGTTTCTTCACCAATTCTTCACTTTATGCGATCTACACAAAATAAGGTGAAAATAGGAGAAATTAGTAGTCATCTATTCAAAAGTTCTATAAAATAATAACATAAATGACACAAAATTGTGATTTATTTAAGTACTCATCAGTAATGTTGTAAATGTATAGATAGTGAGCTAAATTTAGGATATTATATATATATATATATATATATATATATATATATATACTTTTGATAATTAATATACATTAAAAATGGATTTTATTTAGCTTATCTTTAAATAGACTATTTTATATTTATAAGCACCGTAATATATATATATATATATATATAATATTTTTATGTGCATATATATGTATATGTGTGCATGCGTGTGTGTGTGTGTGTGTGTATAATAGTATGAGAAAAATAATATTTAAAAATCGAGATAAATATGGAACTAACAAAATGATAGTTTTTATGCATCGTATTTAGTTCTTAAATGACAGTAAAAACCCGCCATATTTATTTTGACAAAATAGTAAAAAAGAATGCAAGTGTATGCCAATTTTAAACCCTTTTTACCCTCTTCTTCTCCTTTCCTATTCTCCTTCCCCATTTCTTCCTTTCTCCTACTGCTATCACCAGTAAGGAATTTTCCTCTATAGTTGCCACCAAGCAGGGCAACATTTTGAGTAACTTTCCTTTAAGCATATACTTTTGCCTACTTTGTTCTCTTCAATTGGGAAAATCGTAAGGAAGAAGCTTTCTCGCCTTCAATTCTCAAGGTAATTTGAATAGTGACTTTCA
This sequence comes from Voacanga thouarsii, assembly GCA_026120185.1. Classification (NCBI taxonomy): domain Eukaryota; kingdom Viridiplantae; phylum Streptophyta; class Magnoliopsida; order Gentianales; family Apocynaceae; genus Voacanga; species Voacanga thouarsii. Next base: position 614,462 of record JANUWF010001341.1, on the reverse strand, counting down.
CTCTAGTTTGTGCTGAATTTTGACTATAATCATTCTTAGAATTGCTGAAATTATTTGCCTATTATTCAATTTAATGTGTTAGGTTTTCTTTTGGTAGATCTTGGCCTGTTCTTTAATTATTTGTCTCCAAAATGCATCCCCTCCTTTTTTTTAAGGTACATTTTCTTTTTATACATTGGAGGGATACTGTAGCAGAGAATGAATTTGAATTCTGGGATGCCAAACTAAAAGTTGTATTTCTTTTTTTTTTTTTTGTGGCTAAATTAGAAGTTAATAGTATTTGGAAGAAGAAGTAGTTACAGAAGTGATGCCGCCCCTATCACAAAATACTGTAAAAGGAAGGGGGGAGCAATAACCAAAATGATTTTGAATTCTAGCCTTATAAGCCAAGTTATAATTAGAGAAATTAAACATTCTAGGAATATAAGCAACTTTCCAATAGGGCCTTTTGGATAAGATGAGGTTTCCTTTTTGGTATAGCATTTTCCTCTCTATTCTTTAGCTGCAAAACAACCATTTAAAGCCCGAATCACCTTTAGAGTATCTCCTTTGCAATACGTTTTACAAACTAAGATCTTGAGCAATATTGAGGCAAAAAAAGCCAGCCATAGCTTCAATAGAGAAAATATCTCCTACCATTTCAAAATTCATCCATGTTGCTAGAAATTTCCTTTATGGTCCCTTATGACAGAGGTCGGGACAATATATTTATCTTCCACAAATGAGGTATCAAAATTAAATTTTGACTAAACCTAAGATAGGGGTGATCCATGACTAATATAAATCTTCCTATTTCATAGAAACATAGAATCCATTGTCATACAATAAGCAAGAATTAAAAAAAAAAAAAAAAGAGCATGGTCATGCTCTCAAAGGATTCTGTCAAAGGTTATGCAACTCTCTCTCTCTCTCTCTCTCTCTCTCTCTCTCTCTCTCTCTCTCTCTCTCTCTCTCTCTCTCTCTCTCTCTCTCTCTCTTTCTCTCTCTCATGTTGAAATATTGATCTACAATAAAGGCATAACCTTTGGAATAGTTTTATCTCAATTAAAGGTCAAAACATATAGTTATAATGCCTTCAGCTCTTTTGATATTACTGATCTAGCTTTATGCATAAGCTTTTTTTGGAATTAGAGATTTTTTTAAATTTTGTTTCCATATTCCTTCTTTGTTTTTTTATTACTAAGAACTTCATGTGAGTCTTTTGATTTGGTTTAAATATATTTCACGCATTGGTTGATGAGTTGGAATGCACATAGCTGACTTTACCATAAAAAAGAGAAAAAGTAATGATATATTACGCTTGAATTATGATGGTTAGACCTCTTTGGAATCGTAGGAATATGGTAGTAAAATGTAAAAACTCGAGGGAACTAATTTAGTGGTTATAGCAAAGCAAAGTCCAAAAGGAGAAACTTTTTCTTTCATTGAAGTAAAATTTTGTCTGCCTAAGTTTCATTATTTGTGGATTGCAGATGGTTCCCAAATGTGCTCATCACACATTGATGCATGATGCCATAGCTGTCTCGAGATTAGTGGCTAATTCCTCATAGGCATCAGAGATACAACTAACAATACATGATGCTAGCTAGAGATCAGTCACAGCTACCCTAACAGTCTCTTGAAATCAAGGGTGCAATCAGGTGGCAATTGCAACAACTGCTGGTATAGGTCCAGGTAGCACAGGACCTACTTCCTCAAGACCTGCACCTCATATGATTTCATTAGCCATGTAGATCAACTTCATTGGGCATTGTTAAGCTATTATCAATATTTAAAATTTAAATATCTTTGAATTAGTGATTCTTTCTCCTAGATTGATTCTCAAAAACTATGCAGACTCTTCCAGTACTTTTTAGCACAAAATGGTTTCCTCACAATGTTTATCACCCGATTCATTACTATCATCAACCTCAACAATTTTGATTGGTCAAGAAAGTTTGAGAGTGATGATAGCAATTAGATTATGCTTGTGATATTGATCATTTTGTGCAAAAGAGTACTCGAAGAAATTTGCTAATTTGTTGGGAAATAATTTGGAAGAAAGAATTATGAATGGAACGATATTGAAATTGACAGTGGCTTAGAGTTGGCTAATAAGATTAATATATGTGGCCAACGAAATCATATTAGTTATTTTTAATTACTTGCTTTCTTGTTTATTTTGCATTAATTTCTTGATTGTTATTTTGACAATATCTTATTTGCAATGATTGTTTTCATCGCTATATACAGATTCTATGTTGAGGAGAGGTTGCAAGGTTGGAAAGTTATCCCATAGATGCGGAGAACCAAGCTTTAAAAAGTATGAGGTTACTATTAACTAATATGGAGGGCTTTTAAGGATGGATGCGTCACGCTATAGTTCCATAGTAGGTGTTTTTGCACAAATGTGCAACAAGATTCCTTTAAATTGTAGAGATTGGCATTTAGTACCTCAGAGGTTCAAAGATTCATTTTCGGAAGAAATACAAGCAAATAATTTTATTCTAACTTTAACTCATTGTTTAGAAACCCATTATATAACTTTAAAATAACTTATTTTTTGGTCTAATTGATTATCTTTTTAATACATACAAGAAAAACAACATTATGCCACTAGAAGGGTGTATTGTAGCAATGAAGATACTACGCATCTTGGAAAGATTACAAGTCAAAATTGAAGTATAAATACTATATTCCTTTTTAACATAGTGTGGAGCCTATTTTTTGTGAGGAGAAGTAGGTTGATGAAGGTCAATGGAGGATGTTAGTCGATTATTAGCGTTTGGAGTATATGTATGTCATATCATGCCATAGCTGACTCTATTAGACTTTTTATATTTTGACTTTTTTGAAATATAATTCTGCCTTAATCCATTTTATTTCTACTTGAGATTATTATTATAATTTGAAACATTAATTATATGGCTTTTTTTTGTTCCCAACATAAATTCTTGAAAGGGAAATTTCCTCTTGCTTAATCTTACAAGTATAAGGTAATAATACTTAGCTTTAGGTTTTTGAATATTTGTTAATATTGAGCATGGCATAATGCATAATCTTCATTACTTTAACAAAGCCCTTTTGTATTTAGTTAGCTCTAGTTTGCCAGCATAGCACCAGTATATCTAAAGATATATTAATACTATAGGAATGCTTCCAAAGAGCTTGAAATAAGCATATGTATCCATATGTTTACTTTTTTCCTCACATATAGTATGAAATTTACATATCATAATGATAAGGGCTAAAATCATCATTATTTTTCTAGTTATTTGAGGTTAATTTGAGAGACTTTTGTTGTAATAACTAGGCATATCCCTTCCTATTTGACATTTTACTTGTAAAAAGTGTTTTGGATAAATTTGTGCATATTTAAGTTATTTTTAAGCGAAAAGTAGACAAATTCCATATTACACTTGGCACTAGGTCTGGCAAGTAGACCAGGCGCCAAGTCCATTCTAGTTGACCAGAGGAAAATAGGGCAAAATTCAAGGAAAAAGCAGAACACCCCTAGCGCCAGGTGGGTCGATTTGACTAGGAGCCAGGGCCATTTTGGAGCACGAAAATTCTGTGTACGAATTTAGGAATTTTTCAAAGATTTTAGTATTTTCTAATTCCTACTCAGCCAAGACTCCTCAAGCAACGAATTTGGCATGAAAGAAGCCTATAAAACAAAAAAAACAAAAAAAAAACACACACACACACACACACAACAGAAAAAGGAGAATCCAAGAATCAAAGTTTCAATCCACTCAAGAAGAAGATTCACTATTGAAGGAGGGTTGTTCAAGAGAGTCTTTAAGGGAGAAGAATGAGGCTTGTCTATGAGTGCTTTCTTTTGCCTTTATTTTTTTGTTCTTAAACAATGATGCATTCAATATTTTCATTGTAATCTAACATTCTTTTGGGATTCATGGTTTTGTATTCATTTAGTTATTTGATCAATTTTCTATCATCCTTGGTGTTTGATTAATTGTGATCATTGGTTATTGATGTAAGTTCTTCTAATTGACTTGGGAAACGATAGTAGGAGTTTCATTGCATTGATTTCGTATTTGTCAAATCTTAATGGACTTGGAAAAAGAAAAGTTAAGATTAAAGGATTAAAGTAATCAAAGATTAGTTTATTTCATCTCAAGCAAATGGCCATTAGCTGATTTCGTGTTATGAGGAATTGAGATCAATGCATGTTTTGGTTATGTTGGTTTGATTGGGAAATATGCTAATATAAAAAAAAATAGTGATTTCATAGATTGGGAAAGATGTGGAGTCTATATAAATAGATTCATAACTTGGGAAATAATTAAATTTTACTTTATATTCCTTCATGATGCCAGAATGATGATTAATTGAGATAATTGCTTGATGATTCATTATCTTGTTTTCTAAGATAGTTGTCTAAATTGTATATTCCTACATTCTTGAGTTGTATAAATATATATATATATATATATATATATATATATTATCACTTTATTGTTTCGATTGAATAATGAATGAAAAGTGCTTAGTGTGTACTTGTTCCTTTGAGAATCGATACACGTTAATTCCCTATACTATGCTTGAGATGAGTATACTTACTAGTATGTGTATTTTGGGATTAATGTTTTAATTAAAACTTGACTAAGAGATGGATTTAAATTTGATGATTTTTATACATCCAAAATTTATGCATCAAGTTTTTGGTACTGTTGCCGGGGAATAATATCATGAAAGCTTAGATTTTGTTGATTTAACAATATTTATATGTATGTGTGTGTGTGTGTGTGTGGGTGTGTGTGTGTGTTCTTTGTGTAAAATGGTGCTATATCTTGTTGTTTGTAACATTGTGTGACTTAATTGACTAGCTTAGTTCATTTTGTACTTGTAAATACCATTAACTTTTGTGTTTAGGTAGCTTTTGAATATATCTGATATGTGTGCTTTTCTTTTCTTTATTTTTATATTATTTGTTTTTCCCTTTTGTTTTTTAGTTTCTTTGTTTTTCTATTATTTTTCTTTGTTTTTATTTTTATTTTCAATTTAATTTTTATTTTTCTTTGAGTGCGAGATTGACATCATCATAGACAATTACTTTTGGGCACAAGATAAAAGGAGCTACAATGATAAGAATTTGGCAAATTTGCAAGCTCATATTAACACTTTTTGTGATATGTCACTTGAAGTCTCATTGCATTCTTTTGTGGCCAATACAAATTCATCCATAAAGTGGCCCAATGATGTTTCCCAATGATTGAGTAACCAAAGAACACAACTAGCCAAACTGGTTGAAGATTCCATAAAGGCACATACACGTGAACAAGAGGACCCCCAAGAAGAGGAGAGAGGATATGAGAAACAATTGCACAATGTGATGGGAGAAACTTTTAATGCTATTCTATGCTCTCATATTTCTAATTTTTTTTTTTTTTTGTCACATGAATTTATAGGTACCTCTCAACTCATGGGGCCTAATGATGCCATTGATAATGTGTGGAATTTAACATACCTCAAGAAGTTGAATTTTTTCATAATGTATCATAAGAAACCCTTGGAGGATGTTCACAACTCATTCCCAATTTCAAGGAGGTAACTCGGTGTTTGTGGATGTGTTAAAAAGTAAGGATTTCTTGATCCCATCTTTAAAATATACATTACTAGTTCTAAAGTGAAATTTTAATTGTGACAAATCTTTTGGAGGGATAAGTGGTGATTCTAAGTTTATATACTTTTTAGACATAATTTACATCTTTGTGTTGGGAACTTGATTTGTATGTCTACAAAGGTGCTACGCAAGGGGGGTCATACATTTACATTCATTGCAACTAATATTTTTCATGAACCCTCCATTTTTCAAAACTCTCTCTTATTTCTACTTTCATCATGTCTACTTTTTTCAATGAGCGTTAATTTCTTTTACAAAGGTTTGATAAGGAAGCATGATAAGTGGAAAGATTCTGTATCTTTGTTTTATGTTTAGTTTTATTTTTCCTCTCCTAAATAAGGAAAATATTTTCCAATTTAGGTGTGGGGGAGTGAGTCGTGTCTTGATTTACTTTCTTAGGATTTTTAGTTTGTTTTTTTTAATTTAGGTGTGTCTTTATTTTGTTATTATTTTTCTTGTACTTTTATTTGTGTTTTCTTTTATAGGTCGGAATAAAGTCCTCTTGGACAAGTTCTTCTATTCTTCTCCAAGTTTTAATATTTATTGGAAAATTATTGCACTTGGGAGTATTGCTTAACTTTCTACCCCCTTTATCATTTTTAGTCCCTTTGGAGTTGCTTTCTTGTGTTTAATTTTTAGCCAATGAGGACATTGTCCAGTTTAAGTGTGGGGGAGTGGTTTGGTGGTATTCGTTGTCCAAGCTTTTATCAATTATCTTGGTATTTTCTTGGTATCGAGCTATTTTGGGTAAATTCTTTGGCAAATTTTCGCTGAAATTTTTCTAAAATAGTTCAAAATTTTTGTGGTTTTCATTTTTTCACAAGGTTGTAATTCTTTTTCTTACTTGGATATGATTTTTTGTCATTCATTTGGTTGTTTTTTTTTTTTTTTATGAAATGGTTTATTGATCGAATATTGTCAAGACTTGAGAATTTAGGTTAATCTTGTATATGCATTGGTGTTTGAGTATTATTTGACTCATCTAGTTTAAATGTGGAGAATATGATGAATGTGGAAAAAGTTTGTTGGCTAACTATTGTATTATGAGTTTAAACTTTGCTTAGCTTGGAGTTGTGATGAGGAATGTACGTTGATAAAAGATCTTTGAGTGGAAAAAATTGTGGAAAAATCGTGTGTGAGTTGAAAATTGAAAAAATGAGTTGTTGTTTCCTCTTTAAAGATACAAAAGAGTGTTGTTTTTGCTTGATTATGGGGGTCAATATGGATAGTGAAGAGAAATCTACTTTCTTGAGGCTATGAATTTCCAAAAGTAAAAAAGAGGGAAAAATGCTGAGAAAAAAATGATGAGTGATGACTAAAAGGGGGCTAATACAGTGTGTGAAGAGAAATTTATGCACTTGAGGTTATCAATTCCCTAAATCATTAGAAAAAATCGAGACAAAAGTTTTGAGTGCTTTCCTTACATCATGACTTGAGTTATGCAGTTTTGGAATTTACAATGCTTAAGTTGGTAGATAGCTTGACTTGTGTGGTTCATGTTATCTATATTTTTACTTGAAGGGTGAAATAATTTTCTGAGACTAAGGTATACACTTGATTAATTTGACTTTAAAAGTTTTGTTATATCTTGTCAAATGTTTCAAAGTTTGAATTGTTTTCAAAAGGTTGATGAATGGCAAGAGTTTTATCTAAAGTTTGAAGGAAAGTTATAATCCTTGTTATATTTCAAAATCTGGGGGGAAAAAAATTTTATGTTTTCTTGATGATTTTCTTAGCTTAAGTGTTTTGCCTGAAGACAAGCAAAAGTTTAAGTGTGGGGTATATGATAGGGGCTAAAATTATTATTATTTTCCTAGTTATTTGAGGTTAATTTGAGATACTTTTGTTGTAGTAACTAGGAATATTCTTTCCTATTTGAAATTTTGCTTGTAAAAAGTATTTTTAACAAATTTGTGCAAATTTAAGTTATTGTTTAGCAAAAAGCGAACGAATTCCATATTACACCTGGTGCCAGGTTTGGCAAGTGGACCAAGCACTAGGTCCATTCTAATCGACTAGAGGAAAACAGGGGAAAAATCAGGGAGAGAACAGAACACACCTTGTGCTAGGTGGGTCGACTGGACCCGGCGCCAGACCCGTTCTGGAGTACAAAAATTCTATGTATGAATTTAGGAATTTTTCAAAGATTTCGGTATTTTCTAATTCCTACTCGTCCAAGACTCCTCAAGCAATGAATTTGGCATCAAAGAAGCCTATAAAACCAAGAGAAAACACAAGAGAAAAAGGGAATCCAAAAATCAAAATTTCAAACCACTCAAATAGGAGATTCACCATTCAAGAAAGGTTGTTCAAAAGAGTCTTCAAAAGAGAAGAAGACGGCTTGTCTATGAGTGCTTTCTTGTACCTTTGTTTTCTTTTTCTTAAACAATGATGTATTAAATATTTTCATTGCAATCTAACATTATTTTAGGATTCATAATTTTGTGTTAATTTAGTTATTGATCAATTTTCTATCATCCTTGGTATTTGATTACTTGTTATCATTGGTTATTGATGCGAGTTCTTCTAATTGACTTGGAAAACAATGTTAGGAATTTCATTACATTGATTTTATATCTGTCAAATCTTAATAGACTTGGGAAACAAAGTTAAGATTAAAGGACTAAAGTGTTCAAAGATTAGTTGATTTTACCTCGAGCAAAGGGTTATTAGCTAATTTCGTGTTTATGAGGAATTGAATTTAATGCATGATTTGGTTATGTTGGTTTGATTGGAAAATCTACTAATTTAATCAAAAGATGGTAATTCCATGGATTGGGAAAGAAGTGGAGTCTATATAAGTAGATTCATGACTTGGGAAACAATTGAATTTTACTTTATATTCCTTCATGATGCCAAGATGATGATTAATTGAGATAATTGCTAGATGATTCATTGTCATATATTTTAAGATAATTGTCTAAATTACATATTCTTACATCCTTGAGTTGTATATATTTCTTTATTTTTCTTTTTATTATTTTATCACTTTATTGGGTCAATTGAACAATGAATGAAAAGTGATTAGTGTGTACTTGTTTCTTTGAGGATCGATACTCATTAATTCCCTATACTATGCTTGTGATGAGTATGTTTACTCGTATGTGTATTTTGGGATTAATGTTGTAATTAAAACTTTATTGAGAGATGGATTTAAATTTGATGATTTTTATACACTTAAAATTTACACATCACATAATAACATAACTGGAAAATCATGAAAATAGTAAATCTTTGTAAGTCTAATAGAAATTGCTAATTTTTCTTCGAATTCCTCCTTGAAATTGTTTACATATAAAAGATTATTATAATATATTTGTGTTATATATTAAACAATTACAGGCAAAGGCCGATCAGAATATACAAAATCGATCGCATATTGTATATTCACAAACTACAAGAAAGATTCCACATTCTATTATACAATATTAGGCATTCAAAACTATTAAATGGAGGTGTCTTTTACAAGCTATTGTTCAAACTCTAGCATTCACATTATTGAATGTTAGTATCTTATGCTCTAAGAAATCTCTGTACTTTGAATTTTGGCCAACTTTGCTTTGAAGTTTATCATATACACAATTACTTTGAATTTTATCCAATTTACAAGTGAATTGTAAAAAAAATATTTAGTTCGTAAAAATTATCCAATTAACTCTACTATGTGATCACAAATAGCCTCACAAGGCTAGTCGACATCACGATATAATATGTTTCTTGTGATGCGAAGGTGGCGTGGTAGGCAAATTAAAGGTTTAACTATAGATATGATTGTACGTAATTTCTAACCAGTTACTTTTTTGAATAAAATATGATAAAAAGAATAGATTAATGTTAATATCAAGTAGATTTGTTGTTTTTTAACTTTGTAGGACTAATTAGAGGTAAAGTGGCAAGCATTGCTAGAGTCTGAATGTATTGATGAGGTGAAGAACTATATCTTTTGACACTTACTTAGTCTAAATTTGAGGGGTCATATTAGGTGCAAGAGGAAGGGACCACCAATATTGATTATTCAATCATCCAACAATTCTAGAGAGGTTAAGGAGGATAGGGTTGAGCTTAAAGCACGCATGCAAAGTATGCAAGCTAGTATGTATGCTGAGAAAGAGGAATGCTTACAGCCTGAGTGAGAGGCTTACAAGTTACATATGCATGTTGAGATGGAGGAATGCTTATAGCGTAGTGAGAGACTTACAAGTTACGTATAGTAGCGATTTAGGCTAATGTGGAAGCCCTATCCTACAGATTTGATGTAGGTACATTTGCTACAATGTCTATACCTCCATCTAGTGTATCTACAAACCATGATTGATATATTTCATTTCCTTGTTGTATATGTACTATTACTTATGATAGATGCATTCCATTTCATTCTTCTTGTATATGTAGTATTATTTCTTCTTGTATATATTGCACTTCTTGAGGAGATTATGGTTTACTTACGATTTGATTGTTTACGAGTTGATTGTTGAGGAGACTGTGTTTATGGTTTGATGTTTAGCTTTATTTTTTATTGGTGTTAGATTTGTTGGGGATATTTAAATGGTTTGAATGTAAAATTTTAGTTTGGTTGGCTTTAAATTTGGCTCAGTTGGCTTCAGATTGTAGGTGATTAGGGGGTTAAATAGCCAAATTATTAAACAAAATGCTCAAATATTCAAAAATTATCGTATTTGACAACTTAAAATGACGATATATGATACAAGTTTATGAATGATATCATTTACCAAGTACTTGGTAAAAAAAAATTGATTAGTGATTAATTACGAGAAATTAAATTAAAATTTTTCATTATTTTTACCGATCTATTAGCAAAGGAGCCATATATTGATTGACATAGTTTGTCAGTAAATAGTTAGTACCTAATTATGAAGTATTAAATAAAAAAATTATTTCACCGGTTTCTTATTATCCTATTACCAATGACCTTTTTCAGTTATTACACTAATTAATTGTTGATGACGCACCAACCGCCGTTATTTCTGACTGAAAACATTAGTAAGGGGTTACAGAGCAATGATTGATAGAAAGATTTACCGATTGAAAGTTGGGATTGGTATTCAATGAATAAATACAAAATTAAATTAAATTCACTAGTAAAATGTGTAAACTGTTATAAATTTTGGGTAGTGTTAGAATAAAATCTACACACTACACACTAAAAAAACTCTAACTATTCTTTGCACAGGAATTTCTCTCTTTCTTTTCTCTCACAACTTTCTCTAATCTTTCTTTCACTAATATTTCTTTCACAAAAAAAAAATGATGTATTACAAGCTTAGAGAATAACTCTATTTATAGAGCTCTAATTAGTGAAATACATCATGGCATACATCATCTTTCACTAATCTTAATTAGTGGTGTCTCCACTAAATGGTGGACATCCATAAAAATCTTCTTTAATAATTCACATAAATCCATAATTAGTGGAGCCTCCACTAATTAATGGAGTTTCCAATAATTTTGAAGATATTCATAACACTCCCCCTTGGATGTCCATCCATTATATAAAGAATATGCCTCGTTAAAACCTTACTAGATAAAAATCCAGTGGGAAAAAAAAAATCTAGTGAAGGAAAAAGAGTACAATATTCTATATGTCTGTTTATTACTCCCCCTGATGAGCTGATTCCTTTAAATCTTTAAACCGACGCATGCCGATTTTATATCTCAACTTTTCAAATGGTGCAGTCGGTAAAGTCTTCGTGAAAACATCTGCGAGGTTGTCACATGACCGAATTTGTAGCACATCAATTTCACCTTTCTTCTGGAGTTCATGAGTAAAGAAGAATTTTGGAGAAATATGTTTTGTCCGATCTCCTTTAATATATCCTCCTCGTAATTGAGCTATGCAAGCTGCATTGTCTTCATAAAGAGGAGTTGGAATATCTTTGATTGATGATAACCCACAACTTTCTCGGATATAATGAATCATGGATCTTAGCCATACACATTCTCAACTTGCTTCATGAATGGCTATAATTTCAGCATGATTTGAAGAAGTAGCTGCTATAGATTGTTTCGTAGAACGCCATGATATAGCAGTATTTCCACATGTAAATAGATAGCCCGTTTGAGAACGTGCTTTATGTGGATTAGATAAATAACTAGCATCTGCATAACCAATCAATGTTGGGCTGGTTTTATTTGAATAAAATAATCCGAGATCAATTGTACCTTGGAGATATCGAAGGACTTGTTTAATTCCATTCCAATGTCGTTGTGTTGGTGAAGAACTAAATCTTGCTAATAAATTGTCAGCAAAAGCAATATCAGGTCGTGTATTATTAGCAAGATACAGCAATGCACCAATTGCACTGAGATATGGTACTTCAAGACCAAAGAGTTCTTCATCATTTTCTTAAGGTCGAAAATGATCTTTATCCACATTTAATGATCGGACGATCATTGGAATACTTAATGGATGTGCTTTATCCATGTAAAATCTTTTTAGCACTTTTGTTGTATATATTGATTGATGAATAAATGTTCCACTTTCCAGATGTTCAATTTGTAAACCAAGGCAAATTTTGGTTTTACCAAAATCCTTGATTTCGAATTCTCTTTTTAAATAATCAATTGTTTCTTAGAGCTCTTCAGGAGTTCCAATAAGATTAATATCATCAACATATATAGCTAATATCACAAATTTAGAACCAGATTTCTTAATAAAAACACATGGACATACCTGGTCATTTTTAAATCTCGCTTTCAATAAATATTCACTAAAACGTGTGAACCACATGCACCCAAATTGCTTCAGGCCATATAATGATTTCTGCAACTTAATGGAGTAATTTTCATGAGGATAATGTTTATATGCTTCAGGCATATGAAATCCTTCGGGGATTTTCATGTAAACATCATTTTCTAAATTTCCATACAAGTAAGTAGTGACAACATCTAATAGGCGCATATCTATCTTTTCATGTACTGCCAAACTAATAAGATATCGGAGTGTAATAGCATCAACAACAGGAGAATAAGTTTCATCATAATCAATACCTGGTCTTTGTGAAAAACCTTGGGCTACTAATCGCTCTTTATATCGAACGATTTCACTCTTTTCATAGCGCTTTCGCACAAATATCTATTTGTAGCCAACAAGTTTTACACCTTCTGGTGTTCGGACTGCAGGTCCGAAGACTTCACGTTTTGTCAGTGCATTTAACTCCGATTGAATCGCATCTTTCTATTGCAGCTAATCTTTTCTATGCCGACATTCATCAACTGATATTGGTTCAGGATCATCATTATCCTTTGTAACATCAAGAGATATATTGTATGCAAATATATTATCAATAACAGTTTCTATCCGATTCCAACTTCTATCGGAAGTGATATAATTGATAGAAATTTCAGTGTTACTTTCATCAACTTCTGGTTCTTTGTCATCAGTTCTCTCTTGGTTTTTATCATTCTTTTCTTCAATATGATCTTCTAGATCATTTAATCCTCTTTTCTTTCGAGGATTTTTATCTTTAGAACCAAGAGGTCGGCCACGCTTCTGGCATGTTTTTGACTCAGCAGCTATAAGTATAATATTTTGTTCTACTGGAACTTCAATTCGAATAGGAGCATTTATAGCTGGAATATGCGATTTTGTAACTCTTGTGGAGTCAACAAAAGCGTCTGGCATTTGATTTGCAATGCTTTGCAAATGAATTATCTTTTGAACTTCAAGTTCACATGCGCTTGTGCGCGGATTAAGATAATTTAATGATGTTGTCCAAGCAAGATCCTTTTTATGCTATTTTAGTTCTCCCCCTAATTTAGGGAATAATGATTCATCAAAATGACAATCAGTAAATCTTGCTGTGAATACATCTCCTGTCAAGGGTTCAACATACCTGATAATAGAGGGAGAATCATATCCAACGTATATCCCCTTTCTTCTTTGAGGACCCATCTTTGTACGTTGGTTTGGTGCAATTAGAACATATACAGCACACCCAAAAATTCTTAAATGAGTAATATTTGGTTCTGACCTAAAAGCCAATTGCAAAGGAGAGAATTTATGATAACTAGCTGGTCTTATGCGTACAAGTGTTGCAGCATGTAAAATAGCATGTCCCCAGGCAGATGTTGGGAGATTTGTTTTCATTAATAATGGTCTAGCAATTAATTGTAATCGTTTAATCAAAGATTCAGCACGACCATTTTGTGTGTAAACATGAGCTACAGGATGTTCAATATTAATCCCAATTGACATGCAATATGCATCAAAAGAATGTGATGAAAATTCACCAGCATTATCCAAACGGATATTTTTAATGTGATGGTCAGGAAATTGTGCTCGTAATTTAATTATTTGAGCAAGTAATCTCGCAAACGTCAGGTTGCAAGTAGATAATAAATATACATGTGACCACCGGGATGATACATCAATTAAGACCATAAAATATTTGAACGGTCCACATGGTGGATCAATAGGTCCACAAATATCTCCGTGAATCCGTTCAAGAAATGTAGGACTTTCAGCTCATACTTTTACTGGTGATGGTTTAACAATTAATTTTCCTAGGGAACATGCAGTACATGCGAATTTTTCTGATGTTAATATCCTTTTATTTTTTAAAGGATGACCATGTGTATTCTCAATAATTCTTCTCATCATGGTAGATCCCGGATGACCCAACCGGTCATGCCAAATGCTAAAAATAATAGGATCAGTAAATTTCTGGTTTACTAGATGATGAATTTCAATTGTACGTATTTTTAAAAAATATAGGCCAGTAGAAAAAGACGGCAGTTTTTCTAATACAGATTTCTTACCCAAATGCATTTGAGTAATATAAATATGCTCAATCTCATTTTCCTCATTTGTTTCAACATGATACCCATTTCTGCAGATATCTTTAAAACTCAATAAATTTCTTCTGGATTTTGAGGAAAATAATGCCTTATCAATAATAATTATTGTTCCTTTAGGTAACAATATACTATCTTTTCCAGAGCCCTCAATCACATTTGCACTACCATTTATCGTATAAATATTTATTTCTCCCATTTTGAGATAAGAAAAATATTTCTCATTTTTTAGTATAGTGTGTGTAGTTCCACTATCAATAATGCATACATCATCATTAACAACAGCCATCTGAACACAAATATATATATGCAAACGTAAATATTATTAGAATAGAATGAAAATGAAAATACAAAAATATCAGGGTGGGACTTTAGTTCTTCTGGACACTGCCATCACCAATTAAATGGTCTATCCTACCGTCTAGGTGTTCAAAAAAATCCGATACATCCATATGGGTAATATTGATATTAAGATCTTCAGGATCAATATCATCATCCTCAGCATCATTTATTAGATGTTGAGAAAATTTACTTCCACATTTTTATTTTTCAATGAAGCTTGATACAATTCAACTAAATGCTTAGCCGTACGACAGTTTCGTGACCAATGACCTTTCATGCCACATATATAACATATATCCTCATGCTTTTCTTCTATTTCTTTTTCTTTTCCCTTATGATCTTTTCTGTTCCACTTCAGGTGGCCAGTATTTCTCACAGTTTGATTATGATTGTGAT
The DNA here is from genome assembly GCA_026120185.1 of Voacanga thouarsii. NCBI lineage: Eukaryota > Viridiplantae > Streptophyta > Magnoliopsida > Gentianales > Apocynaceae > Voacanga > Voacanga thouarsii. The sequence continues at coordinate 599,284 of JANUWF010001341.1, read as the reverse complement.
AAGGGAAATATCGAGCGTGTCTACGACCATAACCACGACCACGGCCACGACCACGACTATAATGATGGCTTCTGCTAGAGCCAACAGCATTCACTTCTGGGAGTGCTGTTGAGCCAGTTGGTTTAGCTTCATGATTTCTCAATAATAACTCATTATTCTTCTCTGTAATGAGGAGGGCAGTAATTAAATCTGTAAATTTTGTATACCCCTTTTCTCGATATTGTTGCTGCAGGACAACATTCGAGGCATGAAAGGTGGAGAATGTCTTCTCCAACATATCTTCATCAGTCACTTTTTCTCCGCAGAATTTTAACTGAGATGTAATTTTATACATTGCGGAGCTATATTCATTCACGGTTTTAAAATCTTGCAACCTCAGGTGCAACCATTCATACCGTGCAGTGGGTAGTATGACCATCTTCAGGTGGTCAAATCTTTCTTTTAAATTTACCTACAGGACATATAGATCTTTTTCGGTAAGATATTCCATTTTCAAATTTTCATCGAGATGACGAATAAAAATCAAAGCTTTAGCCTTATGTTGTGCAGTTGCACTATTATTTGCTTGAATAGTTTCACTAAGGCCTTTAGCATTTAGATGCATTTCTGCATCGAGAACCTATGACATATAATTTTTTCCAGAAATATCAAGGGTTACAAATTCGAGTTTAGCGAGGTTAGCCATAGAGATCAATAAATGCGTACTTGTCTTCTGGCTTTGGTAATGGCAGAAACTCGTGCTTAGTCTTCTGGCTTTTGTAACGGTAGAGACTCGTGCTGATAATGTGTTATAAAATTTGGGTAGTGTTAGAATAAAATCTACACACTACACACTAATAAAACTATAACTATTCTTTGCACAAGAATTTCTCTCTTTCTTTTCTCTCACAACTTTCTCTAATCTTTCTTTCACAAAAAAAATGGTGTATTACAAGCTTAGAGAATAGCTCTATTTATAGAGCTCTAATTAGTGAAATACATCATGGCATACATCATCTTTCACTAATCTTAATTAGTGGTATCTCCACTAAATGGTGGACATCCATAAAAATTTTCTCTAATAATTCACATAAATCTATAATTAGTGGAGCCTCTACTAATTAATGGAGTTTCCAATAATTTTAAGATATTCATAACATAAACTTGGTAATTGACCGATAATTTAGCTTAATTTTTTACTAATGCTATTCTTTTCATGATTGGCAGTTTTCTAGTAGTGTTTAATTGCCTAGAATTCTTTGCAGAATCCTGTTATGCCTCTAGGCTTACTGCCTTAAGGTCCTATAAGAAATACTAGGGTGTGAAAGCAAAGCTTTCACCTACATCTAATTTCAAGGGTTGTCTAATAGTTTGAGGTAATGGAGAAAAGCACCAACTCTTTGAAATAGTGGACTAGAAAAATTTCTAGAGAGATTCCCAGCGACATAACTAAAGGCTCCTATATAACGTGGAAATTACGATGTCCACCATAGGATATGGATGGGAAACCCATTATTTGCAATACTCCTTTCATTCATAAGCAAACATAGCCCTCTTCCAATGCAAGATAAATAAGGATATATTTGGGATCTGACCATCTAATGGAGACACTCTTTTTTAATTAGATGATGAGAAATTTTGGCAGTCATGGGAAAACTTTCAAACGAGATCAGAGAATTAAAATGATGTAGGTAGCTAGGGTTTCAATCCCAAACCTTGAAAAAATCAAAAGACGACTCTCCTTTAAATGATGAAAGGGACACAATCTTGTTAGAAGGTGAAGATAGGGAAAACAATGATGCAAAAGATTGCTTCCCTAACTAGTTTTACGCTTAGAGGAAGAGCTCTACGGGCCTGAGACGCCATAATTAGAGTATATACGTGGAAACTAGAGGAGAGAGAAGAGACAAAGTAAGCTTTTTAAATTCTTATTCTTTGCAATAAATCCTTAGGTATTGTTTGATCTGACACACGAGAAATACTCTTATTATGAAATCCAAATAATAAAAAGATAAAATTATATGTGTCAAAATAATGTTATGAAATTCAAATACTAAAAAAATAAATTCATACAACATAATTTTAAATAGATTATATTACTCTATTTGAAAAGTAAAAAATATTTAAGAAAAGTAATGCAAGATATTTTTTTAATATTAAAAATAAAACATTACACTCAAAAAAATTAAAACTATTTTTAAATATCTCTAACATTATTCAACACTTTAATTATATTTTTCTTTCAACCAGTTATAGTAAATGAAATATAGAAATTCCAATAAATCTTTTATTTATCTTTTTTTAATAAAAAATTATAGTCTTTTATTGTTAAAATCTTAAGAAAAGAATCATAATATCATCTCTCAATAAGAATTCATTTTTATATTATATATTTATTTTCTCTAATATAGGGAATCATATTCCTTTTTCGGAAAATGAATAATAAACCAAACACTTGATTTTAAAATTCATTCAAAAATTAGGAAATATAATTACTTTACCACCTCCATTTCATTGATAACCAAACGAGACCTAGAACCTAATTAACACTACTAGTTGCACCTCCGCAGCCTTATTGAAGAATCTCAACCATTCCAATGTTATCACCAGACTTCCCATGAACATACACTTCAGAATTATCAAAATAAAAAATATAAATGTTATTTTGATAATCTCCATGGGCCATGAATTTTGCACTATAACGCTAAAATGTTTCCTCATGAATACCAAGTTTTCTGCTTGATTCATTATACACAATTACATACGTATCATAATAATTGACATTGGGATTAAATTTAGCTCCATTCCATCCTTTGCCAAGAAATCTTCAAGAGAAAAAATAATTTTTGTGGCATATTTCAAACCATGCTTAGTTGCAAAGAAATTCCAAATCTATAGACATATATATAAACCAAATGTGAAGGCTATGGTGTTGCCATGTGTCGTGTGGAATTGTCAGAAAGCATGACACGTGGCATCTAAATTCCTGAGAAAGCGTCTGGCTTCGTTTGTCGCTTCTTTATTCGGCTTCCTTTGGCTTCTTCATGCTTTACTCAAATATAGGGGCTTTGACTCCACCGGCTAGCTTCAACTTCTTTATGGTTTACTCAGATACGCTATCTTTGACTCGACTATTTTGCAAACCCAATTCTTCATCCTTTCAATTTTTTTGTCGCCTCTTCGATTCTTACATCTTATCATCTTTTGTCTATTTGATTTTTGGTCCATAATCAATCCCCATTATGCTTCATTCATCCTTTAATCTTTCATGATTCGAAGAATCTACAATGACACAGATCTCATAAATTGAAATGCTCAGATCTGTTCTGACTCATAACTTTCTCTACTTCATCTCTTCTTATCTGGAAGCATTCCATTGATCATATTTTGATCTTCTTTTTAGGCTCTTCGATCCTTCCTCAACATTAACTGACCTGATTTGAGATATGTGACCAAATTCAAAGCTCATCATTGGGTAAGTGTTCATAAGTTCATTACTATTTACGAAATCACTACCTTATACAAATGCGTCTGTTATGTAATAGATGAATAGGTATTGTTAAGCCAAAAACAAAAAAACAGAGGGAAAGTTTACTGCAGTTAGCAGATTTGATTTTACTGTTCTCGTACTTTGAGTTGAGGAAATGAAAAAAGGTAGATTCCAAATCATCTTCCTGAATGAGTTAAGAAAAAGCAAGTAAGATAAAAGTGTCCTATTTAAAATCATACGAATGTGGGATGCATATAATGCTCAAAGACCAAGAGAGATTATGAGTGTAGATTGTTTGGCCTTGGATGCAAAGGTATAGGCAGTTCTAAGTATGGCTGATACATGATATCTGTTAAATTGTTACCTCTTCAGAGATACATTTACATCCTTTAATAGTTGTTAAAAAATTTGCTACCTGGTACCAGATTTTATGCTCCTGATATCTGTTTAATATTTGTGAAAAATGAAACATCTTGATATATTTGTCAAGAGTATTTTTTATTCTAGAATATGCTGGGAGAAATATTACTTTTTGATACAACTGTTAATTGTGAATTTTATTGCTTATGTATACGTTGTTTGATGGTAAATGTTGTTGCTCATGTAGGAGAACATGAAGCATTGTACAATTAGAAGAAAATTTGTCCCAGATTTTCAGAATAATATTGAAGAAGGGAATTTTTACATCATGAAAAACTTCAGCCTTCAATCACCTAGGCCAAGCTACAAAGTGGTGGATTAGAATTTATAGATTGTCATTGATAGAAGCACATACATAAAGGAATTGAAGGAGGACGAACTAGAAATACCAAGACATAAATTCCGTTTTGTGCAGTATGAATACATTGAAGCCCACACAAGAGATATTACCCTCTTAGTTGGTAATAGATGAATGGCATATTCTTCTATTATGCTTTTGCACTGTGCCATACCTGCAGTCATGCACTCATATGATTCACTGCCCATTCGCTTTGCACCAGATTCTATGATTGAAAATACTTATAACCAATACATGAAGAACCTAAAACTTTACTTGATTAATTATGTATAATTAATAATATAGATTCCGAAACAATCATGATTATAATTGGCCAAAATGAAATGTACATGCAGTGCTCCACAACGAGAGATGTTGAGCAAAATCTTATCAGTTCTTACATTTTCTAAGTAAGAGAAATAGTCTTAAATGATATCTATGTTTGTTGCCTCAATTATGTTCCGGATGCAATTGGAATGATAACAGGAGTTTCAGCTACTCAACAAAGGTCTCAAATGGGAAACCAAGTAGATTTATAGTTTGTAACAATAAAGAATGACAAGTAAGAATTTGCCATGGTATCTAAAAATATATATACACAAGTATATATATTACTGATTGAAACTATTTTAAATTGCAGGGGACAGGAGATAGGTGTCACACTTTGGGGAAATAATGCAAATATGGTCCAATAGATAGATGTGCTTGGCAGCTAGACAGTGCAAATTGTTGTTTTCATGTCGATGATAATGAAAAATGACTAAGGCCAAGCATCAATATCAGGTAGCAGTGCAACAAAGATCTACATTGACCTGCAAATTGTAGAAGTAGAAAACTTCAGACAGAGATAAGTAGAAATTTGCTAAACCCTGAAAAATCAAATATGCAAAAATATATGAAAAAAAATTGCATAAGAATTCTGCCTTCTCATGCATTAAACAGGTGTGAGAAAGACCAAAAAGAAAAAATAGCAACAGAGTTGACATTTGGAACTGTTGTGTTAACTGCATTACAATATGAGGAAAACAAGAGAACTTGGGCTGAGTTAAATGTAATGATCAGTGATAGAGATAAAATGGTACTAAAATATTGCACAAAACTCTGTTATACATTTTTCGATTTGCCAAATTGATTTTACTTCACGCCCATGTTCATGGTATCTTTATTTTGTTTGTTTGTGTATTCATTGGCATTGATTTCCATTATTATGCTGTAGAAAAAAAAAACATAAATTAACCTTACCACAATTGAGCTATTGAATTAGGAAAGAACATATTACTACAACATTATTGTCTTGGACATTAACACATACAATGGATGGAGATATAATTCTTGCATAATATATTGCAAGAAGCTCAAAGCTTATGGAAACAAGTTGGCCTATGAATCATGCATTAGAACAAAAGATTACCCAGATTCAAGGTAACCATAAATTGCTGAACAAATCTGAATTCATGAATTCCAAAAAAAAAAAAAACACACACACACACACAATAAAATCTTGGAAATGCAAATATCGAGTTGAGGTCATTGTTGGTGACTACACAACACAAGGGTATTTTATTTTCTTTTATAGAGATGTTGGGATGATTGTGGGGATGCAAGCAAGTGAACTAGCCCTAAGAATAGCAGAGGTATATCCATTTCATAATGAATAAACACTGAAAATATGACTACGTCGTTACATATTCATAAGAATTTCCACAATTAGCGTGTCTCTCAAAAACACTCATTCTAATATAGGAGGGACTGCCTGATGCTATACCTGAACCATTGAAGAATATAATTGGAAACACGTATATTTGCCAAGTCAAATTCAGTGAACAAACAAGAGGACTACCAAGTGAAAGTTTTACAGTGAACCAAATCCATCATTCATCATATATAGTTCTGAAAAAAGAACAGACAATGGTAAGTAACATTGAACGTTATTTCCATGACTACTTACTAATAAGACATAATTAAAGGTGTTGACACACATTTTTGTTTGACAAACTATTTAGGCACCTGAAGAACATCAAACAGAGGAACAAGGAAAAGAAGTTGATGATACAGCACAAACAAAGACACCCACCAAAAGAGACATAAAAGGAAAACTAATTGGCCGGTATGGAAAACAAAAGCCACATATGTCTTTGCACTAGCTACTTCATTGCTGACTATACCATATTCTTTATAGGAGACAGATGACAACATAAAACAAAGAGTTGCCAGACACTTAAGTAAATAAAAGATTGAAATTGGACTAAAGAAGAGTTAGAACAGAAGAGTTAGATGAACACTGTTAAATTGAAGAGCATCATTAGAATGCTGATGGGAAAAAAGACCAGCAATCTGAATTATGCTCCTAAATAGTTTGACAAAATTATATTGTTATTACAATTAGATATTCACATTTTAACCTTCAACGTATAGTAATTGTCTTATTGAACATACAAGAGTCATTTGTATTGAGTCACACTCATAATTCCTTGAAGCTGGTTAAATGTTGTTGGCAAATGAATTGGCTACATGATATTTGTGAAAATCTCCTTGTAGTGATTGTTTGATGTATTATTCTAAAGAACCAAGCACAATTTTTGATGTAGTGATTGTTTGATGTATTATTCTAAAGAACCAAGCACAATTTTTTCCCCATTTGACTAAAAAGATGAAAAATGTATTGTATTTCTGTAAATAAAATTCATCACAGAAAATAGGGAACTGGAGATGACAAGAAGATCTCTAATTCTGGTACTAATTTGGTGAAAGATGAGACAAGAAGCCATATAAAATCCAAATTTTAAGGGAATGATTATACATGAGGATTGGATTTACTTTTTCATCCCAGTTTGCGAGCATTCTAATAGCTAAAAATAGTAATCGTTGGAGCCGACTCCCATGTGTTATTTCTATTCACAGGCCCTATAGCACTGGCATCAAGAATGTTAGCAAAATGCTACCTTTGTCGACCAAATTCTTTAATGAATTTGGCAACGTTCCTCCAAAGTGCAAATAAATAGCCTTAAGCAATTATTCTAATATTTCTTTACTTTTGACGAAATTAAGTTATATATAAATAATAGAACTCCAACCTAATACTACCTCTTCAATCCCATCAATGAAGTTCGACAACGGAACCATTGATATAATAGTAGCCAAGTGATACATATATATATGAATAAATCTTTGCTTCATACTTTTGTGAAAATTATGCATGCATTGATTGAGTAATTATGAATCCAATTGACATTGTGCTTATATGTAATATTCATCTTTTCTTTTTAGTCACATTAAAAGAAATCTAGACACAACGAACAAAGAAAATACTTATCATATTCAAAAAATTGTAGATACTGATCATATTCAAGAAATTGTGAATAAATGTAAAAGGAATTGTTCAAGCGTGAACTGTGGCAAATTTCATATTTAATATACATCTATTTATGTTCCTTGCAATATCCCAGTACATATTAGCATTTCCCCACTTCACTAACTTGCTTAATTTTTTTCTATGCTACTGTCTATTACCAACATGGTTGAACCTCAATTGCTTTAGTACAATTGTTTAGCTCAAAATTTGGACAATCGAATGAAGCTTAGAGACAAGATATTTACATTTACACGCACTAAACATCTTCCTATTTTAAACGTTTTGCTAAGGTCTTTTCATTTTTTCCCACCTTCAACCAGACATCTGAAAGAGAATAAGAGTGCACACAGAAGAAGATGAACTGTGTTTTGAGAGATAGACCAATTGAAGAGCCAGTGTAATTGTTTAATGATATAAAGAGAAGCATGCTACATGAAAGCCAATCTATTCTGGGAATGAAGCAATGTTCACTTTCTTTTGGTGGTTTTTCAGAAAGATTACGACTTTCATCAAAACAAACTACTTCTTTTAAAGTTCATTCTAATAGTTCAACAGTACTGCAATTTCATGAAGTCAATGGGGGAAAAAAAACAATTCATTTATAACATAACTAAGCTAATAACATATTATCACCACTACTACACTATATAAGACATCAACCAGTCATACATCATTATTGAAAACATTTAAATTGTTGCATCACCTATGAAACATTAACCCAACCTCAATGACATCTTTTTAAACATTTCTAGTAACTATAACATCATTACTTTTCCTAATTATATCAACCACTTCAACCGCACTAGCAGAAGAACCTTCCACATTGACCACTTAAACATCATAGTACAGCCAAACAGTATTCGCTAAATCTCTTGGCAATTGAAATTTCCATTTCCCAATATATTGCTTGAACAAATCCTTATGAATATGATACTCTTTTCGAGATTCAACAATAGCAACAACAAAAGGTTGATAGAACTTTATGTATGAATCCATTTTTCGCTTTGTCTCTCCAGCCTCCAAATATTCTTCCTTCAGAAACAGGATTGATAATTAATGTTGCAAACCAGGCACACCAAACACTCAGGGATGAGAATCAGTCCACCAATTACAGTAGCTAACACCATCACTAATCACAGTTGTAGACATTGGAATAAATATTTCAACACACTCATTATAATCGTATGTTGCAGAATGCAAAAACATGCGCACTTTATTCGCTCACCTATCAGGTAAAGCGTAATATGGTTTATCTTATTGTAGTTGCGCAATTGACAAAACCATGGTTTCTGCTATGAAATGGATGAATACTTGGCTTCCCTACTAATGTATATTCAATAGGCATGCCATTATATAACTCCACATTTCAATGAAAGAAAACAAGGAAGAAAACAATAAAAAAAATTCTCTACAAATCTATATATATATATATATATATATATAGGAAAATAAATTAATCACATTATTAATGTCTGTCTTTTTAGATTTTTGAAAAGATATTTTTTTTAAAAGATTTGTTTTCCATTATTTGCCGAAAGCACCAAAACCCTTTCAAATTCCAATTAGCCATTCAAAGAATACTACACAATTCATTGTTCAACACCAATCAAAATTCAAAGATAAAGTCCTTTCACATATCAATAATGAATTTAGTTAATATTATAGGATCCATTTTCGAAGATAAATTATATATTTACAGATCTCTTTTCAATATGCTTAAGCAAGTTAATTTCAAAACAACATGCAATTTAGAAAATGACCCTTCATATTATCTATTCGATGAATATTACAAGATTCATTCTACATGACATAGATATTATTAAAACAAATACGAAATTCACATATTTCAATGTCTTTTTAAATGAACAAAACCAATAAATAAATATTGCCCACTTAATTCCATATACATGTCGCATAAATATATATACACTGCAAATCCTGACATTTAAACCTGGGGAAAAAAACATTAGTTAACATTAAAAAACCAAAAAATCATTTATAAAAAAAACACAGTAAATTCAGAATAAACATTATCAATAAATAAGCACAAGTAACTAAACTTATTAAAAATATAAAAAATCTAAACAGTCAATGAAAAATCATACTTCAATTGCTATAAATAACAAAATGCAGGCACTTGAATATAACAAAACACAACCTATAGGTTAACGCTAAAGAACCTACAAAAAAAAATGTCCACCTTCGACAACCCATGTGTTGTGGCTAACTTCCATATCTGTAAGCAATTTATTTGTAAATGAAGTTATTTTCCTAAAGAAAAAACAATAGCTAAACTAAATCTCTTTGACTGCTATCAAAACACTTTGATTAATATGATATTAGACTGAATTAGTACAATGTGACAAGGCAAAAGAAAATAGATTACAAAGAAAAAAAGCTTTGGACTGCAAAAGGAAACAACCTTATTCTAATCAACTTTACAAACAAAAAAGAGATCTACTATCAGAAAACATGAATGCTACTAATCTACAATTGCAAGACAAACATAACACAGGTAACACATTTATCAATAGAATACTTTTCAACAAAATTATGTTATGCACCTACAATTGACAATGAAAATAAAATATAGCAAAGAAAGCAAAGATGCATAGACAATGGAGGATTGATATACATAGAGGGAAACAAAAGCTAAATGCTAAATACACTGACCAAAATGATACAAATCGACCGCAAGAAGGTCAAAGACTATTCCAACAGGTAATATTCATACCACAGATATTTTATAATATGAATTACAATATCAATAACATTTACCTAATTGCTTCTCATTTATAATATCAAATTCTGATAAAGGCTAAATTAGTCATATTTTTTCTAGTTATTTGAGGCTCTTTTGTGATATATTTTGTTCAATAACTAGTAATATTCCTTCATATTTGAAATTTTACCCTTAAAAAGGTATTTTGTTCATTATTTTAGATTTTAGCGGTAAAACAAAGCAAAAACGTCGCAAAAACAAAACCAAGGCGGCGCCGGTCAGGATAGAAGAACTGGCGCCAGCCATGAGCTGTTGACACGAACTTCGATGCAATAAAAATTGTTGAAATCGACCGGGACAGAATCGAACCGGCGTCAGCTACACTCTGGACTATATTTTGCTGAAATCAAGGAAAAATCAGCAAACAATTGGAGAGACAGAACACAACCGGCACCGGCGCCAGCAACCCAGGCGGCACCAGTTGTGCTCTGAGGAAAAGACGGGATTTTGATTTTTCTACGCGATTTTTGGTAATCTGTGAAATTTTAGTATCTTCCTACTTCTACTCAGCCAAGAACATTACACTAATGAGTTTAGACACTTCCTAAGCCTATAAATAGATGAAAAACACAAGAAAAAATGGAGAATTCATAGATTATCATAGAAAATTACTCAAATCAAAGGAGAAATTCTTCAATTCAAGGAGGGTTGTACAAGAAGGTCTTCAAAGGAAGAAGAAGTAGGATTATCTATGAGTGCTTTTTTTTTACTTTGTTTTCTTTTTCTTGAACAATGATGTATTAATTGCGTTATTGTAGTTTGACAATGTTTTAGATATTCATGATTTTTAGAGTTATTTGATCTTTTGATTAATTGATTGTTATTCTTGGTATTTAATTGTTTTGGTTGATCATAAGATTAATTGGTTATTTCTTTCTATTGACTTGCTTGAGAAAGGGGTTGATGGTGGTTTTAATTTGTTAATTTCATATTTGTTATCTCTTAACTTACTTGAAAATGGGGTTAATTGCTAAGAATAGGGTAATTGAAGGTTAATTGATGTCTGCCAGAGTATGGATTCATTGGTTAATTTCATGTTTTAAGTTTGCCAGAGTATGAAAATTTAATCAAGGATTGTGTTTAATGCATCTTTTGGGTGAATTAGTTGAGACAGAGTATGTGATGCTAATTTGTCTAGAAGATAATGATTTCATGGATTGGGAAAGAAATGAGTCTATTTTCATTCTTCATGATGCCAAGAGAATAATTAGTTATGATAACAATTAAGTCCTTTAAGATTATAGTTGTCTAAACAATGGTTTGAATTACATAGTTCTCCATCCTTGACATGTATATATTTTTATTTTTTTATTTTCTTTTATTTCTTTTTCACTTTATTGAGTCGCTTAAACAATGAAAGAAAATAGATTAATGCATACTTGTTCCTTGAGGATTGACACTCGTTTGAACCCTATGCTATGTTAATGATGAGTACGCTTACTCATATGTGTAATTTGGAGTTAATATTTTAATTTAACTTGATTGGGAATGTGCTTATTTTATATATGATTTTTATACCCAAATAAATACGCGTCAAGTTTTTGGCGCCGTTGCCGGGGAACAATATCATGAAAGTTTGGATTTTATTGATTTAACCATGTAAATATGTAAATATGTAAATATATACAATTGTTCTCTTTGCAAAAATGTGCTATCTTTTGTATCTTGTGTATTTGTGTATACCCTTGAAACCTAACCTACTAACTTTAACTATGTTCTATTGACTAACTTTGTATTCTTTTTAATTTTTTTGTAATAATGAATTCCGTTAGCTAACTAGCTTTAATGTTTAGGAAAAATGGCGAATTGGAATTAGAGGAAATATAGTGAGGGGCAGTACCCCCATTACGCTTCGGAGATAACACTCATAGCACCAGAATCAGCAGAGCTAGAAACCATAATTGGAAAATTTGTTGTTCATATCACGAGGCACTTCCAAGAAATAGATTCCATGTTTGAAAGGTTCGAAGCAAATATCCGCAATATGGAACAACAAATCTGGTTTTTGACCGATATGGTGTTAAAATCTACAGAACTAGCACTGGTAGGCAAAGAGGAAATAGCAGCTATCACATTGCGGAATGGAAAAATGTTACCAGACATTACAGATCACAACTAGCGCCGGCTGGAGGAAGGAAATTGGTGTCGGCTATCTGATAACCCCGAACCCAAGCAGCCCAAAACTAAATTGGCACCGGCCAAAACGCTGGAACCGGCACTAACTATCCCCTGTCCATCTCCCGAAAAGCCTACTTTTTAGCCTAAAATACCGTATCCTACCTACCTACACAAAGCCCGAAATGATGCCCAATTCGACAAATTCCTGGAGGTATTTAAACAACTACACATAAACATCCCACTCAGTGAAGCTTTAATTCACATGCCCAAATATCCCAAGTTTCTTAAAAGCATGCTCATCAACAAAAAGCGATTGGAAAAGTTATCCACAATAGTCCTCAATGGAGAATGCTCAGCCATATTGTAGGACAAACCGAATTTGCCACATAAAGAAAACGATCCAAGGAGTTTCTCTATCCCATGTTTAATTGGCACACTTAATGTCTGTAATGCATTAGCTTACCTAGGTGCTAGCATTAATTTATTGCCATATAAAACATTTAAAAAGCTAGGTCTAGGAGAACCACAGCCCACAAGGATGAGTATTCAACTAGCGGATAGATCTATCAAATATCCTAGGGGTATAATAGAAGATGTGTTGGTAAAAGTTGATAAATTCATATTTTCGGTGGATTTTGTTATTCTTGACATGGATGAAGATTCTAAAGTTCCTTTAATCCTAGGTAGGCCTTTCCTAGCTACAGTAAAAGTGTTAATTGATGTGCATGGGGAGAGGTTAACACTTAGGGTTGGGGATGAGGAGGTAGTCATTCAAATCCACAAGAGCATGCAACACCCTTTGTCTTCTGATGATTCTTGTGTAAGAGTTGATATTCTTGATGAACCTATTTTTGAGTTGATGTAGGAATCCATTGAGGAGGAGTTGATGGAAACATCAATGGCATATCCAGAGGACTTTCACAATGATGATGGGATGAAGAAATTGGAAATTGAGAAAACCAGTTTAGGGAGAATGAAATCATCCATAAAAGATCCTCCTGAATTAGACCTAAAAGACCTGCCCAAGCATTTGGAATATGTGTTCTTGTCTAAAGGACGTAAATTGCCTGTGATCATTGCCAAAAATCTCAATACAGAACAAAATACCAAATTAGTAAGTATGTTAGGAAAATATAAGGGACTCATAGCTTGGAAAATCACTGATATAAAGGGGATTAGTCCATCCTTTTGCACTCACAAGATCTTGATGGAAGAAGGTGCAAAGCCCGTAATGCAACCCCAACGTAGGTTGAACCCACATATGAGTGAAGTGGTAAAAGGTGAGGTGGTTAAGCTCTTAGATTCAGGCATCATTTACCCTATTTCTGATAGTGTTTGGGTAAGTCCAACTCAAGTGGTACCAAAGAAGGGAGGAATGACGATGAGTCCCAATGATAAAAATGAGCTAGTCGCTATAAGATTGGTCACGGGTTAGAGGTTTTGCATTGATTATAGGATGCTAAACAAAGCCACTAAGAAAGATTATTTCCCTCTCCCTTTCATTGACCAAATGTTAGAAAGGTTAGCCGGACATGAGTATTATTGTTTCTTAGATGGATTTTCTGGCTATCTACAAATCCCCACAGCTCCGGAGGACCAAGAAAAATATGGTACTTTTGCATGTCGTCGAATGCTGTTTGGTCTTTGCAATGATCCCAGAACATTCCAAATGTGCATGATAGCTATATTTGAAGGACTCATGGGGGACATCATAGAGGTATTTATGGATGATTTCTCAGTCTTTGGTGATTCATTTGATTTGTGTTTATCTAATCTTAAAAAGGTACTAGCAAGGTGTGAAGAGACTAACCCCATGCTTAACTAGGAAAAATGCCACTTTATGGTGCGAGAAGGTATTGTGTTGGGGTACAAAATTTCATGAAAAGGTATAGAAGTCGATAGAGCCAAAATTGAAGCAATTGAGAAGCTATCTCCCCCTACTTCGATAAAAGCTATAAGGAGCTTTCTTGGTCATGCAGGTTTCTACAGGAGGTTCATTTTAGACTTCTCAAAAATTTCAAAACCTCTTACCTCTTTACTTGAAAAGGATGTTGTGTTTAATTTTGATGAGCAATGTCTCAACGCTTTCACCATACTTAAAAAGAAGTTGATTAATTCACCCATTTTAATTGCACCTGATTAGTCTCTTCCTTTTGAACTAATATGTGATGTAAGTGATTTTGCAGTTGGTGCAGTACTGGGACAAAGGCAGAATAAGCACTTCCAACCTATATACTATGCAAGCAAGATTTTAACGGATGCACAAGAAAACTACACAACAACGGAGAAAGAATTGCTTGCCATAGTGTTTATCTTTGATAAATTTCGTTCTTATCTTATTCTGTCCAAAGTCATTGTTTATATGGATCATTCGGCCCTGAAGTACCTACTAACCAAACATGATTCCAAACCAAGATTGATAAGATGGGTTCTATTGTTACAGGAATTTGATTTGGAGATTAGGGACAAAAAGGGTGCGGAAAACTTGGCTGCGAATCACTTGTCAAGATTGGATAATCCGAATTTGGAATCCTTGATAGAAGAGGACATCAATCACGTCTTTCTAGATGAGCAACTCTTGCTCATAGAAGGTGAGATTCCAAACATCCCATGGTTCGCCAACTTTGCTAATTACTTGATTGCAGGAATTACTCCAAAAGATCTCACGATGCAACAAAAGAAGAAATTCCTCTCCGAAGTACGGCATTACTTTTGGGGAGACCCATATTTGTTTAAGTGTTGTGCGGACAAAATCATTCGTAGATGTATGGACTCTAAGGAAGGCGAAGATATTCTAAAACATTGTCATGAAGGACTTGCTGGAGGCCACTACCAAGCCAACAACACTGCACGCAAAGTGCTCAACTCCGGATTCTATTGGCCCACATTGTTCAAAGATGCCCACAGGCTTGTTCAAAGTTGTGATAGGTGTCAATGTACAGATAACATCTCTAAATCTAGTGAGATGCCATTACAAATTTTCCAAGCCTTTGAAGTATTTGATTGTTGGGGGATAGATTTTATGGGACCTTTTCCTGATTCTTTGGGCAATAGATACATTTTGGTAGTAGTGGATTATATGTCTAAATGGGTAAAAGCACAAGTTTTACCCACTAATAATGCAAAGGTTATGGTAAGATTTCTAAAAAAACTTTTTACCCATTTCGAGGTGCCTAAGATGCTCATTAGTGGTCGGGGGACTCATTTTTGCAATACACAAATGGAAAAAGTTCTCAAACACCTAGGCGTGAACCATAGGTTGGCCATCCCCTATCATCCCCAAATAAGTGGACAGGTTGAAGTGGTTAATAGGGAACTCAAACAAATTTTGGAAAAAACTGTTAACCATATTAGGAAGGATTAGAGTCTAAAATTGAATGGCACTCTTTGGGCATATCGGACAGTTTTTAAGACCCCAATTGGCATAATTCCTTTTCAATTAGTTTATGGTAAAGCCTATCATCTACCTATTGAAATTGAACACAAAGCTTATTGGGCGATAAAGCTTGTTAATCTTAATTATGAGACAGCAGGGAAGTCCAAGTTACTTCAACTCACAACTTTGGAGGAATTGCGCAAAGATGCTTATGATACGTCCATGCAGTATAAAGCGAACGTTAAAAAATGGCACGACAAGTATTTCACTCAACAACACGAATTTGAGAAAGGCGATCAAGTATTGTTATTCAATTCTTGCCTATGACTTTTTTCAGGAAAATTGAAATCAAGATGGTCGAGACCATACACTGTGAGTAAAATATTCCCCTTTGGCACCATTGAAATTATTCACCCTAATAAGGGCACTTTTAAAGTAAATGGCAGTAAAGTGAAATGCTATGTTAGTGAACTTCTTTACAACACGGATCAAGTGGACATGATCTTGGACACTGTGACATGATACTTCTTAGGTTCTCTCACTTCCTCTCCGTTTTCTTTCTTTTGTTTTTGATTTATTTTTCTTTTCTAGTTTTTATGCTTTGGTGTGTCTTTTGTATTTTTCTTTTAGGTACTTTGCCAATGCATCATTCTTTAGGAATTCAGCTCTTATATAGCACATTGCACAATCTATGGAAGTATTATCTTTCTTATCTCTTCTCCTTTATATTTTTGGTCCCGTGGCATTGTTTATTCCTTGTTTTATTTATTTGGCCATTGAGGACAATGTCCAGTTTAAGTGTGGGGGAGTGATTTGATTGAACATTCTTCTATTGAAACTTCTATACATATACTCTAGCCAGCCTTCTTGTGAGCAAAAGTTTTCAAATTTTTCAAAATTTTTTCTGATTTCTTTGAGATTTTAAGCTATATTTTTAATGCATGTCTTTATGATGGATTATAGAGCATATGTTCTATATCAGTTATGGCTTATGCATGACTTTTTGCACGCACTTAGATGAAGTAGTTCTTGATCAAATACTTTATATTGTTCTTAAACCTGTTTTTATACTAAAATTCATAGAGCATTCTAGAACTTACTTGAATATCTCTCGAGGTGAAATAAGAAAGACAGTCATGATTTAACTTAGGAATGACGGTAATAGGCCTTCTTTGGATAGTTTGAGCTTTTCAAGCCTGCCTATTTTTATATTATCCTTAGTGCCTATTTTGAGCCTAAATTGATGAATTTCTTTCTATAAAACCCATTATCATACTTTGTCCATTGCTTGTTTCTGAGAGATTGAATAATTTTTTCAAATCTTTATGCATATGTAGGAGAATGTTTAGAAAGAATACTTAGAGAAAGATCATGACTCATTACTTTCAGTCATGTGTCAATAGTTGTGTTGAGCTAGAAAAAGAAAGGAAAGAAAGAGAAAAAAGAAAGAGAAGAAGGATTGAAAACAAGAAAAGAAAACAGAAAGCTGCTAAAAGATGGAAAGAGAGAAACTGAGAAAGAAAAGACAAGCAGCAGTGAAAAACAAAAGATGAGTGAAAGAAAAAGTAAAGAGAAAAATTGAAAGAGAAAGAATAGGAAGATCACAAGAGGAATGGTGATTGAGCTGTAAAAGTTGAGTTCATATCAAGTTCTTGACACCACTGCTAAAATTTTGAGTGATCTTGTGAAAAATAGAGAAGAATGGATGAAGGAAGTGAAAAGATGAGAAAAAGAAAAAAAGAGAAAATGCAATATTTGCTTGAGTAGCACTGTAATTGTTAAACAAGGTTATGGGTTTGATTGATTTTTAGAATAGGAGAGCAAGAAGAGTTGGAAATTATTGTTACATTTTATTTATCCTTTTGTTGCAACTCTCAGCTTCTTTGATATTTGAATCTCCTATACCCTTCATTTGATAAGTTACATTACAAGCCTTTAGCCTTACATTACAAGCTTGAAAGTCCTACTTAACCTATGTAGAATCATGATATGTCTCAGATTAGTGGAGAAAGTATATGAAAAGTAAGCTTATGGAATGCATATACTTTTTGAACGAAATTCTTTCCAATTGTTTGAGAATATTGTTAAGTATTGAGATGGTTCTACTGAGTCATTATTCACTTACACAAGTCTTTCATTTGTTGTGAAAGATGTAGTAGCATGTGTTTTATGTTCTTGAACGAAGAAAGCATTAGAGATATTGTTTTGAAATTGATTGAGTGATTTGTGAAACCTTGTGTTTTGCCTACTTGTCTTTGATACTTTGCTTGAGAACAAGCAAAGAGTTAAGTGTGGAGGAATATGATAGGGGCTAAATTAGTCATATTTTTCCTAGTTATTTGAGGCTCTTTTGTAATACATTTTGTTCAATAACTAGTCATATTCCTTCATATTTAAGACTTTACCCTTAGAAAGGTATTTTGTTCATTATTTCAGATTTTAGGGGTAAAACAAAGTAAAAATGTCACAAAACAGAACTAAGGTGGCGTCGGCCAGGACAGAGGAACCGGCGCCGACCATAAGCTGTTGACACGAACTTCGAGATGACAAAAAATTGTTAAAACTGATCGGGATAGAACCGAACCAGCGCCGGCTCCAGTAGCCACGGTGGCGCCGACTACACTCTGGACTACATTATGCTAAAATCAAGGAAAAATCGACGAATAACTAGAGAGACAGAACACAACCAGCACCGGCTATGCTCTGAGGAAAAGACGGGATTTTGATTTTTTTACGCGGTTCTTGGTAATCTGTGGAATTTTAGTATCTTCCTACTTCTACTCGGCCAAGAACATTACACCGACGAGTTTAGACACTTCCTAAGCCTATAAAAATATGAAAAATATAAGAAAAAGGGAAGAATTCATAGATTATCATAGAAAATTACTCAAATCAAAGGAGAAATTCTTCAATTCAAGGAGGGTTGTACAAGAAGGTATTCAAAGGAAGAAGAATGAGGCTTATCTATGAGTGCTTTTTTTTACTTTGTTTTCTTTTTCTTGAACAATGATGTATTAATTGCTTTATTATAGTTTGACATTGTTTTAGATATTCATGATTTTTAGAGTTATTTGATCTTTTGATTAATTGATTGTTATTCTTGGTATTTAATTGTTTTGGTTGATCATGAGATTAATTGGTTATTTCTTTCTATTGACTTGCTTGAGAAATGGGTTGATGGTGGTTTTAATTTGTTAATTTCATATTTGTTATCTCTTAACTTACTTGAAAATGGGGTTAATTGCTAAGAATAGGGTAATTGAAGGTTAATTGATGTCTGCCAGTATGGATTCATTGGTTAATTTCATGTTTTAAGTTTGCCAGAGTATGAAAATTTAATCAAGGATTGTGTTTAATGCATCTTTTAAGTGAATTAGTTGAGAAAAAGTATGTGATGCTAATTTGTCTAGAAGATATTGATTGCATGGATTGGGAAAGAAATGAGTCTACCAAGAGAATAATTAGTTATGGTAACGATTAAGTCCTTTAAGATCATGGTTGTCTAAACAATGGTTTAAATTATATAATTCTCCATCCTTAACATGTACATATTTTTATTTTATTTTATTTTATTTTATTTCTTTTTCACTTTATTGAGTTACTTAAACAATGAAAGAAAAGGGATTAGTGCATACCTGTTCCTGGAGGATCGACACTCGTTTGAACCCTATGCTATGTTAATGATAAGTACGCTTGCTCATATATGTAATTTGAGGTTAACGTTTTAATTTAACTTGATTGGGAATGTGCTTATTTTATATATGATTTTTATACCCCAAATAAATACGCATCAGATTCTTCAACAAACCATGTTCTATATTATGGATCCCCTATACTTCAGTGCATGTATTGTGATGCCATATTCTGGGAACAAGAGAAAAATAAGGGACAACCAAAGAGACTATATCCAAAATTCAAATTATGTTGTAAACAAGAAAAGGTCCAACTACTAAGAAGACAAGATCCGCCTGAGCCTCTAAACACATTGCTCACAAAAGTAACTGATGAGAAATCAAAGACATTTTTAGAAAATATTAGAGCATACAATTTAATGTTCTCCATGACTTCTATGGGTGCTAAAGTTGATGATAAAGTGAATGAAAGATCTAGACCATACATTTATAGAATCAATGGTGAAAATTATCATAAGCTTGGGTCATTAATACCGACAGATGGAGAAGATGCAAATTTTATCCAGCTCTATTTTCATTATACACAAAATGAGGTCCAGAACAGAATTCAAGCAGTGAACAAAAGGCAACATAACATGAAAATAAGAGCAGACATCACACAAGAATTTATATCGATGCTGGATACAAGGAATGAGTTAGTGAAAGTTTTTAGAATGGCTAGAGACAAATATTCCTCAGGAGAAATACCTAATTTCAAAATCAAATTGCATCATAGTAGAGAATTCAAAGGAAGATAATATGATGCACCAAGAGCATCAGAGATTACGGCCCTAATTGTTGGGAATCTGAATAAAACAACCAAAGATTGTGACATCATTGTTGAGATGAAATCTGGAAGTCTACAATGAATAAGCTATTTGCATCATTCTTTCATGGCTATGCAATATCCATTACTCTTTCTCATATGGGGAAGATGGATATTATCCAAAAATCAATTATGTACAAGACAGATAGAAAAAAAAAAAAACAAAGAGATCTTATGTAACAATAAGAGAATACTATGCACATGTACTTCAATACAGACGTAATGAAGGACTAACTTTGATTCATTCAGGAAGGCTATATCAACAGTTCATTGTAGATACTTATACGAGCATTGAACAAGCAAGGCTAAAATGGATTTCAGAAAATCAAGGAAATTTGTGAACAGAATTATATAGAAATGTACAAGATGTAATTGAGCGTGGTAATATAGATTCAAGAAAGATTGGCAAAAGAACAATATTACTATCAAAATTCACTGGTGGACCAAACTATTTGGCTCAGAACTATCAAGATGCTATGGCACTATGCAGGTTCTTTGGTAACCTAGGTTTATTCATCACATTTACCACCAATCCTAATTGGCTAGAAATACCTGGCCAACGACCAAAAAACAGCCCTAAAATTGAGGTCTAAGTATTAAAGGTGAAACTTAATGATATGATCAATGACATATTAAAGAACAACATATTCGGCCAAGTAGATTCAGGTATATTACTTCAAATAAAAACATTTCAAAATTTTATATTTACAAATTGTTTGACAATTTCTTTAACTTACTTTTTCCATTTGTAAAATAGTTGTATACACGATTGAATTTCAAAAAACGAGGATTACCACATGCACACATCATCATTTGGCTACATCAAAGTTCAAAGAAAAATATTTTAGTGTTGTGCCCTAGAGGCAATCACTTGTACATTGTATATGACACATTTTATTTTATAAAAGCATTATTTATCATACAGTTTCCTTTATTTACTTTAAGTAATATAACTGTTTGATAGCGTCTCTAGTACAACACTGTGTTAAGGAAATCATGATAGAGATCATGATATGAGATTCCTACTACACTAGATGCTGTTAGTACATAAATAGTCCCTAGTCATAGTATTAATGAGACAGGACATCATTAATGCGTTAAGACTAGTATGTGTTAGACTTCCTGATTTGATCAAGCGGTAGTTCTCATAACCGTGAATATTGAGACTCAAAGTTAACACATGGATGCTAGTTAATGGAACAAGTTCATTAGATGACCTAGCTTTGAGATAATCACATGGATAACTAATTAGTACCAGTGATATAATCTCAATATAGCAAACGTACAAGTATCCTTAGACTTGAGATCTCCAAGGTACTTTGTTTGCTGAGCTTTGTACTTTGATTCCAATCTCCAGAGCTTAATCGAAGGTCGCCTATGGGATGGATATTGGGTACATTGTGAGGTAAACGAAAGTAGTTGAAAGGGTCAATAAAGGATTCACCACTCCTAATAATAGGGGCGAATATCTCATGGCCACTTGTAGTAATTACTACTTGGAAAGTCCTTGGCCAAGGCGATTGTGTATTGGAAACAGTTCCAATTGATACACATCTAGAGTAGTGGATTCCTGGTACAAGTACTATTGTATTCAGGCCAGATTTAATTCTGAAGGGAGTTGGTACTAATTCCGTACTCCAAACTGAATGAGATATTATATGGTGAAAGGAGTTAATTACACTGAAGTTTGTTATTGAAGGGTTCATGTCAAGCCACTTGACTTCCTGGACTCTTAGGTGGTCATGATGTGTTGCTAGATACCACTCATGATCTGGCAATATGGGTTTATTAATTGATGAATTAATAAACCAATCCTAATTAGAATTAATAGGATTAATTCTAATTAATTATGGATTATTAATCTCAAAGACGTTTGGATTAATTCATGTTCACTACCAATTGACTGGGAAACCTAATAAGTCACACACAATAGAGGATTATATACTCAAGATATTATTTGATAACATAGTGGGGTTAATTGAGAGAAAGAGAAGTTATTGTAGATAAATTATAATTAGTTATAATTTGTGGTCCAAGTTGTAATTGTGAGAACATGATATTTCCAATTACAATTAGGGAATTCTAATAGGATTAGAATTCTCAGCTTTGGAAAGGGAAATTTCGTGTGACAAATTAACAAGACACACGAAACCCTAACTGAAAGGTGACACACGAAAAAAAACCAGCAACACTTGATTATCTTGAGAAATAACCCTAGCCGCCATCTTATTTCTGCTAGTACAGGAAAGTTTGGTGCTTGAGTATTCCTCTGTGTGGATTACTGTTAGAGATAATCACACACTATGATTATAGTGGTTAGACATTCAACTCACGTGAAGGTTGATCATGAGGATTGCTGGATCACGCCTCGACTTGAAGAAGAAATTTTGTTCTTCGAACGATTAAACAAAGGTAAAAAACTGCTACCTTTATTATCTTTATGTCTTGTTTTCCACACATAAATGGGTCCTGGGATGGTATCTCGTTTATTTTCCATTGCGCCGTATAGGATACAAGTCTGAGATACCCAACAAAATACTCCTAAAGAAATAGATAAGTTGATATCGGTAGAAATTCCTGATCAACTTATTGATCCGATAGGCTACAAAACTGTAACATAATTCATGATGCATGGGCCATGTGGAATTGGATATGAGAACTCGCCATGCATGGTACAAGGTAAGAACTTCTTAAATGATTTAATATTTCAAGAATACTATATAATGTTGGTTAAAAACTAATACATTCATTTTCAAACAGGACACTGTTCAAAGCATTTTCCAAAGTCTTTTCATAACAAAACTTCAATTGATGAATCAGGATATTGTATCTATAGAAGAAAAGATAAATCAGTAACTATTAAGAAGAATGGATTCTTCCTTGACAATAGATTGGTAGTCCCATACAATCGGAATTTATTAGTCAAATACCAAAGCCATATTAATGTTGA
Source organism: Voacanga thouarsii (assembly GCA_026120185.1). Taxonomy (NCBI): domain Eukaryota; kingdom Viridiplantae; phylum Streptophyta; class Magnoliopsida; order Gentianales; family Apocynaceae; genus Voacanga; species Voacanga thouarsii. The sequence goes on along the minus strand of JANUWF010001341.1, from coordinate 575,983 downwards.
AATGTGCAATCAATCAAAAGCCATTAAATATTTATTTAAATATCTCAATAAAGGTCCAAATAGAACAACAGTGGTCATTGAGAGGAATCAGGTTGAAATCAACATGGACAGTGAATCGCAAGAGCAGGATTTGAATAAAGTGAAAACATTTTTAGATTGTAGATACATATCAGCATGTAAAGCATGTTAGAGAATATTTGAGTTTGATATCCATTTTCGAACACCAGTAGTCCAGAGATTGGTGTTTCATCTTAATGAAGAGCAGAATATCATATTTTATTATAACAATTCTCTTCCTAATATAGCAATGAGTGAAGATGCAAAAATGATAATGTTTATAGAATGGTTCAAAATGAACAAAGCAGATTCAAATGCAAAAAAGTTAAAGTATGCAGAATTCCCACAACATTATTGCTAGTATAGAACATAAAAAGTATCAAAAAAAAGGAAAAATAAAAAGTGCATTGGAAGAATCACTTTCACACATCTAGCCTTAAGTGAGAGATACTATATGCGAATGTTACTAAACCATGTCCATGGCCCTACAAGCTATGAAGAAATTAGAATGTATGATGGAAAAATATATTCGACTTTCAAGGAAACTTGCTATGCAAGAGGTCTGCTACAAGAAGATAAAAAATGGCATGAAACAATTGATGAAGCAACTCAATGGGCAACAGAATGTCAACTACAAGATGTCAAGAATCTTTGGGAAGTAAATTGGCAAAAAATTAGTGATGATATTGAATATAGACAAAGGAAAGTCCTTGGATTTATGTCTTTACAACTCTCAGAAAATTAGGTAAAAAGCTATACCTTGAGAGAATTACAGAACCTACTACAGAAACAAAGTTGAAGTCTAGAGGAAATAGAAGGAATGCCTTTGCCAAATCAAGAGTTGCTCAAGGATCTACAAAACACGTGCATTAGAGAAGAAATCATGCATGATACAAATATACTGAGAGCGGAACATGATGTTATGTATGCACAATTAAATACAGAGAAAAAACATATATATGAAAATGTCATAAATGCAGTTGATCATAATAAAGGGAAGCTGTATTTTTTATATGGTTATGGAGGCACAGGCAAGACATTCCTCTACAAAATAATTCTAAACAAGTTCAGATCAAAATCAAAGATTATCTTTACAGTAGCATCATCAGGTACTACTCTTCTTATACATGTTCCAAAATTATTTCATAGTCATTCACATACTAACATCTTCTTTGCTAATGAAAATAATTCTCAAATACAACAAATTATGAAAGAATTCATCATTTTTATTCAATGTTGTTATTTACAACGTTGAACAGGGATTGCATCATTACTACTATCATGTGGAAGGACTCACACAGTAGATTCAAAATTCCTCTGGTAACCTCATAATATTCTACATGCTCAATAAAAACAAACACTCAGCTTGTAGAATTAATTAGAAGAGAAGTATTGATAATTTGGGATGAAGCTCCTATGAATTTGAAATATATTTTTGAGAGTGTTGATAAAACAATCAAAGACATACAAAGAATAGCAACAAATTTCAATGAAAACAAGCATTTTGGAGGTAAAACAGTGCTATTAGGGGGAAATTTCTGTCAGATCCATCCGATTGTGCCAAAAGGTCAAAGAGCTGATATAGTGAATTTGACACTCAATCAATCAAAATTTTGGAACTATTGTGAAGTCCTTACACTATCTGAGAACATGAGGCTTAAACAAGCTAATGAATTACAACAATTTGAGGCTGAAGAATATACAACTTTTGCCAACTGGCTACTAAGAATAGGAGATGGCACAGAACCCGCAAAGTGTAGGGGAAATTATAATGAACCTACATGGATCAAAATCCTAAGTAATTTGATGTTAGAAGCCAATGGTGATCCAGTCGAAACAATATTCAACTCTACTTATCAAAATTTTTAATAGAGCTACACAAATCCTAACTACTTGATGGACATGGCCATTCTAACACCAAGGAATGAAATAGTCGTAGAATTGAATAATTTTACTCTAGACAAAGTACCAGGATTTGTTAGTAAATATATAAGTGCAAACAGAATAGACAATGTAATTGGCCCTATGAAAGATGCAAAAAACATATATCCGACAGAATACCTCAACAGCATCAATTTTCCAGGTATGCTTGATCATATATTAAAGATTTAAAAAAACGTGCCTATTATGCTATTGAGAAATGTCAACCCTAGAAAAGGATTATGTAATGGCACAAGGCCAATTGTCACACAAATAGGGAAAAGAGTCATCCAAGGACGAATCATTTCAGGTTTAAAAATAGGAGAAAAAGTATCAATACCAAGAATAGATATGTCTTTGACAGATTCAAAGATGCATTTCACAATGATAAGAAGGCAATTTATTGTGAACATATTCTATGCAATGACAATCAACAAGAGTTAAGGACAAACTTTGTCTAATGTTGGACTGTACTTGCCAAAACCAGTGTTTTCTCATGGACAATTGTATGTTGCACTTTCAAGAGTAAAATCACCAAGAGGAATTAAAATCATGATGCATGAAGATGACCAAGATTTCAAGTCATATACACAGAACATAGTCTACAAAGAAGTTTACAATTGACTGCTAAAGGTAACTTTAAATTAAATTTGAAAAGTTTCCCACACCTCCAACTTTATTTTCACACATTAATCCTAACAAAGAAAAACACTATTATTTTAATATAGGTTGCAAAATGTACATGACATGATCCAGTGAACAATTGCTCTAGTACAATGAAGAATACAATTGAGGACAATGCAATGACAGGAAAAAAGTATCAAGTCCAAAGAAATATGCTCAAGTGCTCAATATACAATGTAAATTGCATAAAATACATATTGTTCCCTTCATGATTAATAACAAAATATACCAATGTGGTTGAATACATTGGGGGAAAAAAAACCAACATGGTGAAAATTATCAAATTTTGCTTACAATTGATTGACTATAGCAACAGAATAATTGTGCATCATACATGGGCTTCTAATGGTAAACCATTGTCACAAAACACTGAATGGTTCCCCAATCATGCTTATATTGATGCCCCAATATACTTAATACATATGCTAAAAATTATCATATTTCCATACAATTGATTCACTAAGCTTACTAACAACTACTATTTTTTTATATAACAAAAAAAAAAGGTTGTTTTCTGTCAAATAGCTAACATACTTAGGACGTAATGAAATTGACAAAGATTATACCACATCTACCTTAGCAAACTTCCCTTACAACTTTGAAGACTAAAATATAAAACACATTTCTATACTCAATTTTATTAATCTTTTTAATCAAATTGTGCATCATACGAAGGCCACTGATAGTAAACAATCGTCGCAAAACACCGAATGGTCGCCCAAATATGTTTATATTGACACCCAATATGCTTAGCACAAGAAGAAATTCACAAAGCTTATAGCACATATAATTGAGCTTAATTTCCTTATAAATATCCCACATTCATATTATTCTAAAAAGAAGACTTTTACATTGCTTTCCTTTTCTTTACTCATTCAGCAATATAATTTGGGATCTGCCTATTGTCATTTCCAAACCAGAAAATGAAAAAACACTCTATAACAACAAATCTGCTAATTGTAGTAAACATTTCCTCTGTTTTTGTATATTTTCCACAAAAGGTACTACAAAGGCCACATCACAACAATATTATAAATAACATAAATTCATAATAGTAAACATTAGTAACAACTATTGCTTTTTGTTATAGTTAAAAAAAAAAAAAAGGCTGGATTTCATCACCAAAAAAAAATATACTACACATTTACTCAACAAATTCCACATGTTGAAAATTACCAAATTTAGTTACAATAAATACAGTATAAGAACTGAACAATTGTGCATCATATGTGGGCTTCTAATAGTAAACCATCATCGCAAAACACCAAATGGTTGGCCAAACATGTTTATATTGATACCCAATATACTTAGCACATGATAAAAATCATAAAGCTTATACCACATCTAGCTTAACTAAATTTCCTTATGCTTTCTTAGTCTAGAATAAACAATACATTTACATATACAATTTTATTAATATGTCCATGAAATTGTGCATCATACGTGGTCTTCTAATGGTAAACTATCATCACAAAACCCCAAATGGTTCCCTAATCATGCTTATATTAATGCCCAATATACTTAGCACACATGCTCAAAATTATCAAATTTTCTTACAATTGATTCACTAAGCTTACTAACAACTACTATTTTTTTTATATAATAAAAAAAAATAGGTTGTTTATATCAAACAGCTAACATAGTTACAATAGAATGAAATTGACAAAGGTTATACCACATCTAGCTTAGCAAACTTCCCTTATAATTTTTTAGACTAAAACATAAAATACATTTTCATATTCAATTTTTTTAATGTTTTAATCAAATTATGCATCATATGTGGGCCTATAATGGCAAACCATCGTCACAAAACATCGAATGGTTGGCCAAACATGTTTATTTTGACACCCAATATACTTAGCACATGATGAAATTCACAAAGCCTGTAGCACATATAACTTAGTAGAATTTCCTATATATATATATATATATATATATATATATATCCCATATTCATATGACTCATTCACCAACACAAACAGGGAAAACACTTATCAAAGGACAGATAATTTCAGGTTCAAAAATAAAAGAAAAAGTATCTACACCAACAATAAATATGTCTTTGACAGTTTCAAACACGCCCTTCACAATGATAACAAGGTAATTTCCTGTGAACATATGCTATGCAATGGTAATCAACAACAGTTAAGGACAAAATGTGTCTAATGTTGGACTGTACTTACCAAAATCAGTGACAACTATATGTTGCACTTTCACAAGTCAAATTGCCAACAACAATAAAAAACATCACCCACGAAGATGGCTCAAATTTCAAGACATATACACAAAACATGGCCTACGAAGAAGTTCAGAATTAACACCCAAACGTAACTTCAAAATAAACTTGATAACTTCCATACACCTCCAACAGAATTCTAACATATTAATCCCAACAAAAAATAACACTATTATTTTAATAACAGTAGAAGAATCAACATGACATGCTCCAGTCAACAACTGCTCCAGTATAGTGCCTAATATAATGCAAGACAATGAAATGACACTAAAAAAAAAGTCTAAACTCCACCCAAAAAAAAAATGCTCAGGTGCTCAATATACAATATACATTACACAAAATATATATATATATATATATATATATATTATGATTAATAACAAAATATACCAATGTGCCTAAATATAAAAACAAAATTCCACATGCTGAACATTACCAAATTTGCTTACAATAAATACAGTATAGCAACAGAATAATTGTGCATCATACGTTGGCTTCTAATGGTAAACCATCATTGCAAAACACAAAATGGTTGTCTAAACATATTTATATTGACACCTAACATACTTAGCTCATGATAAAATTCGCAAAGCTTATAGCACATATAACTTAGTTAAATTTCCTTATGCTTTCTTATTGGAGAATAAACAGTACAATTACATATACAATTTTTTTAAGATTTTTATGAAATCTTGCATCATGCTTGGGCTTCTAATGGTATACCGTCGTCGCAAAATACCGAATAGTTCCATAATCATGCTTATATTGACACCCAATATACTTAACACACATGCTCAAATTTTCATACAATTGATTGCCTAAGCTAACAACTACTATTTTTTTGTATAATACAGAACCTAGTTATACAAGGAACATATATGCATATTCACATACAAACATATTAACATGGTTAAATCAACAAAATTCAAGCTTTCATGATATTATTACCCGACAACAGCGCCAAAAACTTGATGCGTAAATTTTAGAGGTATAAAATCATCAATTTTAAATTCACCCCTTAGTCAAGTTTTAATTAAAACATTAATCCCAAAATACACATGTGAGCAAGTATACTTATCGCAAGCATAGTATAGGGAATTAACGAGTATTGATCCTCAAAGGAACAAGTACACACTAATCACTTTTCATTCATTGTTTAACTGACCCAAATAAAGTGAGAAAAGAATAAAAAGAAAAATAAAGCAATATATACAACTCAAGGATGTAAGAATGTGCAATTTAAACACTTATCCTAGAAAACATGACAATAACCTACTTAACAACTCTCTCAATTCATCATCATCTTAACATTATAAAGGAATATAAAGTAAAATTCAATCGTTTTCCAAGTCATGAATTCACTTATATATATTTCACTTCTTTCCCAATCCATGAAATCACTACCCTTTGATTAAATTAGCAGATTTTTTAATCAAACCAAAATAACAAAAAGATGCATTAAACATAATTCCTTACGGACATGAAATTATCCAACAACCTATACTCTAGGCGAAATTAACTAACCTTTGATTACCTAACTTCTTTGATCTTAACTTCGTTTCCCAAGTTCATTAAGGTTTAACAAATATGTAGAATTAGTTAAATTAAGCTCGATCTAACTTCGTTTCTCAAGTCCATTAGATATAAATTTAATTCCATCAAACTTAATAAAATCAAGTAATCAAACGCCAAGAATGATAGAAAATTGATCAAGTAGTTAATTGGTGCATAAATCATGAATCCCAAAATATTGTCAAATTACAATGAAAACATCGAATACATCATTATTAGAGAAAAAGAAGACAAAGTGAAAAGAAAGAACTCATAAATAAGCCTCTTTCTTCTTCCTTGAAGACTCCCTTGAACAATCCTCCTTGATTTGGGTGAACACCTCATTCAACAAGAAAAGCAGAATTTCTACTCTTTAATTCACCTCTCTATGTTGTATATCTCAAACCCTTGTGTTTTCCTGTGCTTTTATAGACCTCTTGGATGCCAATTTCGAGGTTGAGGAAGTCTTAGCCAAGTAAGCCAAGTAAGAGTAGGAAAATACCAAAATCATTGGATAAGCCCTAATTCCACATTTAGAATTCGGCCTCCAAAGCGTACCTGGTGCCGGGTACTTTCAACCCACCTAGTGCCAAGTGCACTCTATTCTTCCTCTGTTTTTTCTCTGTTTTTGGCCGTCTCTCCTTGGTAGACAGACTAGACCTAGTGCCAGGTTCACTTACCAAACTTGGCGCCAATTCTGCTCTGGAAAACCCCTAAAGCTTGTTCAGATTCTGCTGTTGGAGCAGAATAGACCCAGTGCCTGGTCCACTGGCTAGGCCTGGTGCTAGGTCTATTCTGGTTGTATGCACTTTCTGCTCGATTTTACTTTAAAGTTGCACATATTTTCCAAAAACACCTTTTACGAGCAAAATGTTAAATAGGAATGAATATACCTAGTTATTATAACAAATGTATCTCAAAACACCTTCAAATAACTAGGAAAAGAATGGTGATTTTAACCCCTATCACATACCCTCACATTTAAACATTTGCTTGCCCTCAAGCTAAACACTTTAGTCCAAGAAAAATTATCAAGAAAACATAAGTTCTTTCTCATTCCAAAAATTTCTTCACCATAGCAAAGATCATGTCTTCCATTCAAACTTTAGATACAACCCTTGTCATTCATAACCTTTGAAAATAACTTCAAACTTTGAAACATTGGACAAGACATCACAAAACTCTTGAAGTTAAATTAATCAAGTGCATACCTTAGTCTAAGAAAATTATTTCATTTTTCAAGTAAAAATATAGATAACATGAATCACATAAGTCAAGCCATCTACTAACTCATGCATTATAAATCAAAAAATTTCACACTCAAGTTATGATGTGAGGAAAGCATTCCAATTTTTTTCTCTCAAAATTTTTCAATGACTTAGGGAATTGATAGCCTTAAGTACATGGATTTCTTTTCACACACCATATTGGCCTCTTCTTCAGTCATCACTCATTATTTTTTTCTCACCAATTCTTTCTTCCTTTCTTTTGCTCTTTCTTTCCTTTTTGCCTTCGGGATAGCTTCAAGAAAATGCACTGAATTCACTTGCTACTACTCCCCATATTAACCCCCTTTTCAGCTAAAGGTCTTCAATGATCATCAATAAGAGCATTTTTTTTTTCAATTCACACCGATAATAGTGTTGTTTCTACTCATTATTTTATTCCAACTCAAATCAAATTTTTTCATAATACTTCTCAATTTTCCTCTCAAAGATCTTTTTTTTCAACTCACATTTTTTTTTTTATCATAACTTAAAGCTAGCAAAATTTAAGCTCATAATACAAAAGTTAGCCAATAAACTCTTCTCATATTCATCATATCTTCTATATTCTAACTAGATAGGTCAAATAATATTTAAACACCAATGCATAAACAAGATTAATCAAAATTATCAAGTCTTAACAAATATCTTTTGCAATAAAACCAATTTCATCAAAATCTACCTAATAAATGATAAAACTCATATCCACATAAGAAAAAGAATTATAACATTTCTTAACAATGAAACCACTGAAATTTTCGAAAAAAGTTATCACAAACACAAAACATATTCACCAAACAATATGGAAAACTGGACATTGTCCTCAATAGCCAAAAATAGAGTAATAAAAGTATAGCCAAGAAGACCAAGATGAATAAAGAAGAAGAATAAAGTGAAGAAGCTACTTCCATTACATTGTCGTGCCACCAGGTTTTAATCCACATCAAGGAAGGGTCAGTACAAGACTACCTACTAAAAGAAAAAAATAAAACAAAGAAAAAAACATAAATCTAGAAAAAGAAAGTAAAGTTTAAGATAAAAGAAATGAAAAAAGAAAAGAAAAGACACCTATGTTAGGGATATGCCCTAGAGTCAATTTATACTTATACTATTGTCGTTATATTTTATATAATAATATGAGGTTTTCCTTTTCATGAATAGTACATTTTGTTTTGTGGTCATCAAGGACGTGACTTGATAGTAAAATCCAATAATAAATACAATGACTATTCTAAAACAGTCCCTAATAGATGATTATTATTATTGGAACAATAATAAATTCAGATTAGTATATTTGTGACTAGATGGCTATGTTTTACTGGTCATGGATATTTGTGATATCAAGTCAAAACATAAATAAATGTTAGAGAACATTGTATTAGACATGACCCACTGTGAGAGTACTTTATGGAACATGCATAAGTACTTTCTAGCCATAATGATATTAAAAGTCCTTCGACCTAAATTCATCATAGTTTCCTACTTGATAAATTCTATATTTTGATGTTGTCTAAAGTTATTTTTAATCAGATAATAAATTAGACTATTATTGTATATAGAATAAATCAAAGAGAGGAATATAATTGATAGTGAATGAATTTGTCCTTCTCAATTGTGGGAGAGATATCCATGGGCCCCTTGATAAGTTAGACTGTTAAAATGCATGGCCGTGCTCAAATATATCAATCTAAGATATTGATATCATTTGTTTGAACAGTCTACTATAAAATCAAGAAATAATTGATTAAGCTTAATAAGGATGACATGTTCCGTGCCTTATGCTTAATCTAGATATCATGTGACAAAAAGGCTAAATATAAAATTGTGGTTTGGTTTAAAGAGATCACTGATCTTCATTTAACCTGGATAGTTATAATATTTTGCTAGAAATCGCTTATAATTTGTGGGCCATTTAAATATGATTTAGGCACACTGCCAGTGTTAAATGAACCTATAGGGTCACACAATAAGCGAACTTGTTAGGTTATTTTTCTGGAAACCAGATTCAATGAATCTAGAAATATGTCTAAGTTAATTGAACCTAGAAAATTAACCAGATACAATGAATCTGGAAATATGTCCATACGCGATGTATCTGGATGATGTCTAGATTATAAGAATCTGACTCGGTAAATTAATTAGTTAAATTACCGAGATAATAACAGAATCTTATCATATCAGTTTTTAATTTAATTTGAAGTTAAATTAAAATATGATAAGATATTATTAGATTTGGACTCTAAGAGATTCAAGAGGTTTTAAGAAAACCCTAGCCGTCTTCTCAACAGTTCTCTTCTATTAAAAAAAAAAAAAAATCCGTGCCTCTATTCACCAGGAAAAAAAAACTCTCAAACCCTAGGCGCTAGCACTCTCGGGGCAACGAGTCAGTTCACTGTGTGTACCTATAGAGGACGTTCGCACACTGCAGCGTCTGGTGATCGTTCGAGTTGCACGTACAACAGTACAATCAGAATCGAAGGATCTCGATTACGCCAAAAAGAGGTAATTCTGTAAACCTAAGGTTTTCTTAATCATTTACTTGGATCCTTGGAAGGGATTCATGGATGTCTTCCGTGTTTAGGAGTCCACGAATCCTAACAGCCTAAAAGCTAGTAAAGGTCATTAAAATTTAAAAGAAAAAGAAATAATAGAAAATAAAATACAATAGAGTGAGTCAAGAGTCATTCTCATCATCATCATTGTCATCATTATCATTATTGTCAACTCTGCAACTGGAAGATGCACTAGTAACATGTTAAATCAAAGTGGCCAGTTTCTGATCTTGAACATCATGGCAGTGACAAATATTAGCAATGGAATTGCGGAGATAGAGAAGGATAGTCATCTGACTGTCCATCTGTGCCTCTATTCGTGCCTCAAAATCAGTGCATGAATGAGAGCTAATAGCATGAGGGGCTGGTCTAGTAGGTAGCACCTCTTCCTCCTCCTCATCAGGGGGAAGCTTCTTCTTCCGGGGTACTGCACTTCATATTGCCTCTTCCACCTTTTGGCCCTCTCATCATAGCAATACCCACACTGAACCAAAGTATGCTTCGTCATGAAGTAGGTGTCAATAGTGGGCTTACTCAACTCTCCATCCAGTCATAATCCAAAGTCTCTCAAAACACGTATAATAACTAAAGAGAATTTGAGGGTTTTGGCTGTAATGTTAGAGGCCACAACCTCATGCATAGAGTTAATGATAATTGGAGCAAGGGGAATAGGCTCATGACTCCTCATCTTATCTAGAATATAAAGGTCAAGGATCCTAGATTCATTGAAGCCACTAGCCTTGGGATAGATATTGAAAGCAAAGATATAGACTAGGGCACGCCACTGACCCTCAAGGTCATTCTTGGAGTAATATTGATATTGACCTATTTTCTCTTTTCTCCTCATATGAAAACTAGCCCTTACAGCCCCCACATCCCATGCAGGCTCAAAGATGATCTTTTGATTACTATGGTCCATAGCTATCCATTGTCCCTCATCCGAGACTCCTAAAATTCTAGCTAGTCTAACCCTGTCAAACTCAATGGGAATCCCTTTGACCATAGTGGAGACGACTTGGAGAGTATTTTTCTTTTTGTCCTGCATGTTGGCATAAAACTCTCTCACGCGGACAGGATAATAACGACCTTCCATTCTAATGATAGGTTCCCACCCCAAGCACCTAAACATAGTAGAAAACTGTAGGAAATTGTCTAAAGAAGGCTTGTATCGCTTTTCTACTATAATCTTATTGTGTTGGTACCTGTCGTACCAGATTTGGCACATAGGATCAAAAAATTGAGTAGGTTGGGTAGGTAGAGACTTGAAGGAAGGTGTAGATGAAGATGCCTCTCGAGCTCTCTTAGCTCCCAGTACTAACCCTCTAGGTCATCTAGACATGATAGAAGGATGAAGAAAGATGATAAAACAGAAAAGTATGAGGCTCTCAAGTCACTCTTTACAACAAATGCTCAACTGTCAACCATCTTACAATCACAATTGTAACACCCCACTACCTATGCCCCTATTAGGGCTTGGGATGTCGCCCCATCCATAGAACAAGGGGTGGGTCTTTATAACTAGGACACATAAAACAAATGAAATAAATAATTTAAAATTAAACTTGTTACAACCCAAATAATACAAAAATAAGTTCCAAAAATAAATAAATGTCTGTTAAAGTCTCTCAAAGAAATACATCAGAAAAGAAATAAATCTTCAAAACATAGGCAATCTCTAATTAATAACCTTCACAGCAGGATCGACTTGAAAACATAGTATAAAATATGGTGAGACAAAAATATCAGTAAGCCCATGTGTGCTTTGAATGTTTCAAGTAAAACAGTTCATGTATGCGAGTTGTGAAATTTTCATAAAATGAAGTGATTGCAAGCCTCAAATAAATTTCACAAATGAAGAATGATAAGTGAAATACTCCTCCATCTCTACACCCAAAATTACCGGTTGTCCATTTCAGGAATACACAGTCCACTTAATTGAACTTACTAGCTTGGACCGGTATAACCTACAGGACTAGCATCCTATCCGGGAAGGACTCACCCCTCAGAGGTGGCTACCTACTGATATACTTACCCTAACCCTTCAAAGATTAGTCCTAGTAGTCTACCCTTATTAAGTACTCAACGTTGTGTTTGTCCTACTTGGGAAAAGAAAGATCATACATTGATTCTCTTTAAAATAGCAATTATGGTTTCCAAAATTCTTGTCAAAGTTGGGTTTTTAGAAAAAATTTGGCATTTCGTATAAAATTGCTTGTTTAACTTTAAATAGTTTGCTTAACTGAAAAGAAAAGAAAATTTGTCCATAATTGCATTTATAGTACAAATACTCGTATACATTGAGTTTGACTTGCCAAGGTACTTTAGTCTTTAACTAGCTTTATACAGGAACTTACCTGATCTTTTGTTCTTCTTGGTTACAAAAGTCTTCCAAGGTAATTCAGGTCAACCTAACCCCGCTTAGGGTAAATACAAGGTATAAGACAAACATCCAGACAATACTTGCCTTAAATAAATAATTTTTAGGTCAACTAGCCACAATCAATATCTAACCATGACAGCAAAGCCTTAAACTACAATACTAGTTGATAAAGTATTTTATAAAATAAAATTAGTTTGATAAGTTAGAATAAATAGGTGTTATAAATAAATAATAAATTATAGTTTTAACTATTTATTACCCAATAATAAATAATGAGTAATATTGATAATAAATAAAATTAGTAATAAATAATGGGTAATAATAAATCCTAAATAATATTGGTAATAAATAATGCTTAAATAGTATTATTATAAATAATAATAAATTATACTTGATTTTAATTAATAAATAATAAATCATAAATAAATTATTATAATATAAATAATATTTATGAGTATAGATAAAAGTTTTAGTTAGGCTAACTAATAATAATATGATTTTAATTAGTTCCACTATATTATTATTTATATTTAATAGAAATATTTTATTTATTTATCTAATAAAATAATAATATTTTAAATAATCTTCTATTTTGAAACTACCTAGTGTTTTTCAAATTTAGTAAATTAAATTAATTAATAATATTAATTATAATAGTAATAATAATAATAATAGCAAGAATAATTCTAAAAATAATAAGGGTAGTTCTTACAATAATTCTATTACTAGAGAAAATCCATATTTATGCTCACACACACAAGGATTCAACAAATATCATGTTTAATCTATCCAAAAACATAGGCTTGAATTAACATATACTACACAACAAGGATGACAATCCACTAGACATAATATTATCTATGGCTTTTATTGAAAAATAATATCTTGAAGGCCTAATCAATAATGGTGGCATAATGTCTAACAGGCATCAAAACATCCATAAAGCTCTTAATCATAGTGAACATATAGAGATTCTAAATGTAATCCATAAATCACAACATTCATTTCCATTCTCATATCTTAAATCCACTACCTTTTACATACATATCTTCAACCCCACTTTATTCAATTAACCTATCATCATCTAAGAGTCTTGATTTTGAAAATTTAAAAATGAGATCGAGAAAGAAATACTTGATTTAATGAATGTTTGATAAAGGTTTTGCCTTACTTAGTGGAGGTCCTTAAGTGCTTGATGGCTTTTAGCGATCTGAAAATAGTCCATGGTTGATCATCAACATTTCGGCCAAGAAAGAGGGAGAGAGTGAAAGAGGAATTAATGAGAGTAGAAGAGAAGAATAGAAGTTGAAGAAGAAAAATAAGAAGGTTGTTCTTATTTTACTTCTTTGGTGTTCTTCAAATCTCCAACAAAAAAGGGTAGTTTAATTCGATTGAAGATTTAACTTTGTGTGTTTTGGTGTTATAAAGTGCACCAATGAAGAATATAGGTTGAATACTAATGGTTTGGAGAGTTTGGGAGGGACTGAAGATGTTTAGAAGTGATTTAAGCTTGAAGATATGAAGTTCGTGTTTTTGGTGTTCTTAGTATTTTTGAGAGAGTTTGAGAGGAAAGGAATTTCGTGTGTGCTAATGTGAGTGATGGCCGAATGGCTTAGCCAAGGGGGAGCTTTTAGTTATCCAAGAATGAGAGAGAGAATTTCAGATTTTTCAAAATTCAAATTGAGGAAAAAGTGGAGTTGTTTGAGGTATAGGATTGGGTAATAGTGTTTGCTCTTGGAAGGTTTCTTGTCCTTCAATGGTATATGGCTGAACTAGCTATGTTTTAACCAAAGGATACAGAATTGTTTTAGGCTTAGGCTGGCCAAAATTTGCTATGGAATGGCAAAGGATTTTCTGATTTTATCAACTAGCTAAAGGAGTGTTCTAATGAAGCAAAATATGGAATTTTAATTTGAAGTTTGAACAAGTTTGGATAGAGTGAAGATAAGAGCATTTTGAGGTATGATAATGGAGTCCTATTATTCAATGTTGGTGGAGAAGCCAAGAGGTTCAATTCATGGCTGTACAAGGGCCAAAATTTGGTGAGGTCTGCTGAAGAATTTCGGCCTTAGCATTGAAGAGACAAAGCTGGACAAAAATTTCTGGAATTGAAGCTCAAAAACACTTGGAATTGAAATGGTTTTGGTGCAGAATTTTTCGTCCACTTTGGAATGATTTTGCAGCTGGATTTTAAGGGTATTTTAAGGTCCATTAATGGTGATTTTCTAGCCTTCATCTTGAAGAAGAACAGAGAAAGTTCTAGCTATTCATATGTTCTAACGGATGGCTTTAAGTTCATGTTCAATGTTACTAGTTTGCTGGAAAAAAATTCTGGTTTGGTATTATTTGTGAAGCTACGAAAATTCAAGGAATTCCAGCCTTTATGCTCACACAAGATGGTTGGTTTCTTGCAAGAATTGGGTAGGAAAGCTTGCTGCAATTTTTCGAAAATAGCCTTGAAGGAAATCTGGAAAATTTTTCAAATTTTTGACCAAGACAAGAATAAGAGGAAGATGGTGTTCTTGAAGAAATAGCTATGGTGTTTTTCTTGAAACCTCTACCTATTGTTCCTCCTCACTTTCAGCCACTCCTATCCCACAAGAGCTAGGATTTTCAAAATTCCAAGCTAGAGAACTATCCCAGAATTTTATGATTATAGAAATGAATTAAAGAATCAAGAGTAGTTTAAATTTCAAAGAAGTTAAGACAAGGCATGCAAAATTAATAGAGACAAGAATTCCTCTAAAATTATTTTTAGGACAAGATCACATGGTCAAAACATTACCATTGTGTCTTCCTTAAGACAACATTCCTAACTTTAAGGAATGTAAGAAAAAGAAAATTCAAACATGGGATAAGATAAATATGAATAAAACTTAAGTGATGGGATTTGAACTCAAGACCTTAGAGATTAAATCACAAAGCTCTAATCACTTAACCAAATTCACTCTTGTTTTTATTTTCTTAACCAAATATTCTTCTTATCTAAACCTCAAGCCATCTTCCTATTCCGACCCTAAGCAAAATTACCTTTTTACCCTTTCTACTCAACAAGCACAAATAAATCATATATCCTATAAACTACAATTCTATGGCACACAAAAATTATTTAAGAGATATATTTTATGCATGATGACATGATATGCATCACATCCCTCTTACTCTATGGTAGGTTTAGGTGGGGTTTTACAACAACACCATACAACACCACCACCACCACTCAACATAAAATACCTCAAGATAATCAAAAAACACTACTTAATGCCCTCCAACAAACTTGCAAGAAAATAAGACATATGCCAATCCAAACACCTTATCAACTAGTTTGATCAAATCCACAATGTTTAATATTGCTCAAGGAAACCATATTCAGCTTAGAATCATAATGCTCAATCAACTATACCATTTATATCATAATGTAAAGCTTATCAGCATAAGGTTAAGTGAAACATTGAATAAATATCCTTTATCCCAAAAGTTGATCACAAAGCATGCATGCTCAATCACTTCCAAAAAATGTGTAAACTATCAATGGCATTAATCATAAAGCAGTATCTATGATATTCTCATGCCAATGCAAGCTCAAAGAAAGCAATCTTACAAATCAAATTCTTCACTAGAAAATATTCAAGATTTTTCACCCAAAAATGCAGAGAAAATTACCTAAGATTTATAAGAAAAAATTTAACTATAGAAAGTGTAGAAAATTCATACCATAATGATCTCCAATGCATAGGTAATGATTCTATGCAAAAAGTTTAAAGAAATCGTGCTCCCAATAGAAGGATTGAAAAATGGATTTTTGGGTGAAAAGGTTGGATTTTTCCTTATTTTGATCCAAACTTTCAAGAACAAAGTGAAGATTTTGTGTTTTGGAAGTGTTTTGGAGGTATAGAAAGTGATCCGGCAGTGTTTTGAAAATGAACCCGGCGATGAGTTGAAAGAAAATTGGAGAGGAATGAAAGTTTTTTTGAACAAAAATGGCCAAGAAGGCCGTTTTTAGTGTGGCGGCCGAACGGGCCCGGTGCCTAGCCCATGGACTAGGCCTGGCGCCAAACCTATTTTGCCCGCACTTCACTGTTGGGCCGTGTTGACTAGCGCTCGGGCCACGGGTTGGGCCTAGCACTAGGTCAGCTCTAGCCGAAAAATCACTTTTTTTTCAAAGATGAATTTTAATGAAAATAAAGACAAAGGAACACGAAATCATCTGAAGCATGCAATCTTATAGCTAAGTAAATGAAAATAGACGAGAATTAAAAAGATTGTTCAACAAAAAATTAAAGCAGTTCAAAATCAGCGTTTTCCACGGTCTTGGTCTCATGGGTTGGTCTCCATGTTGCCTGACAGTGATTCCAATTGACAATCACTAAGGAGTTTCGCTAACTCTCCAATTTGAGCCTCAAGGTTGCATATGGATGCCTCCAAGTTTCTCATGGTCGCATCAATTTCTTGGAATCGTGTTTCCGTCCCACTTACCAATTTGGTCACCAATTCTTCCAAAGATAGTTTAGCTAGTGTGGTGTTGTATGGTAGAGGTGATTGAGTCTTTTGCATCCCAAAATTTGCAGAAGCTTGTCGATGTTAGTTTTGGTTATTCCAAGAAAAGTTATAGTGATTCTTCCAACCTGTGTTGTAAGTATTGTTGTAAGGATTATTACCTTGCTGACCATTACCAACAAACGCTGCTTGTTCCAATGCTTCTTGTGAAGACCCTATATTTTGGAACTCATGGTTTGGATACCCTTTCCCAAAAAAACCAAAAATCACACTCATTACCTGCCTTTGGGAAGGAGACATTACCCATTAATCTATTTTTTTGGTGAGTGCTTCCACCTTCGCCTCTAATGCGGCCATTGCATCCATCTTGTGCATTCCATGTACACGAGCTCTAGACCATGAACTCCCTAAGCCATGTTATTTGTTTCCAGATTTTCAATTAAATCAAATACCTCTTCTGGAGTTTTGGAATTAATGGAGCCTCCTGTAGATGCATCCACTAATTACCTTGTAGCAAAGCTCAACCCACTATGAAAGATCTGTATTTGCATCCCCAACTCGAATCCATGGTGAGGATATTTTCTCAATATCTCTTTGAACCTCTCCCAACACTCATAAAGGTTTTCAGCCTCTAATTGTTGAAAAGCAAAAATGACAATCCTAAGTGGAAGTTCTAGCTAGTGGGAAATTTTTAGCCAAGAATTTTTCAGTTAACACGTTCCAAGTAGTAATGGATCCGGTGGGCAAAGATTTTAACCATGATTTTGCTCGATCTCTCAAGGAAAAGGGGAAGAGTCTTAGCTTGATAGTATCCTCAAAAATACTATTCATCTTAAATGTGTCACATATTTATAGAAAGCTCACATGGTGGACATTGGGATCTACCTCAGGTAATCCATCAAATTGGACCATATTTTGGATCATTTGGATCACATTCTCAAAATTGTTGGCCTCTATCCTAGCCCGTGAGATACTAGAGCCTGGACTTGAGATTGCTGGTTTAACAAAGTCATTCATAACCTGTTGTTAACTCCACCATTACCACCATTGTTGGGCTGATTTACCTCCATTGCCTTCCTTACCTTTTCTCTTATAACCTTCCAGACCTTAGTGAGAGTTCTCTCAATTTCCGGATCAAGCTCGACTATCTCAGCTTTAGATCATCTGGTCATAAACTAAGAGTAAGGTCTACATAAGACAGAAAATTTTTGAGATCATAGAATTTACAAGTTAAACAATTAGGGTACATTTACAAATTAAGTTACAAGGAATTACAATATACAGAGACATTAAAGTACAAGTGATGCATAAATTTTGGGTATAGAAAATCATCCATTTTAAATCCATCACTTAACAAGTTTTAATTAAAATTTTAATCCCAAAATACATATATGAGCAAGTATACTCGTCGCAAGCATAGTATAGAAAATTAACAAGTATCGATCCTTAAAAGAACAAGTACATACTCACTTTTCTTTCATTGTTTAACCAGCCTAAATAAAGTGAAAAAAGAATAAAAAGAAAAACTAAAGAAATATATACAACTTAATGATGTAGATCCTCTCACTATTCACTCTTTAATTCACCTCTCTTGGTTGTATATATCTAACCCTTATGTTCTTTTATACTTTTATAGGCTTCTTGGATGCCTATTTCATGGCAGAGGAAGTCTTGCCCGAGTAGAAATAGGAAAATACCAAAATTTTTGGATAAACCTTAATTCCGCGTATAGAATTTCCGCCTCTAAAACCTACCTGGCGCCCGGTTCCTTCGACCCATCTGGTGCCAGACACACTCTATTCTTCCTTTGTTTTGCTCTGTTTTTTACCTCTTTTCCTTAGCATGTAGAATGGACCCGTGCGCCAGGTACACTTGTCAGACCTGGCGCCAGGTCTGTTCAGGAAAAATCTCTGAAGCTCGTTCAATCTCTACTGCTAGACAAAATAGACCCGATGCCTGGTCCACTGGCTGGGCCTGACGCCAGGTGCATTCTAGTTTTGTGCACTTTCTACTCGATTTTTACTTAAATCTGCACATATTTTTCAAAAAAACCTTTTACAAGCAAAATGTCAAATATAAAGGAATATGCCTAGATATTACAGCAAATGTATCTTAAAACAACCTCAAATAACTAAGAAAAAAAATGGTGATTTTAACCCTATCAACAAGTATACAAGAAAATAAAATATAGCACCTAGTCATACAAGGAACATATATACATATTCACATATAAACATATTAACATATTAACATGGTTATATCAACAAAATCCAAGCTTTCATGATATTGTTCCCCAGAAATGGCACAAAAAATTTGATGCTTAAATTTTGGGTGTATAAAATCATCAATTTTAAATCTATCCCTTAGTCAAGTTTTAATTAAAACATTAATCCCAAAATACACATGTGAGCAAGTATACTCATCGCAAGCATAGCATAGGGAATTAACGAGTATCGATCCTCAAAGGAATAAATACACACTAACCACTTTTCATTCACTGTTTAACCGACCCAAATAAAGTGAGGAAAGAATTAAAAAAATAAAGTGATATATACAACTTAAGGATGTAAAAATATGTAATTTAAACATTTATCCTAGAAAACATGACAATGACCTACTTAACAACTCTCTCAATTCATCATCATCTTAGCATCATGAAGGAATATAAAGTAAAATTCAATCGTTTCCCAAGTCATGAATTCACTTATATAAATTACACTTCTTTCCCAATCTATGGAATCACTACCCTTTGATTAAATTAGCATATTTCCCAATCAAACCAACATAACCAAAAGATGCATTAAACATAATTCCTTATAGACATAAAATTAGCTAACAACCTTATACTCTAGGCGAAATTAATTAACATTTGATTACCTAACTTCTTTGATCTTAACTTCGTTTACCAAGTCCATTAAGATTTAATAAATATGTAGACTTGATTAAATTAAGCTTGATCTAACTTCGTTTCCCAAGTCCATTAGATATAAATTTAATTCCATCAACCTTAATAAAATCAAGTAATTAAATGCCAAGAATGATAGAAGATTGATCAAGTAGTTAAATTGGTACATAAATTATGAATCCCAAAATATTTGCCAAATTACAATGAAAACGTTGAATACATTATTATTAAAGGAAAAGACAAAGAGAAAAAAAAGCACTAATAGACAAACCTCTTTCTTCTTCCTTTAAGACTCCCTAGAACAATCCTTCTTGATTTGGGTGAACACCTCCTTCAATGAGAGAATCAGAATTTTTACACTTTAATTCACCTATCTATGTTTATATCTCAAACCCTTGTATTCTCTTGTTCTTTTATAGATCTTTTGGATGCCAATTTCGTGGCTGAGGAAGTCTTGGCTGAGTAGGAGTAGAAAAATACCAAAATCATTATATAAGCCCTAATTCCCAATACAGAATTTTTGCCTCCAGAGTGTACCTACCGCCAGGTACCTTTGACCCATCTGGCGCTAGGTGCACTTTGTTCTTCCTTTATTTTTGCTCTATTTTTTGCTGTCTCTCCTTTGCAGACAGACTGGACCCGGTGCCAGGTTCACTTGCCAGACCTGGCGCTAGGTCTGTTCTGGAACACACCTGAAACTTACTCAAATTTTGTTGCTAGAGCAAAATGGACCTAGCGCCTGGTCCACTGGCTAGGCCTGGTGCCAAGTTTATTCTAGTTGCATGCACTTTCTACTTGATTTTAACTTAAATCTGCACATATCTGCCAAAAATACCATTTACAAGAAAAACGTTAAATAGGAAGAAATATGCCTATTATTTACAGCAAATGTATCCTAAAACACCCTCAAATAACTAAGAAAAGAATGGTGATTTTAACCCCTATCAACAATGCATAATACATTGGAGGACAATGAAATGACACAAAAAAAACTCCCAGGTGCTCAATATACAATGTAAATTGCATAAAATATATATTGTTCTTTTTATGATTAATAACAAAAGATACCAATGTCCTTGAATATAGAAACAAAAACCTACATGCTGAAAATTACCAAAATTGCTTACAATAAATTTAGTATAGCAACAGAACAATTGTGCATCATACGTGGGCTTCTGATGGTAAACCATCATCGCAAAGCACCGAATAGTTGTCTAAATATGTTTATATTGACACCCAATATACTTAAAATATGATGAAATTCACAAAGCCTATAGCACATATAACTTAGCAAAATTTCCTTATGTATATCCCACATTCATATGATTCTAAAAAGCAGACTGTTACACAATGCATAATACAATGCAGGACAATCACATGCTCTACTCAACAACTACTCTAGTACAATGCATAATACAATATAGCACAAGGAAATGACACAAATAAACACTCAGGTGCTCAGTATACAATGTAAATTGCATAAAATATATACTGTTGTTTTTTATGATTAATAACAAAACATACCGATGTACTTGAATTTAAAAAAAAAAAAAACTGCTTGCTAAAAATTACCAAATTTGCTTACAATAAATTCACTACAGTAACAAAACAATTGTCCATCATACGTGGGCGTCTGATGGTAAACCATTGTCACAAAATACCGAATGGTTGCCCAAACATGTTTATATTAACACCTAATATATTTAGCACATCATGAAATTCACAAACCTTATACCAAATCTAACTTAGCTAAATTTCCTTATCCTTTCTTAGTGTAGAATAAATAGTGCATTTACTTATACAATTTTATTAATATTTTCAAGAAATTGTGCATCATACATGGGCTTATGATGGTAAACCTCATCGCAAAACACTGAATAATACCCCAATTATGCTTATATTGATGCCCAATATACTTAGCACACAGGCTGAAAATTATCAGATTTTGTTACAATTGATTCACTAAGCTTACTAACAACTACTATTTTTTTTGTATAATAAAAAAAGACTATTTTTTATCAAACAGCTAACATACTTAGAACATATTGAAATTGACAAAGTATATACCACATCTAACTTAGCAAACTTCTCTTACAAAAGCTACTTTCCATAAAAAATAAAATACCACATATTTATCCAAGCAATTTCTTCATGCAACGACACACATAGAAATAATACCTCAATAAAACCACGAAACTTCATTCTTTTCCCATATCTTCACAAAATCAAAAAAAAATTTCACATAAGTTCATATAGTCACTGCAATTAATATCCACATGACATTATGCATCATACATGGCCTTTTGCTGATAAACCATTATCACAAAACACTAAATAACTACCAAATCATGATAACATTAACACCAATATACTAAACAAACAATCAAAATTGAGCATCATACGTGGGCTTATGATGGTTAATCATCATTGCAAAATACCGAATGGTTGCCCAAACATGTTTATATTGACACCCAATATACATAGCACATGATGTAATTCACAAAGCCTATAGCACATATAACTTAGCAGAATTTCCTTATATATATCCCACATTCATATGATTCTAAAAGGCATACTTTTCTGTTGGTTTCCTTTTCTTAACTCACTCAGCAAGACAATTTGCAATCTGCATTTTGTCATTTCCACAACTACATATTCAAACATGCATTTCACAATGATAATAAGCCAATTTCCTGTGAACATATGGTATGCAATGGCAATCAACAATAGCCAAGGACAAAATATGTCAAATGTTAGATTGTACTTACCAAAACTACTGCTTTCTCACGCACAATTGTATGCTGCACTTTCACAAATAAAATCCCCAAAAGCAATAAAAATCATCACCCATGAAAATGGCTCAGATTTCATGACATATACACAAAACATGGCCTATGAAGAAGTTCACAATCAACTCCCTACAACATCAATTTGATAAATTTTTCCTACTCCTCCATCACTATTCTCACACATTAATCCTAACAAAAAATAAGACTATTAGTTTAATACAAGTTGCAGAATCAACATGACATGCTCCACTCAACAACTGCCCCAGTACAATGTATAATATAATGCAAGATAATGAAATGACGCAAAAAAATACTCAGGTTCTCAATATACAATGTAAATTGCATAATATATATATATATATATATATATATATTATGATTAATAACAAAAAATACCAATATGCTTGAATATAGCAACAAAAACCCACATGCTGAAAATTACCAAAATTGCTTACAATAAATTTTGTATAGCAACAGAACAATTGTGCATCATATGTGGGCTTTTGATGGTAAATCATTGTCACAAAACACCGAATGGTTGCCCAAACATGTTTATATTGACACCCAACATACGTAGCACATGATGAAATTCACAAAGCTTATAGCACGTCCAACTTCGCTAAATTTCCTTATCCTTTCTTCGTGTAGAATAAATAGTACATTTACATATACAATTTCAATAATATTTTCATGAAATTGTGCATCATACGTGGGCTTCTGATGATAAACTATCATCGCAAAACACCGAATGGTTCCCCAATCATACTTATATTAACGCCCAATATACTTAGCACACATACTCAAAATTATCATATTTTATTACAATTGACTCAATAAGCTTACTAACAACTACATTTTTTTTTTTGTATAATTAAAAAAAGGCTGTTTTTAATCAAACAACTAACATACTTAGAATATAATGAAATTGACAAAGATTATACAACATCAAACTTAGCAAACTTCACTTACAAAAGCTGTTTTCCATCAAAAATAAAATACCACATATTTATTCAAGCAATTTCTTCATGCAACAACAAACATAAAAATAATACCTCAATAAAACCTCAAAACTTCATACTTTTCCCATATCTTCACAAAATAAAACATTTTTTCACATACGTTCATATAGTCACTATAATTAATATCCTCATGACATTATGCATCATACATGACCTTTTGTTGATGAACCTTTGTCACAAAACACTAAATAACTACCAAATCATTATAACATTGACACCAATATACTTAACACACAATCAAAATTATGCATCATACGTAGGCTTTTGATGGTAAACCATTGTCGCAAAATACCGAATAGTTGTCTAAACATGTTTATATTGACACCTAATATACATAGCACATGATGAAATTCACAAACCCTATAGCACATATAACTTAGCAGAATTTCCTTATATATATCCCACATTCATATGATTCTCGCAGACTTTTATGTTGCTTTCCTTTTCTTAACTCATTCAGCAAGACAATGTGCAATCTTCCTTTCATCATTTCCACAACTGCATATTCAAGCATGCCTTTAACAATGATAAGAAGCCAATTTCCTGCGAACATATGGTATGCAATAACAATCAATAATAGCCAAGGACAAAATATGTCAAATGTTTGACTGTCCTTACCAAAACCACTACTTTCTCATGCACAACTGTATGTTGCACTTTCACAAATAAAATTGCAAATAGCAATAAAAATCATCACGCATGAAAATAGCTCAGATTTCAAGACATATACACAAAACATATCCTATGAAGAAGTTCACAATCAACTCCCAAAGGTAACTGCAACATCAATTTGATAAATTTCCTACACCTCCAACACTATTCTCACACATTAATTCTACACATTAATCCTAACAAAAAATAAGACTATTAGTTTAATACAAGTTGTAGAATCAACATGACAGGATCCACTCAATAACTACTCCACTACAATGCATAATACAATGCAGGACAATGAAATGACACCAAAAAAAATGCTCAGATGCTCAATTTACAATGTAAATTGAATAATATATATATATATATATATATATATATATATATTATGATTAATAACAAAAGATACCAATATGCTTGAATATAGAAACAAAAACCCACATGCTGAAAATTACCAAAATTGCTTACACAATAAATTCAGTATAGCAACAAAGCAATTGTGCATCATATGTGGGCTTTTGATGGTAAACCATCATTGCAAAACACTGAATGGTTGCCCAAACATATTTATATCGACACCGAATATACTTAGCATATGATGAAATTCACAAAGCTTATAGAACATCTAACTTAGCTAAATTTTTTTATCCTTTCTTAGTCTAGAATAAACAGTACATTTACGTATACAATTCCAATAATATTTTCATGAAATTGTATATCACATGTGGGCTTCTGATGGTAAACCATCGTCTCAAAACACCGAATGTTCCCCAATCATGCTTATATTGATGCCCAATATACTTAGCACACATGCTCAAAACTATTAGAATTTTTTCAATTGATTCACTGAGCTTACTAACAACTACTATTTTTTGTATAATTAAAAAAAAAAAAGACTGTTTTTTTATCAAATGACTAACATACTTAGAACATAATAAAATTGACAAATATTATACCACATCTAACTTAGCAAACTTCCCTTACAATTTTGTACAACAGTTAACATACTTAGAACATATTGAAATTGACAAAGGTAATACCACATCTACCTTAGCAAAATTCCCTTACAATTTGGTAGACTAAAATATAAAACACATTTTCATATTCAATTTTATTAATGTTTTAATGAAATTGTGTATCATATGTGGGCTTCTAATAGTAAACCATCGTCGCAAAGCACCGAATGGACACTCAAACATGTTTATATTGACACCCAATATACTTAGCACATGATGAAATTCACAAAGCCTATAGCACATATAACTTAGCAGAATTTCCTTATATATATATATCCCACATTCATATGATTCTAAAAAGAAGATTGTTATACAATGCATAATACAATGCAGGACAATCACACGCTCCACTCAACAACTGCTCCAGTATAATGCATAATGCAATGCAGCACAAGGAAATGACACAAATAAACACTCAGATGCTCAATATACAGTGTAAAGTGCATAAAATATATATTATTATTTTTATGATGAATAACAAAATATACCAATGTGCTTGAATATAAAAACAAAAACTCGCATGCTGAAAATTACCAAATTTGCTTACGATAAATTCAGTACACAACAGAACAATTGTGCATCGTACGTGGGCTTTTGATGGTAAACCATCGTCGCAAAACACCGAATGGTTGCCTAAACATGTTTATATTGATACCCAATATACTTAGCACATGATGAAATTCACAAAGCTTATACCACATCTAACTTAGTTAAATTTCCTTATCCTTTCTTAGTGTAGAATAAATAGTACATTGACATATGCAATTTCATTAATATTTTCAAGAAATTGTGCAACATACGTGGGCTTCTGATGGTAAACCATCGATGAAAAATGCCGAATAGTTCCTCAGTTATACTTATATTGACACCCAATATACTTAGCACACATACTAATAATTATCAGATTTTGTTACAATTGATTCACTAAGCTTACTAACGACTACTATTTTTTTGTATAATAAAAAAAGGACTATTTTTTTATCAAACTGTTAACATACTTAGAACATAATGAAATTGACAAAGATTATACCACATCTAGCATAGCAAACTCCCCTTACAAAAGCTGTTTTCCATCAAAAATAAAATACCACATATTTATTCAAACAATTTCTTCATGCAACAACATACATAGAAATAATACCTCAATAAAACCTCAAAACTTCATACTTTCCCCATATCTTCATAAAATTAAAAAAAAAATTCACATAAGCTCACATAGTCACTGCAATTAATATCCTCATGACATTATGCATTATACATAGCCTTTTGCTGATAAACCACTGTCACAAAAAACTAAATAACTACCAAATCGTGATAATATTGACACCAATATACTAAACACACAATCAAAATTGTGCAGTATATGTGGGCTTATGATGGTTAACCATCATCACAAAACAATGAATGGTTACCCAAACATGTTTATATTAACGCTTAATATACTTAGTACATCATGAAATTCACAAACCTTATACAACATCTAACTTAGCAAAATTCCCTTATGCTTTTATAAACTAAAATATAAAATACACTTTCATATTCAATCTTATTAATGCTTTTATGAAATTATGCATCATACGTGGGCTTTTGATAGTAAACCATCGTCGCAAAATATCAAATGCTTCCCCAATCATACTGATATTGATGCCTAATATACTTAGCACACAATCAAATCCACTAACCATATATCATATTAATCTTTACAAAAAACAACCTATATTAATTATTCACAAATAATAATTTTAAACACTTAACTACCACAAGCAATTTACTAAATTCCCCATTCCTCCCCCAAAAATCCATCATCCATTTAAAACCAAAACTCAAACCTGGTAGTCATGGCCAATGTCAACCATCCACAATCAATAATTTTTTCCATCCTCAATACACGACCCAGCAAAAGATATACCCTAAACCCAATGAACTTATCTCAATTCCGTTCTAGAAAGCCTCATATATAGAAGATTTTGAAAAAACGTTTGATTTCTCATAACTCATAACTCATAAGTCCTCAAAAGTAAAAACTTTAGAGTCAGTGAATCTTGAAATCAGGCTGCCACCAGTGATAGTCACTCTATGAAAATTCCACTTCAAATATAAGCAACAAATACAAACGAATCAAATGACACTAGAAATAATTAGCTCTTGAGAACTTTACCTTAGATGTAAGAGGAATTATCCATTGGTGTTTAGCATATGATATGCCTGCAAAATAAAGTACTCCATTGCTATCCTCTTTACCCTTGCAACAATGACATTCAAGCTCCACAAAACCAAAGCCAACTTTAGTCCCTCCCTTTTGTCTTTCCTAAAGAAATGTGGTTGAAGTCCAAATCTTAGTACCATGACAATATCCATCCAGCCATGATAATGCCAAATGAAAATTGCTATTTGATCTATTACCACACAAGAATTACAGATGACTATTCATTCTTGGTTCTATGACAGTACCATGGTACACGTGCAGCACATATCAGACCTCACACACTTACCAATAACATTTTCTTAAACATAATTCTTGCACATATCAAACCCACTCAGTCACAAAAAACTTCAGATTCAAAGTACTAAATTTATAAAAACAACTCTTTTCATCCTAAAATCAGCTCATTCAGTGAAAATGTGAATAAAAAAAAATGATTGCAGAACAAAATGCAACTACTACATAAATATATTACAAACCAATACACAAATCTCACACACTAACTCGCAAATAAAGCACATCCGAAGCTCAAAACACTCAACAAACCCCTCATCCTCTAATCAAAACAATGCTATTATTGATCTCTGTTAACTCTCTTAAAAAATTAAAAAAAAAAAAAAAAGCTACCAAAAAATTGATTTCATGACTGAGTAGAAGCGAAAACGCATTTTGTTAGAAACAAATAAATCAAACCAAATGAATGAAACTTCATGCAACCTATTTTAATACATACTGCACAAAATAAATCAAAGGCAAAAAACACAAATACATACACAAATCTCGACCTCTGACTCACAAACAAAACTAGATCTGAAGCTCAAAAGACACAACAAAACCCTCTGACTCTAAACAAGATCTCATTGACAGAAAGATACGGAAAACGGAACAACTTAATCTCATATCCAAGCAAAAACACTACAATTGCTCAAATATATTACAATAAAATCACATTTTACACAGAAAACTCACCATTCACACACAGAGAACTTCAAAACTGATGGTAGAAAATTCGCCAACAAACTCTGCTTTTGGTTCTGAGAAATGAAAATTTCAAACGAAGAATAGCAAACCCAGTTGCTAAGATACATTGACATTGCATAGTCACTGACAGATCCGACTGAGATGAAAAATATACCGACAAGAACAACCCTAGAATAAACCTCACACTATTCAACGAAAAAAAAACCAAAAGCACAAAGACAAAATGGCAATGCAAAAGAGAACCGCCTCTTAGCTCTTACAATATTTTGGATCTCATAAAACAATTCAAACACACTGAATTCGAACTTCAAAATTCAATTAAATCTAATGAATTCAGCCATCAAATATAAAAATCATTAAAGCTTTATTTGAGGATGCCAATAAACCTATGCACTTCACCAATTCCAAGTAATCTACTTAATAATTGTTGGGCCTCCTATACAAAAGCCCAAAAACTAATGAACTTGAAAAATTGACTATAAACAAGAAGTAGGAATATTAAAACTATATGTAAAAAACTCCTTCCTTTAAATATATATATATATATATATATATATATATATATATATATATAAGCAAATCAACTTTGCAAATGTAAATAATTATATACAATGAAACAAAACTTACTAAATCAAAAGTACTATGACTGAGACTATGGAAGCATTACAAAAATTTTATAACAACTATCTATGACAATTAAATCTGATTAATATTTTTTATATAAAAATTAAAACTTCTCATATTATTGAAAATCATCAAAATCCATTGAAATAATTAAAAAAATTACTTATCCCGAACAACGCTCGGGCCACCGACCTAGTATACATAAACATACAACTCAACTCACAGATGTCCAAACCAGTAAAATCAATTGAATACGTTGAATATAGTGCAAAAATATATCAAATAATGGGCAACACAAAAATTTTCAATTAAAATAAAATAACTAATAAGTATTTACGTTGAAAAACTTATAAGGAGAGAAACTTTAATTAATGTAAAATGATGTGCGAGCACTAAGACTAGTTAAAATACAATGTTGAAAAATGTAGAAAATAATTAATGAAAATTTTTAATTAAAATAAAATAATCAGTAAGAAGAGAAACACCTTGTGTGAGCACTAAGACTACTTTAAATATATAACACCATGAAAGTTCAAACTGCATATAAAATAACACACACAACCCCCCCCCTCCTTCCCCATCTTCCCTCAAACTTCTAGTTTTCTTTGCATTTTTCTTAAATTTCACACCTAATAAATCTCAAAATAATTGTGGAGGAATAGGAGTAGGGATGGCAATTTCCCTACTTAAATCGAAGACCCGGCCCTGCCAGACCTAGTTGGGCTGGGGATTCTCCGATTTAAGAGGGGACAGGGATTGCATGATCCGTGCCCCCACCCCACCCTCACATATTTTATATTATATGTATTATATATATATATTATATTTTATATATATTATATGTATATATATGTAGATTATATAGATATATATATACACACACATATATATAGAGGTAAATTATATATGCATTTTATATATATACATACTATATAGATTATATATATATAATATAAATTATAGGTAGATTATATATATTATATATGATTATATATATATATATGTGTGTGTGTGTGTGTGTGTGTGTGTGTGTGTAGATTAATTATGTATATAAAATAAAATAAAATATAAAAAAGATAAAAAAAATTATCAATTATCAATTTTACTCTTACTAATTTAGTGATATGATAAATACGTGAACTATAAACTACCACAAAAGTTTTCTAGAAAATTGTCAATTCAAGCAAACACATTTCTAGGTAGGTTATCTTGGAATATGATAATAAAATCTAATACATATAAGGAGAATATGGAGATTGTGATCATAAATTAGATAGTAGTAGCACAACAAGAGTTAATATTATTAACAGATTATATCATCAAAACTGTAAGGGTTCACTATGCTTCCATACCTAAGCTTTTCTTTGACCTTAATAATACCGGGTCACACCTTAGGACTTTTACCGGGCATTTCAGCCCCAACCTGCTTGTGTCTACAACCAGGTAACTTCTCTAGGCTCTTTCAGTATTACAAAGCACAACACTGGGGTTATTTCCTACTTCTAGCATACAAAGTTAAAGGTAAGAAGGCAAAGTAAGACGTTAAAGGTCTGACAATATAAAAGTTAATCACTTTGGCTCAAGTTGTGATATTGAAAAGAAGTTTTTTTTCATAGTAATATTTTACAGGAGTGCACTGATACAAGGAGGATTTTTAGATTGGGCTAAGGATCTCTTAAGGATCTTCTATCCATTTACTTCTCATTTCTATACATATTTATAGAGGGTAGGATATATGACGGACTTAAAAATCTATTCTAATACATTTAAGAAATCATTGTCAAAAAAGCTTAATCAGCATGAGTCATTTATCGTTTTGTAATTATTGATGTAGAGTTAGTTGTCCTTTTTGCTGAGTTATTTGTCTTCTTTCAATCATACATATCTATTATTGCATTATCTTCGAACTGTCTTCATTCATCATCGTAAGCACTTAGTAGTGGAGTCTTAGTGGTTTCTGATTGTTCTGATTCTTCTAAGTGCTTGTCACCATCACTGGACCCACTGTTTCTTTGTGTGCAGGCCGAACAGATACCACATTCATGATTTCGGAATTGGCATATTCTGGCTTGTGCCTAGGGACTTGATTAAATAATTCCTTTTTCAAGGAATTTTATCTTTGTCTATAGATATTTTTCTGCACTAGGAGGAGTATTTTTTGAAGGATTGATCATGACAGAAGAATGCTTCTTCTTCCCTCCATATGTGCGAAATCCTTTTTTGAAGGCGCTTTCTAGATTTTGTAATACAACTCTTATTCCAATTTCCCTTCTGTAATGAATATCTATTTCCTCGAATTTCCAAAATTCTTTTTTATTATCAGTCTGAATTGAGTAGGGATAAGCTTTCCCAACTTGAATGAAATGGAATGCTGGGTATCTTTCATCTTCAAAGAAATTCGGTCCAGTAGATACAAATTTCAAGTATAAAATATCATTTAAAATATCTGTAGGATTGTGAATAAAGAAATATTTTACCCCTTCTTGTACTAAAAAAGGTAACTGGAATATTTCTAAAAAGCTTGGTGGAGAAAGATATATTAAATTGATAGCACCAAAATCATACCAGTATCTTATCTCCTTAGGAGAAGAATCTTGTAAATAATTTATTCTTGGATATACTCCAGTAAAATCCAAGTATCTATTTTCAGTATTAGAGAGATTGTATCTCTCATTATCTGTTGTTATATCTCCACAATAGGGAGTATCTTTTAGGGTATTTTTCTAGGGAAGATTGTCAATTTCTCCTTCTGAGGTCGAAGACTAATTTCTTCTTCTTTTTCTTTCTGTAGGGCTTTAGAGCAGGACCCCATATCTTTTATTTCTATGATATTTTTAAGCAGCTTATTATTCATCTCAAAATTGTTTATTCAGGTTTTTATTATTTTACTTTCAGACATTAATACATCTGTAACTTCTTCTATCATACCTGGAAGCTGTGCAATATCAATGATGTCAGAGATATTATCTTGTATGCTCAGAATATGATTTTCCATGTCTTCTAGGAGTTTAAAGATCATTTGTTTAGAATTAGCCATCCTGAAATAAATATAGAGACATATCTATTCAAATATTAGATTTTATTTCAAAATAACTTTGCCAGATCAAGTCTTTCTTACCTTGATTAATGTACACGAGATAAGACCGTAGGCGATATCTATAACACCCCCCTACTACGTACCCACAAAGGGCGGGGATGTCGCCCCGTCTCGAGGACAAGGGGTCTTTAAAACAAGGTATATTGAATAAAGTCAAACCAAAGATGTCAAAACTTCGATAAATAAAGGGAAACTCTTATTACATCAGAAAACTTGAGTAAGTCTAAACATATGCATACATCGGGTAAAAAATATATATATAAATGAACATCTGTCTCTCAAACATAAATAAGGTAACAAAAGCTCCAACTACTAGACATCCCACTTGCTCAGCAGTGTCATTCTCCTGAAAACATGATATAAAAACAATGTGAGATTGACATCTCAGTAAGTCCTATGTGTGCACATGGTACTTTAAACAGTTCGTGAATGCATAGCTAAAAACATTTGCAAAAATATTTGGCAAGTTATAAATAATTTCTCTTTGTGAGGAGTGGAGTTTTCTCATTGTCACACTTTGTACAAAATAAATCATCCACTCGAAGAAATAGTCATAGCGCCACACTTTGGGTCCCATGATAAGAGAACAGTCAAGGCACCACACTTTGTGCACCTTGACAGGATCAGATTACCACACTTTGGGCATTCTGATCAAGGGTGGGTATACGGCCCACTAGGTGAGATACTCCTCCATCTCTGCACCCAACAAAACCATCTGGGTGTCCATGCCGGGAAATAATACCTTACCAAGTATAAATGCTAGCTCAGACCGGCCTGACCAATTAATATTGTCGCCTTTTCAAGCAAAGCTTATCTTCTGGAGGTGGCCGCCTGCCAGAAAACTCACTTAAGCCCTCCAAGACTAGTAATGTTAGCCTACCCTTATTGAGTACTCAACGATCATATCCGTTAATTCTTGATTCATAATGTTTTCATACCTTGGTTTTGTAAAACGTGGTTTTCTTTAAAAAGAGTTTTCTAAAACGTTTAAGAGAAAGAACAGTCTTTGATAAAGGTGTTAGTTTGACAAAACCATTTAGAGAATAAACATCCACGTTTACAATCCAAGCAATCATAGTTCAACAACAGCTTCACAAAGCCTTACAATATTTTACTTGCCACCATAAGCGTTTAACAAAGAGAGTTTATGCAATGACTTACATGGTACGCCTCAGATAAACAAGATAAAAATCAACTGCTTGCTTCCTTCAAATAACCTCCTAGTCTAGAATCACATAATACCATGATCAGGATCTCAATCATCTCAAGCATGCATATAAACTCACTTATTCCCATAAACAAATCATGTACGATACCTAACCTGTATAAATTACTAAACCACATTCCTAATTCCTTATAATATGCTCAACATTATGACTCATCATCTAACTTCAAATAAATCACCCATTCCATGAAATAAATATACCATGAACATATACCCATCAAAGACATGTGCAATATATCAAAAAGGTCTCGACTTAACCATCAAAATTCACAACTATCATTATCATAACAAAACATAACATCTCTATCCATTGAACGTGCTTAACACAATACTCATCTCAAAATATTCATCTATTCCAACTAACCACATTCAGCATGCTATTATACTCCCATAGACATCATCAATCACATTAAACCTCAATTACGTCATCAAAGATAAGAATTCCTTTACCTTACAACAACCGGATTAACAAGATCAAGATGCCCCTATGATGATCTTCACGAGCACACTTGAGAAGAAGGGAAAGCTGCCTTCCTTAATTCCTCTTGATCGAAAGTTAAGAAAGAAAGATGAAATCAATCCCTATATGGCGTGGTTCAAGGGAAGAAGAAGAAGAGAATCAATAGAAGGAAAGGAATCCAGAGGTTGAGAGGACTTTTGCTTACCTTAGGGAGCGTTTTGATTTTTGCCTAGTGATTGCTCTTGAGTTTTTCCAAAATTGTAGAGGAGATTTTGCTGGAAATTTTCATGCAGCAAGGAGGGAAAAGACGGCTGTTTTGGTTTAGGGTTAGGAGAGTTTGATTTAGGGTTTAGAAGATGATGCTATGAAGGACTCCTAATGGTTCTAAACTTCTTTAGCAGCAATGGCGAAAACAGGTAGCTTGCTATACCTTTTTGCTGGCCAAAATTGAGAGGGGTTGAGAGAAGAAAAGCAATCTAAAATTGCTCTCCTAGGCTGGCCGAAAATAGTGCACAAGGATAGGTTGTATGTGTGTTTCATTTTTGACCAAAACAAGAAGGAGTTTGCGCGCTTTGACAAACAAAATTCTGTGCAAGTGAATGTGTTTGTGCTGTGCGAAAATTATTAAGCAAAAGAGAGAAGTTCTGGATTAATTTTTGGCTGTTGTTTTAACGCAATTCAGAGAGGAAAAATGAGAGTTTTAGCCATTGTAGTTTGGCTAAATCAATAAAGAGTTTTGGTGTGTATTGAAGTGCAAATTTTCGTGTAGTGTTGGTGTGTGCAAAGCTGGCCGAAATTCTGAAAAAAGAGAGAACAAAAATCTGGTTTGTTTAGCTAAAACAAATCTAATTTGCTTGGAGATAAAATAAAATCTGATTTACTAAAGGATTTAGGATAAGCTTCCCTAGCTTGGAAGAGTTTGAGTTGAGCTACGATTGCTCCTAAAGGTGGTAGCAACAAGGCTGGAATTTTCCAGATTTTTAGCTAGGGTTTTATTCTCAAAATCAACATAATATTTTGCTAGGAAATAATAGATTTAATTCAAGCTAACTAACATAAAATCTAATTGAATAAATACAAGCTAGAATTTAATTGTTCTTAGCTAAGATTTTTGAAAATTAAAAGGATAAAAGCTAGAATAAAATTAGTCTTTATCCTTATAAAAAAAATCCTTGAGTTTAGAAGATAAATATGGTGATTTATCTCCTAAGAAAATGGCGGCTGAATTTCCAGAGAGTAGCTAGGGTTTTCGGCCAAAGCATGAGGAAACTCTAGAAAAAGAATTCAAAAAGGAAGCTAAGATTCGCAAGAGGTAAAATTTGAACTCAAGTCACCAAGGGATAATTGCCAAACCTAACCATTACTCCAAATCAACTATGGTGTTAATATAACTCTAAGAAATTCCTTTCACTCTAATTCTCATCCCTCTTTCTCCTCTACTAAATTTCACTTAAAACAATTCTCAAATAATGCAAGCAACACAACTATTTCTCATTAAACAAATTAATGCAAGTACAACCTTGAAAATCACATGCACGCATGCAAAAATAATTTTAAAATAACACATGAAATGAAAAATGTTATGCAATGCATGGCTTTTCGCCATAGGTCCAAGGTGGTTTTGGGCGGGGTATTACAATATCTCCTGAGTTTTCTGAGATCATAGTCAACAATATCAAGATAAGCAAAGCATTGATCTAGAGTCTCTAAAGTATCAACTGTCCCTTTGAAGTAATGGTAGCATCCAGGAGTAATTAACTCTTCAAGACGTAATAATATCATGATAATTTACATCATCAATATGATATTTATTGTAGTAAAGGTGTTCCCTTAGAAAAGTCCTTTACAAAGACATTTAGAGAAAATGAATATACCAAAAGGATATAAAGAAAATGAGTAATACTGATACAGATGACATCCCCTCTGATATGCAAAAATTAATAACAAAGATTGGAGACATCAATATGGAAGACCAGTTTATAAATTTAAAACCTGAAATAACTGAAATAAAACCAGAATATAGTCCAAATATTTCAGATATCCCCAGTACTAGTAAAAGCCCTATCTCAAGCATTTGATAAACTTATAAAAGGGTATGGTGGAATTAGTTCGGTTATGCAACAACAAACTAATAAATTTACTCCTTTAGAAAAAATGAGAGCTGAACCTAATAATTCATTTGGAATATATTTAGATATAGACTGCATCGCAAATATTGAAGAAGCTATAGATAAATGGGAAACAGCCATGAGAATAGCTGTTATTGTTAATAAATTAGATAAAGAATTTGTAAGACATTTTATACCTAGAAGTCTACTTAACAGTGCATTAAGACATTGGCAGAATCTTTCAGAAGATGTCCAACAGAGTGTATTTGATACTGATGATAGTTTATCTAATATTATTACTCGAGCTACAGAAGTATGAAAACTTGAATTTTTAGGAGACCGTAACTTCTTCAAAGATCCAGTAACTACACAAAAAATATTTAATAGCTCTATTAAGATTACAATTATGTGATATGTGTAAAATTGATAGGTATATATGTGTTTTCCAAGATTATTATTATCATATTTATAACCAAGTACCAAATACATTATCTTATTTACCCTTATTTTTTAATAAGATACCTGACCCTTGGGGACAAAAATTAATAGATACATATAAACCAGGTGAAAATGATACATTAGGGAAAAGGATGGTTCATTGTAGAGATAAATTAAGCGAATGGTGTGGAGATGCTATTTTAGCTAAATTAACTAGAGGATTAAGGAAAAAGATTTCATTATGTTGTGATAAACCAAAGTTACCATTAATGATAGGATGTGATAGTCCTTATTATTATAATAAAGTCAAAAGAAAGTATAAAAAGAGAAAACAATATAAGAAAAGAAAAACTCAATATTATAGAAAGAAGAAATATAAGAAACCTCAGAAACCAACCTTTAAAAGAAGAAAGAAAAATGTTAAAGAAGTCAATGTTATTACTGTAAAGAACTAGGTCACTATGCAAATAGATGCCCGAAAAATTTTGATAAAAATAAAAAGAAAATTGAAATTGATGAAAATATTCAAAGAATGATTGAGGAAAGAAAATTTATTCAAGTAGATAATTTTGAAGAATTAATTACAGATGAAAGTATTTTATTTTAATAGATACAGAATACACAGAATCTTCTAAAAACGAATAATACAGAAATAATTGAAATAGATCCAATGATAGATAAAGAAGAAGAATCTTTAGGAGACTATAATAAAGAAATATTGATAGATAAAAGAAAATTAAAACAGATTCAACAAGAAAATTTCTCATTAACAAATTATTCAGGATTTCATATAAATACACTAGAAAGATTAGGAATAAACTCTAGAAAACATCATATTTATTATGGATTAAATATTCAAGAAAAATCTTTAGAGATATCTTTAACAACCAATAAAGTAATTATACCACTATTAACAAAAAAGGATATTGAGGATAAATTATATAAATTAAAACCAGAAATTAAAAGTAGTCTTGGATGGATACATATAGGAGCTATACACCAATAGATTTAAGGAAGGATTAGATACACCAATAGATTAGCAATAATGGATAATAGAATTAGAAATAGAAAGGAAGCATGTTTGGGAATTTCGAGAGGAAATCTTCAATATGGAAAATTAAAATTTAATATTTATCCAAGAATAACTTATAATATAAAAGATAAAGATTTTGATAAAACATTGAGTTTGTTACAAAATTTTAAAAGAAAAGATTTTTCTATGAATACAATAGACCTTATTCAATAACTTATGCAATATCATATGCTATTTCAAATACATATCATTATGATTGTTTTCATATAAAAGACACAATAGATTGTCCTTACTTATTTAATGATGTTTGTCAAATTCAAGTACCTAGTTTGCCTATAATAAAAGAAATAAATTCAACACCCTTAAATTTAGATTTACAAGAAAAACCTTTAATCACAAAAAATTATTTACCACCAAGATTATCATTTGCCAATACTCATGTAATGAGTAATCCTACAAAATAAAACAAATAGTAGAATTATTATACCTCAAAATTATGAATTAAGTAATTATAAAACAAAATGAAAATATTTTGATGGAATACAATTTAAGCCTATTAATATTCTAATAGATACTGGAGCTAATGGAAATTATATAAGTCATAAGTTATGTAATAATTTACAAAAATTTTCTTTAGATAATCTCCATCAATATACAAATTTTAATGGAGAAATACATGAAATAAATGAAATTGTAGAAATATTATTAAAATTCAGAACAGGGATTATTAATATTAGATTATTAATTGAAAATGAATGAATGAATGATACTCTAGAAATTATGTTAGGAACTATTTTTCTTGAAACAGTTAAACATTATCAAATAACTTCATATGGTTTAAAAATAACATATAATGGAAAATTGATATATATACCAAAATGACAAGTCCTTATAGTATTTATATTTCAATAGGAATTACATATAAAAATTATAAAGCAGAATATTTTGTTGCTTATATCGATAGTGGATTAGGATCATGTTTTTGTAAGGCTGATTGTTTTCCTAAAGAATGTCATCAATCATTAAAACCAATTAAAGGAAAAGATATTTCAAATAATCTTATTAAAATTATTATTAGGATATTTTCTTATTAAATGTCCACCATTTTATTTCTATAACACCGGATTAGATATCTTACTTGGTAATAATTTCCTACAATTATTTCATAAAGTTATATTTGATACCCTTGCTTACTAGATACATTTTAAAACACCATGTCATCATTTAATTGTTGTTAAAAGACTTAAAAAAAGCTTATACTAAACCATTTCCTATAAATTTTATTCCTCGCACAGCTAAGCCTGGTAATGTTGGATATAGTAATGTATTTTATATATTATATGTATGTATGTATATATATATATATATATATATATATATATATATATATATTATATGTATATATAAGTATACATATATATACACACACATGCATATAGAGGTGAATTATATATGCATTGTATACATATACATTCTATATATGTATATTTATATATACATGTAATATATATATACTTATATATACATATAATATAATATTAATATATATATATATATATATATATATGTAGATTGTTTATGTACATAAAATAAAATATAATATAAAAAAAGAGGGAAAAAAAAAGAAAAAAATTATCAATTATCAATTTTACTCTTATTAATTTAGTAATATGATAAATACGTGAATTATTGGAAACTATCACAAAAATTTTTTAAATGATTAAAAAGTTTTGAATAACAATATATTTGAGACAATTTTTTTTAAAAAAATCTTTATTAATATTTTCGGGCCCAAACAGACCCCCACTTTCCTGTTGGGCCAAGACTGGGGATGATTTTATCTCTGGCGGGCCAGAGGCGGGGATCCCTACCTTTTCCCGTATCAAGAATGAATCGAGAATGAAAAAATTGAGACATATGTGGGGTGAGACCAAAATTTCTAATCTCTGACCCGATTCGATCCCGTTACCATCCCTAGACTGGAGTGCGGGAGGAGAATATTTGGGCTGGACTTTGCATACTGATCCAACGGAGCCCATTTTGTAAGCCCCGATCCATTATCGCTTCAAGGCTTGTTCTTCTCTTTCTACTTTCTCTTTCCTGCTCTTCTCCGCCTCCCGCCACGGCTCTTCGCTCTCTGCCTGTTTCACCCTACTACCGCTGCTTCTCGACGCTGCGTTCCTCTTTCCTCTACCTCTTCCGCCCTACTATTGCCTCGTCCCGTCTCCTTCTACCCTGTCGCCGCTTTGTTTACAGTCAAACATACGCACTAGGAGAAAAAGTTGTGTTATCCTTGCTTCTGTACCTCAACCACAAAGCTTTAGGATTGAGAAACCCGCCTTTTGAAGAAGTATGAATGGTGACTCCAAAGTCTCAGGCATGAGTTGTGTTGAAGAGAAAGCAGAGGAAGTGAATGAAATTGAAGTTGAAGAAGATGAAGAGGAAGAATTATCGTGGTCTTCAGAATCTGAAATTGGAGATGCTTTGGATTATTTGGATTCGAGGGATGACTCTGAAGCAATTGATGGAGGTTTTACACCTCAAAGTAGGCGTCCTAATGCTCATGGTGGGCTTTACTCTTGCTCTAATACTTCTTCTCTTCAACCTCTCTCGAATAGGAACCAGAAGTATACCAGTCATATCAGAGCTTCACCATTGGAGGTATTTGTTTGCTTTTTATAGACAACTGCTAAATTATTTTTGCTTGCTGCTATTATGAGGTTTCATACTTATTTGTATAGAGGAACAAGGAAAGGAAGTAACTTTTCGTCATTATGGCTGTATGAGAATAAGGCTTCTGCATCATTTTTGTAGCAATTTTTTACAGTTATAAATGAGTTTAATGTTCTTATGGAAGGAGTAAACTTGTCAATCAAATATGAAAGGAATGAAATTATCGATGCTTTAGCATTCAGTAAAAGAATTAGAATAAAATTTCCTTTTATTTTTCTTGGCAAATGAATGAAGAGTAGGACTTTGGATTATTCTCAACTTCGTAGACC
This sequence comes from Voacanga thouarsii, assembly GCA_026120185.1. NCBI lineage: Eukaryota > Viridiplantae > Streptophyta > Magnoliopsida > Gentianales > Apocynaceae > Voacanga > Voacanga thouarsii. Next base: position 535,287 of record JANUWF010001341.1, on the reverse strand, counting down.
GATATCCTTTTACTGGTAAACCTTCAAATTTTGCTGACAATTGGGACATGAAGGCAAAAGATTCTGCCAAGTTAGGATGGCTGCTTAGTTTAGTTTTGATATTTGATCTGAGTCTATACTTGGATGATTTCTTGATGAAATTATATACTTTTAATCATGTGTCCACCATGCTAAAAGTAATTGTTACAGTGACATTCCCAGATGGAATCTCTTTGTTCACAAGGTGGATTTTTAGTTAGCTATGTCATTGTTTTTCCTTTTTCATCAAATCAACCTTTCCTTACCTGTGTAATTGTTATTCTTTCTCCTTTGGCTGAGATCCTACAGAAATAAGTCTATGCTGTTCACTTTGAGAGCACAATCAAAATCACTTCGTTTCATCTTTATCTTTTGTTGGATTGATTTTTCTGTTAATAATCTAATCTTTCTTGTCCTTAAAAATAGATTTTGGCTTCAAACATTGTGTTAATGGTACAGGAATGGGAAGGAAGGTTGAATGTTGGCATGTCAAACTATGTAACAACTGCAATTCGTGAAAGTGTCCGTGACATGGCTATTGGAAAAACTAAAACCACAGAGAAGGCAGACCGTGCAACTGTAGAACAGGTGGATGCGAGATAAGAATTCCCTATTTATGTTTATAAACTCTATCATTTGGGCACTTAGAATTATGGTCTTAGACTCTTTGTCTGGAGATTCAAAGAAACAGCTGGACTTATTATTATTTTTTATTTTTTGGTTCCTGTACTCTTTAGTCAGGAAATTTGAAGGAGGTGTACCTTTTGTTATCATCATCATTATCATTCTTTGTTTCAACTGTATGCTGTATCTTCTTCTTGAATTTCTGCTGCATTTAGAGGTCTTAGATGGGTAGAATGATAATATTTTCGTAATTTGCCAGGGGGAGGTGTATTCCTGTTCCTTGTTATTCCAGTCATTTTTAAGTAACTATATCTTCATGTATGTAATTTTTTTTTTAGAAAAAAAATTTACAAAAATAAATTATTCTCCCATTTATACACACTGCAGGGTTTGTATTGATTGAACTATATTCTTGGTGCCATCTCAGTTTGTGAACAGGTTTCGGCTGTGAATTTTTCAGTGTGCTTGTCTGTTGTTTTATATCCCAAGGAATCTTTGTGGGGAAATTGACTTGTCATTTATGCAGTCAAATTTTTCTTCAGTTCTGATTAGATTTATCCATAATACTATTTTTATGGTTTGTTACTTGCAATTTAAAAACTTCCCTCATGTTTTCAGGCGATTGACCCAAGAACTCGTATGGTTTTGTTCAAAATGTTGAATCGAGGTGTATTTAGTGATATCAATGGTTGCATTTCTACTGGAAAAGAAGTATGTAATCCACTGCCACCCAGAAAGTTATTTCTGTTTAAACATTATTTGAACGTTTTCTGTGGAATTCTTTGATTCTCAAAATATTATCTGTTCTTTTGATTTTTCCTCTGTACAGGCCAATGTTTATCATGCCACAAAATCCGATGGTCAAGAACTTGCAATCAAAGTGTACAAAACTTCAGTTCTTGTATTTAAGTATGCACATTAATCCTCTAGTTTTTTTTGAATTACTGTATAAATTTCATGACTTTCCATTTTGCACAAGTATTTTTTCTTTAGAAATTTCAAGGTTTTTGCTTCCAAAAATTTCTAATCGTTCCATTATTTGGATTGGCATGTTCATCTTACCTATGTGCATTGGTAGCAAGCGAAATGGTAATACTCTTGCATGGAGAAAAACAATGAAAAAAAAAAAAAAACTGCTTAGAGTAATATGGAAGAACAAAGAAGTAATTGTGCTCTGGCATAATTGAATTACGAGCACATATTCCTGCTGTGTGTTCTCATATGTGACCTTCATTCTGATGCATTTGTCTTGCTATTCCAATTTCTTTATAAGATGTGGTTTTGTGTGTGTGTGTGTGTGTGTGTGTGTTTGTGTGTTTAATCTTTGCTGCAAGTTATTTTATCTACTCTGTCAGAAACCTAGGATGAAAATGTTATTTGTAGTTTGCCATTTATATGGTAGAGATAGAGACAGGTTTGTTCTTGTGTTTCAATAATTTGTAGAATCTAATTTTTCTGTCCATTAGATACCTATGACAAATGTATTCTTTGTATTGCTATTTGCAACAACAGGGATAGAGACCGGTATGTACAAGGTGACTACCGTTTCAGATATGGATACTGCAAACACAACCCTAGAAAAATGGTTAAAACATGGGCTGAGAAAGAAATGAGGAATCTTATGAGGTATTCCTGAATTTCCTTTTTGATTCTGATGCATTTACATTGTTTTGAAGAAAAATGTTTTGGCAGCTGAACTATGTTTTCTTTTATCAACAATGTTCTTTTATTTATATGTGAATTTGTGACAATGATGGGTTGTAAGCTCAATACTCCAGCACTGGGTTTTGGAAATCTTATGCTTTTGCTGTTCATAAATATCATTCCCTAACAATTAACCAATACTCTTGTTGAACTCTAAGAGAGAGGACTTATGAGGAAGATAATCATTTCTTACATTATGCTTCTGGGAAGTTTTTATTCTGTTCTCTGCTATTCGTCATCTCTGTGAAACAATATACCTCAATGCATCTCTTTTGTTCTGCTGAAACTATTCGTGTACTAGTCCCCTTCAACTGCTAACTTTGCTTATCAGCTGGATATGGCTATTACAATTCTATTTGGCCATGTCAATTTGGTTCGTCTACCATTGTGAAAACCACCTTTTCTTTTTCCTTCTTTTTGGCAGAATAGTTTTCTTAAATATATTTGGAATAACACCGGAGAATTACTGACATGGATTTCATACATGACTTTGAAAATAGTCGATAGGCAATCTCATTGTAATGAATTAAAAAAAATTGGAAGTGGCTTGTTGGTGTTTGAGCTCATTCTTCTGATCTCCACATATATGCTTCTTAAACTTTTTAGTCGTTATGTCCTTGGTATCCCCGGTTCGTGTATTGGATCATTGATTGGTACAGGGGCTTGATCCCTCATCTACCATGATATGCATGACTTGCAAAACCAATCTAGGGACTGTTCATTCAGACTTCAGAGAACGGATAATTGAATTCCATTCTAAATGTAGCCTTTTGTTATTCAAATCTCTGTTATTGGCTTGAATGTGCATCCTCAAGAGGCAGTGATATTTTCTATAAGAATGTGTAAATAGAGGGAAAGGGTTGCCTACTTTTTGGGTTGTGAGAAATGTTCCTGTTTTCCACAGTGACTGCTAATTTGGTGTTTCAAATGGAATAGAGGGCACGAGAGTGTATAAAGGAGCCTGGAAGATATTCCAGTTGTGGTGACAATATTGCAAAGATGCTTTGGTTATGGTCTGTGATCAGCATGTTCTCAATCATTTTCATCAAAATACTTCTTTGGAATTCCTTTTTGCTTTTTGAAAAAATCTCTTATGAGATGCCCTGATGTGTGGTAGTGGTTTACTGCCTTAAAGTAGAAATTACTTGCTTCTCATACATGTTGGATGTGCAAGTCTTTACTTCCATTGCTTACACTTTGGGAGTTATGCAGGCTTTTGCAATTGTATTTTTCTTATGTAAGTTTCATTATGGAAATGCTTCTTTTGATTGTGTTTTCTGCCTTAGATATGATTCCTCATGTTCTCGTGGTTTATATCAGACTAAAGGCAGCTGGAATCAGGTGTCCAACTCCACTGCTTTTGAGGCTTCATGTTTTAGTCATGGAATTTATAGGTACTATACTTTGTTTCTGTATATCAGCCTGAAATATCTATCAATTTGTCTGTCCTAGCGAACTCAACTTGGAAAGGGAGTTTTAGATGGAGCGATTGACATAATTTATGTACTGCCAGTTTACGTAGATGATATGCCATTGTCTCTAAGAATGAACATCTTTGAACTTTTCAGAGACCAATCAAAAGGAAAAGCTCAAGGAAAACTTTGTTAGCAATTGTTCTCTCAGAGTATGGAGAAAACAGAGGGTTCATGAGGATTTTTTAAGCCTAATATTTCTAATGACATTTCTTCACATCGTTTGTGCCTTAGATCATGGAATGTTCGCAATTTGTCTTATAACTGATATAATTGATATTCATGTTAATGTTAGGGGAGGAGAAAGCCATATGAAAGTCATATTTAAGGACAGAGGAATTGACCCTAAATTAAATCAAGACGAAAAAGCTTTGCTTAGATATTTGGATTAAAGTTTGTTATGGAATACACTTTTTACTTTTTGGTTCTCCTGTTCCTTGGTAAAAATAATCATATGATATGTTTTGGGTTAGAAAATGGAACTAGATGCGCTGCAAGTCTGTTACCTTGCAATCCTAAAAGTTCATGGCTGTGCCTTAACCATTTGTAAAAAGTGTATACCTTTTTGAAAAGGATTAGAACACTTGCACTTGAAGATGTTACAGTGTGTTGTATATTTGTGTACAGGCAAGGGTGGCTGGGCAGCACCTCGTCTCAAGGATGCTGCTTTATCACTGGACAAGTTACGTGAAGGTTACGTGGAGGTATGCTTATTATTTTTGTTTATACATCTGATGATGATGCCTACATCAAAATAATCCAATTCATAATTTTCAGGGGACACTTTTGAATGTGGTCTCTATTTTTTATATTTATTACTATAAATAAGAGCATTATCTAAATCTTAGGGCAATGCTCAAGCGCAACTTACACTTCTAAGTGCTTGTTAAGGAAAATAAACTCTCATGCACTTTGTGAAAATCTTTCTGACCCCATATAGTGGAGAGTTTTTTTAATGAGGTTTGCCAGCAGATTAATTAATCTGGAGAGAGTGCTTAAATTTTGTAAAACTCAATATTGAAATTCACATATTGTTCAGACCCTTGCGTATCAGGCTGATGATTCTATTGTAGGGTTGATCACATGGGAGTCTAGAAGTGAAACATCTAAGAACTGCACGAACTATTATTTGTTTCAGCTATTGGAGATCTCAAATACTTTTGACAATTAGATCTTTATGTTTTCTTGGAGTCCTCTAGCATTGAAGGCCAAGTATTGTTCATGAGCTCTATTGCTAAATACTTCATCCTAGAGTAATTTCAGGCTAAAGGAGGGGCTCATCTTGGATTCCTCCCGACCCCCCAAATTATAGCTTCCTTTTCTCCCCTCCCCCTTTTCCCCACTCTTCTTCCTTACGAAAAGAATTCAGGAAGTTCGTTGTGATGCTGTATTTGTGTGTTGAATCAGATGATTCTGGCAATGCGAACATTATACCAAAAATGTAAGCTGGTGCATGGAGACCTCAGCGAATATAATATACTTTACTTTGAGGTAGGTCGCAACCCGATTTTACTTTGAAGAGCCTCACCTTTTTTTTTTTCTTTTTTGGGTGGTTACCTTAGAATTCTATTCTTGTTTTTCAGGGCCACTTGTATGTTATTGATGTCTCACAAGCTGTCGATCTTGATCATCCTCATGCGCTTGATTTCCTTAGAGAGGATTGTGTTCATGTTTCTGTAAGTCTCCCTTGATCTCCATAATTTTGGTTGAGATCCAATTTGAAGGAAAAAGATCCTTTAATCATGCGAATGATTCTAGCAAGCACTTGATACAGGATTTCTTTAAAAAGCATGGTGTAGCAGTTATGACAATACGAGAATTGTTTGATTTTATCGTGGATCCTTCTATTAATGATGATTCAGTGGACAGTTATTTGGAGGAGGTATAAAAATGCAACAGATAATTGATTCTTCATATTTCCATCATTTGAACCTAAATTGATAGTTTCTGTTAGGCGCAACAAAAAATTTTGGCCAGAGGCAACGTGATCTCTGCGGAGGAAGAAATTGCTGATTCTGTATTCATGCAGGTACTTATGTCGCACCTTTTCTTTTCCCTTTTAACTCTTATTGGAAATGAATTTTAGTTTCTTCGGGCACACATAACAGACCTCAGATTTGTTCATTTTAGACCAATTGATAATTTCTTTTTTCTTTTTTGCAATCCCATCTTGGCATGAAAGTGTTAAAAACCTTGTCTTGTGCCAGTCAGATTTTCTCAATTTAGTATTCAACTGAATAATGCTAGTGAAGCGTCTCTGACTCCTTGTCTGGGAAATCTTGCTGTTTGTACTTAATTGATCCCTGGTTAAACTTCCAATTTTTAGCAAGAAAAGTTGTCAAACAAAGTTCTGAAACGTATTACGTTCCTTTATATATATGTCCAGTCGTATATTCCAAAGACACTCGATCATGTGAGGAATGCCGAGGAAGATGTTGAGCGCATCACCAGTGGCAGAGACACGGGAGACATGTACTATCAGACCATTACGGGTCTCAAGCAGGCTCTTTCTATTTCAAATGCTTCTGTGTCAGAAAACCCACCACAGGAGCAAGCTGGGGAAGATATAGAAAATTCCCCCGTTCCACAGAAGCATCCTGCCCTAGAGAATGGTGAAGGAACAGGAACTGATGTAGATGAAAGTGATTCAACTGAATCAGAAGAACAAGATTCGTCATCCGACAATGAGCAACCATCCTCGACTGATCGAAGAGTAGCTAGGAAAGAGCACAAGAAAAAGGTTAAAGAAGAGAAGCGGGAAGCTCGCAAATATAAAGTTCCAAAAGCTGTGAAGAGGAGGAAGAAGAAGTTGGCGAAGGCCAAGAAGTACCGATAACTGGCCAGTCAATGAAGCAATCTAGCATAGATACCCTTACATAAAACACTTTGCATAAGATTTGTTTTCTCTGCGTACTAATTAATTTTTAGGTAAGAATTACCGATTTGATGTTATTAATTTCAATTTTTTATTTATTCTGGAAAAGAATGATGGATGGAATAGCTTTTATTAAATGTTTCTACACAAATAGAGGGATCTAGAAAGGGTGAAATTAAAGGGGAAAGCTACTTCCATACTCGTTTGCATGTGCCAAAAAGCCAAACGGAAAATAAATGACTGAATAATAAAGCCTTTTCTTTTATTTTTTTTTTAATGATAAATTTGGGGTGTTAGTTGAATTAAGGATTATATATCCAATAAAAGATATATTGATAGAGAAACGATTTTATTTTATAAAAGTATTGGCTTTCCTTAAAGGAAAATGATTGTTAAAAGACGCTTGAGACCTAGATGTATCTTCAAAGAATTGATATTCAAATTGTGATACAAGTGTTATTACCTCTATTTTTGTCTAATATGTAATGAACTTGAAGCGAAAGATGCAAAATACGTTATGGCATTACCTGCGAAGAAAAAGTTTGCTATGAAAGCAAAAGAACATCCAATTTTAGTAAAGACTAGTGGGTAACAGGAGATTTTGTCTGGTGATTAAATATAATTTTATGAAAATTTAAAATATAATAAATTTTATAAAAATGTATTAATTACATCAAGTGTATTTATGAGTTTCCAATATACAGCTCTTGTTAAGGTATGCATGTCAACCTTCATAAAATGATTTGAAATTTTCATTATATTTAAAATTTAAAAATAAAATAATTAAATCCTTTGAATTTACAGACATTTCTTAATTTGCAAAAAATATAATAATAATAATAATAATAATAATAATAATAATAATAATAATAATAATAATAATAATAATAATAATAATAATAATAATAATAATAATAAGAAAAAAGAAAGATGAGTAAAAATCAATTACAAACCAAATCATTGAGATTCTTCATATATAACCTAGGTAAAGAACTGAGGCCAAATGTTACTAGATGATGTAGATACATGGTCTTTACGAACTCAATGCACTCTTACAAAAACATATCCATTTCGGTCACTATTACATTCCAAGCCAACTATAATGCCTTAGGGACTTTCATAATGGTTTGCAAGAGTTTAGTTGTTTTCTAATTAGAACTATGTCATTCACTTGAAGGTTGTTCTTTTAGAGGAACCATTCGTTGTAACCGTATTTCTTTTTTGTAACTCCCTACATCAATCCAACCCCAATCAAATAAGAAGATAATAAGAATGTGTATAATACATATTCATGTAAGATACTATTGTTGATTTTAATCATTTGCATGTTGCACTATATTAACACATATTTGACAACAAAAAAAATTACCTTGCCTCAAAAACCATATGAAAATGTTGCCAAGATTATATCTAAATGATAAATGTAATACATATTTCATCCATAAAACTATTCTCTGATGTCCAACAAAGTCAATATTATTTCTCCAGCACGGAATTGGAAATTTGTTTCTTTATACCAAGTTTTTCCTATAGGGAAATATGTATTAGGGGATCTAAGTGGAGCTTCGATAACTATTTTGATCCTAGTACTCAATTGCATATAAGATTAGACCTTTAGGAGCGAACACATCCAGACAAGATCATGCAAGAATGGATTTAGTTCGACAACAATGTTTTCTCTAAATGTCGAGGTGTCACCCTGTCATAAGACAAGGGGTCTTTATAACATATCAAAACTTAATACACAAAGAAATTATATTATAACCTTAAATGTACATGTCATTCAATTGATCATAACTTGAAAAGTACATCTCAAGTCTTTTACAGTATCTCCAACAAGACAAACCAATAACAGTTTCTTCACCATTACACTTCTGTTGCGCACTATGAGCACCAACTTGTACAATAGAGCCTAAAAATATATAGGAAAACGTGTGAGTACAAAACACTCAATGAGTCCTATATGTGCTCGTGATTTTCAGTCAAAAATGGGTTTCATGGTATTTTCCAACAAGATAACCTGTAAACATTCATGAGATCTCATACTCAACACAAAACAGTCATTTGCTCACATGGATTTCATGAGTTACTCTAGGAATTCAGTTTTGAAAAAAAAGCTTTGGTTTGGAAAATATTGCATTGTATTGATCTCTGGCTTTTGTGCTTGAATATGTTATCATACTCATAGGATTATATTCCTATAGTGTTGATATTATGTTATTGGATGGACTAAAGTTCTTTTCGAGTAATGAGATCACAATGTGGTTTTTCAAATATTGTTATAAATTTGAGAATTTCCTTTAAAAAAAAGTGATATAAAAACAGGCCAACGCTATTTGATCTTTATCAAATGGAATCCATAATTTGTACATAATAGAATATATAAATGAACCAGCCTATTTACCTTTAGCAACATATAATACAAAAAGCTATTTCATGTATAGTACAATATCAATAGATAAAAAGATTCTCGTGTTCAAAGGTTTGAAGGATAAGCATCTACACTCATATGCCTTAGCAATTTTATGAAATAGAGTCCTTTTGAAATAGAAAAGATTTACATGCCAAGGTATAACCTCATGTACATAAGTTGTTGAAGCATTGCCCGTCACCTCAAAACAATTGCCTCTTAGTAGTAAACACACATTCTGAAACTATAAATCAAGTTTCAATATGGTAAGCTTTACTCACTACTATTCCAAGAACTATGCTTGTATGGAAGAGTTGAAGAAACTAATAAGAACATGAAAGGCTGTCCAGCCCTAAGACCTACTAAAATCAAGCTTTTGAATTGCATTAAAGAGATCAACTAATGCTGCCATGTGTCATTGAGTTGTGCTTCAAGTGCTGTTGTTGGAGCAAATAAATAATGTTAAATGTTATCATGTCGCTCCCTTTATTTATTTACATTTTTTTTTAGTTTAATGCCTCCAAAAACTTGAAGATTATATACATTGTGGCCTTCTATTATAGGACTATTTATACTTTAATTTTGTATGGAAGGCTTATTCTCAATTATTTATAAGTCAATTATATAGTTGTTTAAACTAAAAAACACTTTGCAAATGTTCTTATTTTCCTTTATTTTTCCATTTAACAATTTTTAGTTGTGACAAACAATTATTATTGGAGAAAAATGCAATTTCAGTTATTGAAATTTTTAGCATGTAAACCAAAACTTTTAGCACACTTTACATGTTTAATTTTAATACATATATTTTATGAATTTCTTTTGATTTTTTTATTTTTTCAATTACTGAACCAAAGGTAAAAGAAATGAATTAAGAACCCTTAATCATCTTTATTGCCATTTTGCAGCATGAAAAGAAAAGCTATTAACGAGTAGGACCAAATAAAAGAATAAACTGTCGTGATCACATGTCAGCAAAAGCATGAATTAATTCTTTTATACTACAATTGTACCAACGTTATATTATTTGGTATGATAAAGATGCATCACAAAGTATGAGTTGTCAATTTGCAACAATGCTTTAAAAAAAAAAAGAAATCACTGAGAGAAAAGAGAATGAAGTTAGATAAGTGGAGAAAAAGAACAAACCAAGAGTTTAAAAATCATATTAACTTACCTTATATCTAGTAGTAAGCAAACAAGACATCTCAGATGCAGAAGTCCAAATGTCCCGCGACATTTAGTAGCAAATCAATAGCTTCCCTCATGCTATTTGGTGAAACATAATGTTTAATGTCTATCACATACTTTTTTTTTTATTAAGGAAAAGCTTTGATGAAAAATAACAAACTTATAGAGACAACCTTTTCAACTAAACCATTGTCTTTAGGAATCGGCTTCAAACTTGCTTCTATTGTACCGGAATATCGACCATACATGGAATGGAAAGTAATACATACCAAGAGTTTATAGACAAGCCCATTAGTTCAATAGCATGAAATATATACAAAAGTTTACATGCAAACCTGTAATGTAGCTCGATGTAAACCAACAACAGACATTTTAGATGTTCTACTCACCCCTGAATTCTTGTAGTGTTGCCCAATAATGAATTCTCTTTAGTGATAGCAATAGCCTAAAAACAAATAGAAGCAAGCAACAAGTCGTACTTCTTGGTATAAAAGAAAAGTCCATATTCATATAGACCTTCCTATTTCACAAAGGAGAGTATCTATTGCCCCGAAGGACAAATGCTATAAACATGTCAAATAAGTGAAGGGCCACCAGGTTAGTACATAGCAAATTAGACTTAGAAACATTTTTTTTAAAGATAAAATAAACAAAGAAATTCGAATTTTGCAACATGCAAAAACTGTATCAATGAACTAAATAGTAGTAATTGAAAAACAACTATACAAGTCAAAATTTAATCAAATTTAGCAATAAATTCTGATTGTAAAGTAATATAGTAGGGGAAGTTTTTTCTTCCAAATAATTAAACAAAATCCTTCCAGAATTGAAATCTAAATATATTTTAGTTTATAATACTATGCCTTTTGTTTTTTTGGTTAATTTTGGTTACACTATTTTTATCCTCATAGAATCTAAGGTGTTTAGTGTTATGGAGATGCCAAGTTCATTTTGCATATTAAGATTTGGTCAAAGGAAAACTCTTGATTTGACCTAAACAATTAAATATGCAGGATGAGCAATGGCTAAGTAGTATATGCTCACGTTGCAAACCTATGTAAGTAGTTATATATTTTAAGGTACTCTATGATTGAAATTTCTCAAAAATATAGGAGCTCCATAGCAGATAGAGATCATGATTCTTTAAAGGAACATTCCTATAAATTGACAATATATAGTGTTTTACTCCTAACATTCTTGAATCTAAATTATCTATGAGAAATTATAAAGAAATTGATAATTGTTCATTATATGCATATTTTACATATCACTTGTACTTTAAAGTCTTTAAAAATCATTCTAGATTGCTACTTAATCCCCCATTTTCTCCTTATTTTATGTAGGTAAGATTAGATAAGGATTTAAGGAGAAAAAGACTGAAAATAAGCTAAATTGAAGCTCCATAGCACCATTGAGGTCACGGTGCACGCAACTGTGCACTACCTGAATGTCGGAAGTCATAATACTAGGAGTCCACAATTCTATGTCCATCACTTTCCACATCAATGTGCACCATCAAAATTTAGAAATGTCAAGACTTTAGGGCTTCGACGATGCTGTGCAGCTCACCTTCGACGTAGCTGTGCATGTTTACAGATAAAATGAATTTAAGTTCCATGACATTGCTTCAAGGCCGGTATAGGAACATCAAAGCATGCACGGCGACGTGTAGAACACTTTCCACAAGTGTCATACAACATCGCAAATAATCCCATATTTTATAGAATTTTAGGTATTTGAGGAAACAACCTATAAATACCCTTTAATGGGCAGATACAAAGAGAGCCACCTACAAAATACCTCTGAGAACTTGTTGGAAATATAAGAGAAAGTCAAGAAGAAAAGATTAAGGAAGATTTGAGGAGAAAATGAGGACCCAAACGAAGATTACAAAGTAAAAGAGAAACATTATCTATGAGTTTTCTTTTTCTCCCTTTTGTAATTTGATTTTGTGGATGTTAAATTTACTTGATTTGAGTTATAATTAAAGGGTTGTACCCTATTTTACTCTTGTATTGGATGTTTCTTTCATCTATTGATTTCTTTTTTGAGTAATCAATCACTTGGATTTGATTGATTAGATTGGTTAATTGGGTAATTCTCTTTTATTCAACTTGAGAAATGATGTATGGGATAGGTCTTTTATATTAATCCAATAGATTTTTTTTTCTTTGATGAACTTGAGAAAGAATTTGGGGGCATTGAGAACTTTGTAGTAGAAGAGGTTATAGGATCACCTAGAGCTAGGGATTCTATGGTTTTTTTTGTTTAGATTTGGATTTCCTTGATTTTTATGCATAATTAGGTTTAATTTGTATGATAAATATGTTTATGGGTTAGGCCTAAGGGTAGAAAATTCATTATTTGAGAGAGAGTGAATTTTACATTATTTTGGAAATCTTGCCAATGTTTGAATTTGATCTTAATTAATTAAATGATATTTCATATTTGAATATTTGTGGGGGAATTCTCTTTAATTACATGACCAATCTTTTTTCTTACTTGAATCTTGTCTTGTGATCTTCTAGACTTTACCTTGTAAATTAGATTGATGTATTCATGTGGTACTCCTTTGTAATTAGTTAGTAGTATTTAGTTATTTTACTTCATATTTTGGTTGATTGAATAATAGAACTTTTATAGAAGTAGGGGTAGTTATTATTTTTTCTTGAGGATCTTTGATATTTACAAACTACATTCTATACTACATAATGGGTATACTTGCACAATTGTATGTGTATGTGGTTAAATTAGTATTTTAATCTTAAATTTGATTGAGCATTAGATATATTTTCTATACATGCAAAGCATGCACAACAAATTTTAGGTGTCGTTGCCGGGGATCGTGCGTTAATATCCTAAAAACATTTGAGTTTTGTTGATTCAATCATTCTTTTAGTTTATTAGTCCTTATTTTTATTTTGTTTTAGTTATTTACTATATATATATATATATATATATTTCTTTATATGAAATTTTTTATTATAGAGGGTTTTCTTTTTCATATTTTTGTCTTAGTGATTCTTGTAAATATCAGTGTTGCTAACTTTTGTTTTTGTTTTTTGTACATTTGTTTAATTTATAGCTCATTCTCATTTTCTTCATTTAATTATTGATGTATTCTTATTACATTGATTCATTGATTTTTATATTATCATAATTGTCTCTATTTTGATTTGATTGTTTTTCTTGCAGTAGTTTTTCTTTTTTTTATTTTGTAAGAAAAATTTCTTGTGTATGCATAGGAGAACTTTGGTAAGGCATTGATGGAGTGGGATAACAAAATTAAAAGAACCTTTAGAAGGTTACTTAGAGAACAAAAACAAAGAGTTTTAATTTTTTTTTTTTTATCAATTGGATAATTTAAGTGAATTTGGTGGGAAAATGGAAGTTAACCAATATGGTAATGGCAATGGCAATGACAATGGCAATGGCAATAGGAGAAGCACAATAGGTGATTATGCTAAACCGACTATTTCTAGCACAAATTCGAGTATGGAGAGACATCAAACGGATGCAAACAATTTTGAAATCAAACCCAACTTTATTCAGATGATTCAGCAGATGATTCAATTTGATAGTTTATTGGATGAGAATCCTAATGCACATTTAGTTGCTTTCTTAGAAATTTGTGATACAATTAAGCTAAATGGAGTGCTGAAGGATGCAATTAGGTTGAGATTATCTCCATTCTCCTTAAGAGACCGTGCAAAGTCCTAGTTTAAATCATTGCCTACCGGTTCTATTACTACTTGGGAGCAATGGCTGAAAAATTTCTTGCTAAGTATTTTCCTCTTGCTAGATTGGCAAAATTGAGGAATGATATTTTTTTCATTTTCTTAGTTAGATGGTGAAACAATTCATGATATTTGGGAAAGATTTGAGGAGTTGATTAGAAAATGTCCTCAACATGGATTTGGCCTTGGTTTGCAAATGCTTACTTTCTATAATGAATTGAACTTTTCTGCTAAGCAAATGGTTGATACTCCATCAGGAGAAACTACTTCTTCAAAAACCTTAGAAGAACTATTTGATTTAATGGAAAATATCTCATTGAACAATCACTCTTGAGGAATGATAAGATTAAAAGCTAAAGTTCAAGGAATGCATAATGTAGGCATAATAGCATTTTTGGAAGCTAAGTTGGATGCACTTACAAGGAAAGTGGAAAAAATGAATGCAAATCCTCACAAGCAAATAATGAGTTGTGATATCTATGGAGGAGAGCATCCAAATCATGAATGTTAAGGAATGAGAGTTGGAAATGAACAACTTGAGTAGGTAGACTATTTGGGTAATGCAAGGCAAGACAATATGCTATTTGGAAATGCCTACAACCTAAGTTGGCGAAACCACCCAAATTTTTCATAGGGGAATTAAGGACAAAATCAAGTGAAAACTTAAGATGGATAGGCTAATTTTGACCCAAGACCACAAGCACCCATGCCATATCTTGCACTACCACCTTTACTTCCTCAAGTCCCATTGAAGCCATCTTTGGAAGAACTTGTCATTAAATTGGTTACTTCTACTAATGCACGTTTCCAAAGTGGGGAAGCATCAATAAGAAATCAAGAGGCATCCATCCACTACCTTGAAAGTCAAATTAGACAATTGACAAAGATGCTTTCAAAAAGACCATTGGGAATAATATCTGAAACACTGAAGGCTTGATGGACGTGGAAAGCCTTGATCTCCTTCTATACTATGCTCTACACTTGAATAAATGTGTATTTGTAGTTGTTTTAGTTTTGTTATGTTCTTAGTTAAGTTTATTGTTGCTAAGTAATAGTTGGACATTTACCTTGTTTAGTTTGTTATGTTTTATAGTATTCCCTTTGTTATGTTGTTTTTCATTGAGCTTCACGATTATATATATTAGTTTTATTTTCTTTACTTACTTTACTTAAATGTACATACATACATACATACATACGTACGTACGTACGTACGTACGTACGTACGTACGTACATACGTACATACGTACATACATACATACATACATACATACATACATACATACATACATACATACATACATACATACATACATACATACATACATACATACATACATACATACATACATATATATATATATATATATAAATATAAGAAAAGAGAAGAGAAAGAAGGAATAAAAATGATTGCTAATTGCATTTTCGGGACATGCATGACATGCAAGCCATGGTTTATGGTGTCGTGGCCTTTAATATTGAAGAAAAATTAAAAGTTCTAGGATCGCATGGGGCCATGCAAGTCATGCACGATGTCATCGTGCATATATGTGAATGAAAACATTGTCGTTTTCATTAAAAATACAATGCCTAAATATTTTGTACAACCCCATGGAGCTCAAGCTGCACTCCGCCATGCACATTTTAATAAATTTAATGACATCGTTTTGGTTTCAGGTTTCAAAGTTATGCAGTTTGACGACAATGTGTATGCCATGTGCCATGGTACCATGTAGCTTCGAATATCAAAAAATAAAAATAGATTTCTTTCTTCCATTTCCCTCCATTTCTTCAAACCCCTTGATGGTGCAAACCTTTCCTCCTCCATATCCCATTGCCATGCACACTATTGCTTAGCCCATTGGTTGATTTTTTCCATAACACTCTATTCTCTTACAAAATTTGAATCATAATTACTTCTTCAAAATCCCCAAATCGTTTCGTTTTACTTTATTCGAGTCTACAACTTTGTGTTACGAACACCAAATTGGTTTTCTTTCACTTGATTTGGAACAAAATATATATAATAAAGCTTAATGAAGCACACCTTTCTACAAATTCTTAAAGCTAGGAACAACACCGAACTCTAATTCATGTGGAACAACTAACTGCCAACATTGAGAAATTTTGGAAAATTTCGAGCAAAATTGGGTGATTTCAAAACTTTGGAATTTGTTTTGGTTTTATTCTTGAGTGAATCTATTAAGTTACATATTTGTATTGAACCAAATTGTGGATGAGTTGAATGAATGTTTTGTGATGTTGCGATTTTGAATTATGTTATTTTTACTGAGCTACCTTTGATTTGAACTATTGGGATTATATTGCGAAATTTGTTTTGGGATTGGCTACTTTTGTTGAGTTGTGATTGTGATTTGAGAGTTGGTATTGGGAACTTTGTGAAAAAGAGTTTGTTTTAATTGGGGATTTGTGTTAAACTTGTGTAATTTTTGTTGAATTGTTGAGAGGAGTGACATTGTGCATTTAAATAAAGGATCTTATTTGTGCTGCTGAAATGGGATTTTATTTAATTGCTTTGGAGTATACTGTGTAATAGCTTAGTTAGATTTTAAATTGTTGGGTTGTTGGTGTGCTGTTCTTGAACTTTTGAAATAGAGTATGCTTGATTGGTTTGGAGGTGGTTGTGTTGCAAATTTATGTAGAGGAGTTGATTGATGCTAATTGACTGTTGAATTTTGTTGAGATTGTTGTGTAACTAGTGGAGTAAAAGTGAACTTGTGGGAGGTATTTTAAGTTGGGTACAGTGAAGAAGGGTGAGAGAGTGAAGCCATTTTATCTCTTCCATTTTCTTTGATTGCTCATTTCTTTATTTTCTTCTCTTTCCTTTGTTTTTTTTTCTTTTTTTTCCCCTCTATTCTTCTTATGGCCCCGAAATATATTGCTACCAAATTGCCCTCTAAGAGAAAGAGAGGTGAGGCATTATTCCACCAATATCCTTCTAACCCTACTTCGAGATTTGTTAGTGATGAAAATAAAGAGTGGTTTGAAAAATGAGAAAACATAAAGATAATTGTGGAGAGGACATTAGATCTTGTTTTGGACCATTAGTTAAAAATCTCTGCTTTATTTAGAAAAGTTGGATAGGGGCCTATTCTTAAGCTAAAGGGTATTTATTACCCTAATTTGGTTAAAGAATTTTATACAAATTTTGAGGCCAAAAAGGAAAATAACTTGAGAAATATGGATACAATGGTGAGGGGGCATTCCCATTCATCTTTCTAGAGAGACTTTGGCTCAAATTCTTGGGATAAGAGATAAGAAAGCTTGGGTGGAGATTGACACATATAACAAGAAGATTGTGTCAGATGTGTAGTGGAAATTCAATGATGCTAGAGCTGAACTATATTTGATGTATCAGATAGCTGGCCAAGTAGAGGTGCTATAGGTGACTGACCTTCTACCATAATATAGAATGGTTGTTTACTTGTTGGCTTTTAATGTCGCTCATACATCTACTGGGTTTAATGAAAAAAGGATGATGGATATTTATGTGTTGAATAACCTGATACATACACAGTCTATCCCCCTAACCTTTTTTATCATATCCTATATACGAGATGTTGTCTTTTACATCCATCCTGCAAAAGCCTTTGCTTTCCCTTTTGTGAAAACCAAAATTCTTTACTTCTATATGCCAATAGAGGGTAAGATTACTGCAACTACTATTGTAAAGTAAGATAGTGACCAATACGATATTGGTTAACTGTGGCTATAGTTATGAAGAAAATGACAAGAAATAGTTGACTCTTTGTGAGTTTAGGGAGATGATTGGTCAGAGACAACTATAGCAGCAACAACTACCACAACAATAGCCCCCATTTGTAGAGTTATCTAGAGCTCAGCATCCTAATATTGGATGCTCGACTACCATAGTGGATTTCTAAGTGGAGATGCCACACACTTTGCCACACTTACCAATGGTATGCGCGCACTCTAAGACACAGTAGAGCAACTTAGCAAGATGATTACCCAGCAACAAGGTATGATTGCTAGTTTGATAGACTTGGCGAAACAACAACAATAGCCATCTTAAGACTTTGAGGCATAGCTGGAGTAGATTAGAGACACTCAGAGGGACATCAATAACACGCTGACCACTCTGAACAATAGGCAAAATTGTGCTAATACTTTTCTAGGCCAGATATTGGAATGCTTGCAGTAGTATGGCCTTGTAAGGCCCAGAGACTTTTCCCAGACCCATTCTGGGTGTAGCATAGGACTTTAGTTTATGTTTATGACATTTCAAGTACTATATTTGAGGGGCAGAAAACAGAGGGAACATGCATCGACGAGAAAAATCAGAGAAAAAAAAACCCCGCAAACCTTAAAGGCCACACGGAAGCGTAAAGATCATACCTTTGCGCGCTTTAAACCTACTAGGTTGAGTAGGAGTGGATTGAACGACAGGAATCGCTTCGCCTTTCCCACTTGAAGAAGCTTCCGGTTGAAAATCCGCTAGCCTCCTACTTCACCTTGTTTGCATGTACGCCAAGCCTTTCAACTCTCAGAATATGCCATAGCCCAACCTCTAGTCGGTGAACACAACAGTGAAGAAGAACGGTCTCAAACCTCCTTGGTTCTCTTGCTATTGGTTAGCAAAGCTCCAAGAAGAAATAATAGAGAAGAGAGAGGTGTGAGCCTGAGAGAGAGAGACATGAGCTTTTCTTTTGCTAAGGAGATTAGGGTTTTCCCCTTTCCCAGAGACTTGTTTATTGGTCAGCCAAAACTAGGTCTCTTATCATCTGATAAACATATCCCCGGGATATCATATTTCAAACACTCGGATGTTATCTTGAGAATAAGTTTGGCTTAACCCTAAACTCATCTGAACCATATCTGGAAAAACTCTACGGTCCAAGCTATTGGGCCGAAATAATATTTATTATTTTTCTGGACCCAAAAAGCCCAAAATAATAAACACTAATTATTTATTTCCTGGGCTTATATAAATAACCCAATAAATAATTAATGAGCCCAAATGAACCAAAATAATTAATCTTTAATTATTTATTTTTTGGGCTTATATAAATAACCCAATAAATAATTAAGCATTAATTATTTCCCCAAGTTTAAGCCCAGGTTAATTTCTTAATTATTCATACTGGACCTAGACCCTGAATAATTAATTAACCAATTAAACCAGATAATTAATTTCTCTCAACTCCTGTTTTTATTTTATTTATTTATTTATTTTATTCTAATCTAATAATAAATTAGACATCCTGAATAAAATCAAATAAAATAAAATGAAATAAAATCCTCTTGAACTAAGACCAATTCCTCAACCCAAAATTAGTTAGGACTTACGGGCTATTCGAGAACTAAAAAGACACATCGCCTTGGCTGCTAAAATGACCAAAATATCCTTTCTATATAAATAGTTGTATTTTGCATTTTAAATATTTCCTAATATCACCATAAGGAAATATTGACCCCAAGGACAATGCTGCATTAGCAAAGTCTCCGACCTACAGGTGAAATGACTAAAATACCCTTCTACACATCGTCGTACATTTAGAGAGGAAGAAGTGTACTAACACCCCTCTAAATGACATCTACCATCCTTAGGCTTTTAGTCCAATGATCCACGACTTCCTGGAGTGTTTTCGCTTTCCAAGGGAGCTACCCTAAAGCAAACATCCGAGTCATGTTTCCCAGGGCCCTGGACATTTTAGACCATTCGGACAACCATAAGGGGCGATATAGTGCAGAAACTATCTTGTACAAGTCTGTCTTAACTAATTAGTTACATATACCCAATATACAAGTATATTGGTTCTACTATAGAACCTCAACTATAGCATATCAAAGCATATGCTTCCAGCTTCGTCAGACCACCAATTTATACTCAAGTTGTAGAGTACTAGTCCACGCTGTTGCGGTAGTAGTCTAGGTTTCTATCATATAGTTCTTTTAGAAACCACTACTACAGGTCCTGTCCTACGTATTCGAAATACGCTTATGTTATGAAGTGAGTGGACTACTCACTGGCTAAAGGTAAGCCATTCCCCATTTGGAATTCATAACATAATAACCTAAACATGATGAGATTTCCAGTCTTATCAATATGTTAAGAACAAATATTTATGTGTTAAATAACTCATGATCTATACTTTATTGTGAAAGACCACCATTCACATGGATCACTTATTTAAACACAATGGGTCTGTTCCAAACGAAAAATTGTGCACAAACAAAAAGTAAGTTCACAAATAATTTCTGAAAATAAATTCTTTTATTAAAATATTCGATTTTTAATTAGAAAACTAGTCTAAGAGGGCATACAATTCAACAATCTCTCACTTGCACTCTAAGACTAGGTAAGTCCATAAGTGCCCACCCCTATAGCGTTTAAGTGTCTCTTGAAGACTCTCTCAGCCAAAAGCTTGGTGAATGGATCTGCTAGATTTTTTTTTGAGGCAATATGTTCCACCATGACTTCCCGTCTCTGGATGAAATCCCGGATCAGGTGGTACTTCCTCTCGATGTGTTTCCCCTTCTTGTGGTTCTGAGGTTCCTTAGATTGCGATACTGCTCCAGTGTTGTCGCAATACATCACAATCGACCTGTCCATATATGGTACGACTCCAAGTTCTGAAAGGAACTTCCGGAGCCAAACTGCTTCCTTGGACGCCTCCGAAGTTGCCATATACTTAGCTTCCATGGTTGAGTCAGCAATACAAGACTGCTTGATACTCCTCCATGAAATTGCTCCTCCAGACAAGGTCAAGACATATCCACTAGTGGATTTTCTCTCATCCTTATCCGCTTGGAAGTCTGAGTCTGTGTATCCTGTAGGAACCAAATCATCAACCCTGTAAACCAGTATATAATCTCTCGTTCCCTTGAGGTACTTGAGAATATGCTTTACAGCTTGCCAATGAACCTCCCCTAGGTTTGACTGATATATGCTAACTAAGTCTACAATAAAGCAGATATCTGGCCTAGTACACAGTATGGCGTACATGAGACTTCCTATAGCCAAAGCGTAGGGAATCCTACTCATTCTGTCCTTTTCTTCTTGAGACTTAGGACAGTCCTTTGAAAAAAATGACAACCCATGTCTGCAAGGGATTAGAGCTCTCTTGCATGAGTCCATGCTGTACCTGGCCAGCATCTTATCAATATATGTTGCTTGGGATAACCCTAACATTCACTGCTTCCTATTTCTAAGAAGCCTAATCCTGAGAATGTAGCTGGCTTCTCCCAAGTCCCTCATACTGAATTGACTAGACAGCCAAATCCTTGTAGATGATAATGTCCCTACATCATTTCCAATAAGTAGAATATTATCCACATACAGAACAAGAAAAATAACATTAATGCCTTCAAGTTTCCTGTACACGCATGGTTCATCTTCGTTTTGAATAAAACTATAAGACTTTACAGTCTCATCAAAATGAATGTTCCATACTCTCGATGCTTGCTTAAGTCCATAAATAGACTTCTTAAGCTTGCAAACCATATGTTCCTGGCCTCCAGCAATGAAGCCTTCCGGTTGTGACATATAGATGTTTTCGCTAAGATGGCCATTTAAGAATGCCGTCTTGACATCCATTTGCCATATCTCGTAGTCATAGTGACATGTGATGGCAAAGAGGATGCGGATGGATTTAAGTATGGCTACTGGGGAAAAGGTTTCCTCATAGTCGATTCTCTCTTTCTAAGTATACCTTTTCTCCATAAGCCTAGCTTTGAAGGTTTCTATCTTCCCATCCGCTCCCCTCTTTCTCTTGTATACCCACTTACACCCAATGAATTTTATCCCTTCAGGTGAAGCTACAAGATCACAAACCTGATTGAGGTACATAGACTCAATCTTGACTTTCATTGCTTCATGCCACAGATTTGCATCGGCATCAGCAATAGCCTCCTCGTATTTAGTGGGGTCTTATTCCTGATGGTCAGAGACTAGCTCAAAGGCTTCTCCAGTCCATCTATCCAGAACCCTAGACACTCTCCCACTACGACGAGGCTCCATTTGCACAGGCTTTTGAAGCTATGCCTCTTCTTGTTCCACAATCGGGTCAGAAGAAGTTGATTTCGTAGATAACTTTTCCTCAAGTTCCAACCTTGTTAAACCTTTAGTGGAAGTACTTTGATCATCTTCCAAGTATCTAGCATTGGTACTGACTAGTAACTTCTGCTCCTTAGGATGATAAAAGTAACCTCCTTTTGTCCCTTTTGGATAGCCAACAAAATAGCATAATTCTGATCTTGGTTCCAACTTGTCTCCCTTGACCAGTACATAAGCTGGACAACCCCAAATCCCAGTCCACATCTCATAGGGAGTCCTAGGTACTGACTTGGAAGGCACCAAATTCAGAATATATGCCGCTGTCTCCAAGGCATATCCCCAAAAGGACACTGGAAGAGTAGCATGAGACATCATGCTTCGAACCATTTCCATCAATGTCTTGTTCCTTCTCTCAGCTACTCCATTCTGCTGGGGTGTTCCCGGAGCAGAGAGCTGGGATACTATCCTATGATGTACCATGTAGTCCTTAAATTCACCTAGGAGGTACTCTCCACCACAATCCGATCGTAAGGTTTTGATTAATTTACCTGTCCGACGTTCCACTTCAGCCTTAAACTCCTTGAACTTGTCAAAAGAGTCAGACTTGCGTCTCATCAGGTAAATGTAACCATACCTCATACAATCATCCGTGAGAGTGATGAAGTATTCAAAACCTTCTCTAACTGGTGTAGACAATGGACCACACACATCAGTGTGAACAAGACTCAATACCTCCTTAACTCTATCCACCTTTGGTGTAAATGACCTTTTGGTCATCTTTCCCATCAGGCAGGATTCACACTGAGGCTAATTTTCCAATCTTAATGTGCCCAAAGGCCCATCATGGATTAGCCTCTGAATCCTGGTTGAGTTAATCTAACCCAACCTTAGATGCCAAATGTATGAATAATTGATATTGGTCTTTCTCTTCTTAGTTAAAGGTTCAGACTGAGTGTTATTTGATTGGTTGTTAATAGGGTTTAAAAAGAACAGATTTCCATACATGTGCCCAGTACATAAAATTTCTCCATCTCTACTGATAGAAATACCAGAATGAAAAGATACAGAATATCCTTGATTTATAAGTTTTACAACTGAAATCAAATTCTGACGAAATCCAGGTACATATAAAATGTCTTTTAAAACCACTATTTTATTACAATAAAAAATAAGATCCAACTCTCCTACTGTAAGGGCCCAGACTTGTGCTCTATTACCCACTTGTGGCCCATGTTCGCCCTTCTTGAGTCTTCTAATCTTTCTAAACCCCTGCAAAGAGTTACAGATATGATCAGTGGCTCTTGAATCAACAATCCAAGTGGAAGTTGATCCTACCATTGATATAGACTCTAGATAGAAAACATTACCTGTGGGGTTTTTCTTGGCTTGAAGCTCTGGACACTCCTTTTTCTAGTGTCCATTCTTCCCACATTTGAAGCACTTGCCATTTGGTTTGTCCTTGGGCTGGGCTGCTGCATTCCCCTTCTTCCTCTTGAACTTTCTGGGTTTAGGCCCAGTTCTTAAGGAAGAAGCCTTAGCAATCATGGCCTTTGACTGTGGCTTCATGACCTTCTCCGCCATCTGGAGCTTCTTATCAATTCAGTCAAACTCATGTTCAATTTGTTCATGTTATAGTTCAACTTAAACTGAGTGAAGGAACCCGATAAAGATTCGAGAACTATGTCCACTTGGCTCTCGGGGTCAATGATAGCCCCTAAGATTTCTGCCTTCTTAAAAACAGCAATCATCTTGAGCATATGCTCTTGGACTGATGCTCCCTCAGCCATCTTAGTGTTTATAATAGTTCGAAGAGCCTCCTGCCTTATTGGCCGGCTCTTGTCCGTGAACATAGTAGCCAATGATTGACTGATGTCATATGCAAAAGCCATGTGCTCATGTTTTGACTGGAGCACATTAGACATGGAGGCTAACATATAGCAACGTGCCATTTCGCCAGCCTTCTTCCACGCCTTCTCAGCCTCTCGCTCTTCGGCGGTGGAACCTTCCCTGATAACAGGGCAGGTCTCATAAAGGACATACTTATACTCTTTGGCTGTGAGTATTATATCCAGGTTCCTCTTCCAGTCCATATAGTTTGGACCTGTTAATTTATTCTCCCTGAGAATAATGGCCAATGGACTAAAAGAACCTTCCACCATTTCTGAAAATCGAAAAAAAAAAAAAAGAATTTAGTTTGTGAAAACAAAATAAAATTTGTGCACTGAAAATAATTTGGCTCTTAAGAAAACTGACATAGCTTCTTAGAAAGATTAACAGTTTGCTAAGCTAAGTGTAATAACCACCACAAATTAATTTCCCTTCTAGATAATGATCTAGAGGATAACTCCATCATGGGATGGCCGTTTCCTCTCATTTCCTATGGACTACCTCACACTATAACCTCCAACGTGGGCTGGCCGATCATAGTACGTGTCCCGGGTTATTAATTACATCCTTCCATTAGATCTAGATCCTTGTGGTATCCCCATCCTATACGGGTTCACTCCTAGGGTGACGTGAGGGGACCTACGATCTCTAATGAGGACCGTGATGGAAGCCGTGGGGCCATTGGAACCCTTCTCCCACTTAGTCTTTTAAAATAAAGGTTTTCTGGAAAAATATCCTTTTGAAATTTTCATTAAGTTTTTCCTTAACTCAAAAATAAAATATCTAAGTCCACTAAAATCTCTATGTCAAGGTTTATATCTTTTGAGAGATTTTTCCATGGACTAATTTTATTTAAGTTAAAACTTAATAATTAACAAAATTTTCCAATTAAAACTTTCTAGAGACTTTGGTCTCAAGTTTATTTGACAAAATCATTTTTTTCTAGTCCAAAACAAAACAAAATGGCTCTCTATTTTAATTTACAAAAATATCTAAATCCAATATATTTTTTTATGTTAATGATTAAATCATTTGAGAAAATATTCAAGGATTAATTTTTGTATAAATTAAAATAACGATTTAATTTTTGAAGAAAAAAGTTTTTCTTGTCAAAAATGTTCCCAAAGACTTTGGTCTTTAAGAAAAGGCACACATAGAAAAAAAAAAAATAGCATGCTAGAAAATAGTAAACGTTTTCATGCTTTTCTATTTTTAAACCTAAGTGCCCAAATAATAGAATTAAACACATTAATTAATTAATTAATGATCTTGTTTAATCCTAAAATCCCTTACTAATATTTTTCATGCATATATATTCCAAGAATATAAATATTGCAAAAATAATAACTTCGCCTAGTATGGGACCCAAAACAAAAAAGAAAAAATAATAATAAAATATAGCTGGCGGTCCACTGCACCGGATCCGCGCCCAGCTGAACTGCGGCTCACCGCGGCCTCGGTGCACCTGCCGCACTAGATTGCCAGCGCTGCAGCCCATGGATCAGCTTGCGACCCGCGACCGCTTCTCCTCTGTTGTCGACCCGCTTGCGACCCACGCACTTACCCGCTTCTCGCCCGGTGCCCCGCTGAAGACCCGCGCGCCAATTGCAAATTTGCATTTGCAATCAGCAATCGGCTCGCAATTCTCCCAGCGGCTTGGCTCAACAGCGACCGGCTCCTCTCACAGTTTCGGTAGCGGCTCGGCTCAAACGGCTTAGGAATAGTGCTTCTTCTTCGTTTTTTCTTCTGTTTCGCTCGAAATTTGCAGAGCCCTTTCTTTTGCATATTTTGCTCATTTCTTTAGCTTCTTTGGACATTTTTACTTACAAAAACTCATCCAAAAGGTTTACACGATCAAACATCAAAGCCAAAATTTTTACAGAAATACCTATGCTTCAACGGTGAAGCTTACAGTCATCCTATCCCATACCAAAATAGCAAAGGATCACAAGTATAATCATCTTCTCCATTTTTATTAACTACCATGCTCCCTATATTGATCAAAGAACCATTGGCTCTGATACCACATTGAGGGGCAAAAAACAGAGGGAACAAGCATCGAAGAGAAAAACTAGAGAAAAAAAAAAACCCCCACAAACCTTAAAGGCCACACGGAAGCGTAAAGATCATACTTTTGTGTGCTTTAAACTTACTAGGTTGAGTAGGAGTGGATTGAACGACAGGAATCGCTTTGCCTTGCCCACTTGAAGAAGCTTCCGGTTGAAAACCCGCTAGCCTCTTACTTCGCCTTGTTTGCATGTACGCCAAGCCTTTCAGCTCTCAGAATATGCCACAGCCCAACCTCTAGTCGGTGAACACAACAGTGAAGAAGAACGGTCTCAAACCTCCTTGGTTCTCTTGCTATTGGTTAGCAAAGCTCCAAGAAGAAATAACAGAGAAGAGAGAGACGTGAGCCTGAGAGAGAGAGACATGAGCTTTTCTTTTGCTAAGGAGATTAGGGTTTTCCTCTTTCCCAGAGACTTGTTTATTGGTCAGCCAAAACTAGGTCTCTTATCATCTGATAAACATATCCCCGGGATATCATATTTCAAACACTCGGATGTTATCTTGAGAATAAGTTTGGCTTAACCCTAAACTCATCTGAACCGTATCTGGAAAAACTCTACAGTCCAAGCTATTGTGCCGAAATAATATTTATTATTTTTCTTGGACCCAAAAAGCCCAAAATAATAAATACTAATTATTTATTTCCTGGGCTTATATAAATAACCCAATAAATAATTAAGCATTAATTATTTCTCCTAGTTTAAGCCCAGGTTAATTTCCTAATTATTAATACTGGACTTAGGCCGTAAATAATTAATTAACCAATTAAACCAGATAATTAATTTCTCTCAACTTCTATTTTTATTTTATTTATTTATTTATTTTATTCCATTCTAATAATAAATTAGACATCCTGAATAAAATAAAATAAAATAAAATAAAATCCTCTTGATCTGAGACCAATTCCTCGATCCAAAATTAGTTAGGACTTACGAGCTATTCCGAGGACCAAAAAGACACATCGCCTTGGCTGCTAAAATGACCAAAATACCCCTGCTATATAAATAGCTATAATTTGCATTTTAAATATTTCCTAATATCACCATAAGAAAATATTGACCCCAAGGACAATGCTGCATTAGCAAAGTCTCCGACCTACAGGTGAAATGATTAAAATACTCCTCTACACATCGCCGTACATTTAGAGAGGAAGAAGTGTACTAACACCCCTCTAAATGACATCTACCATCTTTAGGCTTCTAGTCTAATGATCCACGACTTCCTGATGTGTTTCCGCTTTCCAAGGGAGTTACCCTAAAGCAAACATCCGAGTCATGTTTTCCAGGGCCCTGGACATTTTAGACCATTCGGACAACCACAAGGGATGATAAAGTGCAGAAACTATCTTGTACAAGTCTGTCTTAACTAACTAGTTACATATACCCAATACACAAGTATATTGGTTCTACTATAGAACCTCAACTATAGCATATCAAAGTATATGCTTCCAGTTTCGTCAGACCACCAACTCATACTCAAGTCATAGAGTACTAGTCCACGCTGTAGCGGTAGTAGTCTAGGTTTCTATCATATAGTACTTTTAGAAACCACTACTACAGGTCCTGTCCTACGTATTCAAAATAAGCTTATGTCATGAAGTGAGTGGACTACTCACTGGCTAAAGGTAAGCCATTCCCCATTTGGAATTCATAGCATAATAACCTAAACATGATGAGATTCCCAGTCTCATCACTAGGTTAAGGACAAATGTTTATGTGTAAAATAACCCATGATCCATACCTTACTGTGAAAGACCATCATTCACATGGATCACTTATTTAAACACAATGGGTCTGTTCCAAACGAAAAATTGTGCACAAACAAAAAGTAAGTTCACAAACAATTTCTGAAAATAAATTCTTTTATTAAAATATTCGATTTTACATCAGAAAACTAGTCTAAGATGGCATACAGTCCAACAATATTTTGTTATTCCATTTGGTTCTAGCACTTTCTTTATTTTACTTATTCAGTATTTTATTTATTTTTGGATGACTGTAGATATTACTTTTTAGATGATAATCTTGTTTTCCTATCTTGATGATCAATTTGAGCTTCTATTCAATTAGCGAGTATTATTTTACTCTTTCTTCTTTATCATTCTTAGTCCTATTGCATACATTATTGGCTAATGAGAATATCATTCACTTCAAGTGTGGGAGAGAGGTTGAGTGATTTTCCTTGCAAGATTTTATTATGGGTTTTTCCTTGAGAATTTTTAAATTGAAATACCTTGAAAATTGAATTTGATGAAATTGAGCTATTTTTTTTTTCAATTTTTGGCATACTTCAACCATTTATGAAATTGCTATTCTTTTTCCATTGGCATTAGAATTTGGAATAAGGCTATTTTGACTGGATATTTTTAGACAAATATATATATTTTGTGTGATATATACTAAATCTCGAGAATTGGTTTAACCTTGTTGATGTTTTAGTAAACATTGTGACATTTTGTTTCCCAAGAATTGATGAAACTTGTGATGAAATATAAGTAAGAAATTTTGACTTTTTTTATATTTTATGATCTTCTAACTAGTCCTAACTCTGGATTTAAGTATATGTGCATTAGGGTAAGAAAAAGAGTGATTGAAGCAAGGTAATATAAAAGCTAAAAATTATTTATTTTATCTCTATTAGGCATTTGCATTACCTTACACTAAAAGAAATGCGAAACCAATGAGGGTAATATAAAATTTGAAAGATTTTTATTATCCATCTATTCTGGGCATTTACATTACCCTGCAAAAGCGAGTTTTTAGACCAATCTTCTATTTACTACCTATAATTGTAGTAGCTTCAGAAGTCAGAGAACTTAACTAGCTTAATATTCCTTACTTATATGAATCACTTGATTTGTATTCTTGAACTATGAGATATGATGAAGCTTGTTGAATAGATATAGACTTATTTAATCAATCTTCAATGGCTTTAGTTTTATCTATTCAAATGCATGAGGTTACATAAATTTACTAGTTAAATGACATTGAACTGAATTCTCATTTCAATAGAAAATGAATATCTTTCCTAATAGCAGTCATTGTTACCAAAAATCTACTCTTAATAGACATGCTTTTTGCTTGGAGTGCTTTTAGTGTTAATACTTTGCTTGAGGATAAGCAAAATCTTAAGTGTGGAGGAATGATAATTATTCATTATATGTATATTTTACATATCACTTGCACTTCAAAGTCTTTAAAACTCATTCTAAATTGCTACTTAATCCCCCATTTGCTCTTTATTTTATGTAGGCTGAAAAGGTTAAGATTAGACAAGGATTCAAGAAGAAAAAGATTGAAAAAGAGCTAAACTGAAGCTCTATGAGCCATTGAGATCACGATGTATGTAGCTATGAACTACTTGAATGTCAAAAGTCACAATGCTGGGAGTCCAAGACGCCGTGCCCTTCACTTTACATGTCGTTGTTCACCATCAGGATTTATAAAAGTTAAGACTTTTGAGCTTCGACAATACCGTAGCTTACCTTCGATGCAACCGTGCATGTTTTCAACACAATGAATTCAAGTGCCACGATGTTGTTTTAAGGTTGGTATAGGAACACCAAAGCATTCATGATGACGTGTAGAACACCTTTAATGACAATGTGCAACATTGTAGATAACTCCGTGTTCTGCAAAATTTTAGGGATTTGAAGAAACAACCTATAAATACCATTTAATAGGTAGATACAAAAAGAACCACCCACGAAATACCTCTGAGAACCTCTTGAAAATACAAGGTAAAGCCAAGAAGAAAAAATCAAGGAGGATTTGAGGAGAAGAGGAGCACCTAAAGAAAGATTGCAAAGTAGAAGAGAAACATTATTTATGAGTTTTCTTTTTCTATCATTTGTAATTTGATTTTTTGGATGTTAAGTTTACTAGATTTGAGTTGTAATTAAAGGGCTATATCCTATTTTACTATTATATTAGATGTTTATTTGATCTATTGATTTTGATTTTGAGTAATCTATCACTTGGGTTTTATTGATTCGATTGGTTAATTAGGTAATTTTCTTATAGTAAACTTGAGAAAGAATGTATGAGATGGGTTTCCTTTTATATTAATCCAATAGATTTGTTTTTCCCTGATGAACATGAGAAAGAATTTGGGGAATTGAGAAATTTGTGGTGGATAAGGTTATCAGGTCACCTAGAGATAGGGATTCTATGGCTTTTTGGCTAAAATTTAGATTTGCTTAATTTTTATGCTTCCTTGGGTTTAATTTGCATGATAGAGATGTCTATAGATTAAGTTCAATGGTAAGCAATTAACTACTTGAGTGAGAATGAATTTTACATTATTGAATTTTGTATTATTTTGGAAATCTTGGCAATGCTTGAATTTGATCTTAATTAATTAAATGATGCTTCATATTTGAATATTTTTTGGGAAGTCTCTTTAATTACATGGCAAATCTTCTTTTCTTACTTGAATCTTGTCATGTGATATTCTAAACTTTACCTTATAAATTGTGTCAATATATTCGTGTGGTACTCCTTTGTACTTAGTTAGTAGTACTTAGTTATTTTGCTTTAGGTTTAAGGTAAAAATACCCTTCAAATTTGGTCACTTTTGTAATCTTACCCTTCATTTTATAAAATGTTCAATTATACCCTTCTAAGTACTAAAATATTTCAATGTTGTCCTTCCATTAAAAATCTAACAGTCAACTTTATGTTTGACTATTAATAGGGACTTTATTATAAAGGTAAAGTTTAAAGACTTATATAAAAAACTCAAAAATAAAATTCTTTACAATATTTTCTTTTGTTTACTTTCATTATTTTCATTAAGTTCTTCGTTTCTTCTTTTTCTTCCTAATTTTTTAAATTCTTTATTTTTTAAATTTCTTTTTAGGTGTATTTCTTAAAAACAAAATACATTAGTGCCCTTCCACTTTTATAGATTACATATTTTAAAAAAAAAATGTAGTCCTAAAGATATTTTTTCTTAAAAGAAAACTTTTTTTTTTAAATTGAAAGTGAAGCAATTTGTATAAAGATATTTGTTATGGGACATTTTTGTATAAAGTGAATCACCTACTGTGGGACTTCTTAAAGACATTTGTTCTGGACATCAGTTTTTGAGAAAACAATTGAGAAAAAAATAATAAAAGAAAGAAAGAATGAAAAAAAAAAAAAAACTTACCTGATGAAGAGTTAGATCTATTTGAAAATAGATTAAATAGTATTAAAATTTACAGGTGCTTATTTCAAATTTAACAAGTCTCTATAAAGAAAGAGAAAATAAAAAGAAACATAAATTGATTAAAATAGCTCCAATAACATACTTCTATAAACTTTTAATAGCATAAATGTACAGAAATATAAGTTTTTTTTTTTTAAATTAGAGGGTTTTTTTTTTTTAATTTTTAGTTTGAATGAAAAAAAAAAAAAATCTATAATCTATAAAAGTGGAAGTGCATTGAAACATTTTGTCTTTAAAAAATACACCTAAAAAGAAATTTTAAATTTTATAATCTATAAAAAAGACATTTGTTTTGTGCTATTAGTTCTTGAGAAAAAAAAATAATAAAAGAAAGAAAGAGTGGGAGAAAAAACTTACCGGATTAACATTTAGATCTATTTGAAAATAGATCAAATAGTTTTAAAATTTATAGGTGCTCACTCCAAATTTAACATGTCGTTATAAAGAAAAGGGAAAATAAAAAGGAATATAAATTGACTAAAATAGCCCTAATAACATACTTCTATTATATTTTAATCGCATAAATGGACAGAAAGATAAGATTTTTTTTTTTTTTAAATAGAGGGTAAATTTTTTTTTTTGTTTTGGATTTATAGTTTGAAGGGGAAAAAATAATCTATAATCTATAAAAGTGGAAGTGCACTGAAACATTTTGTCTTTAAAAATACACCTAAAAAGAAATTTTAACAATAAAGAATTCAAAAAAGAAGGAAGAAGAAGAAGAAATGAAGAGCTTTAAGAAAATAATGAAAGGAAACAAAAAAAAAAAAAGTAAAAAAAATTTATTTTTGAGTTTTTTTAAATGTCTTTAAATTTTACCTTTTTGCAATAGAGTCCCTATTAACAGTCAAACATAAAATTAACTGTTAGATTTTCAATAGAAGGGTAATATTGAAATGTTTTAGTACTTAGAGGGGCATAATTGAGTATATTATAAAATGAAGGGTAAGATTGTAAATGTGACCAAATTTGAAGGGTATTTTTACCATTAACCTTTACTTTTTTTTTTTTTTTGGTTGATTGAACAATAGATCTTTTGTGGAAGTAGGGGTAGTTGATGTCCTTTATTGAGGATCTTCGGTACTTACCAACTACATTCTATACTACATGATAGGTATAGTTATCCAATTGTGTGTGTATGTGAGTTAAATTAGTATTTTAATTTAAAACTTGATTGAGCTTGGATATATTTTCTGTACACACAAAGCACGAGCAACAGGAATACTCCTACAAATTGACTTAGAGTGTATAAGAAAAATAAAAAGAAACCACATTCGACTACTATATCGTCTTACCATGATAGAAGGATTATTAGGAGCCAATGCCTCAACCACAAATTGTAGTCCAAGAGCTGAACCACCAATTCCTATAGAAAAACCTTTTGTAAATCCACTAGTTGGTGATGCAGGAGGATTAATCTACAATATGAACATCAATATATCATAGACCAGAAGATAAATAGAAATGATTTAGATAAAGTCATGTGTCTGAATTATAGAATAAGAGCATCAAATTATTTGTTCTATGCGAATCCTATAAAATTAAACATAAATCCGCATTTTGGATGTGAGTATACTTTAACCATAATTACTAGTATCTTGTTAATTAAATTGGAAGGAATAACTTAAATTTGAAAAGCTTAAGCCATATCAAACAATAAACCTAGTAGAATTAATAGGTTTTCTTTGAAGCTATATATTGTAAAAGTTCTAGATGTATTTCCATGGCATGAGATACTTACAATTCTACTAATCACACAATTAAGTTGCAAACTAAGAGAAGATATGTTATATTTGGATTATGGAAAACCTATATAGAGTAAGCTTAACCGTGCATATAGAGACTAACTGTAACTTAGGCCATTGCTTAAGATGCATGGAGATTTTGTGGATTTAACATAATGTAAATTAGTGGAAAATAATATAATGGATGTGGAAATTAATAAAATCCACAAAAAAGATAGCAACTTTGTTAAATTCATAGATAGTATCAAACTACAAAATTGCAACATAGTATCAAAATTTAAAAGTCTCCACGTGGCTAGGAATATAAAATAAAGCAAAGGGAAAAAGAAGGCCTTTTTGACACAACCTGCTTTACTTCCAAGTTGCATAACCACAAATGCTAGCAACCTTATGTTGTGCTAATTGTAGCCTGAGCTAGGATTAACATTGTACATGAAATTAATGAGAATGCTATTAAGCTTTATTTAGGACAACTTTTGCATTGCATAAATATGTATAGAAATAGTGACCTTACTTTAATGAGGATCTACTATGAGGTTTATGAAATATGGTGCAAAGTGATTGTTAGTAATAATAATAATAAAAAAAAGGTATCTTGTGGCATATTCCTTCACACTCTTTTTCCTCTACTTCCTTTACTTTATCCCTTTATATGTTTTTTTTTCTTTCTATGGTGTCATGAAGGGTAAAAGATTTATTATTGTCGACTAAATACACTTCAGCTAGCCATCCAAAGTATATGCCATTCTTTATCTAGCAAATAACTATCTGCCTCCAATACTCCATGATCTCCAGCTAGCCATCCATGATCTCTTTGCTGAACGAGAGCATTTCCACTCTATACGTATTCAGAAGTTCAACTCACACTGAGTTCATATTTGGCATTCCTTAGCTGGAAATACAATAATAGAAGTTTCCTAAAGTTCATTCCGTAGCCTAAATTTAGAAACCAATGAAATCGAATCATCAGAAACAAATTACAAAAATTGTAACAAGCAGAAAAATAGGAACACTATTTATAAGGATGATGTGAAATCATGTCATCTGCAAGGTAGATTCTACAATCAAAAGTAGAGCAATTCTAAAGATTAAGATAGCAACAGATATCTAAATCAAGACTTAGAGTGGAATAGAAGATATAAACAGGACTTATATTATCATGATCCATGTGACGATAAAGCTTTATCTCCCAAAGTGTCCTTTTGGAATCTATTCTACTATCAAAAGCATTTCCAATCTTGTTAATTGCTACTTTTTCATGTGTTTCTAAGTTCATAGTGGCACTACATCACAAGAAAAGAATCAAAATTTCCGTCCTTGAAGATATGGAAATACAATCTGCCACGAAAATCCCAATAAAAACAAGGTGCAAAGTATTTGTACTCCTATGATACACCTTTTCTAATCTTAACATACACATGATAGTATGTTAATTTTACTAAGTGCTAAAAAACTAGAAAATAAAGAGAATCAGAGAACAGTGGAATGGGGAACATTGAAAACATGCATTCATAAGTGTAAAAATGGACAGACCACCAAAACTTTGTATGGCTTGGACATAAGGATTTTTTCTCCACAAGAGGTGTGAGACCATCTAAAAAAAAAAAAAATGCACAAACAAACAAAGATTATGTGGATAAGGAAATAATAATAAAAGGAAAACAAAGATTATGTAGTAAAAAAAGCTTTGTGCTGTTATTATGGCTTTTAGCTACTTATTTCTTATCCTGTTTAAGGAATTTACCTTGTATGGTTGGCATTTTATGGATTTAAAATGCCAAACCTTGAAATTGACATGAATAATGTTCTTTTTTAATGAAAAACCAGGCATTGAAGTTCTTTTTTAAACATTAGTGGAAAATACTAATCATGAAATGAAAAGAAAAGTATAACATTAAATTTATACAAAAGCTTACCCACAAAAACTAGTCATTTATAAGTGTATGATTCACATATAGATCAAGCTAAGCCCAAGCTAGAAATGTGGGAACAAAATCAATACCGACAATGGCCAACAAACAAATAAGACATGGCAATTATAAGGGAAGAATCAAATATTCACTCTTGTGAACCTTGATCGAGACTGCTCCCTCAACAGTGTACATACATATCTTGTTCTTCATTTGATCAAAACTTTGTTAGCTATGCCTGCAGTAGTTGAGATTTCAAACAAGCAAAAAGTGATAAATGAAGAAAAAAAATACAACCAATATACAACCGACATCCCTAAATACTAAGATGCCAAAAATTTATTAAAAAAAAAATCTAATGGAAAGCACTTCAATTTTCTTTCTTCATAGAGTTTCTACAATCTACAAAAAGAGAGCAACTTCTGCACAATTGGTGTCCCATTAACTACTTATGTCTCTAAACAATTTACACAGAAAAATAGGATACACTCACAACCATCATATAATAATAAGAAGCTTCCATTGTAATATTTTTAATATATTCCAAATGTGGATAATCACCATTCTAACTGCAAATTATCCTTTTATGGAGAATTAGTTAGTGAAAAATGTATGACATGTAAATTTATGACCATGTTAAAGGTGGCCCAACATCTAAGTGGACATAAGACCAAGCACTTATCAACTTATTATCAACTTGTAAGTGATGCAAACAAAGGAAATACTAAACATACATAACAAAGCAAAAAGGGATTTTCTTAAATGGAAAATCACATTGAAAATTGTGAAAGGAGTCCTAGTGCATAATCAGTGCTTAACCAAAAAAATGGTAGAGAATAATCCAAGGAAAGAACAAGACCTCAATATTCTAAAAAAGAAATTTTGGAGACATATTAACACTTGCATATGGATATGAACCGCAAAAATGTGAACACATACAGATTGATAATAAGTAACTAAGCTAGAAAAGTTTGCTATCCTTCAATCTACTTCCTAAGTAAATAAATTCTTGCCATAACATGAAGTTCAAGTTCTAACAATGTAAAATCATATATAATTTGCAGGAATCTTAACTAAAGAATCAGAATGCTTTGGTAAATTTAGAAACTGAGCACTACAAAAAAGTAGAATATACAATAGGAGAACAAAAGAAATTAGCTTTCTCATTTAACTCATAAATTGAAGGTCTATTGAATTTGTACATAAATTTGCCAAATAAATCATAGACAAAAGAAATCTCACTTTGGATCATTTGTATCTAAGAGACAAGAATCAAACCTAATTTTATCAAGTTTTTTCTTGTTTGGAATGCTAGTACAGGTGCCACTAACCACTCTAAGTAGAATAACACAAATAGATAAAGCAAATAGCTTTTATAGTAGCAAATTCAATGGGGATTGAATAAATTTGAAATGAAAAACTTAAAATTTATATTTTTACTTCTCTTGCATATGCATTTCTCTCTTCCCTAATTGTCACATCGCCAAGAATGAACCCATCTCTTTCCCATTCGGTTTCAAATCTTTGAAACCTTCTTCTTAAATCTATGAAATTCTTTTAACGCTTTCTTTCATTCTTCATAACTTGCTTAACCTACTCTTTAATTGATTCCCTCAAATAAATTTCTTTTGAATTTTCAATGACTGATTTTTGAACAGCTATCTATTACTTCTCTTGGAATTCCAATCTAGCTACAACTTCTTGTAAATAATTTTTTATCAAACAAAAAATAGCCCATATAATATCAGGAAAACAGATGGTACTAGTCTCCAAGAGTGAAGAGAGAATAAAATTGAACAAATTTCAAGAAATAATTAGATAGAAAATTACCTTGAACCCAATTACTTTATTATAAATTTCTTTGAATGAAATTGTTTCATATGACTTTTGTTTCTCAAAATCATCAAAGTTGTTTAGGTAGAACGGCGAAGAGGTGATCGAAGAGGAAGCCACAGAGAGCAAGAGAGACGAAAGGGATAGCGAGCTCAAAAAGGGGTAAGAGAAAGGCAATAAGAAGTAGGATGGGATGCTATGGGTGAGTGGGTAGAAATTGTATTAAATTTTCACAAGATCTCAACCACATATACTAAGTCTAAGAATATCTTAACCATTAAAATTCAAACTAAAAAGAAGAAAAAAAATTAAAATTATTATAAAATGACTAAATTACCTATAGTGACTCAGTGAATCAAAACCATTCGAAGAATAATTTAATCTTGTTGATGAAGTATGAGCCATTAACTTTGAGTTTCTGAAATTTAGACTATTAAATCTTAGAACTCTTAAAGAGAAAAAAAATAAAAATTTACTAAAATAATATCTTATCACAATTCATTCTGCTCTTCACAATTAGAAAATACATTTAGATAAAGGCTTAAAAGGCCTTTTCTTGAGTTGATACATATACTATTTCTTAACATAAAAGCCTTTTTTTTTTTAATGTGAATATTGCTAATATACTTAACTTAGCATTTAATGCTGAATTTATTTAGAAGCCTACTATTAACTCTTAGCATACACTTTCCTAAAAGAAAAGACATTTTTAGGATACATAACTTAGCTCTACTCCAATTAAAAAATAGGGTAATTAGCCTAAATAGTCCTCGAAATTTTTTCGTGGTACTATTTTCGTCGTTAATTTTTTTTTATATATTGTCCTCCTCATACTATTTTTACAGTACCAATTTCGTCTTTAAATTTTTCTCAAATTATTACTATCCTTGGTCTAATTTTAAAGTATCAAAATAATCCAATCATCTAATTTTTGAAGGGAAAAAATGTCTTCACAATCTATTCTCTAAAAAAACAAAAATCCTCATGAAGATTGATATCCCTAGCCAATTGCCCCTTCTAAAGTGCTCTCTGCTGAAGCCATGAATAGAAATGCTTCAACCTGAAGGACAAAGCTAGGAATCCCAAGATTTAAACACATAACTAAAGCAAGAGAAATCTCTTTGAGTGCCTCTGCAACCTAAGCAACCAAGTTCTATTTTAGAAGAAGACTTTTTGATATCTTCTTCAGTGAAGTCAACCAGTAGAGGTATTGAAGAAGATATCTTCTTCTATTTTCTTCTACCATAGCAACCAGTGAGGCACTTAAAGTGACTTGATTGGTTGACTTCACTGAAGAAGATATCTACTTCTATTTTCTTCTACCATAGCAACCAAAAAATTCCATTGGAGCACCTCAAACATCTCTATAAGTTTAGCTAACACCTCTTTTATCTAGCTACTTGAATTTTAAACTCAGACTTTAAACATAAATTCTTAGAACAACTGAACTCAACCATTTTTGTTTTCTTAACCCTCACATTATGTAGCTTCTATTTTGCTTCCTCAATGAAACCGAAACCCTACTTCTTTGTCCATCTTCATCTTTTTTTCATTCTCCTCATATTGCCTTCCAAATCTTCAGAGACTGCCATAGCAACTTTCCTTTCTTTGACCAAATACTTCCAATATCCAAAGTTCAAAACTCCACAGCTAACTTGTAACACCCCTCTGCCTACATACCCCAAAAAGGGCGGGGATGTCGTCCCGTCCTAGGACAAAGGGTCTTTATAACTAGGTAATAGAAAATATAGAAGGAAATAACTTAATAACAGACTTATTACAATACCAAAACAATACTTATACAAGTCTTGGAACAAATAGAAGGTAAATAAAATCTCCAATAATAAATACATCAAAATAAGTCTTCCAAGCTCATGGCAACTTTAAGTAAATCAACTTTCAAAGTAGGATCAACCTCAAGACATGGTATAAAAAGGTGTGAGAAACATTTTTCAGTAAGCCCTGTGTGTGTTGATGGTATTTCAAGAAAAATAGTTCATGTATGCAAGTTTTGAACAAGTCATAATAAAAAGTTTGCAACTCCATAAATTTATCTTTGAACACCGAGTGGTGTTTTATCAGTATTTGTAAAGTAAAAATATCCAACTTGAAAAGAAATAATCACTCTAATAAAGTTGACAATGAATCAATGAATCAAGAATGGACATAGCACCACACTTTGTGCACCATGTCAAGAGAATAGTTAAGATGCCACACTTTGTGCATCATGGCAAGAGAATGATCAAGAAGCCATACTTTGTGCATGCTGATACAAGGTGGGTGTACGGCCAAATGGATGAGATACTCCTCCATCTTTACACCCAAACATACCTGTTGTCCACTCTGAAAATAAATAGTCCACTTGAACCGTACTGCTAGCTCGGACTGGCCTAACCAATAAGAACTGTCGTCTTGTCTAGATAGGGCTCACCCCTCAGAGGTAGCCTCCTATTGAGAGATTTACCAATCCCTTCAAAGACTAGCCCTAGTAGCCTACCCTTATTGAGTACTCAACGTTATGTTTATTCTACTTGGAAAATGTAAAATCAATGAAGAGCATTCTTTGAAGTATCAATTATGGTTTCATACAACTTTAGCTAAAATTTTGTCTAAGGAAAATTTATTGTTTTGCTTGACTAAAATTATTTTATTTTAGTAGAAGGAATAAATTGTCCACAATTGCATCCTAAAGTACATCTTTCACGTCAATCCATGCATTTGATTTGCAGAAGTGCTTTTGTTCAAAAACGTCTTTATGCAAGGACTTACCTGATCTTATGTTGTTCCTTGATCCAATAGCTTTCCAAGATGGTTCAAGGTACACTAGCCTCGCCTAGGGTAAATATAGGGTATAAGTCCCAATATCCAGACATCACTTGCTTAAATAAATAACTCTTAGCCGAATATGCTTAAACTCAACTAGTTACAGCAACATCTAGTTAAGACAATAATGTCTTAGGTTCTAAAATTAATTGATAAAGCATTTTATAGAATAAGATAAATTTGTTCAGTCAAATTAATATAGGTGTTATAAATAATAAATAACAAATTATAACAATATTTATTTGCTAACAAATAATAATATTTCCAAATGGTATTAATAATAAATAAAATTAGTAATAGGTAATAAGTATTATTAATAAAAAATCCTAATTAATATAGGTAACAAATAATAAATAATATTATTACAAATAAGAAGTAATATTAATAATAGGTTATAAATAATTTTAATAATACATAATAAATAAATTATTCTGATATAAAGAATATCTACGAGTGTAAATAAAAGTTTTAGTAAGGCTAAATAATAATAATATGAATATAAAAGACATTTGGTATTAACTAATTCCAATATATTATTATTTATATTTAATATTTCTTAATAAAAATATTACTATTTATTTATCTAATAAAATTAAAAATACTTTAAGTAATTATTAATTCCAAAATTACTTATTGTTTACCAAAATTGGTAAATTAAATTAAATAATAATCCTAATAATATTAATAATAATAATGATAGTAATAATAATACTACTAATAATAAAAATAGTTATGACAAAAATTTTTAATGACCATAGTGAATTACTAGAGAAAATGCTTAAACATATTCATACACACATAGATCCAATAAATGACATATTGATTTATCCAAAAATAGACTTGTAATAATATATATCACAACAAGGGTGATATTCTACTAGCAATAATATTATCTCGAGATTTATTGATAAAAATAATATTATGAAGGCATAATCTAATAATGGTGGTATAATGACTATCATACATTAAAACATCCATAAAGCTCTTAATCACAATGAACATATAATGATCCTAAAGTATAATCCATAAGTCACAACATTCATTCCCATTCTCATGTCTTAAATCCATTCCTATCTTCAACCCCACATTATTCAATCAACCTATAAAATCCATCATCTAAGAGTCTTGAGTTTGAGAATTTAAAGAGAAGATTAAGAAAGAAATACTTGATTTGATGAACGTTAGATGAAGGCTTCGCCTTGCTTAATGGAGGTCCTTGAGTGCTTGAGAGTCCTTCCTTGGTTGAAGTTTGTCCAAGAATGGCCGTCCAAAGTTCGACCAGAGAGAGAGAGAGAGAGAGAGAGAGAGAGAGAGAGAGAGAGAGAGAGAGAGAGAGAGAGATTAGGCTGATATTGAAATTGTGATGATGAGACGAAGAAGTTCCAAGGTGTTTAAAGTTACCTTCTTGTTGTTCTTCTTGTTCTTGACCGAAAAGGTGTGTTTGATCCATATGGAAGATTAACTTTTTTCTTTTTGATGTTATGGAGTGGCTTATGAGGGAGTATGGACCAAATCCTAGTTGGTTTGAAGGTTCTTGGAGTGATTTGGATGAATAGAGGTGATTGAAGGTTGAAGAAGCTTAACGTGTGTTCTTGGTGTTTTTGAGAGGAATTGAGATAGAGTGATTTCGTGTGTGTGTGTTAATGATGGCCGAATGGCCTAGCTTAGGGGGGCTTTTGGTTATCCAAGAAGGAGAGAGAGAGTTTTAGTTTATTTCAAAATTCAAATTGAGAGAAATGTGGAGATGTTTGAGGTATAAGATTGGATAATGGTGTTTGTTCTTGGAAGGTTTCTTGTCCTTGAATGGTGTATGGCTGAACTAGCTTTGGTTTGATCATGGAATGGAGAGTTGTTCCAACTTTCGGCTGGATGAAAGTGTCTATGGAATAGAAGAGGAATTTCTGGTT
The DNA here is from genome assembly GCA_026120185.1 of Voacanga thouarsii. NCBI lineage: Eukaryota > Viridiplantae > Streptophyta > Magnoliopsida > Gentianales > Apocynaceae > Voacanga > Voacanga thouarsii. The sequence continues at coordinate 493,834 of JANUWF010001341.1, read as the reverse complement.
TTATTATCTTACTAGGTGAGTGTTTAATGGAACAAAAATCTGGAATTTAATTGCAAGTTTGAATAATTTTGAATGGAGTGAAGATAGGTGTGTTTTGAGGTATGTTAATGGAGTCCTAATGATTAAGGTAGATGGAGAAGCCAAGAGGTTCTGTCCATGGCTACATTATGGCTGAAACATGATAATGTTTGATGAAGAAATTTGGCTTTAGCATTGAATAGGCAAAGCTAGAAAAAAAATTCTGGAATTGAAGCTTAAGAACTCTTAGGATTTGTAATGGTTTTGTGCAAGATTTTTGGTCTTTTTTAGAACGGTTTTGTAGCTGGATTTTAGGAGTGTTTGAATGTCCATTAATGGTGATTTTCTAGCCATCATCTTAAAGAAGAAAGGCAAAAGTTTTAGGTGTTTTTGAGCACCAAGGAATAGCTTAATATTCATTTTCAAATGTAGCTTGTTTGCTGTAAAAAAAATCTGGTTTGGTGTAGTTTGTAAGGCTGCGAAATTCCAAAGTGTTTCAGCTTTCTTCTTCACATAAGATAGTTGGTTCTTTGCAAGAATTAGGTAGAGAAATGTGGCTGCAAAATTTGAAAACCAGCCATGAAGAAAATCCGGAAAATTTTTGAGATTTTAACCAAAACAAGAACAAGAAGACAATGAAGTTTTTGGAGGAATTACTATGGTGATTTCATTGAGAATCTCTTCCTATTTCTCACCTACAATTTTGGCCAACCTCCTATCCCACAAGAGTTGGAATATTCAAAATTCCAAGAAAGGAATTATCCAAGACTTTTATAGATATAAAAATGAACTAATGAAATAGGAATAGTTTAAAATCAACGAGGTTAGGACAAGGCTTGCAAAAATAATGGAGACAAAAATTCTTCTATAATTCTTCTTAGGACAAGATCACATAGTTAAGACATTACCACTGTGTCTTCCCTAAGATCAAATTCCAAACTTTAAGGAATGTAAAAAAGAAGAAAAATTCAAACATTAGTTAAAATAATTATGAATAAAACTTCGGTGATGGATTTGAACTCAAGACCATAGAGATTAAATCACAAAACTCTAACCACTTAACCACACTATCTCTTATTCTTATTTTGTCAACCCAATCCTCTGCTCATCAAGCCTTAAGCCATCTTCCTATTTTGACCTTAAGTATAATTACCTTTTTACCCCTTCTACTCAACAAGTACAAATAAACTATATAACCCGTATACTACCCTTCCAAGGCACATGAAATCATTCAAGAAATATATTTCATGCAAGATGATATTATATGCAACCCATCCCTCTAACTCTAGGGTAGGTTTAGGTGTTGGGTATCTCAGGCTCGTATCGTATACGGTGCAGCGAAAAATAAAATAAGATACCCTCCTAGGATCCGTCTATGTGTGGAAAACAAGACATAAAAAGAGTAAAGGTAACAGCTTTTACCTTTGGGTGATTGTCCGAAAAATAAAATTTTTTCTTCAAGTTGAGGCGTGATCCAGCAATCCTTGTGATCAACCTCTACGTGAGTTGAACGTCTAACAACTATAATCACAGTGTGTGATTATCTCTAACAGTAATCCACACAGAAGACACACTCAAGCACCAAAATTTTCTGTGCTAGCAGAAACAATAATGGCGGCTAGGGTTCTCTTGTTTTCAGCAAAACGAGAGGGAGAGAGAAGAAGGGAAAATTGTGTGCCCTAGGGTTGGAGTTGTTTTCGAGTGTACGTTCCACAGCTAGGCTTTCATGTGTATCCCTTATATCACTCAAAAAAATCCTGCTATAATTGAGAATTCTAATCCTATTAGAATTCCCTAATTATAATTAGAAATATCTAGTTCTCACAATTACAATTTGGACCACAAATTATAACTAATTATAATTTATCCACAACAACTTCTCTTTCTCTCAATCAACCCCACTATGTTATCAAATAACATCTTGAGTATATAATCATTTATTGTGTGTGACCTATTAGGTTTCCTAGTCAATTGGTAGAGAACATGAATTAATCCAAACGTCTTTGAGATTAATAATCTATAATTAATTAGAATTAATCATATTAATTCTAATTAGGATTGGTTTATTGATTCATCAATTAATACACCCATATTCCCATATCGTGAACAGTATCTAGCAACACATCATGACCACCCAAGATTCCAGGAAGTCAAGTGGCTTGACATAAACCCTTCAATAACAAACTTTAGTGTAATTAACTCCGTTCATCATACAATATCTCATTTAGTTTGGAGTACGAAATTAGTGCCAACTCCCTTCAGAAATAATTCTAGCCCGAATATAAAAGTACTTGTACCAGGAACCCACTACTCTAGATGTGTATCAATTGAAACTATTTCCAATACACAATTGCCTTAGCCAAGGACTTCTCGAGTAGTAATTCCTACAAGTGGCCATGAGATATTCGCCCCTACTATTAGGAGTGGTGAATCATTTATTAACCCTTTCAACTATTTTCGTTTACCTCATAATGTACCCAATATCCATCCCATAGGTAGCCCTCGATTGAGCTCCAGAGATTGGAATCAAAGTAGAAAGCTTAGCAAACAAAGTACCTTGGAGATCTCAAGTCTAAGGATACTTGCACGTTTGCTATTAAATTATATCACCGGCACTAAATAGTTATCCATGTGATTTTCTCAAAGCTAGGTCATCCAATGAACTTGTTCCATTAACAAGCATCCATGTGTTAACTTTGAGTATCTCAATACTCACGGTTATGAGAACCACCACCTGATCAAATCAGAAAGTTTAACACATGCTAGTCTTGACGCATTAATGATGTCCTGTCTCATTAATACTATGACTAGGGACTATTTAAGTACTAACACCATCCAATGTAGTAGAAATCTCATATCATAATCTCCATCATGATTTCCTTAACATAGTGTTGTACTAGGGACTTTATCGAACAATTATATTACTTAAAGTAAATAAAAGAAACTGTAAGATAAATAATGCCTTTTATTAAAATAAAATGTGTCATACACAATGTACAAGTGATTGCCTCTAAGGCACAACACTAACAAACTCCCACTTGCACTAGAGCCAATCATTCATGTATTTAATACCAAATGACTAGACATGACAATCATGTTTCTTTTGGGATAGTGCTTTCATAAGCGGGTCAGCTATGTTCTCATCCGTGGGAACTCTTTCTATCTTTATTTCTTTAGCTGCTTCAGAAGCGGCTATATACTCAGCTTCTGTCATAGTGTTGGCAATAATCTCTTGTTTGGAAGCTTTCCAACTTATTGCTCCTCCGCATAACGTAAACACGTAGTCGGATTGTGATTTGAAATCATTTCTGTCAGATTGAAAACTAGCATCAGTATACCCGTTTATTTTCAAATCACCTTCTCCATATACTAAGAACATATCCTTAGTCCTTCATAAGTACTTAAGAATATTCTTTACAGTCACCCAATGACCCTCACCAGGGTCAGATTGGTATCTGCTCATCAAACTAAGAGTACAAGATACATCGGGCCTAGTACATATCATAGCATACATGATAGATCCAACTGCGGAGGCATATGGAATCTTACTCATGTGATCTTTTTCAACTTGTATTTTGGGATACATCGACTTTGAAAGGCTTACACCATATGACATGGGTAAGAATCCCTTTTTGGATTGATCCATGCTAATCCTCTTTAGCACTTTATCTATGTATGTAGATTGCGAAAGACCTAGCAACCTTTTGGATATATCTCTATAGATCCTTATTCCAAGAATATAGGTTGCATCTCCAAGGTCTTTCATGGGGAATTGTTTGGATAACCAAATTCTAATCATTTGCAAGACAGCTATATCGTTTCCTATTAGCAATATGTCATCTACATAAAGTAATTAAAAAATGATTGCACTCCCACTAACCTTCTTGTATACACAAGGCTCATCCATGTTTTGAAGGAAACCAAACTCTTTGATTATTTCATCAAAACTGAGGTTCTAACTCCTAGAAGCCTGCTTAAGTCCATAAATGGACCTTTGCAGCTTGCACACCTTTGTGCTATCATTGGATGTGAAACCTTCAGGTTGTGTGATATACACTTCCTCAGTCAGATTTCCATTTAGGAAAGCTATTTTCATATCCGTTTGCCAAATATCATAATCATGATGAGCAGCGATGGCTAGAAGTATCCTGATGGATTTCAACATGGCTACTGGCGAGAAGGTTTTATCATAGTCAATACCATGTTGTTGACGATAACCCTTCGCCACTAGTTGTGCTTTATAAGTAGTAAAGTTACCATCCATGTCCATTTTCTACTTGAAAACCCACTTACACTCAATAGGTTTAATTCCTTTAGGTGGATCAACCAAAGTCCATACTTGGTTGTCGTACATGGAATCCATCTTTGACTTCATGGCCTCAAGCCATTTGTTAGATTCTGAACTATTCAGAATATCTTTTTACGTAGTAGGCTCATCTTCATCTATGAGCAATATGTCATTGTGGTCACTAATGAGAAATCCATATCTCTTAAGTGCCACACGTATCCTACTAGATTTATGAGGTTCTTGTGTATCAGAAGGTTCATCTATTCTCTCAATAGATGTGGGGTTATACGGTTGATCCTCGTTTGTTTGATCTTCATGAACTTCACTAAGTTCAATCTTACTCCCACTGTCCCCTTTGAGCATGAGCTCCTTCTCTAAGAAGACGACATGCTTCAAAACAAAAAATTTGTTTTCAGAGGGTAGATAGAAGTAATATTCGAAAAATTCTTTCGGATATCCAACAAACAAACACTTGTCAGACTTACTATCCAGTTTGTCTGACTGTGGCCTTTTAATAAAGGCAGGACAACCCCATACTCGCAAGTGAGATAACTTTAGTCTCTTTCCAAAGAACATCTTAAATGGGGTAGTATCAACTGATTTTGTTGGAACTCTATTTAATATATAAACAGAAGTCTCTAGTGCATACCCCCAAAACGATTTTGGAAGGTTTGCAGAAGCCATCATAGTCCGTACCATGTTAAGTAGGGTTTAATTCATTCTCTCAGATACACCGTTATGTTGAGGTGTTTGTAGTGGAGTCCATTGGGATAATATCACATTATCTCTAAGATAACTCAGAAACTCTTGACTCAAGTATTCTCCTCATCGATCAGATCTTAAAGCCTTTATACTTTTGCCAAGTTGTTTCTCTATTTCATTCTTGAAGTCTTTGAACCTTTTAAAGGCCTTAGATTTGTATTTCATTAAATTCAAATATCTGTATTGTGAGAAATCATCGATAAAGGTTATGAAATAGTTATAACCTCATTTTGCTTGTATTGACATTGGGCCACATACATAAGAATGTATGAGTTCTAATAACTCCTTGGCCCATTCTCCTTTTTCTAGAAAAGGAGTTTTAGTCATTTTGCCTAGTAAACAAGACTCACACGTGCCATATGATTCATAATCAAATTACCCTAAGTCACCAAGCTTGTGTAACTTAGAAACATGATTTTCGTTTACATGGTCCAAATGATAATGCCATAAGTAAGAGGTGTTCAAGTTATCTATTTTAGGTTTCTTATTGTTTATATTGAGAATTGGATTATCCAAGTTTAGAACATATAAACCATTAACCAAAGTTGCTGAACCATAATGAATATCATTCAATGAAAAAGAACAACATTTATTCTTAAATATCAAATGAAATCTATATAAGTCTAAACACACAACTGAGATAATGTTTTTCATTAAAACTTGTACAAAATAACAGTTTTACAGTTCTAGAATTAATTCCGAAGACAGGTTCAGCTCGTATGTCCCTACAGCAATCTTTGCCCTATTTGCAGTACGTAGGTCCACGTCGTCTTTCTCTAGTCTTTTACTACTCTTTAGTCCTTGCAAGTTATTACACAAATGAGATCCACATCCGATATCTAATACATATATCTCATTTCTAAAGGCAGTATTTATCTCAATCATAAGCATACCTGGAGAAGAAGTAGAAGTGCTTGTAAGCTTCTCCTTTTGCTTCTTATCCTTAATGGTCTCCAAGTAGGCTTTGCAGTTGCGCCTCCAGTGGCCTATCTTCCCACAATGATGGCATGGGCCCTTGGTAGCAGCGTCCTTCTTATTTTCACCACATTTGGGCTTCATGGGAGCCTTCTTCTTCTTCTTTTAAATTTTCTTCTTAGAAGAGGAAGATTCTACCATTAAAACTGCATTGGAATCCTTCTTTATGGAGGACTCTACAGTTTTGAGAAGATTGATCAACTCAGGAACGATGGACTCAATTTTGTTCATCTGATAGTTAATCACAAATTGTAAGAAACTATTAGGCAAAGATTGTAGAATTAATTTAACACTTAAGTCATGATCCATTGCAAACCCGAGAGATCCAAGCTTCTCTATTAAGCCCAGCATTTTCAGCCCATGAGTGGCCACAGAAGAACCCTTGGCCATTTTGTAATGAAATAATTGCTTTGAGATCTCATATCTCTCAATTATGGCTTGGGCCTCAAACAGCTCTCAAAGATGTAAAATGATCGATTGAGCATCTATATGCTCGTGCTGTTTTTGCAACTCAAGAGTCATGGATGCCAGTATAATACATGATGCTGTATCACTATCCTCCTTGTGCCTCTTATGGATAGCATGCTTATCAGCATGAGCATCTTGGGTTGGTGGTGGTGGAATAGGAGCATCTAGCACGTAGAACAACTTTTCTGATTTGAGAACGATTCTCAAATTTCTATACTAGTCGAGATAGATTGATTCGGTTAACTTGTTGGTTTCCAAGATGCTATGTAAGTTTAGATTTGTTGACATGATGCAAGTGACCTAGATGTAAAGATAGAGAGCATTAGCTACTTATATATGCACATGATATGCAAATAATTAGGACTTTAATTAAGCGCATTTTTACTCCACTAATTTACTCAAACCAATAGCCCCCACTACTGATTCGGAAAAGCTTGTTGGAAGCTTTCCTAGTGGACCGGTATCCAAATTCCTCAAGAATAACCTTGGGTTAGCCCAACAAGCCACCATTGAGTTCATTGGTAGATATCCAATACCAATTATATCGTATGTAACTACCGGATCATTGGGTGATTAACAGCTTTAATCTTAAAGCCTTTTGGGCTACCCCACCTTTTCCTCTAAATTTCTTTATGCTGCGTTTGTCCAATTAGGATAAAAAATTTAGTTAAACCTGACCCATTAATCAGGAATTTAATTCCATAGCTTGAACATGCCCAATGTCAAGTAGGCTTGGGTTTGCCCAACAACCTGGTCTTGAAAAAGGAGCCCAATAACCTGGTCTTGAAAAAGGATTCTCGTTCTTACTATATTAGCAGAAGGAATTATGTTTAATATTAATTGAGGGATTTGTTCCTTTTTAGTTATTTCTTTAAATGACATGCATAAAAATCAATAAATCACATAATTGATAATCGTGGTAATAAAGCAATTATGTGGTATGGTTATGGACTCTTTCTAAATTAATTTCTTTGAGCCATAAAAGAAATTAATATAGTTAACTTTATGTGTTCATGCATGATTTAAGTAGAAGGTCTTACCTTCTCGCCTTGTGTTGGTCACTATCTCCAGAATAGAATAATTCTACTCCTATCTAACCTATGTAAACTAATTACATAATTTTCTAAAGAGAGAAAACCTTAAGTTACATTCGAGGGGAGTTAGATATGAAGAGAATTACACAAGAATTCTAGAGAAGGCAGGACACGTAGGCCTTATTTCATAAAAAACTAAAATTGTAAAATGCATGAATAGATATAATCGGTTTTAGTCCATAACCATCTACCATGCCATTAACTATGCTTAAATAAAATAAACATATACTGTTATTATTCCAAAATCACTATTTTAGAAAAATAAAACAAATTCTAAAATCAATATTTTAGAAAAATACATTAATTTTAAAATTTCAAAATCACTATTTTGAAAGATAAAATTGTTTGTCTCAAAACTAATTTTGAGAAAATGCTTTTAGGTCCTGTTTCGACAACGACAACGGTGGTCCTGCTAGTTTTTAAACAGCTGGATCATGCAAAACAGAGCATAACTGGTGCTGGTTTGGAAGGCTAGAGCCGGCGCTGGCTCTGGTCTGGTTTTAAAAAAAAATTTCTTCAAAAAATAATTTTTGGACGTTCGCGAAACAGAATGGAACCGGCACCAGCTTGGAGGCCGGAGCCGGTGCCGCCTGTGTTCCGAAACAATGGCGGCGATTTTTCAAAAAATTCCAAAAATAATTTCTGGTGCTTTCTTTTTCTGCAAATTTTCAATGAGAATAATTCTCAATAGTATTTTTTGTTTTGAAACTCTAAACAATAACCAATTTTTTAGTTTAAACAAAATCAAAACGGAAAATTAAGATGAAACGGAGGGCAACATCCATGTTGCAAGAAAATGTTTTTCCTGCAGAAATTTTCATCACCAAAGAAAGCATCTTTTTGAAATACGCTGTGACTTACACACAATCATATTGTGCTACGGACCCAAACCATAATAATCGAAACGATTTCGACTCGAGTGAAAATGATTTTCACAGTAAACAAAGACAAACACAAAAATAGTTTTTCATGCCAAAACAATGTCCGTAGACTACACATAGCATGGCTCTGATACCACTGTTGGATATCTCAGGCTCGTATCGTATACGGCACAGCGAAAAATAAAATGAGATACCCTCCCAGGACTCGTCTATGTGTGGAAAACAAGACATAAAGAGAGTAAAGGTAACAACTTTTACCTTTGGGTGATCGTCCAAAGAACAAAATTTCTTCTTTAAGTTGAGGCGCGATCCAGCAATCCTCATGATCAACCTCTACGTGAGTTGAACACCTAACCACTATAATCACAGTGTGTGATTATCTCTAACATAATCCACACAGAGGATACACTCAAGCACCAAAATTTCCTGTGCTAGCAGAAACAATAATTGCCGCTAGGGTTCTCTTGTTTTCAGCAAAACGAGAGGGAGAGAGAAGAAGGGAAAATGGTGTGCCCTAGGGTTAGAGTTATTTTCGAGTGTACGTTCCACAGCTAGGGTTTCGTGTGTATCCCTTATATCACACAAAAAAATCCTGCTATAATTGAGAATTCTAAACCTATTAGAATTCCCTAATTGTACTTGGAAACATCAAGTTCTCACAAATACAATTTGGACCACAAATTATAACTAATTATAATTTATCCACAACAACTTCTCTTTCTCTCAATCAACCCCACAATGTTATCAAATAACATTTTGAGTATATAATCCTCTATTGTGAGTGACCTATTAGGTTTTCTAGTCAATTGGTAGAGAACATGAATTAATCCAAACATCTTTGAGATTAATAATCCATAATTAATTAGAATTAATCCTATTAATTCTTATCAGGATTGGTTTATTAATTCATCAATTAATAAACCCATATTCTCAGATCATGAGTAGTATCTAGCAACACATTATGACCACCCAAGATTCTAGGAAGTCAAGTGGCTTGACATGAACCATTCAATAACAAACTTCAGTGCAATTAACTCCATTCCCCATACAATATCTCATTCGGTTTGGAGCACGGAATTAGTGCTAACTCCCTCTAGAAATAATTCTGGCTCGAATACAATAGTACTTGTACCAGGAACCCACTACTCTAGATGTGTATCAATTGAAACTATTTCCAATATACAATTGCCTTGACCAAGGACTTCTTGAGTAGTAATTCCTACAAGTGGCTGAGAGATATTCGCCCCTACTATTAGGAGTGGTGAATCTTTTATTGACCCTTTCAATTACTTTCGTTTACCTTATAATGTACCCAATATCTATCCCATAGGTAGCCCTTGATCGAGCTCCGGAGATTGGAATCAAAGTACAAAGCTCAGCAAACAAAGTACCTTGGAGATCTCAAGTCTAAAGATACTTGCACGTTTGCTATATTGAGATTATATCACTGGCACTAAATAGGTATCCATATGATTATCTCAAAGTTAGGTCATCCAATAAACTTGTTCCATTAACAAGTATTCATGTGTTAACTTTAAGTATCTCAATACTCACAGTTATGAGAACCATTGCCTGATCAAATTAGGAAGTCTAACACATGCTAGTTTTGACGCATTAATGATGTCCTGTCTCATTAATACTATGACTTGGGACTATTTAAGTACTGTGTAGTAGGAATCTCATATCATGATCTCTATCATGATTTCCTTAACACAGTGTTGTACTAGGGACTTTATCGAACAGTTATATTACTTAAAGTAAATAAATGAAGCTGTAAGATAAATAATACCTTTTATTAAAATAAAATGTGTCATATACAGTGTACAAGTGATTGCCTCTAGGGCACAACATTAACATTAGGTGGGGTTTTACTTCCTCCCCTCCTTAGAAGGATTTTGCCCAGAAATTTAGCGTATGTCTTTCTCTCAAGTTGGGATATTTCTGTTTCATCTATTCTTCCGTTTCCCCCATGGTATCTTATGTGCTAGCATACTGAACTTCAAATCAAAACCTATAGTTATTTGAATTTTGTCCCAGGCTGCAATGTAGGCCTTGGGTTTCGATAAGAGGCGATACTTGAAGGTATTTCATGCAACTCTACTATTTTTAGTACATATGTTTGAGCTAACCTTTTAATAAAGTCCTTTACACTTACGGGGTAAAATGCACTGTCTTTGTTAGTCGATTAACCACCACTCAATTGGCATCTTTTTGGGTTTTTGACATAGGCAAGTCAGTGACAAATTCCATTGCTACCACCTCCCATTTCCATTTTGGTATTAGCTATAATTGTAATAATCTATCTGGCTTCTTGGGTATCGTGATGCTCCCATAACACTTTTACCTTTGGTATCTACTTATTTCAAAGAGTCTATCTTAATAAGCTTCTCTGTGTAACCCAAATCAGGTTACAATCGCATAGGCTCGTCGTTAAAACATATTTCGGATTAGGATCATACACCCTTAGCTGAGATATATGAAGCACATCTCATAATCTCAATAAAATGTCTAGTAAGCCCAATCTATAGATGGCAGTTCCATCATTCTCTTCCTATTATTTGTATAGCTCTTCTGCCGACTCCGAGTCGTCTTCTGTCTTTCTCTTGTTACTTTTGCCTTGTCCGCCTTTTCTTGAACACAAACTTCATTGGATTTGATAATCTGCCTATCTTCTATTTACCCCTACTATAATGGTACTTGACATGTCTGGCTTTGTATTGCTTCATATAGGGCAATCCAATAGAGGATCGGTCATTACTGTTGTAGGCCTACTGGCATGTGGCACGCTTTCAGTCCAATTGTCATATACATTCCCTAAACTTGTCCTTCAGTATCTAAATAAGTCTCTTTGACCGGCTATCAATTTTGAGAATATGCAGCAGTACAGAACTTCCAAGTTGATCCTATTATCTCTAGGAACTTAGTCTAAAATCTTGCAGTGAACCTATGATCTTGCTTGGATATAATACTTGATGATATCCCATGCAGACTCTACCTTGGCTACGCTACCTTAATACTGCACCTGATTACCTCTCATTCAAAAAATAGAACTATGCTCAACTAAACTTTCACTTACCAAACTTAACATAAATTAATACTATCTGCATTTTCTAACACCAATTTTGATTGTCCCATGTCCTTAATAGCATTCAAAATACATTAGATGTTATCTGAAAATTCACCATAAAATTATCCGAGCAGGATTAAAATCCTATGCATCTAGTCCATAAGAAATAGAACTTTTGTCAATCAGTATGACATCACCACCCGTCATTAGTACATATTCCCAGTGTTAGTCGCAATCTCAAGCGTATCTCCTTCGCAAATTCACACTTAATAATATCCTTATCACTAGTCTAACTTAGGAGTAACCATATATATCTTTGATGACCAAACCATCTAATATTCTCTAGTCTATACATAGCTTTAAAATTCCAACCCTTTCTTATACTATTAATACCGGGTCCCATAGGCTAAACACTAGGCTAGATATCCTTAGTATTCCTTTAACAGTAGTTTATGAACATTTGCTCCTAGTATTAGTTACTATACTTCCTTCACCTACCTCTTAAAAAATGTAATCGTACCCATCTGTTCCACAAAGATGTATTATTCTATCTCTATAACCAACTTAACTCCTTGCTTTGACCATCATTCCATGCCTAATATACTACCATAATTCTCAAAAGGAAATAAGTCAGATTCCTGATAAATTTTACTTTTCTAGCTAGAATTTCATCTCTCGGATCAAACCTATAGATCCTTACTTCCTTACATGATGAAGGATGCTTAACTAACTGATAAGAAAATCTATAAGTATTCACAGCTGATAAATCCGTCTCTTACGGTCTAGCTTATAACTACTCAAATGAATAGTACACTACACAATATATATATGCTATATAGAACAAAGAACAAAGATAAAAAAGCACATTCTTTTAGAAGAAATAAAGAATTAACCAGGCACCACGGCTGCATCCAATCTCACGTCTTCTCTACTAAACCAACTTGGTCGTTACCTCTGGCTTTAACTTATTTCCTCCAATAACTATATTTCTCTAGCTAGCTAAATTCAGCGGTAGGTTCTTAATCGGGCCTATACAACTATCACCTTAGAAGATGCCTCAGGTTCTGTCTATTACTTTTCTTTGTGCTCTTTTCTCACATCTGGCTATGAGTGCTCTGCTTGCTCATCTTCAGGTGTTGAAGGTTTTTTGACATGACCAATTCTGCCTCTTGCTACAGTTTTATGTCTAGGTGCCATCTTTGATCATCATCACCACAATCATGGGTTGACAAATGCATATATACGAATGCAAACATATAATGCAAAGATAACAGTTATAACTTTTGCTTACTTATTGAACATGTGAGAGTATTTTTTTTTCTTTTTGAAAAAAGTGAAATAGTCAAAAGCTTTATTCAAAATAAATCATACTTTAACATAAAGAAATTGGATATCATAGATGATACCTCTATAGGAAGTAGATACTCATAGACAAGAAAGTAAATAAGGCCATGAACTCAATAAACAGATTCCTTAATTAACAAATTACATCACAAATCCACTATGTCTTCTTGTTGCTCTAGTCGTCACTCGAGTAGTTGGAAATAGATTCTTCGAATCATCCTTCTCTTCTCTTCCTGTAGTCTATTCCAATTCTGAACCTAAGTGCACAACAATTAGTTCCACTCTTCCTAGGACTTTCCTCTACCTTCCTTTTTCCCTTGTCCTTCATCCCTAAGACTAACTCCTAAAGTGCTCTTATACTCGGGGTAAGTCTATCATTCTGATTAGGTCCCTTATCACCGGACTCCTCAAAGTCACAACCAAAAGAGGTAATGCCAAACTCTCCTATTGATGGAGTCTGAGGAGGCACAACTTCCTCCTCCTTCTCCTCATCAAACTCTTCCATCCGCCCTTCTATTTCACTATCAAAATTATCCATCTCTTCTTCTCCCTCATCATTAGTATCACCAGTTCCTCACCTCCCTACATTTAGCATCACCCATCTCCTCTCTTCTCTCCCCGCCTAAGTCAAGATCAAGAGCTTCCTCCTCAACCTCGCTATCTGAGACTAAAACAACCACTGCTATGGGAGGGTCTACTGCTAGGACATCCTCAACACCCCCTTCCTGCTCAGGTAACTCTAGTTCAACAACCTTAACCTCTATCTTCTCTTCCTTGCCATCATTAGGCATAATAAGGTGGGAAAAAAAAATTAATCTCCATCTTACCATCACTGCCCTCTAACTCAAATGAATTTAACCTAGGTTCGGGTTTCGTACCAGAAGAGGATAGGTTCGCTACAGGAGTTGGAATAGGTGATCTACCCACACATGAAAGGCCAAACTCAGGTAAATAAACAAAACACATAGATTAGTATTAGAGATTATAAAACTTAATGCAATAAATCCAAATATTGCCAATAGCTGCCAAAACCTAGACTCTGATACGGCTTGTAACACCTTTCTACCTATGTACCCCAAAAGGGGTGGGGTTGTCGCCCCGTCCTTAGGACAAGAGGTTTTTATAAGTAAGTAGTAGAAAATATAGAAGGAAATAAATTAAAAATAGACTTATTACAATCCCAAAATAATACTTATACAAGCCTTGGAACAAATAGAAGGTAAATAAAATCTCTAATATTAAATACATCAAAATAAGTCTTCCAAGCTTATGGTAACTTTAAGTAATTCAACTTTCAAAGCAGGATCGACCTGAAGACATGATATAAAAAAGTGTGAGAAACATTTCTTAGTTAGCCCTGTTTGCTTATGGCATTTTAGGAAAAACAACTCATGATGCAAGTTTTGAACAAGTCATAATAAAAAGTCTTCAAGTCTAGAAATTTATCTTTAAACACTGAGTGGTGTTTTATCAGTATTGCCAAAGTAAAAATACCTAACTTTGAAAAACCTTAAGGGGGGGGGGCAGGGGTGAATAAGGTTTTTGGAAAATTGAAAATTTTTAATATCTCCGATTTATAGAATATAAATGTTCTTCAAGTTTCTTGGACCAACTTCACAGTAACAGAGAAAGCTATCCAACGAAACTTTGAGAAATATCCAAATTTAGACTAAGGTAAGAAGCACAATGCTGTTAATGCTATATGTAGAGAAATGAGACATGGAATGTATAGTGGTTTGATCTACCAAGATCTACATCCACTACCTTAAGCTCACACTTAAGTATTTTCAACCAGATTTTATTTACTAAACTTAATGGAATCAATCTGTACCAAATATAAGAGAGTATCACCACACTTAGTTTTCCAAAACCTCTCAATTGACCAACAAATCAAGGTTCACCCCAGATGGATGTTACACCACAACCTTGGTTTACACAAATGATTGAATATCAATAGAATAGTAAAAGCTCACTTTTTTGAGTAGATGTGCACCAAGAAAAGGCACACATACTTTTACTTTTAAAACACAATTTGAATTCACTTTAAAGCACTTTGATAAAGGAGATTTTGTTTTCTATACAACAAGAGGGTTTCTAAGAAGGAAAGAGAAAAAATCTACTATCAAATCGAGTTTAGAAGCCTTATATAGAGCTATAAAGTAAAGTACCAACGGCTATAAAATGGCTATTGTTCCTGTCAAATTTACCCGCGTTTTGGACTCATGTTTTGAACAACGATGCATCCAAAAGGTAAGTAAAAATTGGCACTTTTTAAGGCAAAAATGATTTGACACAGTTTATAGGATTTTGGACGAACCTTTTGGATGCAGAATCATCCGAACTACTCAATCCAAAATTCTGAGATTTAAAACTTTGAAATCCTTTTACTTATGTGCTTCAAGGTAGAAATAAAATTGAATCATAAGGTAAAGGGACATAGGAATTAACAAAAGATACCTTAATAATGATTCCTTGTCTAAAGTTCTTCCACAAGAACTTCTTGGTATGCAATCTCTTAAGCTTAGTATTCTACTTGATTACCCATTATTAGATTTCGCTGCTTAGCAATCTTTCTTAGAAGAACTGAGGTTAGACATGTCCTATCACTTATAGAACACACAAGTTAGTCCACATTAAAGTTTGTCATAAGTTAAAATATAGGAGAATGCCCTTAGGGCTAACAATCTCTCCCCTTTTGAGTGATGACAAATCTTGATGGGATTGTGATATAAAAACAATGATGTGTACAGTACGAACATGTTAGACCGAGAGAAATAAGAATAGTTTTCATTAAACTAAAATCTCTTATTATAGAACTTAGAGTGCTTATGAGATTAAGATAGAAAATTAAAATATATAGTTCCCAAGCATGGCTCAATGAGCCTATCGCCCAACCTACCTCCATATTCTCCTTTCTTCCATCATATGATTATTCCATAAATAAATAACCGATACAATGATTTTATAAACATATATAGAAGAGAGTTATAGCAAATAAGTCATGGGATGAGATGCTCCCCCTTAATATATGCATACATGAATATTTGTAAATTATGAGAGAGAACTGGAGTCAATTTTGTACGTCCAAAATGTACATCGAAAACTTGGTAAAGGTGAGTATGGGACTTTTTGGAACTTGAGATTTGGATGTCCAAAATAGCATGAAGTTTTTGAAGAACACATTTTTGGACAGGACTTTTGGTTCAAGAAAATATGAGCCCAAAACTCCCCCTGTCATAATGCAGGAGATAATGGTTTTTTTTAGAATTTTAATATGTCCTGGTTTTCTCAAAGAGTTTTGATCATTAAGGAAGTTATCCAACAGTCTAAGATTTTTATCAATGAATTTTAATGAATTTATCACAGAATCATGTTAATAACTTAAAGACAATTTTACCAATAACTCTAGTCTCAAAGATACCTATATTTCTGAAAAAAAGTACTTTTGGACGATGTTCAGGATACCAAACTGGTGTCCTTTTTGGATATCAGAAAACTGAGATCACAGATGATCAATATTTATATCAAGCAGTTCATCCAAAACTTGTCATGAATTTCATAAAAAGAATTACAAGATCTTATCTATAGTCAGAGGCAATATACTAGTGCAGAATATCAATTTTTAGAGCATAAAGTTTCCCTCATGTAAGTTTACTACTTAAGGATTGTCAAGCAGTTATTCATTAGTGCATTATTAACAATTAGCAACGGAGAGCATAGCAACTACCACATAGATGATCAAATAAATTTTTATTCATTCTTGATTAGTAGAATAATCACAGTACAATAGAATAATCACAACCTAGACAACGGAGCCAAGATGCTCACAAACATATGCAGAAACTTATCCCAATATTGCCTAATCACAACAGGCAGGTAAAAATAAAATCAATCCAGTCATAAACATTATCAATCTAATATATGACAATCACAATCTAATGACAATATCAGTTAGTTTTCTCCCCCTTTGCCATCAATAAAAAAGAAGAATAATAGAGATGAAGTAAAAAAAGATATATATATATATATATATATATATATGAAGCAGTCATAAGTTAACCAGATAAGCTTGTTCAAAGTGAAGACAGAAAGTAAATTGTTCAACTGCAAAAAGGGAATTGTAGAATTGTTCAAGATAGCAATGAGAATTGAGGTCAGTTGGGGTAGAGGTCAGCTGGAGTGCATTATGCTAATTTGGTTACTCAGGAGATGTGAATTGTTTCAATTTTTGACCTTGCACCTTTTCAGGAGTGTTGACTAGCAATCCTACTTTATTTCCTCTTAAACACAATATGTTTCTGTCTCTTCCCAAATGAGACACGGGATTCATAGGAGGTAGGGGGTGCTACAGCTTTTTGAGGTGGGGATTTTTCTTTGGCTTGTGCAGTAACGGTCATTTCTTCCTTAGCAGGCTGTACTCAACCAGTTTCTTCCTTAAGAACTGTTTCCTCAGCTATTTCCTTTGCTGGAGCAAGTACTGTAGGAGCAGATACCAGTTCATCTATTTTTCCTTTTTTTCTTTACTGCAGTTTGTCTATTTTCAAGATTTTGAAGTTCTGAATTGAGGCCATCCAATTTAATAGCCAGAGCATTGATTTCATCCAAAATACTTTTAGATAGTCCTTTATCCTGAGCTTGTTCTTTTTCTTTGGCAGAGGATGCTTCTTGAGGATCTATCTCAAATTTTCTTTTGGCTCCAACAGAAGGGGCATTCTTTCCTTCAGCTTTTACTATCAACAATCTTTCTCTTTCCTCACCTTTTGTGTCACGAAGCAACTTCCATTCATTTTTCATTCTCATATATCCCATGCACTCAAAAGACTCAAAGCTATATATATATATATATATATATATATAAATATATATATTTATTTATTTATTTTTGATGGTGCACAAGGGACTGAATTTAAATCAACATCAAAATATCTGAAGACTTTTGTTAACAGATTTCCATATGGCAGGGCCTTGCTCGATGTGTTTCTTGTTTGCAACATCAACTTGGTAGCCAAGAACCCAAAACTAATTTGCCTTCCCTCAGCCAAGCCTAACATAATTACCATCTGCATTATGTTAATGGAGGTTTTATGACCAAAACTTGGCACCACCATGGTAGAGACCATATGGTGTAAGATCCTTCCTTTTCTATTTAGTCATTTGGTGTTTCTGCTACTGGAATTCTCAAAACTCCTTCCACCAGCGAACATTTCTTCAAATTTCTTTAACTCAAACATGTCAGTTCCCTCCAAAAATTTATTCAGTTCAAAATATTGAATTCCTCCATCTCTTACTTCACATATTCTATCTAGCAAATGGTGATTCTTCCTTCCAAATCTAGAAGTATACCATCGAATTATAAACCCTCTCCCAGTTTCCTTAAGATGATTTTTCCTCAATTAGCGTAGAATTCCGAAATAAGCAGGGTAAATAATTTTTCATCGACAGACAGTAAACTACCCTAACTAATAGACTCAAACATATTCATGTTAGTGTTGTGCCATAGAGGCAATCACTTGTACCATGTATATTGCATATTAAATTAATAAGAGGCATTCTTTATCTTTCAGTTTGATTGTTATATCTAAATATGTGTACAAACCATTAGATAAAGTCCCTAGTACAACACAGTGTTAAGGAAATCATGATAGAGATTATGATGTGAGATTCCTACTACACTATGCAGTGTTTGTACTTAAATAATCCCCAGTCATAGTATTAATAAGATAGGACATTATTAATACGCCAAGACTGGCACATGTTATATCTCTTGATTGGATCAAGCGGTGGTTCTCATATCCGTGGGTATTGGGATACTCAGGATTAATGTGTGGATGCTTGTTTTGAAACAAGTTCATTGGATGACCTAGCTACGAGATAATCACTTGAATAACTATTTAGTGCCAGTGATAGAATCTCATTATAGCAAGTGTGCAAGTATCCTTAGACTTGAGATCTCTAAGGTACTTTTTTTATCGAGCGTTGTACTTTGATTCTAATATTTGGAGTCTTATTTAGGACCGCCTATGGGATGGATATTGGGTACAACGGAAAGTAAACGAAAGTAGTTGAGAGGGTCAATAAAGGATTCACAACTCCTAATAGTAGGAGAGTATATCTCAAGGCCACTTGTAGAAATCATTACTCATGAAGTCCTTGGCCAAGGCGACAATGTGATGGAAATGGTTCCAATTGATACACATATCGAGTAATGGATTTCTTAAACAAGTACTAAAATATTCAGGCTAGAATTAATAATATTCTGGAGGGAGTTGGCACTAATTCCATGCTCTAGACCGAATGAGATATTGTATGTTGAAAGGAGTTTATTGCACTGATAATTTGCTATTGAAAGGTTCATGTCAAGCCACTTGACTTTCTGGACTTTTGGGTGGTCAAGAGTCATTGCTAGATGTCGCTCTTGACATGCTAAATATGAATTTATTAATTAGAGAATTAATAAATTTAATCCTTTATTTTATTAAGGATTATTAATTCTAATATTGTTAGATTTAATTCATATTATGCTACCAATAAGACCAGGAAACCTAATGGGTCACACACAATAAAGGTTTGAATGCTCAAATATATTATTTGATAATATTGTGGGGTTAATTAAGAGAAGGGAATATATTTATAGGTGAATTATAAGTTTGTTATAATTCATGAGACCTAATTGTAATTAAGTAAACTTCAAGGACCAATTTGTTGACAATTGGACGTTGAAGGACTAAGTTGTAATTTATGGTAATTATAAATCTATAAATATAAGGAAACGGTTTCCTTAGGGTTTGAGACAGACTATTCACGCAATAACAGAGAAACCGTTTCTCTGCCTCTCTCTTGATCAAACCCTAGCCGTCTCTCTTCTTGATCAAAGCCCTAGCCTCCTGAATTCTACTAGCATAGAATTGTGAGATTGTGAGCATTCAACCTTGTGTGGATTATCATTAGATTATCATTGGACTTCAATTGAGCTGCAGTGAACGGTTTTGGATAATCTAGATCGCGCCTGCGTTCTTGTTTCTGAAATTTTTGAATTCCGGCTTCACGAGGTAATAGACGCAATCTTCTCCTTTTTCCCGTTTCTATTGCAAACCCATAATCCATGGCTTGGATTTCTTATTTTTTTCTGCTGCGCTTAATCTGATTATGCATGATAGAAATCCTACAGTGGTATCAGAGCCAACGGGTTTGTGTTTTAATGGGATGTTTTATTGCTTTGAATTGTTCAAGCATGTAAATTGCATGATTACAGCATGTTAATTGTATGATCATGTCTGTTGGTTTGTATGTAATCGTTTAGGTTTTGTTTTGAATAATTTGGGTTGCAGAAATCGTTTCTGCGTTGCTGGTTTTATGCTTTTGAAAATATTGCAAAATGGTTCTTCGTCTGTGTTCAGGTTTTGGCTTCAGTTGATGTTCATCCTGTAATTAAGCCTTCCGTTTAACAATTTGGATTGTTAAATTGATTGTGAGAATGATCACAATGGTTTGTTAATAAAGATTAACAAAGGTCAACGTTAAAAACTGGTTTTGATTGATCTTGGAACGGCCCCAAACTGAACAAAAAATTTCCAGAAAATCCAAGCCGCACGCGGTGGTTACTGTTCGTTAAAAAAAAAAAAAAAAGGTTCTGGAATAGAAATTTGAAAGGGAAAATCTCATTTGATGAGAGGTGGTAAAATAAAAATTTTTCCAAGGGGGCGTTGCCCCCTGACCCCCGCAAGGGACCGCCGTTATCGTTGCGTGACGGGACCCAGAAACACTTTCTCAAAATTAGTTTTGAGACAATCAATTTTATTTTCTGAAATAGTGATTTTGAAAATTTAAAATTAATGTATTTTTCTTAAATGTTGATTTTAGAATTTGTTTTATTTTCCCAAAATACTAATTTTGGAATAATAAAAGTGTATGTTTATTTTGTTTAAGCATAGTTAATAGAATGGTGGATGGTTATGGACTAAAACAAATTATATCTGTTCATGCATTTTTTTTACCGCTTTGTTTTAATGAAATAGGGCCTGCATGTCCCGCCTTCTCTCAAATTCTGATGTAATTCTCTTCTCATCTAACTCCCCTCGAATGTAACTTGAGGTTTCTCCTTTTAGGAAATTATGTAATTAGATTATATAGGTTAGATTGAGGTAGAATTTTATTTTCAAGATTTTGAATATGGCGTTCAAAATAAGGCGAGATGGTAAGACCCTCTACCTGTATCATGCATGAACACATAGGGTTGACCATATTAATTTCCTTGGTGGCTTGAGGAAATTAATTTAGAAAGTCCATAACCATGCCACGTAATTGTTTATTACTATATTTATCAATTTATGCTGCTTATTGATAAATTGTATGCATGCCTAACAATGAGACCACTAAAAGGAATAAATCCCTCAAATAATATTAAATCTAATGCCTTCCATTAATATAGTGAGAACGAGAGCTCTTTTTCGAGACCAGGCTGTTGGGCAAACCCAAGCCTACTTGACATCGAGTATGTTCAAGTTATAGAATTTAAATTCATGTTAATGGATTAGATTTAACTAATTTCTTTGTCCCGGTTGGGCTAACCCAAGCATAAAAAAAATTAGAGGCAAAGTTAGGCTAGTATTTGATACTTTAATGATTAAAAGATGTTAATCACCCAATGATTTAGTAGTTACTTTTTGATGTAATTGGTATTGGATACCTACCACTGAACTTAAGAGTGGCTTGTTGGGCTAACCCAAGGTTATTCTTAAGGAATTTGAATCTTGATCCACTAAGAAAGTTTCTAACGGGCTTTCCCGAGTCAATAGTGAGGGCTATTGGTTTGAGTAAAATAGTGGAATAATTATGTGCTTAATTAAAGACCTAATTAATTGCATTGCATTTGCATATACATGTTCTAATAATTCTATCTTTACATCTAGGTCATTTGCATCATGTCGACAAACCTAAACTTGCGTAGCATCTTGGAAACAAACAAGCTCACTGAATCAAACTATTTGGACTGGTATAGAAACTTGAGAATCGTTCTCAAGTCGGAAAAGTTGCTCTACGTGCTAGAAGCTCCTATTCCGCCACCTCCAGCTCAAGATGCTCCTGCTGAAGAGCATGCTTGTCCACAAGAAGCACAAAGAAGATAGCGACACAGCATCTTGTATCATGCTTGGCGTCAATGTCTCTGAGCTGCAAAAACGAGCATGAGCATATGGATGCTCAATCAATGATCCTCCATCTTAGAGAGCTATTTGATAAACAAGCTAGAACAGAGAGATATGAGATCTCTAAACAAGCTGTTCCGTGCTAAGATGGTTGAGGGTACTTCAGTGGCCACTCATGGGCTGCAGATGTTGGGCTACATTGAAAAACTTGGGTCTCTTGGGTTCGTAATGGATCATGACTTAAGTATTGACTTAATTCTACAATCATTACCAAGTAGTTTTTCGCAGTTTGTGATCAACTACCACATGAATAATGTTGAGACCACAATACCTGAGCTAATCAATCTGCTTAAGACTGCTGAGTCCTCTATGAAAAAGGATGATAAGGCAATCTTGTTAGTAGGTTCTTCATCTTCTAAGAAAAAGGTTTCTAAGAAGAAGAAGAAGAACACTCCTACTAAGCCCAAAGGAGGTGTCAAGAAGAAGGAGGCTGCCCCTAAAGGCCCATGTCATCATTGTGGCAAAATGGGCCATTGGAGGCGTAACTGCAAGGCCTACTTGGAGACTGTGAAGGAAAAGAAGGAGAAGGAGAAGCTTGCAAGCACTTCTACTTCTAATCCTGGTATGTTTATGATTGAGATTAATACTGCCTTTAATAATGAGATATGGGTATTGGATACCGGTTGTGGATCTCATTTATGCAATAATTTGCAGGGACTAAAGGACAGTAGAAGGTTAGAGAAAGGTGACGTGGACCTACGAGCTGCAAATGGAGCAAAGGTTGCTGCACTAGCTGTGGGGACTTATCATCTCAATCTACCTTCTGGATTAGTTTTAGAACTACAAAGCTGTTATTTTGTACCAGTTTTGTTGAAAAATATTATCTCAGTTGCTTGTTTAGACTTATTCGGATTTCATTTAAGTTTTAAGAATAAATGTTGTTCTTTCTCATTAAATGATATTCATTATGGTTCTGCAACTTTGATCAATGGTTTATATGTTCTAGACATGTATAATCCAATTCTCAATATAAGTAAAAAGAAACATAAAAAGGATAACTTAATCTCATCTTACTTATGGCATTGTCGTTTAGGCCATGTAAATGAAAAACGTGTGTCTAAGTTATACAAATTGGGTGACTTAGGGTCATTTGATTACGAATCATATGACACATGCGAATCTTGTTTACTTGGAAAAATGGCTAAAACTTCTTTTTCAAGAAAAGGAGAAAGGGCAAAAGAGTTATTAGAACTCGTACATTCGGATGTATGTGGCCCAATGTCAATACAAGCAAGAGGAGGTTATCAATACTTCATTACCTTTATTGATGATTATTCTCGATATGGGTATTTGTATTTGATGAAATACAAATCTGAAGCCTTTGACCGTTTCAAAGACTTCAAGAATGAAGTAGAGAAACAACTTGGCAAAAGTATTAAAGCTCTTAGATCCGATCGAGGAGGTGAATACTTAAGTCAAGAGTTTCTAAGTTATCTAAGAGATAACGGAATATTATCTCAATGGACTCCACCATATACACCTCAACATAACGGTGTATGCGAGAGAAGGAATCGAACCCTTCTAGACATGGTAAGGACCATGATGGCTTTTGCGAGACCTACCAAAATCGTTTTGGGAGTACGCACTTGGAGACTGCTTGTTTACATTTTAAACAGAGTTCCGTCAAAAGCGGTTGATACCACTCCTTATGAGTTATTCTTTGGTAAGAGACCAAAGTTATCTCATTTAAGGATTTGGGGTTGCCCCTGCTTTTGTTAAAAAGGTAATGTCGGACAACTTGAAAATAAGTCTGACAAATGTTTGTTTGTTGGATATCCAAAAGAATCGTTTGGATATTACTTCTATCTTCCTTACGAAAATAAAGTTTTTATTTCAAAACATGCTTGTCTTCTTAGAGAAGGAGCACATGTTCAAAGAAGATAATGGGAGCAAGCTTGAACTTAGTGAAGTTCAAGAAGAGCAAACAAATATTGATCAACCTTCTGAACCTGTATCTATTCAAATAGATGAACCTTCCAACACACAAGAGCTTCGTAGGTTAAGTTGGATACGAGTGGCACCTGAGAGATATGGATTTCTCAGAAGTGACCATAATGACGTATTGCTCATAGATGACAATGAGCCTACTACTTATGAGGATGTTCTAAATAGTTTAGAATCTGACAAATGGCTCAAAGCTATGAAGTCAGAGATGGATTCCATGTATGACAACCAAGTTTGGACTTTGGTTGATCCACCTGAAGGAATCAAGCCTATAGGGTGTAAATGGGTTTTCAAAAAGAAAACTGACATGGATGGTAATGTGGTTACCTATAAGGCTCGCTTGGTAGCAAAAGGTTATCGTCAACGACAAGGTATTGACTATGACGAAACTTTTTCACCAGTTGCGATGTTGAAATCCATAAGAATACTCCTAGCCATTGCCACTCATTACGATTATGAGGTCTGGCAAATGGATGTGAAAACAGCTTTCCTTAATGGAAACCTGATTGAGGAAGTGTATATGATACAGCCTGAAGGTTTCATATCCGAAGATGGCACAAAGGTGTGCAAGTTGCAAAGGTCCATTTATGGACTTAAGCAAGCATCTAGGAGTTGGAATATCCATTTTGATGAGACAATTAAAGAATTTCGTTTCATTCAAAACATGGATGAACCTAGTGTGTACAAGAAGGCTAGTGGGAGTAAAGTTGTTTTCCTATTGCTTTATGTAGATGACATATTGCTTATAGGAAATGATGTTTCCACTCTTCAATCAATGAAGATTTGGTTCTCCAAGATGTTCTCCATGAAAGACCTTGGAGAAGCAACCTATATTTTGGGAATAAAGATCTATAGAAATAGATCTAGAAGGTTACTAGGTCTTTCACAGTCTACATACATAGACAAAGTGCTGAAAAGGTTCAGCATGGATCAATCCAAAAGAGGATTCTTACCTATGACACATGGTGTAAGCCTTTCAAAGTCGATGTCTCCAAAGACACAAGTTGAAAGGGATCACATGAGTAGAATTCCATATGCTTCGGCAATTGGGTCTATCATGTATGCTATGATATGTACTAGGCTTAATGTATTGTGTGCTCTTAGTTTGGCGAGCAGATACCAATCTGATCCTGGAGAGAGTCACTGGGCGGCTGTAAAGAATATCCTTAAGTGCTTACGAAGGACTAAGGATGCATTCTTGATATATGGAGATGGTGATTTACAAGTAAGAGGGTATACTGATGCCAGCTTTCAGTCCGATAACGACGACTTCAAATCACAATCTGGCTACCAATTTTATTAATCCTTTATTTTATTAAGGATTATTAATTCTAATATTGTTAGATTTAATTCATATTATGCTACCAATAAGACCAGGAAACCTAATGGGTCACACACAATAAAAGTTTGAATGCTTAAATATATTATTTGATAATATTGTGGGGTTAATTAAGAGAAGGGAATATATTTATAGGTGAATTATAAGTTTGTTATAATTCATGAGACCTAATTGTAATTAAGTAAACTTCAAGGACCAATTTGTTGACAATTGGACGTTGAAGGACTAAGTTGTAATTTATGGTAATTATAAATCTATAAATATAAGGAAACGGTTTCCTTAGGGTTTGAGACAGATTATTCACGCAATAACAGAGAAACCATTTCTCTGCCTCTCTCTTGATCAAACCCTAGCCGTCTCTCTTCTTGATCAAAACCCTAGCCTCCCGAATTCTACTAGCATAGAATTGTGAGATTGTGAGCATTCAACCTTGTGTGGATTATCATTAGATTATCATTGGACTTCAGTTGAGCTACAGTGAACGGTTTTGGATAATCTGGATCGCGCCTGCGTTCTTGTTTCTGAAATTTTTGAATTCCGGCTTCACGAGGTAATAGATGCAATCTTCTCCTTTTTCCCGTTTCTATTGCAAACCCGTGATCCATGGCTTGGATTTCTTATTATTTTTCGCTGTGCTTAATCTGATTATGCATGATAGAAATCCTACAATTCAACACATTGGAGAAATTTAAGAAAGATGATGGATTTACTCTATACCCAATAATCACAGATCTATTTCTTGAGACCCAATCATTATAATCAGAGTCACTTTTTGAGTCTATAAATTAAAGTACTTGAGTCTCGAAACTCTCTTATTCTGGTGATGATTTTGAGGAATCATAATGAGAGGTCAAGAAATCTGGTGCCATTTCTTTCCCTTTATTCATTGCTGAAGGCTTCTTCTTTGTCGTTGGAGAAATTGCACCTTCTTTAGTTTCGGTGTGGCTGATTTCGTTTTTGCCATTAAGAAGATAGGGGCTTTGACACTCGATTGTTCAAAGAGGAAGAACTCAGAGAATTCTAGGAAGATGGAATGAGTATTCATCAGTTACAGAGTTTGGAAGAGAGAAGGAAAGAAAGTCCTTTGAATACCTAGAAAGTTGTGATAGAAAGCACATTGAAAAGGCCACTAAACTCAGAGATTTCAAAAAGTCATGTTGAGAAAAGCGCAAGCATTTTGAAATTTAAATATGAAAATATCGAAGCAGTTATTTTAAAAAGGAAATACAAAGCATCAAAGATAATTCCGTTTTGGATTCTGACCTGATCTGAAATATACATCCAAACAGAACTGCTTTAGGGATGAATTTTGGAGGGGGGTTTTGGTCTCAAACACTATGTCCAAAAACTTTGTTGGTGCATTTTGGACTCAAATATTGCGTCCAAAAACTTTATCTTCACTAATTCTGCAAAATAAAGAAAACTTATGGAACCAAGTCAGTCATGTGATTTTTTTAATTGCCAAACTTCTTCTCAGATTGTTGAATCTTTCTTCAGTCAGAGGTTTTGTAAAGATGTCAGCAAGTTGTTCATCTGTTGGAATATATTTGACACACACATCATCTTTAAGCATATGATCATGAATAAAATGATGTTTAACTTCTATATGCTCGGTCCTAGAATGTTGAACAGGATATTTAATTAGATTTATAGCACTTATATTGTTACATAATATAGGTATACAATTAAAGTTAAGACCAAAATCAAGCAATGTATTTTTCATCCATAAGATTTGTGTGTAGCAACTATGGACTGCAATATATTCGGCTTCAGTTGTGGATAAGGATACACATGCTTGCTTTTTCCTGTGCCATGACACTAGAGAGTGTCTAAGAAATTGACAATGGCCACTTGTGCTTTTTCTTTCCACTTTGCATCCCGCATAATCCGTATCAGTGTATCCTATAAGATCAAATGTGTTAGAGTGAGGATATCATAAGCCATAATTATGTGTGCCGATTAGATATCGAAGGATGCATTTTACTGCACATAAGTGCAATTCCTTTGGACATGATTGAAACCAGGCACAAAGATAAACGGAAAACATAATATCAGGCTAGCTAGCGGTGAGATAGATTACGCTTCCAATCATACCTCTATACTTATGTTCATCTACTTTCTTTCCCTTTTCATCTTTATCAAGTTTTATAGAAGTACTCATAGGTGTGCAGATTTTTTTGGCTTCATTCATACTAAACCTTTTGAGCAACTCCTTGGCATACTTAGCTTGGTTTATGAAGATTCTATCCTTGGTTTGCTTAATTTGTAGTCCGAGGAAGAATTTTAGTTCTCCCATCATGCTCATTTCGAATTCTTGCTGCAGTGTCTTAGCAAACATCTTGCACAAAGAATTATTAGTAGCACAAAAAATGATGTCATCAGTATAAATTTGAGCAATAAGTAGATAACCAGATTTATCAGATTTAATAAACAAAGTGGTATCGATTAACCCTCTTGAGAAACCTTTTGAAACCAAGAATCCACTAAGCCTCTCATACCAAGCTCGTGGAGCTTGTTTTAATCCAAAAAGAGCCTTAGAAAATTTGAAAACATGATTTGGATAGAGCTCATGAATAAAACCAAGAGGTTGTTCTACATACACCTTCTTCTTAATAAAACCAATTAGGAATGCACTTTTAACATCCATTTGATAGAGGATGAAATTTTTGAAGGAAGCAAAAGCAAGAAGCATTCTTATAGATTCTAGTCTAGCAACGGGAGCATATGTCTCATCATAATCAATACCCTCTTCTTGATTGAATCTTTGGGCGACCAATCTAGCTTTATTTCTAATGACAACTCCATTTTCATCAAGTTTGTTTCTAAATACCTACTTGGTACCAATAACCAGATGATCAAGTGGTCTCAGAACAAGTTTCTAAACTTGATTTCTTTCAAACCGATTTAGTTCTTCTTACATAGAAATTATCCAAAATTCATCATGCAATGCTACATCAATACGTTAGGTTCTCTACTTAAGAGAAGAGCAAAGTTATCTATGAAATACCTTTTAGTTTTAACTCCATAGCTTAGATCACCAATGATTTGTTCTTTGGGAAGATCTATTTTGTATTTCCAATCCTTTGGTAATTGTTGATCAATAGAAACTTCAGTTTGTTCCCTTCCTTGTTCAGCTTGTTGTTCTTCAATTTCTTCTTCTTTTGCATGAGTATCTAGCAGTGGAGCTTTGAGTTGATCTTTTCTTACTTCCTTTGAACCTCTTACATCATCATCATCTTTCATTGGAGCATAAATATTGGATTCATCAAACACAACATATACTGATTCTTCCACACATAGAGTTCTTTTATTGTACATTCTATATGCCTTTTTATTGGAAGAGTATCCAAGAAATATAGCCTCATCGGATTTGCTATGAAATTTTCCAAGATTGTCTCGGGTATTAAGGACAAAACACTTGCAGCCAAACACTTTAAAATAGGAGATTGATGGAGTTTTGGCAAACATAAGTTCAAAGAGTGTTTTTCTCAAAAATGGTCTCAGTATTACTCGGTTTACAATATAGCACACTGTATTAATAGCTTCAACCCAAAAGTACTTTGGAATGGCGTTTTCACAAATCATAGATCTAGCTATCTCTTGCAAAGTTCGATTTTTCCTTTCAACAACAGCACTTTATTGAGGTGTTTTGGCTGCTAAAAAATTGTGAAATACTCTATTTTTATCACAAAAGTGTGTAAATTCATTGTTACAAAATGCTTTACCATTATCACTTCTAATAGAAAATAATTTGCATCTAATAGAGTTTTGGACACGTCTAATCAGTTTTGAAAATTCAGAAAATACTTCATCCTTTTGTCCAAGAAATAAAGGCCAAGTAAATTTGGAGAAATATCAACTAGCACATATGCATACTTTTTACCGCCAAGGCTAACAGTCCTCATTGATCTAAATAAATCCATATGGATTAATTTAAGAGGTTTTAAGGTTGAAATCATTTTATTGGATTTAAAGAAAGTTTTGATTTGTTTTCCAAATTAGCATGCATCACAAATTTTGTTTTTATCAAACTTCATTTTGGGCAATCCCGTAACAAGCTATTTTGAGGACAGTTTGTTTAGCAAATAAAAAGATACATGACCTAAATTTCTATGCCAAAGGTAACCATCATTGTCATGTACGGAGAGGCATCTAATACCATGATCTATAAGGTCATTTAGATAGAATACATACACAATTCCAACACGGTTGACAATAAAGATTGTTTCAAAATTTGAGCTATCTATGGTAGAGCAAGAATCCTTTTCAAAAATGACTTTACAGCCGTTGTCACATAGTTGGCTAATGCTAAGAAAATTATATTTCAGATCATGTATTAATAATACTTATTTTATATTGGTTGAGGAACCTTTACCAATGTTACCAATACCAAGAATTTTCCTTTCTTCTCATCTCCAAAAGTAACGAATCCTTCATTTGTAGTTTGCACATCTTCTAACAAGGCTGCATCTCCAGTCATATGTCTTGAACAACTGTTGTCCAAGAATCACTTGGTGAAGCTTATTTTCTCCAAACAATGTGCCTATACATGAGAAAGAAGAGTGATTTTTGGTACCCACATTTTCTTGGGTCTATGGGGGTTTGTAGTGTTTCCTTTGATTTTCCAAAGAGTTATTCCACCGGATTCCACTTTCTTTTTAATAAGACATCTCGATGCTTTGTGTCCAGATTTTCCACAATATGTGCATGCTTTGTGTGTCATGTAACATGAGGCAGCTTTAACAAATCGTGGCTTATGAATTTTGTCCTTATTCTCATGTCTATATCCTAAGCCATTTCGATTTCCAGCTTGGGGTTTGAGTCCCAAGTAATTTTTCCAGGTTGTTTTTCCCATTTGTAAATTTTTTAATACATGTGGTAAGGTCATTGACTCTATTTTTCATGTCATCAAATGTGCTAACCATACTTTCAAGTGAATGAATTCCATCATACAAACTTCCATTTTCTAGAGATACATACTGTAAAGTAGTCATGATCACATCCTTTTCCATAATAGCACATATATGTGACTCAAGAGACATTTTGTTTTCACTCAATAATTTTTCGTTCTTATTTAATAAGCAATCAATCTTCAATTTCATTTCTTTATTTTTTCTGGATAATTTTTTTAGTTCATGGAACATATCAACTAGCAACTCATTTGGATCATCATGCTTTTCAGGTTTAGATATATGTGAATTAGACATGAAATTAGTGGTGGTAGAGTTTACCTTATTTTCCATAGCCATGAAGTATATGTTGGCAGTTTCATTCTCAGAATCTTCTTTTTCAGACTCAGACCCATTTTAGTCCCAAGTCCCCATCAATCCTTTGCCTTTCTTTGCATTCAACTCCTTCCTTTTAAGCATTCTACATTCCTTTCCTTTTGCAACTGGACATTTAGCAATAAAATGTTCAGTGCTTTTGCATTCATAATATTGAGGCTTGAACGCTGAGGATTGTCCTTTCCTCTTTGTGAACTTCTTTCCTCTTTTGAAGTTCCTTTTGTTGAATACCCTTTTGAATTTCTTTGCTATCATTGCCAGATCTTCATTGTCTACTTCAGTTTCATTACTACTGTCAGATTGACTAGTTTCTTTATCCTCTTTTTAAGCTTTCAGTGCTATTCCCTTTTTACCTTTATCATGATCATCGGATTCTTGAAACCTCTTGAGTTTCATGTCATGTATTAGAAGAGTGCCAATTAGCTCTTCAATTGGTAAGGATTTTAAATCCTTGAATTCTTCTACAAGAAGAGCTTTAGGCTGCCAGCTTTTAGGTAATGCATTCAGAATTTTTTGATTTTTCCCCTAACGGAATATACCTTCCCATAGGCTTTGAGATTATTTGTGATATTTATGAATCTAGTGAACATATCAATAATGCTTTCATTCAGCTTCATTGTGAATAATTCATAATCATGAATTAGAAGCTCCAATTTGGATTCTTTAACTTGATTTGTCCTCTCATGGGTGATCTCAAGTAATTTTCACATGTCATGAGCTGAATTAAAACCACTAACTCGATTGTATTTAGTGTCATCTAGTGCACAACACAAGATATTCATAGCCTAAATATTCAATGTCATCTTAGCATTGTCTTCAAAATCAAACGCGTCATTTTGTTTAGGCATTTTTATACCATCAACAACTTTTGACAGAATTAAGGGGACCATTTTCTATCAAATTCCACAACTCAATGTTAATTTAGCGCACATAGATTTTCATTCTATTTTTCTAAAATGTGTAGTTGTTTCCATTGAATAAAGGAGGTCGATTTGTTGAAGAACCTTCAACATATGAAAGAGAGGATGAGCTTGCCATGAGGATCTTTCCTACAAGGTCGTTAGACCAAGAATATGTAGACCAAGCTCTGATACCAAATGAAAAGCCTTAGAAGGGAGGGAGGGGAGGATGAATAAGGTTTTGAGCAAATTGAAAAATTTTAATACCTCTGATTTATAGAATATAAATGTTCTTCAAGTTTCTTGAACCAACTTCACGGTAACAGAGAAAGCTATCTAATAAAACTTTGAGAAATATCCAGATTTAGACTATGGTAAGAAGCAGAATGCTATTAATGCTATATATAGAGAAATAAGACACATAATGTATAGTGGTTCGATCTATCAACATCTACATCCACTACCTTAAGCTCACACTTAAGGATTTTCAACCAGATTTTATTTACCAAACTTAATGGAATTAATCTGTACCAAATACAAGAGAGGATCGCCATACTTAGTTTTCCAAAACCTCTAAATCAACCAACAAATCAAGGCTCACCCCAAATGGGTTTTCACCACAACCTTGGTTTACACAAAGGATTGAATATCAATAGAACAGTAAAGGCTCACTTCTTTGAGCAAATGTGCACCAAGAAAAAGTACATACACTTTTACCTTTAAGACACAATTTGAATTCACTTTAAAGCACTTTGATAAAGGAGATTTTTGTTTTTTATGGAGCAAGAGGGTTTCTAAGAAGGAAAGAGAAAAAATCTACTATCAAATCGAGTTTAGAAGCCTTATCTAGAGACATAAAGTGAAGTACTAAGGTTATAAAATGGCTATTATTCACTGGCAGATTTACCCGCATTTTGGACTCATGTTTTGGATGATGATGCATCCAAAAGGTAAGTCCAAAATGACACTTTTTTAGGTAGAAACAATTTTACACAGTTTACGAGATTTTGGACGAATCTTTTAGATGCAGAATCATCCAAACTACTCAATCCAAAATTCTGAGATTTAAAACTTTGAAATCTTTTTACTTGTGTGCTTCAAGGTAGAAATAAAATTGAATCATAAGGTAAAGAGACATAGGAATTAACAAGAGATACCTTAATAACGATTCCTAGTCTAAAGTTTTTCCATAAGAACTTCTTGGTATGCAATCTCTTAAGCTTAGTATTCTACTTAATTACCCATTCTTAGATTCTATTGCTTAAGAGTTGTTTAGCAATCTTCCTTAGAAGAACTAAGGTTAAACATGTCCTATCACATATAGAATACACAAGTTAGTCCACATCAAAGTTTGTCATAAGTCAAAACATAGTAGAATATCCTTAGAGCTAACAAACTTGAAAAGAAATAACCACTCTAATAAAGTTGACTATGAATCTATACATAATGAATGGATATGGCACCACACTTTGTGTACCATATTAAGAGAACGGTTAGGATGCCGCAATTTGTACATCATGACAAGAGAATGATCACGATGTCACACTTTGTGCTTGCTAATACAAGTTGGGTGTACCGCCCACCGGGTGAGATACTCCTCCATCTCTACACCCAAACATACTAGTTGTCCATTCTGAAAACAAACAGTCCGCCTAAAATGTACTACTAGCTCGGACCGGCCTAACCAAGAAGAACTGTCGTCTTATCTAGGCAGGGTTTACCCTTCAGAGGTAGCCTTCTACTAAGAGACTTACCCACCCCTTCAGAGACTAGTCCTAGTAGCCTACCTTTATTGAGTATTCAACGTTACGTTTATTCCACTTGGAAATTGTAAAATCAATGAAGAGCTTTCTTTGAAGTAGCAATTATGGTTTTCAAACAAATTTAGCTAAAATTTTGTCTAAGAAAAATTTATTGTTTTGCTTGACTAAAATTATTTTATTTTAGCAGAATGAATAAATTGTCCATGATTGCATCCTAAAGTACATCTTTCACATCAATCCATGCATTTGACTTGTAGAAGTGCTTTTGTTCAAAAACGTCTCTATGCAAGAACTTACTTGATCTTATGTTATTCCTTGATCCAATTGCTTTCCAAGATGGTTCAAGGTACACTAGCACTGCCTGGGGTAAATATAGGGTATAAGTCCCAATATCCAGACAACACTTGCTTAAATAAATAACTCTTAGCCTAGCATGCTTAAACTCAACTAGTTACAACAACATCTAGTTAAGATAATAATGTCTTAGGTTCTAAAATTAATTGATAAAGCATTTTATAGAATAAGATGAGTTTGCTAAGTCAAAATAATATAGGTCTTATAAATAATAAATAACAAATTATAATAATATTTATTTGCTAACAAATAATAATATTTCCAGATCATATTAATAATAAATAAAATTAGTAATAGGTAATAAGTATTATTAATAATAAATCCTAAATAATATTGGTAACAAATAATAAATAATATTATTACAAATAAGAAGTAATATTAATAATAAATTATAAATAATTTTAATAATAAATAATAAATAAATTATTCTAATATAAATAATATATATGAGTGTAAATAAAAGTTTTAGTAAGGCTAACTAATAATAATATGAATACAAAAGACATTTGGTATTAACTAATTCCAATATATTATTATTTATATGTAATAATTCTTAATAAAAACATTACTATTTATTTATCTAATAAGTTAACATTGCTTTAAGTAATTATTAATTCCAAAAATACTTATTGTTTACCGAAAGTGGTAAGTTAAATTAAATAATAATCCTAATTATATTAATAATAATAATGATAGTAATAATAATACTACTAATAATAAAAATAGTTCTAACAAAAATTTTTAATGACCATAGTGAATTACTAGAGAACATGCTTAAACATATTCATACACACATAGATCCAATAATGACATATTGATTTATCCAAAAATAGACTTGTAATAATATATATCACAGCAAGGGTGATATTCTACTAGCAATAATATTATCTCGAGATTTATTGACAAAAATAATATCATGAAGGTATAATCCAACAATGGTGGTATAATGACTATCATACATCAAAACATCTATAAAACTCTTAATCACAATGAACATATAATGATCCAAAAGCACAATCCATAAGTCACAATATTCATTCCCATTCTCATGTCTTAAATCCATTCCCTTCACCCACATACATATCTTCAACCCCATATTATTCAATCAACTTATCAAATCCATCATCAAAGAATCTTGAATTCGAGAATTTAAAGAGAAGATCAAGAAAGAAATACTTGATTTAATGAACGTTAGATGAAGGTATCGCCTTGCTTAATGAAGGTCCTTGAGTGCTTGAGAGTTCTTCCTTGGTTGAAGTTTGTCCAAGAATGGCCATCCAATGTTTGGCCAAGAGAGAGAGAGAGAGAGAAATAGAGAGAAAGAGATTAGGATGATATTGAAGTGGTAATGATGAGACGAAGAAGGTCCAAGGTGTTTAAAGTTACCTTCTTGATATTCTTCTTGTTCTTGACCGAAAAGGTGTGCTTGATCCATATGGAATATTAACTTTAGTCTTTTTGATGTTATGGAGTGGCCTATGAGGGAGTATGGATCGAATCCTAGTTGGTTTGAAGGTTCTTGTAGTGATTTGGGATGAATAGAGATGATTGAAGGTTGAAGAAGCTTACTGTGTATTCTTTGTGTTCTTGAGAGAAATTGAGAGAATGAGTGATTTTGTGTGTGTTTGTCAATGATGGCCAAATGGCCAAGCTTAGGGGAGGCTTTCTATTATTCAAGAAGGAGAGAGAGAGTTTCAGTTTATTTCAAAATTCAAATTGAGAGAAATATGGAGATGTTTGAGGTATAGGAGTAGGTAATGGTGTTTGTTCTCGGAAGGTTTCTTATCCTTGAATGGTGTATGGCAGAACTAGCTTTGGTTTGATCATGCAATGGAGAGTTGTTCTAGCTTTGGGTTGGACAAAAATGTCTATGGAATAGCAAAGGAATTTCTGGTTTTTTTTAATCTTTCTAGGTGTGTGTTTAATGGAACAAAAATATGGAATTTAATTTGAATTTTGAATAATTTTGAATAGAGTGAAGATAGAAGTGTTTTGAGGGATGTTAATGGAGTCCTAATGATCAAGGTAGATGGATACGCCAAGAGGTTCTGTCCATGGCTGCATTATGGCCAAAACATGATGAAGTTTGATGAAGAAATTCACCTTAGCATTGAATAGGCAAAGCTAGAAAAAAATTCTGGAATTGAAACTTAAGAACTCTTAGGATTTGAAATGGTTTTGTGCAGGATTTTTGGTCTTATTTGGAACGGTTTTGCAGCTGGATTGTAGGGGTGTTTGAATGTCCATTAATGGTGGTTTTCTAGCCATCATCTTAAAGAAGAAAGGAGAAAGTTTCAGGTGTTTTTGAGCACCAACGAATTGCTCAATATTCACTTTCAAATGTAGCTTGTTTGTTGGAAAAAAAATTCTGGTTTTGTGTAGTTTGTAAGGCTGCAAAATTCCAAAGTGTTTCAGCTTTCATCTTCACACAAGATAGTTAGTTATTTTCAAGAATTAGGTAGAGGAAGGTGGTTTCAAAATTTGAAAACCAACCATGAAGAAAATCTGGAAATTTTTTGAGATTTTAACCAAAACAAGAACAAGATGACAATGAAGTTCTTGGAGGAATTACTATGGTGATTTCATTGAGAACCTCTTCCTATTTCTCTTTTACAATTTTGGCCAACCTCCTATCCCACAAATGCTGGAATTTTTGAAATTCTAAGTAAGGAATTATCCAAGACTTTTATAGATATAAAAATGAATTAAAGAAATAGGAATAGTTTAAATTCAAAGAGGTTAGGACAAGGCTTGCAAAACTAATTGAGACAAAAATTCTTCTAGAATTCTTTTTCGGCCAAGATCACATGGTTAAGACATTACCATTGTGTCATCCCTAAGAAAAAATTCCTAACTTTAAGGAATGTAAGAAAGAATAAAATTCAAACATTAGTTAAAATAACTATGAATAAAACTTAGGTGATGGGATTTGAATTCAAGACCTTAGAGATTAAATCATAAAGCTCTAACCACTTAACCACACTATCTCTTGTTCTTATTTTCTCAACCAATCCTCTTCTTATCTAAGTCTCAAGCCATCTTTCTATTTCTATCTCAAGTAAAATTACATTTTTACCCTTTCTACTCAACAAGTACAAATAAACCATATAACCCATATATTACCATTCCAAGGCACACGAAATCATTCAAGAAATATATTTCATGAAAGATGATATGATATGCATCCCATCCCTCTAACTTTAGGGAAGGTTTAGGTGGGGTTTTATATAACTCCTAAAACCTCTCTGAAATTTTGTACAACCTGAGAGACAATAGTGGCTCCCTTAGTTATATTCGGTCACTCACTTTTAAAACAATCAGAAGCATTCTCCAGTTCTATTCCTCTTCTTTCTTATTTTTCCCTTTCTACCTAGAATACTTGAAGCCCTCCAGAACACTTGCATTCTCTTAAATTCTCTCAAGAAGTTACTCAAAGCCTTCTTCTTCAAAGACCAATCTTAGGGCTTTCTCCATAATCAAGAAGGTACTATATACATCTTATTTCAGTACATTTACTCTACCTCTTTTCTTTTCTTTGCAAAGCTTGGACTAATGGTCTCAAACTCGTTTTGTTTAACTCTTTTTTTACATTTTTCTTGAATAAAGTTCATTCAGAGAAGACTAAGGTTGAATACTCAAAATACCTCAAATCCCTCATTTATCATTCATTATCAGTCTAAAAAAACAGTCTCCAAAACAAGTAAATATCAATTTTATTTTTTATACTTTTAGATTCTCTTTGATTGTATGAACTCAAGTAGTAGGTGATGTTTTGTGTTGGAAAATGGAAGAATATCTTATGGTGATTTTTTTTCGTTGGAGGATAGGATAAAATTTGTAGTGTGGTGATATGCTTGGTATAATGAGTTGTTTAGCTTGATATAGGGCATGTTTATATGTCAGGCATGAAATGTTTTATGTGAAATATAATGTATATATTATATAGTCTAAGTACTATATTGATTTAGTTTAGGTCGTATTGTCTATGCAATATTTATTGATTATTTCTGTGTAATGTTTATTTGACCATTTTATACAAATAACCAAATACTTATTGTTGATACTACTAAAAATTATGATTCATTATTTATTAATGCTATTTTGCTATTTGTTATCTACTGTACTCACTATTAATAGTATTTATTATTATGATAATTATTAGTTGATATTTTTTTATTAGCTAATAAAAATGTATTATACCTGCTATATTATCGCTAGTCATTATCTAATATCACAACATAATATTATGTATTAGCGATTATTATTATTTACTATTTGCTAAATAGTTAATATTGTTATGTGTAGTCTATTAATTGTAATTGTTAATACGTAATACTACTATTTATCATGATTACAACTATTCATTTATCATTAATATCAATACTATTACCCAAATGTTTAAATATCATCTAATATTATTATTTATTGTTTAATGCTATCGCTATTCATAAAATATTACATAATTAAAAAATATTTATCAATTATTAATTATTAGTTACTACCAGTAAATATTTTTAATTGTTATTTACTAATATTTAATAACATTGTTTATCAACATTGTTGTTATTATTATTATTAATGCTGATATCATTATTTTAATATGTCTAAAATATCGATTAATATTATTTGATAATATTTGATATTTAAAGTTAAAATAATATACTTTTTATCAGTATGTAGTACTTACTAATTATTTACTGTTATTAATATTTAATACTTATCATTTATTTGCCATTTATTAAAATTCATTATCATTTTATTGGATATTATTTGTAGTATATTATTAATTAATTATAAGTACTAAAATTATTTAATACTACAACTATTAGCTAATATTTATATTATTTACTTATAATTATTTTTATTAGATTTTGTTATCAATAATAGTTAATATTAATATTTTAATTTTTGGATTGTGGAAGACAGGTTTGGACACTTAGAGACTGGGGATATGTAACATCCTACCTTTTTACTTTCGGTTGGCTACTATCTGTAATGTGATGAGAATTTATATAAATGGCCAAAACAAAAGTTGATCGGTGTATTGAGACGAATATTTTGGTGAAATGAAATTTTGTCGAGACCTGGATGTAATTATTGGATTTGTTCTACCCATACTCTAAATTTTTGGAAGGCTATTAAGATTAACAAAATAAGAATTTTAGGATATTCTAGAAAGAGAAATTGATCAGTATAATGAGACGCGCATTTTGGTGCGAATTGTGCTACCCGGGGTATCGAGGGCATTTTTGTCATTTTGACCACACTCGTGACTTTGACTGCAAATTTGACCAAGTAGAGAGGGAATTGAAGAATTTAAGTGTTACCAATGGATTCAGTAGAATTTTTGGAGTTGAATAGTGAAATAAAATATTTTTTTCGTTACGGACCCAATTTTGGTCATTTCTGAAGAAAATAGAAAATTGCGGTTGGAATGGGACGTGCGGCTTCTTATGATTGGTGGATGAAAATAAGTGTCGTTTAGTGATTGGTTAATGAGGTCAAGTGTTTCTATTTGATTGGTTGTGATAAGTTGAGATAAAAGTTTATAAATAAATATTTTTACTAAGCTTAGTCATTATTATGTGCCACCTAAGTGGACACCTCATCACCATATGGACCAATGAAAACTCACCAAGTGTTGATTCTATGATTGGTTACATGAACAATCATGCAAGGACTTTCTAAAGAATTCCATAGAATTCTTGAATACTCTAAAGGATACCTAAGTAGCTAGGTGGACCAATCAAGGGCTTCCAAATGTTTGAGACCATTTAATGCATCATTGACTTGAAGACCAGAT
The DNA here is from genome assembly GCA_026120185.1 of Voacanga thouarsii. NCBI lineage: Eukaryota > Viridiplantae > Streptophyta > Magnoliopsida > Gentianales > Apocynaceae > Voacanga > Voacanga thouarsii. The sequence goes on along the minus strand of JANUWF010001341.1, from coordinate 454,347 downwards.
TTCTCTATATATAGGCCATGAAGGCTGGCTGAAATGGCTTTTGACAGCCAGAATCTCGCAGCAAACAAGGAAGAGAAAGAGAAGAGAAAGGAAAAAGAAAATAGAGAAGAGAGAGCGAGAAAATTCGAAAAATAGACAGGAGAGAGAGAGAGAGAAGGAAAAGCAAGAAGATGCTTGGGCTGTTTAGCTTCCAAACACGAGAAAAAAAAAAGGTAAGGATCTACCTTGCTTGAAGTAAAGTTATTATATAAAGCATGGAGATCATTTTGGTATACATATTATGAGAGGTTAGGTATGAATTATGGAAACTAGCTAGGTGAAGTTGTGTGAAAACTGTTCTTGTGTGCGTGTATATGTGGTGGATGGGATGGCATCTTATTAGCTGTTTTTTTGTGATGTTTGATGGAGATTTGGAAGTGTTTTAGAGACTTAACTATGGCTGCATGTTGTTATTGAATTAGGAAAAAGAAATGAAGTTGGAGATAAGATAATTGTTAAGAAACTTTCAAGGATATATGTTATGATTGAGGCTGCCGGTTTTCTTGTTGTGCTATGGTGAAATTTTCTATTTTATGTATGACTGTAAATCAGTGGCTTTAAGGGTGTTAAAAGGTAGATTGTGTTGAATTAATTTGTATTGATATAATAAATAAGGAATGAAGATATAATGTGTTTTGCTGGACAATGTGTTTATTTCCAGAAAGTTATGGGAGGTTTTATATCCAGTAAATCTGTAATGGTTTCAGATTTGAACAAAGAAGGCATATATCATTGTAGCTAAGGATCATAGAGGCATTTTGGAGCAAGTTTGAGGTTAATCGGATTTACGGATCAAAAGTTATGGTGAAAATAGTAAAAGATGCCAAATCCGTGACGAGATTTTACTACTGGATCTTTGTGTTCAAAACTGAACAAAATGGACAATAGAATTGGTACTCCATGAATTGGAACTTGTAAAGGAATGTCTTAAGGATATTTTACAATTAGTTTGACATCATTTAGATTTGTGGATTGAAAGTTATGAGCAAAACAAGTTATGGTGTCAAAACTGGAAAATTGCAGAATGTTATTAAGAACAAATGAATGCATGGATTGATTTTAATTATGTTGATGGATTGAATGAGAATTTTTATGGATTTATTAAGTCCTTATATTCATGTGAGGAGGATGGTATTATGAGATGGATTATAAGTTTTCAAGAATTATATTTCGTTTCAAGCATGAAATGAAACGAGAAATGAAGTGATTCCCTTAGACAATAGTCATATGTATATTATGGTCGAAAAGCATAGAATACTAAATGCATTATGAATGATCATTATTGTAGGTCATTCATTGTTAAGCCTTGGTGACGACTTAGCGAATATTTATATTTCTAGGTAATAAGCGATTTGAGATGAGTCCCTTAGATTTCTAAAACTCTTTCTAAAGTTAGTGTGCTTTGTTTTTCCATGAAATGCTATGTTATATATCGTTTTGGAAATCCCTAAACATGTTTAAGATTTATCTAAGCAATAATTATTTTTATGCCATTTTGGGCTCGATTGACCATTATAATTGGCTTGGAAACCTTACTGAATGACTAAAGATTGAATTTTGTGAATTCAGTCCTTTTGGATTAAATATTTGGGATTTTCAGAAAATGATAAATTGGAATTGGATATCCATAAATTGACTGGAATGCCTTTATTGGAATGTTTTATGAAAACTTTTGGAACTCGGGTATTTGGTAAATGACCGAAATATTCTTATTGGAACTCTTGTGAATTATTTTCAAATCGTGTAAGGGTAAAATGACCCGAATACCCTCGAAAAGTCTTTTGGAATCGGGTATCGGTAAAATGACCTAAATTCCCTTGGAAATGACTTTTGTAATCAAGTACAGGAAAAATGACCCGAATACTCTTGGAAACACATCTTGATGTGTGAATAGAACCCTTTATCTATTTTCAACATGATTTTTGAAAATGTTGTTTGGCCCCAAAAATATTTTGATTTGAAAATATTGTGGGAACAGATGACCTTTTGGCGTGATCAGTCAGACGGGGTTAGAATTGTTGATGTTGAGTACTCAGTAAGGATTTTGATCTTTGTACTAGCTCATGTTAGAGATAAACGACCCCAAGTAATTCGATTGTTCTGGAGATTGTCTTACTTCAAATAGGGTGACAGGACATTGAGATAAGTCATCCTAGCTAGCCGTTTTGAGCCTAGCAATTGCCGCGTCTGTGGGCACTTTTTGATTTTGAGTCATTCGCTGGATTCCAAGCGGTGACACTCGGTGCGTTTGACTCCTTGCCACCTTGATGGTGATTGACGCCAGAGCTATATATTTTTACACTCACAGCTCTGGCATAACACGGGTGACGTGCTGTAAGGCGTAGTTCCTAGCACAAGAAACCGTGTAGCCAAAGACAAAGTTCCTTGAACTTTGTACGCGGGTCGCCCTTCTAGATGGAGAAGAACCTACTTTTATTAAAAGTAGGGGCCATATATTTGGAAACTATGTTTTTCGTATGTAAAAGATAAATTGAACCCAAATCCATCAATTACTTCTATTTCCTAGTTATAAAGTTATTTTCGGTGAAGAATTGATAATTGATTTCATAAGAAAAACACTTGCACACACGGGACTCACTGGGTGACTTTCACTCACACGTGTCTTCTATCCATACTTTTTGTAGGATCCAGAGTTGAAAGGACCTACGGATAGAGGACGATGCCACAGTGATAGTAGAATAGGTTCGGACATTTCCCTTTGGATAATACACTTTATTACTGATGTTGAATGAAAAATTTTCATGTATGAGATTCTTTACTATATATGTGCATGTGACCATCAGTATGGGTTGTTGTATGGATTTGGACCTTGCATACTCTGTTGGATTTTTCGTTATAAAGACCCCTTGTCTGGGTAACTGGACGGGGCGACAACCGATGTTGATATGCTTCTGCTGTTACTTGTAGTAGGGGTGTTACAAGATATGATGTCATATCTAGCTTGTTATGTTTGGGAAGAAGCTATTGATTAGTTCGAACTGTGTGATGACTTGATATGTGAAGCTGAACTATTTTGGATGTTGTGTCAACATAATGGGATTAGGTTCAATTGATCAATATGTCAGGAGAATTTTTATCTGTGAGACAATAGAATCAAATAAGTCCTTACATGAAATGATTCATTAAGTAAATCCTTCATTTCAAGTCAAGTGTTGTTTACAATATGGCAAATATGGCTTTACTTGAGATGCAAGCATAGTTATTTTGTTTTCCTTTTTTGTACAGGATATTTCCTTTTCCTTCTTAAAGCAAACATTTTATTCAAACAAAAACTTTCAACTAAAATATTTATTTTCTAAAATAAAAGATTCAAACTAAAACTCTTAACCATGATTGTAAATCAAAACGATAAGGTACTTTTGCGAATGGTTCCTATGCAACAACAAACGTTGAGTCTTTAATAAGGGTAGGCTAGTTGAAACTAACTTTAAATGCTTAGGTAAGTCTTCCGATAGAGGCCTCCATTGAGAGATAAACTCTTTCTGTGTAAAGCACCAATTTTGATTAGTCTGGCTGGTCCGAGCTAGCATCTTAGTCCAAGTGGACTATTTCCTAGAATGGACAACCGGTAAGTTAGGGTATAGAGATCGATGAGTATCTTACCCAATAGGCTGATCACCTACTTGAATTGGGATATAGGATTTCACAATTTGCAGTCATGACATAGGGTTTCGCAGCTTTGACTACGATGAAGGGTTTTATAGTCACCTTTATTTTGAGTGGTTTATTTGCTTTATAAATTTAATTTTTTATTTGAGAAATTGATGTAAAACACTACTCTGTGTTCAAAACCATTGTTATAACTTGCAATCTTTTCTTGTGACTGTTCAAAGCTACATACATAAAATGTTTCTTTAATTGTCATGAGCACACATAAGACTTGAAAATATTTCTCACCATGTTTTATATCATGCTTTCAAGAAGATCCTGCTTTAAAGTTTGAGTTTGTCTAGAAGTCTGAAGATTTTATTTCTATTTTGGATTTCTTGTAGGGATTTTTTTTGGTGAGGGCTTATAAAAGTACTGTTTAAGTTGTAATAAGTTTTAAACTTAGTTCATTTCCTTTAATTTTCTTCTTACCTAGTTTTAAAGTCCCATTGTCATAAGGATGGGCCGACGTCCTACCCCTTTTTTAGGGTACGTAGGTTGTGGGGATATCACAAGTAGTATCAGAGCCTAGATTTAGATGATGTGTGGTTTTTCATGCATTGAAAATAGTATCATCAATCCACATAAATCAAGCTTTAAATTAAAATGCCTAACACTAAAACTACACAATAGGACAAGTATATCCATTGCATAGTATAAGGAATAACAAGTATCGAATCTATGAGTACTTAGCATTACCGCTCTAATCTCATTGCCTAGCCAATTAAATATCTAAAGTACAAATAATTACACTACACTAGGAAAATTATCATGTTTTCACTCAAGAAAGAGTCACAAGTTCATCAAGGAATTAGAAAGAGAGAAAAGCCATGTAACAAAGAGAATTTCCCATTAAACACCTTAAAGATGAATACCACTTGGATCCATAAATCTCAACTTTATGCATTGGTGTGAGTCACAAATCAATCTTACATTCTCTCAAGTTATGATATCCCTAATTCCTAAATTCGATTAATTGATATCTCTACCTAATCAACCAAACCCAATGAGGCATTAAACACCACTCACATCCCAAACCATCCGGAAGCCACAAAATCACAACCTCTAGGCAATTTTATAAACTCTTTAGCCATTAGTTGATAGGAATCCACCCAAGCATCATGCTAAAGCTAAAGAAGGGGGATGGAGATTCAAACCACATTCCACGGTACCAAGGAAGAATTTAAATTACGAAGGATTTCAATGGAGGATTTAAGCCAAACAAGCTACCAAGCCAAGGAATACGAAGATAGTAAAGAAGTGGGTGCCAAAGGGAAGCTTAAAAGACCTTTAAAAAGACAAATTAAGAATCAAGAAAGTTGTCAAGCGATTGAGGATCAAAGAAAGGGCCAAGAAGATCAAAGTTTGAACAACAATTTATGTGAAGGATCAAGTCTGTGCGAGAGAAGGATGAAAAGATAAGAAAAGTAAGGTATGAGGAGACCAAAACACACCTGACGCCGGGGTCTACTAGTACACCTAGCACCAGGTCTAAACTGGAACAAAATTGTTTAATTTCTAGAACACATATGGCACTCAGTACACTTGGCATCAAGTCATATCGGGCATAGCCAAGTTTTGCTGATTTTTTTTGTTTTATTTTATTTTTGTTTCTAATTTAATTTTCACAATTTTTATTATATAATAGGGATATTTTGAACCTTTTAATAGTTTGAAAGGTTGAGATTTCATTAACCTTAGTTAGGTTTAGATGCATATATATATATATATATATATATATATTCAAATGTAACTTTGAATATTAATAGAAATCAAAGAATGTCATTTGAGAGCTTTTGATAGGTGATTCCTCTTGGGTAAATCCTATGAACTAAGACTATTCTTAAGACATTGAATAAGGCTTCAAAATTGGTCAATCTCGTAACTCAAAATTGTGCTACAAAAAGGTCAATTTTTTTTTTGATTTTTATTGAGTTTATATGTTCAATTTATGCCTTGTTGATAGTAAAAACATTGGAGATTGCAAATTTTTTGTTGTTTGTTGATTTTGGGGGCTAAAATTGCTTAAAATTTCTGCTATTCCTTGAGTTCCGAAAATTGCTTACAAAGTGTTTGATATTTTGCTTAAGTGAACATTTGCCTTGAAATTGTGGCTAAAACTTTTATGAACACTTCTATAATTGGTTAGCTATTATTTTCAAGTATGTTGGGAACATTGCTTGTCCAATTAAGCTCATTATAGTTGTTGAATTCTTACTCTTGTTCTTGAGTGATTTAGTTCATGAACTTCTAGTGTTTCATTGAAATTCTTGTTAGGCCTTGTCTATTCACCCATTCCTTAGTCATTGAAGTTGTTGAACTCTCTTGAATTCATTGACTCTTGATATAAATTCCTTGAGGCTCATTGTTGTTAATGATCAAACTTCCATCTAAGTCTAGTTGGTTGTCCTTAGAAGGTTAGTAAACTTGTCAAGTTTGGATTAGCTCCTAAGCAATTGGGAAGATTTTTATGGGAAGAACTCATTGAAGAAATTGGGTGCTTGAAAAAGGCAAAAGTGTGAGCTTATTCTTGTTAAAAGCCAAGGAAGAGTTAAACATGGGACTTGAGTGTTAATTCTTGAGTAGATACATGTGAGGGAGTGATTGTGGGTAATTACTTTCTCCTTTTATCCAAATTTTCTAAGTGAGAACCCTTGAAAATTCTCAATACAATGTCCCAAGGAACCTTTGAAATTTTCCAAGCAAAAATCGAAGGCATGAGAAGGGATATTGAGGGGATGAAATCTAACCAAAGCTAAACCTTAACGAATGCTAAAACATGAGATAGCTTTACAGTGAGAAATGAATACAAACCTCCACTGCCATTATATGAGCAACCACTGAAATGATGTGGAGAACATTTTATGGGAGGTTATCAAAAAATTCCAAAAGAAGGAAGAGGTAGGAAAAGTTTGGTGTTAGGTAAAGGAGGATATGAAGGAAAGAAATTTGGGGGGGGGGGGGGCAAGAAAAGGGACCAATCCTAAGAAAACCACATATACCAATCCCATTTCTCAACATTCACCAAACTAGAAAAATAAGCCACTAAAACAATCATTAGGAACAACTCAAAAGCCTAGAGAAGAAGAGGGTAGTAAAGAAAGGCTTGAGGTCCGGAAGGTTTTTCCATTGATTGGTGTTGCTAGAAAGAATGAAGGTGCGAATGATGTTGAGAATGAAGAGAATTCACAAAGGAGTAATATCTTTTACACTAAGTTCCATATCTATCAAAAGCCTTGTAGTATGATCATTGATGCAGGAAGTTACACAAATGTGATAAGTGCTACCCTTAGTGGAGGATTTGGGATTAGAAACCATGAGACATCCTAAACCATACAAGCACCATTGGTTGAGTGATTGTGGTGAAGTAAAAGTAAACAAACAAGTTGAGGTTAAGTTTGATATAGGGCCTATAAAGATGTGGTGCTATATGATGTGTTCCTAATACAAGTGGGGCATATTTTATTAGGAAGGCTATGGATGTTAGATAGAGATGTGGCACATAAGGGAAGGGAGAATAAGTATATTTTGAACAAAAATGGGAAGAAGATCTGATATGATCTTACCTGGGTAAATTTGTTGGAACAATGGCTAACAATGGGTAAAAACCTTAGCTCAATTAGTGAAACCCAAACAGTAGAAGTTTATGGCTAAAATGAAGGAAGGAGACTGTCTAACTACTCTCTAGCAAACTGATGCATAAATTTTAGGTATATAAAATCATCAATTTTAAATCCATCCCTTAATCAAGTTTTAATTAAAATATTAATCCCAAAAGTACACATGTGAGCAAGTATACTCATCGCAAGCATAGTATAGGGAATTAACGGGAATCGATCCTCAAAGGAACAAATACACACTAATTACATTTCATTCATTGTTTAACCGACCCAAATAAAGTGAGAAAAGAATAAAAAGAAAAATAAAAGAAATATATACAACTGAAGGATGTAGATTTATGCAGTTTTGACAAGTATCCTAGAAAACATGATAATGAACCAATTAGCAACTCTCTCAGCTAATTATCATCTTGACATCATGAAGGAATACACAGTAAAATTCAATCGTTTGTGAAGTCATGAATTTACTTAAGTAAATTCGATTTCGTTTGTTAATCCATGGAATCCTATATTTTGATTGATATTAACAGACTTGTTAATCAAGCTAACATAACCAAAACATGCATTAAGCTCATCATTCATATCTTAATTCAATTAGCAAATTTGTCAATCAAGCCATTCCAACCAAAACATGCATGAATCTCAATTTCTTCAAATCATGAAATTAGCTAATAACCCTATGTCAAGGTGAAATTAACTTAACTTTTGATCACTTCTAAAATCCTAATTTCATTGTTCAAATCCATCAAGATTCAACAAATACGAAATCAATGCAATGAAATTCCTAACATCATTGTGTCGAAGTCAATTAGAAGAACTTGCATCAATAACCAATGAAATCAAGTAATTAAACACCAAAGATGACAAAGAATTGATCAAATAACAAAATTACCACAAAATCATGAATCCCAACATAATGTTAAATTATAATAAAAATATTGAATACATCATTGCTAAAGAAAAAGAAGACAGAGAAAAGAAAGAACTCATAGACAAGCCTTTTTCTTCTTCCATGAAGACTCCTTTGAACAATCCTCCTTGACTTGGGTGAACACCTTCTTTAATAAGAGAATCAGAATTTTGCCCTTTAATTCACTTCTCTAAGTTGTATGTATCAAGCCCTTGTGTTCTTTTGTGCTTTGATAGGCCTCTTGGATGCCAATTTCATGGTTGAAGAAGTCTTGGCCGAGTAGGAATAGGAAAATACCAAAATCCTTGGATAAGCCCTAATTCTGCGTACAGAATTTTCACCTCCAGAGCATACTTGGCGCCGAGTACCTTTGACCCACTTGTTGCCATGTGCACTCTGTTCCTCCTCTATTTTTCTGTTTTTTTAGCTGTCTTTCCTTGGTAGTCAGAATGGACCTGATGCCAGGTACACTTGCTAGACCTGGCGCTAGGTCTGTTCTGGAATAACCCCTAAAGCTTGCTCATTTTTTGCTACTGGAGCAGAATGGTGTTGGGTATCTCGTGCATATCATATATGGTGCAGCGAAAATATAAGAAAGAGCTACCATCCCAGGAACCGTATATGTGTGGAAAACAAGACATATAGAGGACAAAGGTAATAGCTTTACCTTTCTTTGCTGAGCGTCTGAAAAGAAAATTTTTCTTCTTCAAGTCTAAGGCGCGATCTAGTAATCCTCTTGATCAAACACTATGAGAGTTGAATATCCAACCACTATAATCATAGTGTGTGATTATCTCTAACAGAAATTAACACAGAGGATCACTCTCAAGTGCCAATATGTTTATTTGCTAGCATAAACTAAAGTGGCAGCTATTTTTCAGGAAAAACGAGAGAGAAAGAAAAGAAGGTTGGAAGCTGTTGTTTCGCGAATCACCTTTACCCTTAGGGTTTCATGCATATACCTTATATTTCATGAAAAATCACTGAAAAACTGAGAATTCTAAAGCAGTTAAAATTCCCTGATTGTAATGGAAAACATCAAGTTCTCACAATTATAATTTGGCTCATAAATTATAACTAATTATAATTTTACCACAATTACTTCTTTTTATCGCAATTAACCCCACTATGTTATCAAATAACATCTTGAGTGTATAATCCTTTATTGTGTGTAACCTATTAGGTTTCCCAGTCAATTGGTAGTGAACATGAATTAATTCAAACGTCTTTGAAATTAATAATCCATAATTAATTAGAATTAATCATACTAATTCTAATCAGGATTGATTTATTAATTCATCAATTAATAAACCCATATTCCCAGATCATGAGTGGTATCTAGCAACACATCATGACCACCCAAGAGTCCAGGAAGTCAAGTGGCTTGATATGAACCCTTCAATAACAAACTACAGTGCAATTAACTCCTTTCACCATACAATATCTCATTCGGTCTGGAGTACAGAATTAGTGCCAACTCCTTCTAGAATCCATATTAATTCTGGCCTGAATATAATAATACTTGTACCAGGAACCCACTACTCTATATGTGTAGCAATTGGAACTATTTTCAATACGTTGTTGCCTTGGCCAAGGACTTTTTGAGTAGTAATTTCTACAAGTGGCCGTGAGATATTTGCCCCTACTATTAGGAGTGGTGAATCCTTTATTGACCCTCTCAACTACTTTCGTTTACCTCAAAATGTACCCAATATCCATCCCATAAGCGGCCCTTGTTCTAGCTCCAGAGATTGGAATCAAAGCACAATGCTTAACAAACAAAGTACCATTGGAAGCCAATATCAGGCAATTACACTTCCACAATAATTGTGCTCTAGCACAACACGACAAAATTGATTTCCAATTCACAATTCAAAAGGTGGTGGACTTCTTCTTTTCCTTATTTTATTTAGATTTTTTATTTTAGAATTTTATTTAGATTTTATTACTCCTTTTTTGTTTTGGATTTTTTAGGTAATTACTTCTTCTTTATTTAGGATTCTTTTAGGAACTTTGTAAGCCTATAAATAAAGGTCAATTTACCCTAGGAAAGAGGGGGTGCACAATGTAAAGACTTAGATTTATTTTGGAGTGCATCACCAATATTTTCTCGAGAAAAATAATTCAAGGAGCGTTGATTCTTAGGGGAGTTTTCATTAGAGATTGAAAGGCTTGTCTATGAGTATCTATCTCTTTCCTTTGTTTTCTTTTTCTTGAACGCTGATGTATTAATTGTTTTATTGTAATTCGATATTGTTTCAGATATTCATGATTTTTAGAGTTACTTTGATCTTTTGATTAATTGATTATTATTCTTAGTATTTAATTACTTGTGCTTATTACGAGATTAATTGGTTGTTTCTTTCCATTAACTCATTAAGACCAAAGGGGTTGATGGTGGTTTCAATTTATTGATTTCATATTTGTTGTTTATTAACTCACCGAGACCAAGGGGGTTAATTACTAAGAATTGGGTAATTAAAGGTTAATTGATGCTTGCCAAGACCAAGGATTCATTGGTTAGCTTCATGTTTTAAGTTTGCTGAGACCAAGGAAATTTAATCAAAGATTGTGTTTAATGCATCTTTTAGATGAATTAGTTGAGACAGACCAAGTGATGCTAATTTATCTAGAAGAGAGTGATTTCATGGATTGACCAAAGAAGTGAATCTATCTTAATCCTTCATGATGCCAAGAGAATAATTAGTTATGATAATGATTAGGTACTTTAAGGTTATGTTTGTCAAAATAATGGGTTAAGTTACATAATTCTCCATCTTTGACATGTATATATTATATTATTTTATTTTAATTTATTTTTATTCTTTTTCACTTTATTGATTCGATAAAATAATGAAAGAAAAGTGATTAATGCATACTTGTTCCTTGAGGATCGACACTCGTTTGAACCCTATACTATGCTTAATGATGAGTACGCTTACTCATATGTGTAATTTGGGGTTAACGTTTTAATTTAAACTTAATTGAAAATGCGCTTATTTTTATATGATTTTTATACCCAAATAAATACACATCAACAGGAAACTCTTGTGAAGAGTTAGTGTAACACCTTGCTACCTAGGCCCAACAGGCCCGGGGATGTCGCCCCGTCCAAAGGACAAGGGGTCTTTATAACTAGGTCACACAAACACAAATAAAATTAATACTTTAAAATTGAACTTATTACAACCGAAAAATTCAGGAACAAATCCAAAATAAATTGAATACAATCGTATATCAAAGTAACACATAAAATAAATAAAATAAAGTCTTCAAGCAGGTAACAAATCTAGCTACTCATCTCCACAGCAGGATCAACCTGAAAACATGGCATAAAAGGTGATGAGATAAAAATCTCAGTAAGCCCGTGTGTGCTTTGAGTGTTTCAGGTAAAACAGCTCATGAATGCAGGTTGTAAAAATTGCATAAGAGAAAGTGCTGGCAAGCAATAAATAAGGTTAAAAATAAAGAGTGGTGTTTTTCTTTTCAAACCATACATGTGCATAATAAGTACAACCACTCAAATAGGTAGCCATGGGTTACCACACGTTGGGCCCCATGACCATATAACGGTCAGAATGCCACACTTTATGTAGACTGACAAAAGGTAGGTGTACGGCCTATCGAGTGAGATACTCCTCCTTCTCAAACCCAAACTTACCGATTGTCCACTCCGGAAACACATAGTCAATATAACTGAAACTTGCTAGCTCGAACCGGCATGACCTACTGGATTGGCATCTTATCCGGGAATGACTCATCCCTCAGAGGTGGCCATCTACTGAGAGACTTACCCTAACCTTTTAAAAACTAGTCCTAGTAGTCTACCCTTATTGAGTACTCAACGTTGATTGTCCCACTTGGGAGAAAACTGATAAAACATTGCTTTATTTGGAAATGGCAATTAAGGGTTTCTAAAATTTGTGTCAAAGTTAATTTTTAGAAAGAGTTTGGTAGTTGTGCAAAACTACTTGTTTGATTTTCAAATGATTTGTTTGACTGAACAAGAAAGGAAATAGTCCTTAATTACCTTTACAAAATGAGTATCCACACACTTCGCTAGCTTGCCATATTAACCTTTTGTCATCAAATGAGTTTATGTAGAAGCTTACCTGATCCTTTGCTTGAGCAAATTCAAAATCTTCCAAAGCTAACCTAACCCCGCCTGGGGTAAACACAAACCATATGGTTATACTCAAGCCATTTTCACTTTCATAAATAATCGTAGTTCAACTTATTACAATCATAACCTTAATGTCCTGAGCTTTAAGTCTAGATGATAAAGGTTTTTATAAAATAAGTCTAGCTTAACAAGTTAAAATAACTAGTGATAAGTTAAAATAACTAGGGTTTGTAAAGTAATTATTAATAAGTTATAGATTCAAATATTAAATCTTGAGTGTTGTTAATAAAAAATAAACTAGGGTTTAATTGATGAAGAATCCTAAGTCCTAGATGATATTATTAAATGGTCATTCTTAAATAATATTTTTAAAGTAAATATTAAATTATTGCTAATATCTTAATTAATAAATAATAGATAGAAAATAATTAATAATAAGTAAAATTAATAATAAATAAATTTTATTAAATCTTGATTAATAGATAACAAATAAATATAATATTTATGAATATATGGCCTACAAGATCATTAATATTTTACCTATTATTATTTATATAAAAGGTTTTATTTATTATTATTTTCATATATAAATATTTATATATTATTTTTAATAAAATATATCATTTATTTGGCTAAAATATTACCATTTCATTTAATACTTCAATTCCAACACTTCCTAGGGTTTTCGAAATCTTTAAAGAAAAATATAGTATTAATTTTAATTAACATAATAAAATTGGCTAAATAAAATAACTTAGGATCAACAAGGTCATGATCATAATTTTCCTATTGCTAACAAGAATCATGAACATATTCTTCATCATCAAACAACAAACTATTCTATTCATGAATAAAGGCTTAAATCCATACCTACCATCACATGGCTAAATCTCTACTAAGCATAATCATACTCATGGCTTCAATGAAAATAAGAACATAATATCTTATTCACCAAAGATGACATAATATCTAGTATGCTTGAACATTCATACTCATTTAAGACATAAAGAACATGCATTGATCTACAAGGAATTTCATAAAGCTTAATTAAGATCAATCATTCTCATGCTTCAATCTCTACTCCTTCATACGTATGCATATATCCAATCCCCAATCATATTCTATCCCTTTCTATCAACATCTAAGAGACATGACCTTAGGATTAAAGAGAAGGTTAAAAAGAAATACTTGGTTGATGACTATCTTGATGAAGATTTAAGGAGATCCACACGCTTGGAAGGCTTGAATCGTCCAAGAGAGGAGAAAGAAAACAGCCATGGTTGTAGCAACCATTTCAGCTGAGAGAGAGAGAGAGAGAGAGAGAGAGAGAGAGAGAGAGAAAGAGAGAGAATATTAGTATGACATGTTAAATATTGAAGGGAAGAAGGTGAACAAAATTGTTCTTGGTTACCTTAATGATGTTCTTGAGACTTCAAGGGAAATTTTGGTTTTTTATTCAATTGCAAATTCTTGTTTTCGAGATTTGATGTTATAAAATCCAGAAATGGACTCTAGGGAGTATGTAGGCGTGTTCTAGAATTTTTGGGAGGGATTGGAGGTGTTTAGAGTGGTCTTAAGCTTGAAGAAAGGTAGTGTGTGTTCTTGGTGTTCTTGGTGAAAATAGAGAGAATTGGAGAGAAAGTGCTCGACAAATTGCTGAAGGGGTTGGCTGAATGATTGAGGGATTTCTGTGATTTGATTTTCAGATTAGGGAGAAGAGGAAAATCTGGTTGTTTCAAAATTCAAATGGATGAATTTATGGAGTGTTTTAAGGTAAAAGATATGGTAATGATGTTTGATTGATGGAGGTTCTTTGGAGTTACAATGGAGTTGGCTGGTTTGCTGAAATGAATGAGGGTTGAAGGAGCTATAAGGTTGGCCAAAATACTGAGTTCAATGATGGGAGAATTTCTGGTTTTTTAAGCTTAATCCAAGGGTGTTTTCATGGAGCAATTGTTGGAATTTTTGAACTTCAATTGAAAGCTTGATTAGAGTAATTGAAAGAGGAATTTGAGGAGTGGCTATGGAGCCTAATCGTGTAAGGTCAGTGGAGGGGGTATTGGAGTTCAGTCTATGGTTGAACAAAGGTTAACTCATAGAAGTTTGAGGTGATTTTCAGACAAGGCTAGAAGAGAGAGCAAGGCTGGAATTTTTCTAGTTTGAGATTCGAATTGTTTGCTGGAATTTGTTATACAGGTTTTCTGCAACGTTCCAGCCGATTTGTAGAGAGTTTGGAGAGGTATTTGAGGGTCATTTAAGGCTGGTTTCCAGCCTTCTTTATGCAAAAAAAAGCAGAGGTGATTTACTGGTTTGAAGAGTAGAAGAAGAAGCTTTGATTTTGGACTGCTATGCATCGAACCTGTCCAGAATTTTTTTCTAGTTTGCACAGCTTTGTGTAGTCTGGTTTTTGGCAAAAAATTTCAGTCTTCAAGCTGAATAAGTTGGCCATTTTTCTGGTAGCATTTGAGTAAGAAAGATGGTTGAAATTTTCGAAGACTAGGCTATCCAAGAACTTGGAAAAATTTTAGATTTCTTCCATGAAGAAGATGAACACTATGGGGTGGAGTTTGAAGGTTCAACTATGGAGATTAATTCTCTTGGGAACCTTCCTTAACTCCTTCCCTATTTTCAGCCAAAACACTGACCTCTAAGAGCCATTTTCGAAATTCCAAGGCCCATAAGCCTTTGATAGGGACTGAATTAGTCATATTTTTCCTAGTTATTTGAGTTTCATTTGTAATACATTTTGTTCAATAATTAGTTATATTCCTTCATATTTGAGATTTTACCCTTAGAAAGGTATTTTGTTTTTTATTTTAGATTTTTAGGGTAAAGTGAAACAAAAACATCGTAAAACAGATGAGAGGCAGTGCTGAATAGGACCCTAGAACCAGCACCGGCCATGCATTGTTGAAACGAACTTCGAAGTGACGAAAAAATTGGTGGAATAGAGCAGAACAGAACCAAGGCGGTGCTGGCTATGAAGCTGGAACTAGCGCCGACTGCATTTTGGAACACATTGTGTAAAATTTGGAGAAAAATTGGCGAACTAGTGGAGAAGCAGAACACAACCGGTGCCGGCTCCAAGAGTTAAGGCAGCACTAGCTGTGCCCTGAAGCCAAGGCGGTGCTGTGATTTTTCTACGCAATTTTTGGTAATCTGAGAAGTTTTAGTATCTTCCAACTTCTACTCGGCCAAGAACACTTTACCTACGAGTTTAGGCACTTCCTAAGCCTATAAATAGGTGAAAAACACAAGGGAAAGTGGGGAGAATTCATTGATCATCATAGAAAATCACTCAATTAAAGGAGGAATTCTTCAAGTTCAAGGAAGGCTGTACAAGAAGGTCTTCAAATGAAGAAGAAGGAGGCTTGTTTATAAGTGCTTTCTTTTACTTTGTTTTCTTTTTCTTGGACAATGATATGTTAATTGTTTTATTGTAATTTGACATTTTTTTAGATATTCGTGGTTCTTAGAGTTATTTGAACTTTTGATTAATTGATTGTTCTTTTTGGTATTTAATTACTTGGGCGTATTACGAGATTAATTGGTTGTTTCTTTTCACTAACTTGCTAGACCAAAAAGGTTGGTGGTAGTTGCAATTGATTAATTTCATATTTATTGGCTGTAACTTGCTAGAGCAAAGAGGTTAATTGCTGAGGATTGAGTAATTAAAGGTTAATTGATGTTTGCCAGACTAAGGATTCATTGATTAATTTCATGTTTTAAATTTTCCGGACCAAGGAAATTTAATCAAGGATTGTGTTTAATGCATCTTTTGGATGAATTAGTTGAGACAAACCAAGTGATGCTAATTTATCTAGAAGGTAGTAATTAGTTGAGACAGACCAAGTGATTCTAATTTACTTTTATCCTTCATGGTACCAAAAGAAGAATTAGTTATGATAATGGTTAAGTCCTTTGTGATCATGTTTGTCTAAATAATGGTTTGAATTACATACTTCTTCATCCTTGACATGTATATATTTTGATTTTGATTTTGATTTTATTTTGTTTTTCTTTTTATTTATTTTTCACTTTATCGAGTAGGCTAAATAATGAAGGAAAGGTAATTAATGTCCACTTGTTCCTTGAGAATCGACACTCATTTGAACCCTATGCTCAGTTAATGATGAGTACACTTGCTCATATGTGTGATTTGGGTTGAACGTTTTAATTTAACTTGATTGGGAACGTGCTTAGTTTATATATGATTTTTATACGCAAATCTGAACACATCAAGTTTTTGGCGCTGTTGCCAGGGAACAATAGCATGAAAGCTTGGATTTTGTTGATTTAACCATATAAATATGTAAATACGTATATATGTAAATATGTACAATTGTTCTTTCCACAAAAAAGGTGCTATCTTTTGTATTTCATGTATTCTTGTACACCCTTGTAACCTAACCTAACTTACTAACTTTGACTATATTCTTTTTACTAACTTTGTAACCTTGAAGTTTTGTTTTTAATCATTAATTATGTATCTAACTTACTTCTTGTTTTCTTAGGTGTTGCCCTTGGTACATGACCCGAAAATCCGAAGGCGAGATAGTCGATTTTGACCCTGAAATCAAGAGGACGTTATCAAAAATTCGTCGGACAATTCAAAGGAACCTGATCGTCAAGATGGATGGTGCTCAACAGAACAATGCTGGGAATAACATGAGGGTTATGGGTGACTTTGTGAAACCCGCAATATTGGGCACAGGGAATTGACATCAAGGTGTTGGGGACCCTACACAGTGAGTAAGATATTCCCTTTTGGCACTCTTGAAATCACTCACCCCACTAGGGGCACCTTTAAAGTCAATGGCAATCGCATAAAGCACTATGTGGGCGAAGGTCTTCCCAACACCGAGCAGGTGGAGATGCTTTTCAACGCTTCCACGTAGAAATTTTTTGTTCATCATGCAGCGGTTTTTTGTGTACTTTTTTCGATCTTTTGTTTTTTATTTATTTTCCTTTTCTAGTTTTTACGCTTTGGTGTGTTTTCTTTTGTATTTTTCTTTTTAGGTACTTTGCACTGCCTCATTCTTCAAAGCATTCAGATTTTGTACAGCACAATGCCAAATGAAAGGAAGTTTGTTTTTCTTATCTCTTCTCCTTTATATTTTTGGTCCCATGGTATTGTTGTTCTTGTTATATTTATTTGGCCATTGAGGACAATGTCCAGTTTAAGTGTGGGGGAGTTATTTGATTGACAAGTCTTCTATACATATTCTTTAGCCTTCTTAGGAGCAAATTTTTTGTGCAAAATTTTTCAATTTTTTTTTTTGATTTTCTGGAGATTTCAAGCTATATTTTTAGTGTATCTCTTTATGATGGAGTATGGAGCATGTGTTCTAGATCATTTATGGCTTATGCATGACTTTTTGCACTCACTTGGACAAAGTAGTTCTTGATCTAATGCTTTGCATTGTTCTTAAACCCTGTTTTTCTACTAAAATTCATGGAGCATTCTAGAACTTACTTGAATACCTCTCGAGGTGAAATAAGAAAGACAGTCATGATTTAACTTATGGATGACGGTAATAGGCCTTCTTTGGATAGTTTGAGCTTTTCAAGCCTACCTATTGTTATATTATCCCTAGTGCCTATTTTGAGCCTAAATTGTTAATTTCTTTTATTAAAACCCGTCACAATATTTTGTCCATTGCTTGTGGCTGAGAGTTTGAATGATTTTCCAAATCTTTATTGTCTTGATGGATGAAAGTATATGTATGAGAATTTTAAGGAAGAATGTTGGGAAAAAGATCATGACTTGTTACTTTTAGTCATGGATCAATAACAAGTTGAGCTAAAAAGAAAAAGAAAGAGAAGAAAGAGAAAAGAGAGAATGAAAACAAGAAAAGAAAAGAAGAGTAGCAGTAAATGAGGGAAGAAAGCAAAAAGCTACTAGAAAGAATGAAAGAAGAGAAGTGAAAAAAAATACAGCAGCAATGAAAGAAAAGACAAATTGAAGGAAGTAGAAGAAAAGAAAAGATCACAAAAGGAATGGTGATTGAGTTGGAAAAAAAAAGTTAAAGTTCATATAAAGTACTTGGCACCATTGCTGGAAAATTTGAATGATCTTGTGAAAGAAATAGAAAAGAGATGATGAAAAGAAGAGTTGAACGGAAAAAAAAAATGCAAGATTTACTTGAGTTGAGTTGGAATTGCTGAATAAGATTATGGTTTGATTAATTTTTGGAATAGGAGAGCAAAAAGAGTTGGATATTATTGATTCAATTTGTTTATCCTTTTCTTGCTAACTTTCAGTTTTTCTTTGACTTTTATTCTCCTATATCCTTCGTTTGATAAGCTACATTACAAGCCTTTAGCCTTACATTACAAGCTTAAAAGTCCTACTTGATCTAAGTAGAATCATGATATGTCTCAGATTAATGGAGAGAGTGTATGAAAAGCAAGCATATGGAATGCATATTCTTTTTTAGCTAACTTCTTTCCAATGGTTTGAGAATATTGTTAAGTATTGTGATGGTTCTACTGAATCATTTATCACTAACACAAGTTTTACATTGGTTGTGAAAGATGTAGTAGCATGTGTTTTATATTCTTAAATGAAGAAAGCATTGAAGATATGGTTTTAAAATTGATTAAGTGATTTGTTAAACCTTGTGTTTTCCAACTTGTTCTTGATACTTTGTTTGAGGACAAGCAAAGAGTTAAGTGTGGGGAAATATGATAGGGGCTAAATTAGTCATGTTTTTCCTAGTTATTTGAGGTTCATTTATAATACATTTTGTTCAATAACTAGTCATATTCCTTCATATTTGAGATTTTACCCTTAGAAAGGTATTTTGTTCTTTATTTCAGATTTTTAGGGTAAAACAAAACAAAAACGTCGCAAAACAAATGAGAGGCGGCACCGGATAGGACCCTAGAACCGGCGCCGGCCATGCATTGTTGAAACAAACTTCGAAGCGACAAAAAAATTAGTGGAACAAAGCAGAACAAAACCCAGGCGGCACCGGCTGTGAAGCTGGAACCGGCGCCGGCTGCATTGTAGAACACATTGTGCAAAATTCGGAGAAAAATTGACGAATGAGTGGAGAAGCAGAACACAACCAGCACCGGCTCCAAGAGTTAAGGCAGCGCCGGCTGTGCACTAAAGCCAAGGCGGTGCTGTGATTTTTCTACTCGATTTTTGGTAATCTGAGAAGTTTTAGTATCTTCCAACTTCTACTCGGCCAAGAACACTTTACCTACGAGTTTAGGCACTTCCTAAGCCTATAAATAGGTGGAAAACACAAGGGAAAGGAGGGAGAATTCATTGATCATCATAGAAGATCACTCAATTAAAGGAGGAATTCTTTAAGTTCAAGGAGGGTTGTACAACAAGGTCTTCAAAGAAAGAAGAATGAGGCTTGTCTATTAGTGCTTTCTTTTACTTTGTTTTCTTTTTCTTGGACAATGATATGTTAATTGTTTTATTGTAATTTGACATTTTTTTAGATATTCGTGTTTCTTAGAGTTATTTGATCTTTTGATTAGTTGATTTTTCTTCTTGGTATTTAATTACTTGGGCGTATTACGAGATTAATTAGTTGTTTCTTTTCATTAACTAGCTAGACCAAAAAGGTTGATGGTAGTTGCAATTGATTAATTTCATATTTATTGGTTGTTAACTTGTTAGAGCAAAGAGGTTAATTGCTGAGGATTGAGTAATTAAAGGTTAATTGATGTTTGCCAGACTAAGGATTCATTGATTAATTTCATGTTTTAAATTTGCCAGACCAAGGAAATTTAATCAAGGATTATGTTTAATGCATCTTTTGGATGAATTAGTTGAGACAAACTAAGTAATGCTAATTTGTCTAGAAGGTAGTAATTAGTTAAGACAGACCAAGTGATGCTAATTTACTTTTATCCTTCATGGTGCCAAAAGAAGAATTAGTTATAATAATGGTTAGGTCCTTTGAGATCATATTTGTCTAAACAATGGTTTGAATTACATACTTCTTCATCCTTGACATGTATATATTTTTATTTTGATTTTCTGTTATTTTGTTTTTCTTTTTATTTATTTTTTACTTTATCAAGTAAGTTAAACAATGAAGGAAATGTAATTAATGTTTACTTGTTCCTTGAGGATCGACACTCGTTTGAACACTATGCTCGGTTAATAATGAGTATACTTGCTCATATGTGTGATTTAGGTTGAAGGTTTAATTTAACTTGATTGGGAACGTACTTAGTTTGTGTATGATTTTTATACCCAAGTCCGAATACATCAAGTTTTTGGCACCGTTACCGGGGATAAATCTGTGTTTATTGGTTTAATGATTCTTTCCTCGTGCCAAAAACATCAGCCTTGCTATATTTTCTGGAATTAAAATATGGATTTGGATAAATTGAACAAACTTAATTGGTAAAGAATTTAAGGTAAGCTATGGAATAAAATGACATGAATCCCTTAAGAATTCTTTTAGGGCATAAGAATAGGATTAGGGTATTCCCTTCATGTCTCTCCTAGGACAACTCTCCTATTGTTACTTATGAATGCAAGGGACAAAAACCCACCCTTAAATTAAAATAATCATGACAAAAACTTAAATGATGGGATTTGAACTCAAGACCTTAGAGATTAATTCCAAAACTCTAACCACTGAACCACAACAACTCTTGTTCTTATTTTCTCTCCCAAATATTCTTCCTATTTAATCCTCAAGCTATCTTCCTATTTTGACCTCAAGCAAAAATTACCATTTTACCCTTCCTACCCAATAATCATAACTAAGCCTTCTAGACTATAAATCATAATTCTAAAGCACATAAAATCATTCAAAAATATATATATTCATGCAAGAAAATATGATATGCATCCCGACCCCCATACTCTAGGGTTGGCTTTAGGTGGGGTTTCACAGTTAGACTGTGATTCTGTTTCTTCAGCAATGATCTTCTTGCCTTTCTGTTTGATGGCGAGTTGGGTTTTAACATTAGACTTTGTTTTCATCATTTCTTTACCTTTCAGGTTCTTCTTTGTCTTTGATTTTCTTCCCTTGTCAGATTTTGGTAGTTTTGCATTAGTAGAAGTGAGAAAAATATGAGATATTTTTTTGTTTCAGTGGAGAGGGTGAAGATATAAAGTGAGAGAGAAGCAAAGAGATCAATGGCAGTTTCAGATTTTAAGGAGAAAGAAAAGTAACCCTTTTGTGATTTCCTAGGTTCTTGAGTAGATAAGTACAATTAAATACCCTCAATCAAAAATTACATCAGAGATAAGGTGACATTTTTTTGAAAAGTGCGGATATTTTGAAAATTCAAAAAGTAGGTTCTGGACTCATACACTTTTTCATCTATTTTTTTTTTTAAATTGGGCTTTATGCGATTCTGGGCTGCTGCTATTTTGGACTCAGACTAAGTCTAAATTCGTTCATCCAAAAACCGATCAAGAGATATTTTATTAAGGGAATTTTGGATTCATATTTCTCAAATATTGTGTCCAAAATCACCATCCAAATGTATGTACCTTCAAAAGTTCTGCATGAATGAACAAACAAATCCTTGGCAAAATTGTTCATTACATAATTTTGGTAATTCCCAAACCTCTTCACAGATGATTAAATCTATCTTCAGCCAGAGGTTTAGTAAAAATATCTGCAAGCTGTTCATTAATTGGAATATATTCCACACACATATTGTAATACCCCGCATTTTACATTTGATTGGCTACTATTACTTGTAATAGGATAAGAATTTATATCAATAGCTAGAACAAAAGTTGATCAATGTAATGAGATGAATATTTTGGTATGATAATATTTAGTTGGGACCTGTATGTAATTATTGGATTTGTTCTACCCGTATCCTAAACCTTCGAAAGCCTACTATTATTAGTAAAATAAGAATTTGAGGGTACGCTGAGAAGAGAAATTGATCAGTGCGATGAAACGCATGTTTTGATGTGAATTATGCTATCCGGTCGGGGTTATTTTTGTCATTTTGACCGTGCTGCAACTTTGACCGCAAATTTGACCAAATAGAGAAGGAATTAAAGAATTTAAGAATTACCAATGGATTCAATAGAATTTTTGGAGTTGAATGGTGAAATAAAATATTTTTTCGTTTCGGACTCGAATTTTAGTTATTTCTGAGAAAAATTCTAAAGTGCAATTGAAATTGAAACAAGTGGTATAATATGATTGGTGGGTGAAAATAAGTGTTGATTAGTGATTGGTTAATGGGGTCTAAGTGTTTCTATTTAAATGGTTGTGAAAAGTTGAGATAAAAGTTTATAAATATTTTTACTAAGCTTATTTAGCAAGATTTTCATAAGCTTCCTTAATAAGATTTTGACCTCACTAATTCCAATTGACCATGTGATATATTAGCCATAAGAATGGAGGTGGAGAGGCTAAAATATAGCCTAAATTTCATTGGCCTTGCAAGAAGAAATAGAGGAAAATTTTTGTGGAGGAAATAAAAGTGGTTGGTGTGGAAGAATTTCATTGGAACACACCTAAATACATCCATCATTTAATTAAACCACAACAAGAAATGGAGGCCCAAGATTTAGTGATAAATGGCAGTTAAGAGAGGCTATAAAATAGCCAGAAATTCGTAAGCCAAGAGGGAGAAAACTAAGAGAAAAAGAAAAAGGAGAGAGAAAGAAATAAGTGTATGTGTGTGTGTGTGTGTGTGTTCGTTCTTGGAGCAAAATAACTTCAAATAGTCTCAAACAAAAGGTAAAATCCTATGCTTCAAGAATTAAAGTTGTAGATTTCATTATGGTGATCATTATGATATCAATTTTAACATGAAAACAAGATTTTCATGTCTTGATTTTGGATTAAAGCTAGGGTTTGTAAACTTTGTGTGTGAACCTTGTATATACCTATGTGTTCTATGTATGTTGGCTGCCTAGAAGCCTTATGGATATTGTTTTGTGTAAGGAAGAACTGAATATTTATGCTAGTTTGAAGGATTGCTTTTGGTTGATAATATGATGACCAAAGTAGAATAAAAATGGAAGTTACTTGGTTGGAACAATGAATTATACTAGCTTTTGTTTTGAAGAAGTGAATTTGTGTTGAATAAATGTGATTCTTGTGAGCCATTGGAATCTGTAAAACATAGAATTAAAGATGATTTGGAGGAAAATTGAGTGAATTAATGGTTCGAAGGTGTTAAAAGCTAAAGGAAAACAAAAGAAAGCATGAATAGTAGGTTTGAGGCAAAACTACTGGGGCTGTTTTTGCCCAGTAACGTGTTATGGGAACTAGAACTTTGAATAAGGCCTAAGAATTAAAGTTAAGAGTCTTGCGGTCAATTTGGTATATCATAGAGCCAAATCAAAGTTATGGATTGAAAGTTATGTGCAAAACAAAATGATGTGTCAAACCAGTGAAATTTCAGAAAAGTAGTCCGAAAATGGATGAATTTAAAGATGATTAATTGTGTGATTTTGGACGAAATTAATGGAAAATATGAAGTGAATCATTTTTATTTATAGGGAGAAAGGTTGTGGAAAAAGGAAAACAAAGGAATTGATTAAACAACGAAAAAACGACGTGAATGAAAGTTAAGCATTTTCCTTAACCATTTTGGAAATCCCTAAATATATTTATAGTATATCTGAGAAAAAAAAATTATTTTATGCCATTTTGGGCTCGATTAAACATCATACTTAGCTTAGAAACCTTACTGGATGATTAAAGCATGAATTTTGTGAATTTAGTCCTTTTCAATTAAATATTTGGGATTTTTAGAAAATGGTAAATTTTGGAATCGGGTATCCATAAATTGACTGGAATGCCCTTATTGGAACATTTTATGAAAATATGTTTGAAAACTTTGAATTTAATCCTCTTTTGGGATTAGAATTCTGGATTGCTTGAAATGAGTTCATTTTGGAATCAGGTATTTGGAAAATGATCCAAATGTCCTTATTAAAATATTTTATGAAAACCTTTGGAACTCGAGTATTCGGTAAATGACCGAAATATCTTTATTGGAACTCTTGTAAATATTTTTCAAATCGGATAAGGGTAAAATGACCTGAATACCCTCAAAAAGTCTTTTTGGAATCGGGTATAGATAAAATGACCCGAATACCATTGGAAATGACATTGTGATCGAGTATGGGGAAAAGACCCAAATACTCTTGGAAACTTATTTTGATGTGTGAACAGAACTCTTTTTCCTGTTTAACGATTTTGAAAATGATCCCTCGTGATGAGATTGATTTTTGGAAAACGACATTTTGATCCCTAAAATTGTTTTATTAGCCTGGCTCTGCGAAGTTTATGTGACTGATGATCTGACTTGTGAATCAGTGGGATCAAACTTTGAGGAGGAATGTCTGTGATGTGGAAATTGGGGCAATGATTTGAAATTGAAACATAGTTTTTCAAAAATAATTGAGTTCTGAATAAACTCTTCTTTAGAGAGTTTTAGAATTACTTCTAGTGATCAAATCAAATGCTTTCCCCACAAGAGTTTTATGTACTCTGTCTCTTTTCTAAAGCACTAGCACACACGTTACTCATTGAGTGGTTTTCACTCACATGTGTGTTATTTCCTTTGAAACAAATTCAAGATCAGAGGCGCAGTGAAAGCGCGGTGGACTCCCAGAGGCTCATGCTATCTTGGACCTATTGTACCCGTGAGTGTATGTATCAGAAGCCAAATTCTTGTACTTTTTTATTTTGAAAATATTTCCACTGCTTGTTGAGCAAAGTTCATTGTAAAGACCCCTTATCTAAGTAATCAAACGGGGTGACATCCCACATAGTATAAGCTCACTACTATGAAAATATGGGGTGTTACACACATCACCCTTAAACACATGATCTCTAATAAAATGATACTTAATTTCAATGTGCTTAGTTCTATAATGTTAGATAGGATTCTTAGTCAGATTGATAGCACTAGTATTATCACATAGGATAGGCACACAATTAAAATTTAAACCAAAGTCAAGCAAAGTGTCTTTCATCCACAAAATTTGAGTATATCAGCTCCCTACAGCGATGTATTCTGCTTTAGTTGTTGAGAGAGATACACAAGCTTACTTCTTGCTGTACCAAGAAACTAACAGTATCCAGTGGTGCTTTTTCTCTCAACTTTGCACCTGGCATAGTTGGCATCTGTGTATCTTATAAAATTAAATGAATCAGATTGGGGATACCATAAGCCATAGTTATATATTCCAATTAAGTATCTAAGGATATAGTTTACAGTACATAGATGAGATTCCTTTGGACATGATTGAAATCGAGCACAAAAACACAGTAAGAGTATAATGTTAGGCCAGTTGGCAATAAGATAATGGAGACTTCTGATCATACATCTATATTTTGATTCATCCATTTTCTTATATTTTCTATCTTTATCAAGCTTCAACGATGTGCTCATAGGTGTACTTATTTCTTTTGCTTCAATTATACCAAACTTTTTGAGCAGTTCCTTGATATATTTGGCTTGATTTAAGAATATTCTATTTTTGGTTTGCATGATTTGAAAACAGCAGAATTCTCCCATCATGCTCGTTTCAAATTCTTGCTACATTGTCTTAGTAAATTTCTTGCACAAGGAATCATTAATAGCACCAAAAATAATATCATTAACATATATTTGCACAATTAAGATATCATCAGAATTTTCTAATTTGATAAATAATGTGGTGTCAATTAAGCCTTTTGAAAATCCTTTTGAAAGAAGAAAACCACTAAGCCTTTCATACCATACTCTTAGGGCTTGTTTTAAACCATAAAGAGCTTCGGAAAGTTTAAAAATATGGTTTGAAAAATGTTCATGAGTAAAACCAGGAGGTTGCTCCACATATACTTCTTCTTCAATAAAACCATTTAAGAAGGCACTTTTGACATCCATTTGGTAGAGCATAAAACCTTTGAAAGATGCAAATGCAAGCAACATTCTTATTGATTCTAACTAAGCAACGGGAACAAAAGTTTCATCATAATCCATGCCCTCTTCTTAATTGAATCCTTGACAACTAATTTAGCTTTATTTCTAATAACAATACTATGCTCATCAAATATATTTTTGAAAACCCATTTGGTACTAATTACGGGATGGTCAAGTGATCTAGGAACAAGCTTCCAAACTTGATTTCTTTCAAATTGGTTTAGCTCTTCTTACATGGCCATAATCTAAAATTTATCATGTAAGGTTGCATCAATACAATTTGTTTCATTGCTAGAAAGTAGAGCAAAATTGTCAGCAAAATACCATTTATTTTTTACTCTGTTGCTAGGATCACCAATGACATGTTCTTTTGGATAGATAATTTTATACTTCTAATCTTTTGGCTAGTCTTGATTTTTGGGCTCTTTAGTCCTTTGTTTGTTTTCTTTAACTTGTTCTTCTGATTCCTCTTCTTTGGCATGAATGTCAAGTGATAGAGCCTTGTGTTGTTCACTGCTCTTTTCTTTTGTAATTCTTATATCATCATCATTATTTCTAAAAGAATATATATTTTATTTATCAAATACAATATGTGCATATTCTTCCACATGTAGAGTTCTTTTATTGTACATGCTATATGCCTTTTTATTGGAAGAAAATCTAAGAAATATAGCCTCATCAAATTTGCTAGCAAAATTTTCAAGTTTGTCTTAAGTATTGAGGACAAAATGTAAAACCCCACCTAAGACTACCTTAGAAACAGAGGGAAGGGTTTCATTCCATGGTATATTGCATGAATAAATTCTTTATGGGTGACATTGTGCATTTTAAAATTTTCTATGTGTGGTTTTGTGAATAATTTATGTTATATGTGTGTTGGGGGCAATTAGGGAATTTTGCTTAGAGATAAGAGAAGAAGAGACCAGGGTTTTAGAAGAGAAGAGACTTAGGTTGGGAAAATAAGAATAAGAATTAATATTGTTAAGTGGTTAGAGCTTTGTGGTTAATTCCTAAGGTCTTAAGTTCAAATCCCATCAATTATGTATTATTTTTTATTATCCTAACTAATGTTTGAATTTTATTTATTTCATTCCATAAAATTAGGAATGATGTCTTAGGGAAAACACAATGGTAATATTCTAACCATGTGATCTTATCCTTCAAAAAAAAAAAAAAAATCTAGAGGAGTTTTAATCTCCACTATTTTAGCAACCAATGTCCTAGCATGTTTGAATTTGAAATATTCATATTTCTTGAATTCTTTTAAATTTCCTTATATAACATTTTAGATTATCTTGGGCTTGAATATTTTAAAAGAAAAATCCTAAGTTAGCCAAAATATAGGAGTGATAGTGTATTTGTTTTCCAAATTAAATCACCATGAGTTCTTCTCTA
Source organism: Voacanga thouarsii (assembly GCA_026120185.1). Taxonomy (NCBI): domain Eukaryota; kingdom Viridiplantae; phylum Streptophyta; class Magnoliopsida; order Gentianales; family Apocynaceae; genus Voacanga; species Voacanga thouarsii. The sequence continues at coordinate 426,710 of JANUWF010001341.1, read as the reverse complement.
AAGAACTTCATTTTGCCTATTCTTTTTTTTTTTTTTTTTTTTTGTGCAAAGCTGAAATTTTCCTAGATCTTCCTCTTGGTTAAACTTCCGAAAATATGCAGCAAAATAACCTTCTCTTTCCTTGCTATCAACAACTATTTCATGTGTGTAGGAAGCTGAAAGATCCCTTGGAAAATTGGAGCTATCATAGCAAATTTCCAGCAAACCACAAAGTAATTTAGCCATAGGAGTTGAGCATTCAACCCATGCATAAGTTCATCTAAAGTCCTCTTCTTTTCCTTCAATATGATGGCTGAACACAACCATTAATAGACCTTGAAACACTCCTATTTTACAGCTGCAAACCCATTCACAATAATTCAAATTCTTTCTAACAAACTACCTAGATCTTATCACTTCTTCTAGCTAGCTAACCAGAATTTTTTTTCCAGCTTTTCCAACCTTCAACTAGCTAGCATTTTTCTTCATTTTCTTCTTCAATTCTCCTTCATTTCTTCACCATATTTTCGGCCATACTAGGGACCTAGCTGAATATCCTTTCTTCTTCACCAACCTTGGCCAACAAAACTCCATTAAAGCACCTCAAAAGTTTCCTAGTTTCTCTCCATTCAAAATACTTTGAATTTAAAAATTAAAACCCACCTTTTGCTCCATCAAACACTCACCTATCTAGCAACCAATACTATCAAACCAAACTAGAAATTCTGCACTCATTTCCACAAGGATTTTCGGCCACACCATCCAAGAACACTCTCCCACTTCATCTAGCTTTCTCTCCTATTCTCTCAAGAACACCAAGAACACACACTACCCACCTTCAACCATTTAGTCACTTCTATACATCCCTAACCACTCTAAAACCTTCAAATCAACTAGAGATCATCATATTCATTCCTTTAGTACACTTTATAATACCAAAAAATCCAAGCCTCTATTTGGATCAAACAAGCATTTTTTTTAACAAGTCAAGAAGAATGCTATAAGGTAAACCAAGTCCAAGCTTCCTTTTTCTTTCCCATTTCTTTACTTCCATTTCTTCTTATTCTTTTCTTAATCTCTCTCTCTTGGCCGAATTCATTCGGGGCTAACTTGGACTTCTTCAAACCTTGGTCTCCCAAAGGACTCATCAAGGCATTCAATGCTTTGATTGTCAAAGCGACATCTTTAACTTAGATCAATTATCAAACAAGTATTTTGTCCTAAAATCCCTTATTTATTTTTGAACTTAAGATTATTAGGATGATGGCTTATTGATATGATGATGGATGATCTAGTGATGTTAGGGAAAATAAATGCATGTTTATATAACATGGATGATTTTATGATGTATAGATCGAGATATGTATTAGGACTATTCAATGAAGAAGATTTTTATTTTGATGTTAACATGAGGTTATGATATGTTATTAGTATATTTGTGAGTTGGGTCTATATGACTAGCATAAGATGATATGGTGTAGATTGTTGGGATTGTGCTATTGCTAAAGCTTTAATATTTGTTGATCTTTCCATCAATTACCATGCAAACATTTATATAGCTAATGATACTACTTTTGCTATGAAAATTATTATTATCATTCTGCTTGTATGATTACTACTTTATTTATTAATAGCAAAATTATTACTACCTTTAAATACTAATAGTAATATTATTACTACTTTTGATACTTAAATCACTATATTATTTTTATAACTAACATTACTACTAATATTACTATTTTTAAATAATATCATCACTACAAATGTTATAAGTATTATTATTGGTATTGCTATTTTTAAGTATCACTGATATTATTAATATTCCTATTATTATTATTACTAAACATCTTTATTTTAGAAAAATATTAATAAACTTAGTATTATTATTATTATTATTATTATTATTATTATTATTATTATTATTATTATTATTATTATTATCACTCTTAGCCATAATATTTTTATTTAATGATATTATTGTTAATATTAATATAATAAATATTATTACTATTATTTTTATTAAACGTTATTATTTTTCTTTAAAAAATAATAAATGTAAATATATACATAATAATTCATCATTACTATTTTATTCTCCCTATAGAAATAATATTATCTATAAAATTATCAATACTTTTGATAATGTTATCATTTTTTGTTATACCCAATTAATACTTATAGCACTTACTTATGTTACTATAGCATCAAATTATTTTTATATTAATATTAACCTCTGAATTATTTTATTAATTAATTTTAGAACTCCTAAGCTATTTGGCCATTTGCATCATATTTGAGTGTTGCAATTGATTATGTGTATGCAAAGTTGGAAGTTAGTTGTACCTATGCGATTTTGTTGCTTAGTTGTACACCAATAGTGACATACACCCTGCATTTTCCCCAGATAGGGTTAGGTTGCCTTGCACAAGACTTGGAAGATTATTTTGCCAAGTGGAATCAAGAGTTCAAAGTAAGTCCTTGCATAAAGATATTTGTGAACAAAAGCGCTTCAGCAAGTCAAATGCACAGATTGCCGTGGAAGATGTACTTTGTGATGTAATTATGGACAATTTATTCCTTCTACTAAAATAAAATGATTTTAGTCAAACAAACAATTTTCCAAGCAAAACAATAAATTTTCCTTAAACAAATTTTTACCTAAGGTTGTTTGCAAGCCATAATTGTTACTTCAAAGAAAACACTTAATTGATTCTACTTTTCCCAAAGATGACAAGTATAACGTTGATTACTCAATAAGGGTAGACTACTACGACTAGTCTTTAAAGGGTTGGGTAAGTATCTTAGTAGGAGGCCACCTCTGAGGGGCGAGCTCTGCCTAGACAAGATGACAATTCTTATTGGTCAGGTCGGCCGAGCTAGCAGTACAGTCTAGGTGGACTGTTTATTTTCGGAGTGAACAACCGGTAAGTTTGGGTGTAAAGATGGAGTAGTATCTCACCCGGTGGGCTGTACACCCACCTTGTATCAGAATGCACAAAATGCGGCATGCTGATCATTCTCTTATGATGATACACAAACAAACAAACAAACAAACAAATAAACAAACAAAAAAATATACTCGCAAGTGAGATAACTTTGATAGTAGTATCTCTTATCATGCTGAAAGATTCTTTCAGATATCCCACAAATAAACATTTGTCAGACTTACTATCAAGTTTGTCTGACTGTGGCCTTTTAACAAAGGCAGGACAACCCCATACTCGCAAGTGAGATAACTTTAGTCTCTTATCAATGAACATCTCAAATGGGATAGTATCAATCAATTTTGTCGAAACTCTGTTTAGTATATAAATAGAAGTTTCTAGTGCATACCACCAAAATGATTTTGGTAGGTCTGCAGAAGCCATCATGGTCCGTACCATATCCAGAAGGGTTCGATTCCTTCTCTCAGATACATCGTTATGCTGAGGTGTATATGGTGGAGTCCATTGAGATAATATCCCATTATCTCTAAGATAACTCAGAAACTCTTAGCTCAAGTATTCTCCTCCTCGATCAAATCTTAGAGTCTTTATACTTTTGCCAAGTTGTTTCTCTATTTCATTCTTGAAGTCTTTAAACCTTTCAAAGGCCTTAGATTTGTATTTCATTAAATACAAATACCCGTATCATGAGAAATCATCGATAAAGGTTATGAAATAGTTATAACCTCCTCTTGCTTGTATTGACATTGGTCCACATACATCAGAATGTATGAGTTCTAATAACTTCTTGGCCCGTTCTCCTTTTCCTGAAAAAGGAGTTTTAGTCATTTTACCTAGTAAACAATACTCGCATGTGCCATATGATTCATATTCAAATGACCCTAAGTCACCAAGCTTGTGTAACTTAGAAATACGATTTTCGTTTACAAAGCCCAAACGACAATGCCATAAGTAAGAGGTGTTAGAGTTATCCATTTTAGGTTTCTTATTATTTATATTGAGAATTGGATTATCCAAGTCTAGAACATATAAACCATTAACCAGGATTGCTAAACCATAATGAATATCATTCAATGAAAAAGAACAATATTTATTCTTAAATATCAAATGAAATCCACATGAATCTAAACACGCAACTGAAATAATGTTTTTCATTAAAACTGGTACATAATAATAGTTTTGCAGTTCTAGAATTAATCTCGAAGGCAGATTCAGTCCGTATGTCCCTACAACAAGTGCAGCAACCATTGCCCCATTTGTAGTACATAGGTCCACGCCGCCTTTCTCTAGCCTTCTATTGCTCTTTAGTCCCTGCAAGTTATTGCACAAATAAGATCCACATCCAATATCTAATACCCATATCTCATTTCTAAAGGCAGTATTTATCTCAATCATAAACATACCTGGAGAAGAAGTAGAAGTGCTTGTAAGCTTCTCCTTCTACTTCTTGTCCTTAATGGTCTCCAAGTAAGCTTTGCAGTTGCACCTCCAGGGCCCATCTTCCCATAATGATGGCATGGGCTCTTGGTAGTTGCGTCATTCTTGTTCACACCACCTTTGGGCTTCATGGGAGCCTTCTTCTTCTTTTTTTGAACTTTCTTCTTAGAAAATGAAAATTCTACCATTAAAACTGCATTGGAATCCTTCTTCATGGAGGACTCCGCAGTCTTGAGAAGATTAATCAATTCAGGAATGGTGGACTCAATCTTGTTCATCTGATAGTTGATCACAAATTGTGAGAAATTATTAGGCAAAGATTGTAGAACTAAGTCAACACCTAAGTTATGATCCATTGCAAACTCGAGAGATCCAAGCTTCTCTATCAAGCCCAGCATCTTCAGCCCATGAGTGGCCACAGAAAAACCCTCTGTCATTTTGCAACGAAATAGTTACTTCGAGATCTCATATCTCTCAGTTCTGGCTTGAGCATCAAACAGCTCTCGAAGATGTAAAATGATCGATTGAGCATCCATATACTCGTGCTGGTTTTGCAACTCAGGAGTCATGGATGCCAGCATAATACATGATGCTATATCACTATCCTCCTTGTACATCTTGTGGACAGTATGCTCATCAGCATGAGCATCTTGGGTTGTGGTGGTGGAATAGGAGTATCTAGCACGTAGAGTAACTTTTTCGATTTGAGAATGATTTTCAAATTTATATACCAGTCGAGATAGTTTGATTCGGTTAATTTGTCGGTTTCCAAGATGCTACGTAAGTTTAGGTTTGTTGACATGATGCAAGTGACCTAGATGTAAAGATAGAGAGCATTAGCTACTTGTATATGCACATGATATGCAAATAATTAGGACTTAATTAAGTGCATTTTTACTCCACTATTTTACTCAAACCAATAGCCCCCATTACTGATTTGGGAAAGCCCGTTAGAAGCTTTCCAAGTGAACTGGTATCCAAATTCCTCAAGAATAACCTTGGATTTGCCCAACAAGCCACCCTTGAGTTCATTGGTAGGTATCCAATACCAATTACATCATATGTAACTACCGGATCATTGGGTGATTAACAACTTTTAATCTTAAAGCCTTTTGGGCTACCCCAACTTTTCCTCTAAATTTCTTTATGTTTGAGTTTGCCCAATCGGGATAAAGAATTTAATTAAACCCGACCCATTAATCAGGAATTTAATTCCATAGCTTGAACATGCCCGATGTTGAGTAGGCTTGGGTTTGCCCAACAACCTGGTCTCGAAAAAGGACTCCCGTTCTTACTATATTAACGAAAGGAATTAGGTTTAATATTAATTGAGGGATTTGTTCCTTTTCGTTATATCGTTGAATGACATGCATAAAAATCAATAAATCACACAATTGATAATCATGGTAATAAAGCGATTGCGTGGTACGGTTATGGACTTTTCGTAAATTAATTTCTTTAAGCCATAAAAGAAATTAATATAGTTAACCATATGTGTTCATGCATGATTTAAGTAGAAGGTCTTATCTTCTCGTCTTGTTTTGGTCGCCATCTCCAGAATAGAATAATTCTACTCCTATCTAACCTATGTAAACTAATTACATAATTTACATTCAAGAGGAGTTAGATGTGAAGAGAATTACATAAGAATTCTAGAAAAGGCAGGACACGCAGGCCCTATTTCATAAAAACCAAAATTGTAAAATGCATGAACAAATATAATTGGTTTTATTCCATAACTATCCACCATGCCATTGATTATGCTTAAACAAAATAAACATATACTTTTATCATTCCAAATTCACTATTTTGGAAAGACAAAACAAATTCTAAAATCACCATTTTAAAAAGATACACTAATTTTAGATTTTCAAAATGATTATTTTGAAAAACAAAATTTTTTGTCTCAAAACTAATTTTGAGAAAATGCTTTTGGATCCCTTTTCTTATCAAATGAGATTTTTCCCTTTCAAAATTCTGTTCCAGAATTTTTTTTTTTTTTAAATACCTGGAAGTCGCAAACAGAGCAAAACCGACGCTAGTTTGGAAGCCAGAGCCAACGCCAGCTCTGTTCTGATTTTTTTAAAAAAAAAATTCCTTTCCAAAATCAATTTTTGGACATTGCGAACAAAATAGAACTGGCACCGGCTTGGAGGCCAGAGCCGGCGCCGCCTATGTTCTAAAACAATGGTGGCAATTTTTTAAAAAATTCCAGAAATAATTTCTGGTGCTTTCTTCTTCTGCATATTTTCAGTGAGAACAATTCTTAGCAGTATTTTCTATTTTGAAGCTCTAAACAACAACCAATTTGTTAGTTTAAACAAAATAAAAATGGAAAATTAAGATGAAACAGAGGGCAACATCCATGTTGCAAGAAAACGTTTTTCCTGCAGAAATTTTCAGCACCAAAGAAAACATCTTTTTGAAATACGCTGTGACTTTTACACAATCATATTATGCTATGGACCCAATCCATAATGATCGAAACAATTTCGACTTGAGTGAAAACGATTTTCACAGTTAACAAACACAAACACGAAAACAATTTTTCATGCCAAAACAATGTCCGTAGACCACACATAGCATGGCTCTGATACCACTATTAGGTATCTCAGCCTGGTATCGTATACGGTGCAGTGGAAAATAAAATGAGATACCCTCCCAGGACCCGTCTATGTGTGAAAAACAAGACATAAAGAGAGTAAAGGTAATAGCTTTTACTTTTGGGTGATCGTCCGAAGAACAAAAAAATTCTTCTTCAAGTTGAGGCGCGATTCAGCAATCCTCGTGATCAACCTCCACATGAGTTGAACGTCTAACCACTATAATCACAGTGTGTGATTATCTCTAACAGTAATTCACACAGAGGGTACACTCAAGCACCAAAATTTCCCGTGCTAGCAGAAAACGATGGCGGCTGGGGTTCTTTGATCAAGATCAAATTGAGAGAGATACAGAGAAGAGAGAATGTCTGTGGCTGTTGTTTTGTGTATTGTTCAGTTAGGGTTTCTTGTGTGTTACATATACTATATATTACACGAAATTTTCCTCCCAAAACTGAGAATTCTAATCCTATTAGAATTCTCTAATTGTAATTGGAAATATCACGTTCTCACAATTATAACTTGGACTACAAATTATAACTAATTATAATTTGTCCACAACAACTTCTCTTTCTCTCAATCAACCCCACTATGTTATCAAATAACATCTTGAGTATATAATCCTCTATTGTGTATGACCTATTAGTGTTAGTGTTGTGCCCTAGAGGCAATCACTTGTACCATGTATATTGCATATTAACTTAATAAGAAGCATTCTTTATCTTTCAGTTTGATTGTTATATCTAAATATGTGTACAAACCGTTAGATAAAGTCCCTAGTACAACACAGTGTTAAGGAAATCATGATAGAGATCATGATGTGAGATTCCTACTACACTATGCAATGTTTGTACTTAAATAATCCCCAGTCATAGTATTAATAAGATGGGACATTATTAATATGCCAAGACTGGCACATGTTATATCTCTTGATTGGATCAAGCGATGGTTCTCATATCCGTGGATATTGGGATACCCAAGATTAATGTGTAGATGCTTATTTTGAAACAAGTTCATTGGATGACCTAGCTACGAGATAATCACTTGGATAACTATTTAGTGCCAGTGATAGAATCTCATTATAGCAAGTGTGCAAGTATCCTTAGACTTGAGATCTCCAAGGTACTTTGTTTATTGAGCATTGTACTTTGATTCTAATCTTTGGAGTCTTATCTAGGACCGCCTATGGGATGGATATTGGGTACAACGTAAAGTAAACGAAAGTAGTTGAGAGGGTCAATAAAGGATTCACCACTCCTAATAGTAGGAGAGTATATCTCAAGGCCACTTGCAGAAATCATTACTCATGAAGTCCTTGGCCAAGGCGACTATGTGATGGAAATGGTTCCAATTGATACACATATCGAGTAATGGATTTCTTGAACAAGTACTAAAATATTCAGGCCAGAATTAATAATATTCTGGAGGGAGTTGGCACTAATTCCATGCTCTAGACCAAATGAGATATTGTATGTTGAAAGGAGTTTATTGCACTGATAATTTGCTATTGAAAGGTTCATGTCAAGCCACTTGACTTTCTGGACTTTTGGGTGGTCAAGAGTCATTGCTAGATGTCGCTCTTGATATGCTAAATATGAATTTATTAATTAGAGAATTAATAAATTTAATCCTTTATTTTATTAAGGATTATTAATTCTAATATTGTTAGAATTAATTCATATTATGCTACCAATAAGACTAGGAATCCTAATGGTTCACACACAATAAAGGTTTGAATGCTCAAATATATTATTTGATAATATTGTGGGGTTAATTAAGAGAAGAAAATATATTTATAGGTGTATTATAAGTTTGTTATAATTTATGGGACCTAATTGTAATTAAGTAAACTTCAAGGACCAATTTGTTGGCAATTGGACGTTGAATGACTAAGTTACAATTTATGGTAATTATAAATCTATAAATATAAGGAAACGGTTTCCTTAGGGTGAGAGACAGACCATTCACGCAATAACAGAGAAATCGTTTCTCTGCCTCTCTCTTAATCAAACCCTAGCCGTCTCTCTTCTTGATCAAAACCCTAGCCTCCCGAATTCTACTAGCATAGAATTGTGAGATTGTGAGCATTCAACCTTGTGTGGATTATCATTAGAGGGAGTTCTTTCTTGGACTTCAGTTGAGCTGCAGTGAACGATTTTGGATAATCTGGATCGCGCCTGCGTTCTTGTTTCTGAAATTTTTGAATTCCAGCTTCACGAGGTAATAAACGCAATCTTCTCCTTTTTCCCGTTTCTATTGCAAACCCGTGATCCATGGCTTGGATTTCTTGTTGTTTTCTGCTGTGCTTAATCTGATTATGCATGATAGAAATCCTACAATTAGGTTTCCCAGTCAATTGGTAGTGAACATGAATTAATCCAAACGTCTTTCAGATTAATAATCCATAATTAATTAGAATTATTCTTATTAATTCTAATTAGGATTGGTTTATCAATTCATCAATTAATAAACCCATATTCCCAGATCATGAGCAGTATCTAGCAACACATCATGACCACGCAAGAGTCCAGGAAATCAAGTGGCTTGACATGAACCCTTCAGTAACAAACTTCAGTGCAATTAACTCCTTTCACCATACAATATCCCATTTGGTTTGGAGTATGGAATTAGTGCCAACTCCCTCCAGAAATAATTCTGGCCCGAATACAATAGTACTTGTACCAGGAATCCACTACTCTAGATATGTATCAATTGGAACTATTTCTAATACACAATCTGCTTGGCCAAGGACTTTCGAGTAGTAATTCCTACAAGTGGCCGTGAGATATTCGCCCCTATTATTAGGAGTGGTGAATCATTTATTGACCCTCTAACTACTTTCGTTTACCTCACAACGTACCCAATATCCATCCCATAGGCGGCCGTCGATCGAGCTCCGGAGATTGGAATCAAAGTACAAAGCTCAGCAAATAAAGTACCTTAGAGATCTCAAGTCTAAGGATACTTGCATGTTTGCTATATTGAGATTATATCACTGGCACTACATAGTTATCCATGTGATTATCTCAAAGCTAGGTCATCCAATAAACTTGTTCCATTAACAAGCATCCATGTATTAACTTTGAGTATCTCAATACTCACGGTTATGAGAACCACCGCCTAATCAAATCAGGAAGTCTAACACATGCTAGTCTTAACGCATTAAAGATGTCCTGTCTCATTAATACTATGACTAATGACTATTTAAGTACTAACACCATCCAGTGTAGTAGGAATCTCATATCATGATCTCTATCATAATTTCCTTAACACAGTGTTGTACTAGGGACTTTATCGAACAGTTATATTACTTAAAAGTAAACAAAAGAAACTGTAAGATAAATAATACCTTTTATTAAAATAAAATGTGTCATATACAATATATAAGTGATTGCCTTTAGGGCACAACACTAACACTTATTAAGTTATTTTCTTCTATATTTTATATTACCTTGTTATAAAGACCCCTTGTCCTAAAGGCGGGGCGACATCCCCACCCCTTTTGGGGTACGTAGGCAGCGAGGTGTTACACAAAACATTTGCACCCAAAAACTTTAAAGTAAGAAATGGATGGAACTTTATCAAATATGAGTTCAAAGGGAGTTTTTCTACGAAAGGGTCTTAGCATGACATGATTGATAATGTAACAAGCTGTATTCACAACTTTAGCCCAAAAGTATTTTGGAAGGGAGTTTTCACAAAGTATAGATCTTGTCATTTCTTGCAATGTTCTATTTTTTCTCTCAACCACACCATTTTTTTGAGGTGTTTTAGCTGCTAAAAAAATATGTGAAACTCCACTTTCATCACAGAATTTTGTATAGGTTTTGGTTGCAAAATTCTCTACCATTGTCACTTCTCATTGAAATCAATTTGCAACAAAGGAAGTTCTGGGCACATTTGAGCAGTTTTGAAAATTCAGAGAAGGCTTCATCTTTTTGAGCAAGAAATAAAGTCCAAGTGAATCTTGAGAAGTCATTTATAATTACATAAGCATACCTTTTACCACCAAGACTAGGGGTCTTCATTGGTCCAAACAAATCTATGTGTATGCAAGAGGTTTTGATTTTGAAATTATTTTCTTGGGTTTAAAAGGGCTTTTTTGTTTGTTTTCCAAATTGGCAAGCATCATATATCTAGTATTTATCAAATCTCATTTTGTGCAGTCCTCTAATAAGATCCTTTGAGAATAATTTGTTTAGCAAATCGATAGATACATGACCTAACCTTCTATACCAAAGGTAGCTATCATCATCATCATTCATGGAGAGGCATCTAATATCATGAGCCACAAGATTATCAAGATAAAATACATACACATTTCCAGCACGATTAGCAACAAAAATTGTCTTATTATTGGAACTATCTATGATGATGCAAGAATCTTTTTCAAAAATAACTTTGCAGCCATTATCACATAGTTGGCTTATGCTAAGCAAATTATACTTTAATTCATCAATTAATAGCACTTGTTTGATGATAGTAGAAGATCCCTTAACAAAGTTACCTATGCCAAGTATCTTTCCTTTCTTTTTATCTCCAAAAGTAACAAATCCATCGTTTATAACTTGAATGTTTTCCAGCAATCCGGCATTTCTAGTCATATGCCTCGAGCATCCACTGTCCAAAGACCACTTTGTGGAGTTCATCTTGTCTAATAAATGTTCCTATACATAATATGGAAGAGTGATTTTTGATACCCATACCTTTTTGGGTCCACAGGAGTTAGTAATAGTCCCTTTTACCTTTTAAATCGTTTTTGTACCAGATTCCACTTTCTTCCTAACATGACACTTAGATGCTTTGTGTCCAGAGTTTTCACAATATGTGCAACAATTATGGGTCATATATGAAGTGCTAGCTTTTACAAAGTAGGGTCTATGATTTTCAGCTTTGATTTTATGCCTATACCTAAGACTATTTCATTTTCTTGCTATGTGTTGTGCACCAAATGATTTTTCCAAGTTGTTTTTGCTATTTGTGAATTTCTCAATGCATGTGGTGAGGTCATCAACTCTAATTTTCATATCATTAAAATTGGTAACCATAATTTCAAAGGAAATCACTTTATCATACAAACATTTATTTTCCAAAGACATGCAATGCAAAATGCTTAGGACAACATCCTTTTCAACATTTGAGCACATAACGAAATCAAGTAAAATATTATTTTCATTTTGCAGCTTTCCATTCTCATCTAATAAGGAATTAATTTTCACTTTCATTTCCTTATTTCTTATAGATAGCTTTTTAAGCTCATGAAACATGTCGAAAGGCTGCTCATTTAAGTCATCAGGTTTTTTGCACTCATAATCATACAATTCGGATATCAATTTTGGAGAAGTGGGATTTACCTTATCCTCCATGGCCATAAAGCAAATGTTTGCTTTTTCATTTTCAGATTCACAACTTTCTTTAGTCTCGGATTCAGCTTAGTCCCAAGTCCCAATCAACCCTTTTTCTTTCTTCTTCTTTTGAATTGCTTGGCCTCCTTTTTTTCTCTACTAGACAATAAACGATTAAGTGCTCTGTACTTTTGCATTCAAAATATTGAAGCTTGAAGGAAGAAGTTTGTCCCTTCGTTTTGATAAGCTTCTTACCCTTTTTTGAATGTTTTTCTAAATTTTCTAGCAACCATAGCCAACTCTTCTGTATTGAAATCAGTACAATTGTCACTATTAGTTTGATCACTATTAGCTTCTTCATCAATTACTTTTAAGGCAGTTATTCGTTTCTTTTTATCATCTTCATCATGCTCTTGAAATCTTTTGAGTTTCATTTCATGGGTCAAGAGAGAGCCAATTAGCTCTTTCGTTGGCAAGCTATTTAAGTTTTTAGATTCCTCTATAGTCAAGATTTTTGGCCGCCAACTTTTTGGCAAAGCATCAAGCAATTTTCTATTTTGCTCACCAAGGGAATAAATTTTTCCATAAGCTTTTAGTCCATTCATGATATTTGTGAATAGAGTGAATATATCAGTTATGTTCTTACTTGGATTTACTGTGAATAGTTCATAGTCTCGAACTAAAAGTCCTAGCTTCGATTCCTTCACTTGATTAGTCCTCTTATAGGTGACCTCAAGTAATATTCATATGTCATAAGTTGAATCACAACCACTCACACAGTTATATTTGTTTGCATCGAGAGTACAACATAGAATGTTCATCACATGATAGTTTAAGGTTATTTTAGCATTTTCATTGCTGTTGTATTCATCACTTTCTTTAGGCACTATTTCACCTTCAACAACTTTGGTTGGAACAAAGGGACCTTTTTCAATCAAATTCCACAACTCAACATTAATTGAGCACATATATATCTTCATTCTGTTTTTCCAAAATGTGTAGTTGCTTATATTGAACAGAGGAGGTCTATTTGTTGAAGACCCTTCAATATAAGGTAGAGTAAATGTGTTGATCTTTTCTACAAAGCTGTTAAACCGAAGATAGAGTAGACCAACGCTCTGATACCAATTAATAAATTTTAGAGGGGGGTGAATAACGTTTATGGCAAACAAATGTAATTTTAAAAAAATAATTTTTTTTAAAAAGGCCAAACAGATTAAAAATGCAGACTTACTTCACAGTTTTAACAACGCAGTTAGGGATCTTTTTGAGTTAGCACTAAATGATAAGAAGATGGTCTGTCTTTAAGATGGGCGGTTGAGGCATCAATGACAGACTTTCTATAGAACACAAATGCCTTTAAAACTGATCAATAATTGTAGAGATTGAGATAAAGTTTTTTTATCCAATAACCAGTAAAAATGCAATGATAAAGTGCAGATAAAATGCAAAAGAAAAGACCCAAATATTTATAGTGGTTCAATCCTCAACTGATCTGCATCCACTACCTTAAGTACCTACTTAAGGATTTCAACACAATCACTAAACCTTTTTCTCAAATGAATGGTGGTAGGTGACACTAACCTTACATAAAAGGATTGCTATACTTAGTTTTACACCCAATCTCTTTAAACTCAACAATTAAGGCTCACCCCAACTGGATTTTATTTCTCAAACCTCGATACAAAATAAATCACAAAGAAAATGTAGAAATAGCTCACAGATTGAGCAAATATAAATAGTCTAAGTACATGTACCTTTTTACCTTTGGAGCAATTTTTATTTCACTTTGAAGGATAATAAAAAGGGAGATTTTTGTATTCTAAAGTGTAAGAGAGTTTCTGAGAGAGATAGCACAAAAATTTGCATCAAAATCGAGTTTTAGAAGCTTTTATAGGAGCTAAACCCGAAGTCCCAATGACTAGTAATAGCTAGTTACTTCTATCAAGATTTTTAGGGTTTTGGATTCACAAAGTGGAAGGATGTGCATCCAAAAGATGAGTCCAAAATGGTACTTTTGGCAAAGAGATATATTTTGAAAAATGCTACAGATCATTGGATGATGTTTTGGATTCAAAGGTCCATCCAAAAAAAAAAAAAAACATCAACCGAAAATTCAGATTTAGAAAGATACTTTTCTTTTTAAATCATTTTTAAGTGTTTCAAGGTAAAACAAAACTGATCATAAGGTAAAAAGACATAGGAATTTACAATTAATACCTTGATAACAATTCCTAATCTATGAATCTTCTCAAGGACTTCTAGATATGCAACCTCTTAAGTTGGTACTTGATCAACCACTCTAGGACTCCATTGCTCAAGAGTTTCTTAGTAGTCTCATTAGCATGCCTTGGAAAAATTGAAGTTAAACATGTCATATCACATATAAATTACATATGTTAGTCCATATAAATGTTTGTCATAAATCAAAACACAGGAAAATGCCCTTCGTGGTTGGGTGTGGGACTCAATCAAATCACATATTAAATCAAACCACTCTTGGACTCTTTTTTAATAGGGTGTTAGTACTAGCAAGTTGAGCCAATTATTAGCTAGCAGTGCAATTCCATTTAGGACTAATGGTTGGGTGTGGGACAACTAGTATATTTTGAGTGAGAGAAGGAGAAGAATATCACTTGGTAGGCTATACACCTTCCAATACTATGATCCAGGGCTTCGTGGTATTTTTCTCATGATGCATGGTATCATAACACTTTCTCTATGATTATGATGCAGGGTTTCATGACCTAGTTTTTTTGTAATAATGAAATGAATGGCTCAAGGTTTTTATGTACATTATTTACTTACAGTTGGAATTACTGACATTATTTTTCACACTATTTTCATCATAGTTTCTAGGGAGAGCATATTTTAGCAAGGTTGGAGGTTTCAATGCTTGAGAATCTTGTTCTATACCATTTTATTTAAAGACTTCTTTTGGGGACTTTAGTTTTCAGCTTTCATTTTTATTATAGACATTGTATAAGTAATGAATCTTTGTAATAAGTTTGAGCCACTTTATTTTAATTTGCATTTAGTTGAAATTTTTGTTATAAAGACCTTTGGTCCATGGACGGGGTGACATCCTCGACTTCTTTTGGGTTATGTAGGTAAACAGCGAGTTACAAGTGCTATCAAAGCTAGGTTTAGGCTTTTTTCTTTCGATTACATGGATGTGGTACTATGGGTATTTTAATTTATTACTAACCAAGTGTGTTTTGTGTATGTAGGATGGCTAGAACACTTGTTGTCACTCACAAGACTACAACCCCTTGAATTTTACAGTGTTCTGTACTAAAGTAATCTTCTTATGACTATTCTCCCTCTGAGTTATCTAAAAAGAATTGACTAGTGCAAGATGGTAGTGTGGATGAGATTGAATCGATAGATAGCCATGACCTTAGTAGGGTAGGCCTTGGATAACGAAACCCAAGAAAGAATTTAAGGAAGATCTAGAAAGACTCTGAAAGAAAGCTAAGTTAATAGGACCCAAAGAAAAGAAAAAAATGAGGAAAAACCTAAGAGGCCTGATGAGAGAGCTAGAGCTTTAAATTTTATTTCTATGGGTAAGGTAGATGAGTATGGACTCCTTAGGCATGTGGATCTGACAGGGAATATTGGGGGATGGTTAGATGAGCCTAATTCAAATGACTCTATCGGAGCTACTACTGAAGAAGTAAAGGAACTTGTTAGGCTTATAGGCCTAATTGGACAAATTGAGATATGGTTATTTTCATCCAACTCTGATGTTCCTAGTGATGAGTAGCTATGATGCGTAGAGAATTAGGATGATAGAAGTGGTATTATCTTGAGTGTTTCCAATAATCAAGTATTTTTGTTAGTTTATTTGGAATTTAAAATTTCTTTACAAACTATGCCTTGAGAAATAAAGATAATTGAATGCAATACCTATTTCTTTTAAGAATTATATGGTCATGCATGCAATAGATGTTATTATATGAGATGATTACTTTTAAAGATTTCTTATTTACTATTTAATCTTGTATGCAAATAGAGCTATCAAAATAGGCTAAGCTTATAGGCCAAGCCCGACCCACAAGTAATATGGGATGGAGTGTGTTGCATTTTTTCAGGCCATATTTCAACCGGGCTTATTTGGCCTGGCCTACAAAGCCCATAGTTTGAGTAGGGCTAGGTCGGGTTTGGCATATGGGCCACCTCTTTTTTTTTTTTTTAATCACAAATTCAAAAATTAAAAAAAGTTTCAAAAGTTAAAAGACTCAAAAACCACAGCAGCACCCATAGATTTGTGGTCTCCTCAGCCGCAACATACAAAACACAACCCAGTTGGCTCTCAAATGCAAATCTAACTTCCCTTCCTTCATTGCCTCTGCAAATATAACTTCCTCTCTATCGGGCTCTTGCTCTACTATTGTTGTCTGCTACCATTATTCTATCTGTGAAACCTTCACAACCACCAAACTTGTCTCTGCTCCCAAGCTACTTCCTTCAGAACTCATAAGTCCGTGGACCGTGATAACAGGTATAAAAGCTCAAGATTCTTGATTTTTTTATTATCTCTGAATTTATGTCCGTATAGTGAGCCCGCGGATAAATATAATTGCCACTGATTTTTGTTGAATTCCCTACTATTCTTATTGGCTTCTAAAACGAGGGCATAATTATAAAGTTTAGACCAGAAAATTTTAAAAAAAAAAATCCAACCTTTCAACAGTCTTGTTTAGATGGCCAAACACAGTATACATCCAAAGGAGGGTTAATTTTCTTTCATATCTTATACTTGTTTTTTCAAGTAATGAGTATAAGCAAGAGATAACTTTTTAAAACTGGGATAACTTTGAGATGTGGTTTGATTTTAAATTACAATGTGCTATTTTTTCCCGTTATTATTTGTTCCTTCCTTTTTTAATTATTTCTCTATGTTGATTTGCTAAATTTCTCTTTGTATATTTGTTGTTGAATTGTTGTGTAAAGGGAATGGATATTTAATCACACACTAGTGGCGGTGATGGTGATGAATGCATAAATGTGGGTGAAAATATAAGATCTTTGAATGATGGTGAACCTTTTGGAACTGGTAGTGAAGGACAACCTACAAAAAGAGCTAAAAGAGAGAATTCTAATGTATGGATATATTTTACTAAATTTGGTAAAAAAATTAATGGAATAGAAAGGGTTATTTGCAATGGTTGTAAAGTTGAATATAAAATTGGAACAAAACTAGGAGGTACAAACTATGGCACCTCACATTTAAAACGTCATTTGGAAAGCTACAAGATGATCTTGTTTTCTAATCCACAACAAATGTTCATTGATTATGAGGGGAGAGCAAAGGCAAGAAAATATAATCCTAGAATGTCACGAGATATGGTTGCTAAAGCCATAATTCAACATGATTTGCCATTTTCATTTGTTGAATATGAGAAGATTAGGGCTTGGGTTAAATATCTTAATCCAGAAGTAAATATGTGTTATAGGAATACTGCTGCCAGTGATGTTGAGAGAGTTTAATTAAGAGAGAAAAAGAAGCTTAAAGCAGTATTGGCTAAAATACCAAATAGAATTTGCTTAACATTTGATGTATGGAACGCATGCACCATAGAGGGTTATATTTGCTTAACTGCTCACTTTGTTGATGAGAATTAGAAGTTGTGTAGTAAAATTCTTAATTTTCATCACATGCTTCAAACACACACGGGAGTTGACTTAGCTACCATTGTGTTTAATTGCTTGAATGGATGGGGAATTGAAAGAAAAATTTTTTCTCTTCCTTTGGATAATGCTTCCAAAAATGATTGCATGCAAGATATTTTGAAAGGTTATCCTTCTTTGCAAAATAGCTTGGTTTGTGATGGTGATTTCTTCACGTATGTTGTTGTGCTCATATATTGAATCTCATTGTTCAAGAGGGTTGGAAACTAATCCATGATGCATTACATAAAATAAAAAGAGTGTGAATTATGTAAAAGGATCTGATGGGAGAATTCAAAAGTTTCAAGAGTGTGTGCAACAAGCTGGCATTAATATAGGGGTTGGTTTGAGGTTAGATGTGTCAACTAGATGGAATTCAATGAATTTGATGCTTGAAAGTACTATAAAACACAAAAAAGTATTTGTAATCCTCCAAGTTGTTGATAGAGCTTATAAATATTATTCAACGGATGAAGAATGGAGTAGGGGGATCAAAATGTGTGAATTCTTAGAGCCATTTTTTGATGTAACAAATTTGATATCTAGTACATCTTATCCTACTTCCAATTTGTATTTTATGCAAATTTGGAAAATTGAGTGTATCTTGAATGAAAATTTAAATAGTGAGGATGAGGCTATTAAGGATATGACTCAAAGAATGAAGAAAAAGTTTCATAAGTATTGGAAGAATTACAGTGAGGTGCTTACCTTTAGAGCAATTTTTTATCCACGTATGAAACTAGATTTCTTATTATATTGTTACCAAACAATTAAAGCTTTCACTTCTCAAGGAAAAGTTGAAAATATTAACAGAAAATTATATAAACTCTATGACCACTACACAAGTAAGTCTTCACCAAGCATTCCTCATTCATCAAATTTACCTAGACAAAGTGGAGTTGGCAAACCAAGGACATAAAAAAATTTTAATGTAAGCTATCTTTGTAATACTTTAATTCCTTTATTAATTTACTTTTAATTATCTTTTGATGATGATGCTAATACCTTTTGTTTCTTTTTTGTTAATATATTGAAAATTTGTAGGATTACAAACAATATCAGAATGAGAATATTTCTACTTCTTAGAAAGACTAAATTAGATATATATTTGGATGAGCCACAACTTGATCTTGAACTTTTTGATGAAATGGAAGTACTTAATTGGTGGAAGGATAATTGCATGACATTGCCTTGTTTATCTATCATGGCACGTGATGTTTTAAGTATTCCAATTATAATAGTGGCATCAGAATCTGGTTTTAGCATTGGTGGTTATGTTATCACCAAATATAGAAATTCTCTTCACCATGATCGAGTTCAAATGGCTATTTGCACAAAGAATTAATTGCATTGATTTATTATAGATGATGATGGTAATATATAACAACTTTTTAAATTTCTTTAACTAGTTAATAGCTAGTAAGTATAACACTAATTATATTCTTCTTTCTTATTGTGATTTGTAAATTATTAGATGAACAATCCGACCTTGAAATAGCCATATCAAATATATCTTCGTCAACAACAGATTTAAATAAAATTATTGAAGAAATCTTAGATGATTGAAGAATGTGCATTTTTTTTGGCAAACTAGCAGTATGAGCAATATTTTTAGCATTTCATGGCCTTTTTATGAAATTGTGAAACAAATATTGATTTTTAACTTTGATGTTTCTAAATTTGAACTTTTAAATTAGATTACTGTATTTATATATTTGGGAGTTATAGATTTTAATATGTGATTTGTGATGTTTAATTTTTGAACTTGTTAAAATTATAAATTTAGGTAGAATTATATGTATAAAGTATAATAGATAAAATATGCTTAACTTATTATTTGGTATTTATATTTTATTTTAAATTATAATTTGATTCATTATATTTGTACCAGGTAAGAGTTAGAGATTGAAAAATATAAATATGGTATGAAATTTATTTTTTAAAAAATATTATTTATATATAAATAAGCCCAGGGTCCAAGGCTGGGCTTGGCTAAAGATTTGACAGCCCATCAAAAAGATAGGCTGGCTCATCCCAACCTATATTTCTGCCAACCCACATGGGCTAGGCCAGTCTGGCCCCAATTTGACAGCTTTATATGCAAATGTTCTATATGATTAATATTGCACTTCCTTTATGATATGTCATTTGGCTTGCACAGAGTGTTATGTATACGAGCATTTCTTGCATACATTCACAATAAGAGTGTGATCTTTGTGACAAGCAGATGCTGACAAGACATAGAATGGTAACTTACGATGGAAGAGCCCTAACCCAGAACTAGTAACTTTGGAACATGAACCTAAGCAGAACTTTACATAAGATGACATGGTTGGAATTGGAAAAGAAAAAGATGTAAGACTTAAAGTACATGTAGAGCTATCTATCAATCGGGCAGTCTTTCAGTAAGATGTCTAAAATACTATAGATAATGACAGAGAGGAGTGCACCACAGGGTAAAGATGAGGCTCTAGAGCAATTTCCAAAGTTTAAACTGCCAATGCTTTTTGGAGAAGCTGAATAGAAGCAAAAGGCTTAACTCTAGATCAAATAAATGGAAGACATATTTAGTACACTAAACTACTCAGAATAGAGGATGGTTAAGTTTGCCACTTTCTAACTGAGAAGACCTGCCTGAGAATGGTGGAAAAAAATATAAGAAGAATGGAAGAATAATAAATAGGATTGGAACTGGAGTAACTTTGTGGAGGTACTCAAGGTAGAATTCTTCCCAAAATAGGTCGTAGATGTAACACCCCATTTACCTACATGAACCAAAATAATCGGGGATGTCGCCCTATCCTAAAGACTTGAAGTATTTATAACTAGGTAAAACAATAAAAGGGAGTAAAACTCAATGCTTATTACACACTCCTTAATATTTATGCATTGTCTAAAAAATAAAACTAAATAAATACAAGTTCTCAATGAAACCGTATGCAGTAGTTGATGAAGGGATTAAGACCAGAGCTGGGGAGGGCAATAGCATCCTTCCTTCTAATTATGTATGTTGTAGTGGTAGAGGCTATTGGGAAATATGCCCTTTTAGACTAGTTATCTGATGTAAATATCAAATGTTTTAATAAAAGAATTTATTTTAAAAAATTATTTGTGAATTTATATTTTATTTGTGCACAATAACGTTTGAAAAAAACCCATTGTGTTTAAGTAAGTGATCTATGTGAATGGAGATCTTTCATAGTAAGGTATAGACTATGGGTTACTTAACACATAAACATTTGTTCTTAACCGATTGATGAGAATGGAAATCTCGTCATGTTTAGGTTATTGTGTTATAAATTCCAAATGGGGAATGGTATACCTTTTGCTAGTGAGTATGTAACACCCCCCCTACTTCGTATCCTAAGAAGGGCGGGGATGTCGCCCCATTCCGAGGACAATGGGTCTTTAAAACGAGATACATAAGATAAAGTCAACCCAAAGAAATCAAACTTAGATAAATAAAGGAAAACTCTTATTACATCAGGCTTAAACTGGAGTAAATCTAAGCAAAAGCAACAATCGGTTCCAGAAGCATAAATCAACAATTGTCACTCAAAATATAATGAAAATAACAAAAACTCCAACTATTACACATCCCGATTGCTCAGCATAACCAATCTCCTAAAAACATGATATAAAACAGTGTGAGATTAACATCTCAGTAAGTCCTATGTGTGCACATGGTACTTTGAACAGTTCATCAATGCATAGCTGAAAATATTTACAGAAATATTTGGCAAGTCATAAATAATTTCTCTTTGCAAGGAGTGGAGTTTTCTCACTGTCACACTTTGAACAAAATGAATCATCCACTCGAAAAAAACAGCCACGGCGCCACCCTTTGGGCTCCCATTATACGAGAACGGTCAAGGCACCACACTTTGTGCACCATGACAAGATCAGATTACCACACTTTGGGCGTTCTAATCAAAGACGGGTGTATGGCCCACTGGGTGAGATACTCCTCCATCTCAACACCTAACAAAACCATCCGGGTGTCCATGCCGGGAAAATAATACCTTACTAGGTACATATACTAGCTCCGACCGGCCTGACCAACTAATACTATCGCCTTTTCAAGCAGAGCTTATCTTTTGGAGGTGGCCACCTACCAGAAGACTCACTCATACCCTCCAAGACTAGTATTGTTAGCCTACCCTTATTGAGTATTCAACGAACATATCTGTCAATTCCTGACTCATAATAATAATCCCATACATTGGCTTTGTCAAACGTGGTTTTCTTTAAAAGGAGTTTTCTAAAACATTTAAGAGAAAGAATAGCTCTTGGTAAAGGTATTAGTTTGACAAAACCATTTAGAGAATATACATCCACGTTTACAACCCAAATAATCATAGATCAACAAAAGCTTTATAAAGCTTTTCAATATTCGACTTGCCACCACAAGCATTTAACAAAAGAGTTTATGCAAGGACTTACTTGATATGCCTCAGATAAACAAGATAAAAATCAACTGCTCGCTTCCTTCAGATAACCTCCTGATCTAGAATCACATAATAGCTTTATAAAGCTTGACAAAACCATTTAGAGAATACACATCCACGTTTACAACCCAAATAATCATAGATCAACAATAGCTTTATAAAGCTTGTCAACATTCGACTTGCCACCACAAGCATTTAACAAAAGAGTTTATGGAAGGACTTACTTGATACGCCTCAGATAAACAAGATAAAAATCAACTGCTCGCTTCCTTCAGATAACCTCCTGATCTAGAATCACATAATATCATGATCAGGGTCTCAATCAGCTCAAGTTTGCATTTAAACTCATTTATTCCTATAACAGCTCATGATCCATTATCTAACTTCAAATAAATTACCCCCTTCCCCAAAGTACATACACCAAGACCATATATCCATCAAAGATATGAACAATATATCAAAAAGGTCTTGACTTAACTATCACAATTCACATCCAACATAGCATCGCTATTTATTAAACATGCTTGATACGATACTTATCTCAAAATATTCATCTATCCTAACTAAACACATTCATCATGCTATCATACTTCCATAGACATCATCAATCACATTAAACCTTAGTTTCGACCTCAAGAGTAAGAATTCCTTTACCTTACAACCACTGGATTAACAAGATCTCGCTGCTCTTATGGTGGTCGTCCTGAGTTCGTTTGAGAAGAAGAGAAAAGTTGTCTTCTTTGCTCCTCTTGACCGAAAGTTAAGAAAGAAAGGTGAGATCAGCCCTTATATGGTGTGGTTCAAGAGAAGGAAAAGAGAAGAATCAATGGAAGAAAGGAATCGAGAGGTTGAGAGGATTTTTGCTTACCTTAGGGTGCGTTTGATTTTTTGCTAGGGATTGCTCTTGTTTTTTTCGAAATTTGCAGGAGAGATTTTGCTGGAATTTTCATGTAGCAAGGAAGGAATAGCCAGCTACTTTGGTTTAGGGTTAGGAGAGTATAGTTTAGGGTTAGATGATGATGCTATGAAGGTCTCCTAATAGCTCTAAACTTCCTTGGCAGCAAGGCCAAAAATCTGGCAGCTTGCTGTACCTGATTGCTGGCCGAAACTAAGAGAGGTTAAGGGGAGAAAAATAATCTGGGATTGCTCCCCTAGGCTGGCCGAAATAGTGCTCAAGGATAGGGTTATGCGTGTTTAGGTTTTTATCCAAAACTAGAAGAAGTTTGAGTGAGTTTTGACAACCAAAAATCCTGTGCGAAATCTGTAGCAAAAGAGAGAATTCTGGGCTATTTTGGTTGTTATTCTACCGCAAATCAGAGAGGAAAAGTGAGAGTTTTAGGTGCTGTAGTTTGGCTTGATCAACAAGGAGTTTTGGTATGTTTTGGAGTGCAGAATTTTGTGTGATATGGTGTGTGCAAGCTCACCGAAATTCTGTGCCTAAGCTGGCCGAAATTCTAGGAATTGAAGGGGATAAAAATCTGATTTGTGTAGCTAAAGTAATCTGAATTGGTGAGAGGGTTTTTAGGTGATTTGAGGTAGGTTTAGAAGAGTTTGGATACCCTTAGGAGTGCAAGATTTTCGTGCAGCATGTGCATGCACAAGGCTGCAGAAAATCTGCAAGAAAAGAAGGAACAAAACCTAATTGGTTTAGGAAGGAAATAAAATCTAATTTTCTAAAGGATTTAGGATAAGATTTCCTAGTCTTGGAAGAGTTTGTGTTGAGCTAGGAGTGCTCCAAAGGTGGTGGTACAAAGCTGAAAATTTTTCTAGATTTTCAGCTAGGGTTCTATGTTCAAAATCAACAAGATATTTTGCTAGGAAAATAATGAATTAATTCAAGCTAACTAACATAAAATCTGATTAATTAAATACAAGCTAGAATTTAATTATCCTAGCTAAGTTTTTCAAAAATCAAAGGGGATAAAAGTTGAAATAAAATTTAGTCTTTATCCTTATAAAAAATTCTTGAACTTAGGAGATAAATATAGAGACTTATCCTCTAAGAAGTTGGCACTAAAATTCAAGAGAATAGCTAGGATTTTCGGCTAAGGCATGAAGAAATCAAGAAAAAGAATTCAAAAAGAAAGCTAAGATTCGCAAGCGGTAAGATTCGAACTCAAGTCACCAAATGACAATTACCAAACCTAACCATTAATCCAAATCAACTCCGGTATTAATATTTCTCTAAGAAATTCTTTTCACCCTAATTCTCATCCCTCCATTTCCTCTACTAATTTTTTTCCCAAAACAATTTCCAATTAATGCAACAACACAATTATTTCCCTCAAATAAATTAATGCAAGAGCAACCTTGGAAATCACATGAACCCATGCAAACATAATTTTAAAATATCACATGAAATGCAAAATACTATGCAATGCATGACTTTTCCCCCTAGGTCAAAGATGGTTTTGGGCGGGGTTTTACATCCCCTCCCCCTTAAGAGAATTTCGTCCCGAAATTCAGATTCCATACCCTTAGAGCATATCCGGATACTTCTGTCTTAACCATTCTTTAGTTTCCCACGTCGCATCCTGTGCTCCATAATGATCCCAAAGTATTTTTACCATAGGTATCTGCTTGTTCCGAAGAGTCTTGACATTTTGCTCCAAAATCTTGACTGGTTTATCCACATAACTCAGATTTGGATGCAATTCCAAAGGTTCCTCATTAAGCACATGACTTGGATTGGGGTTGCACTTCTTTAGCTGAGACACATGGAAAACATCATGTATCCCGATTAATCCGTCGGGTAGATCCAATCTATAGGCGACCGGCCGAACCTTTTCCATTATCGAAAACGGTCCCAAATACCTAGGACTCAACGTTCCTCCCTTCAGTTGCCTCAGTATTCCTCTGCTAGGACTCAGCTTCAAGAACACGCAATCACCCACTTGGAACTCCAGTTCCCTCCTCCTATTATCTACATAACTCTTCCGTCGGCTTTGTGCTGCTCTCAGTCTTTCTCTAGTGACCCTAGCCTTATCCGTCATTTCTTGAATACATACCTCAGGGTCTTTCTAATGTGCCCCTCTTCTGTCCATCCCCAGTATATCGGTACTTGACATTTTCGCCTATATAATGCTTCGTACGGCATCATCCTAATCGATGCCTGATGACTGTTGTTATATGCCAATTCTGCATGCGGTAAACACTCAATCCACTTATCTCCAAAGTCCAGAATACATGCGCAGAGCATATCCTCCAATATCTAAATGACTCTTTCGGATTGACCGTCGATCTGAGGATGAGCAGAGGTGCTAAATTTCAACGTAGTACCCAAAGACTCCTAAAACTTATCCCAGAATCTCAAAGTGATCCTAGGATCCCTATCTGATATGATGCTTGACGATACACCATGCAACCTTACAATTTCCTGGGTATAAGTCTAAGCTAACTTTTCCATCGAGTCCCTTACGTTCACAGGTATAAAATACATTGTCTTGGTCAATATGTCCACTACCACCCAAATTGCATCCTTGTGCGACTTGGTCATCGGAAGGCCAGTCATAAAATCCATAGTCACCTCCTCCCATTTCCACTCAGGAATCGGTAATGGTTGCAATAGACCTGCAGACTTCTTATGTTCCACCTTAACTTTCTGGCGTGTCAGGCACATTGATACATACTGAACCACATCTCTCTTCATTCTAGCCCACCAATATTTCTTTTTCAAGGCATGATACATCTTTACTTCCCCAGGGTGTATGGTATACTTACTCCTATGAGCTTCGTCCAATATTCTCTTCCTTAAGTCTTGGGTGTCAGGTACACATATCCGGTCCCAAAAATACAGTATCCCTTTCTCATCGGTCTGAAATTCTTTACCTCCTCTCCCAATCTTTTTTCCTTTGAAAACCTAAAACTCCACACTGCCTTGCTGGGTGGCTACAATTTCCTGCTCTAAATCGATCTTCAAGGCCAAGTTACTTATACAGATCTTCCCCTCTTGAACTCCTGCTTCATGCTCTAGGATTTCTTGCACTGCCAACACCTCCTGAATTCTCAAGTGTGCTATCTCCACTTTATGACTCAAAGCGTCAGCTACCACATTTGCTTTGCCAGGATGGTAATTAATGGGGCACCTATACTCTTCCAAGAACTCCATCCATCTACGCTGCCGAAGATTCAAGTCCTTTTGAGTGAAAATGTACTTCAAACTCTTATGGTCGATAAAGGCTTCATACTGTGCTCCGTACGGATAATGTCGCCACTTCTTCAGGGTAAATACTATGGCTGCCAGCTCCAAATCATTGGTCGGATAATTGACCTGATGCAGTTTCAACTTCCTAGACACATAACCAATGACCTTCCCATCCTGCATCAGCACCGCTCCCAAACCTTCCTTGGATGCATCCGTGTAGAGTGCATAGGGCTTGTCAGCCTCGGGTAAACTCAGCATTGGCACTGTAACCAATCTCCTTTGAAGCTCTTGGAAACTTTTCTCACACTTCTTGCTTCAAGCAAAGGCAACATCCTTCTTTAGTAGCTGCATCATCGATGAAGCCAGGGTAGAGAAATTCTTAATGAAACGCCGATAATACCCAACCAATCCAAGAAAACTTCGTATCTCGGTAGTATTCTCCGGTTACTTCCAATTAGCTATGACATCCACCTTGGCAGGGTCCACCTTGATCCCATCCTTGGATATCACATGGCCGAGGAAGGATACTGAGCTTAACCAAAACTCGCATTTACTGAACTTAGCGAAAAGCTTAATTCCCTCAGCTTTTCCAATACCAATCTTAAGTGCTCCACGTGATCCTCCAGATTCTTGGAGTAGATTAAGATATCGTTGATGAAGATAACCACAAACTTGTCCAAATATGGTTGGAAAACTCGATGCATCAAGTCCATGAAAATCGCTGGTGCATTAATTACACCGAACGGCATTACCATAAATTCATAATGGCTATACCGCATGTTGAAAGCAGTCTTAGGAATGTCTTCCTCCTTAATCCTCACCTGGTAGTATCCTTGTCACGGGTCCAATTTCAAAAAGCAAGCTACGCCTTGAAGTTGATCAAACAACTCGTCGATCAAGGGTAAAAGGTACTTATTCTTGATCGTTAAGTTGTTTAGTCCCCGATAATCGATGCATAATCTCAAAGTACCATCCCTCTTCTTAACAAACAACACCGGTACTCCCCACGGCGACGTACTCGGTTGAATATATCCTTGCCTCACCAACTCTTCCAGTTGCTCCTTTAATTCTTTCAATTCCATCGATGCTATACGATAGAGGGTTCTTGACACAGGTTCTGCTCCAGGAATCAAATCCACGGTAAACTCAACTTCTCGCTCAGGGGGTAGAAAAGTGAGCTCAGCAGGGAAGACGTCTGGAAAATTCTTTACCACCTCCATACTCTCCAAGGTACACTGATCTTTGGGTTTGTTCAGAAGATACTCCAGATATCCTGCACATCCGCTCCTAAGTAACTTTCGAGCCTTAGCACCAGCAATCAAGAATTTCAGTTCCTTAGTCCGCTTACCATAAAATTCAATCACATCTCGCCCGGATCTCATAAATTGCACCCTCTTGACCTTACAGTCAACACGAGTTTCGTGCTTCAACAACCAATCCATGCCCAAGATCAGATCATAATCATCAATGGGCAAAATTATAAGGTCTACTTCCAGAATCTTCCTCCCTACCTCAACTTCACAGCTTTCTATTAACTTACCCGCTTCTGCTACTTTTCCCAATGATAAGCTTACTATTAAGGTATAGGGTAATTCCTTTCCTTCCCAACCCAAATACGATGCACATACTTTACTTACATAAGAGTGTGTGGATCCTGGATCTATCAAAACATTAACAAGACGGCCTTGGATAGAAAGGTTACCTTCAATCACCGCTGCATTTGCTCCCACTTCTTCTCGGTTCAGGGCAAAGACCTTAGCCTTCACTTGGGGTTTCTAACCTCCCACTCTAGCTGTTCCAGCAGCAGCACCTCAGTTGACTCCCATCGGCTGAGTCGGGGCCGTCTGCCCAATCCTTAGAGGTTTAGGGTAGGCGTTCCTTAGATGGCCCAGGTCTCCACAATTGAAGCACCTCCTTACTCCCCCATTGGTCCAGCAATTCCTCTCAGTGTATCCACGTTTTTCACAAAGTCGGCAACTGAGGTTACTTTGCATCAGTCTTGTCATAGCCACTCGAGGTTGCTTTCCCCGATTTCCTTACTGCATAGGGCCAGCAGGTCGCTTGTTACTCGGAGGCCTCATGGGTAAACGAGTCGGTTGGAAAGGCCTACTCACCAATCGGTACCGATCTTCATTCTCCATCCGGGATGCTGCGTCCATGGCGGCAGTGTATGATGTTGGCGGCGATGGAGCTAATGCCTTCCTCAGATCTGGTCTCAGCCCCTTCACAAACTGACGAGTGCGCTTCTGTTCTGTGTCGACCAAGCATTTACAGTACTTAGACAACTGTGTAAATTGGGTTGCATACTGAGCGACTGTCATGCCTCCCTGCTTGAGGGTTTGAAACTCATCCTCCCTCTTCTCAGCTACCCACCGGATAATGTACTTAGCGTGAAATGCTTCGGTGAAGTTGTCCCATGTCCATTCCTGCTCTTCTCTCTCCCAGTCACTCTGTACCCATTACCACCATGCTCGCGATGGTCCCCTCAGTTGAAAAGCAGCAAACTTCACCATTCTCTCTTCCGCATATTGCAAAACAGCAAAGATGTCCTCTATCTATTCGATCCACTTCTCTGCCTTCTCATCCTGCTCCACCTCTCCCTGAAATGTGGGAGGTTGGAATTTTAGAAAATGCTCCAGGGCCTCATCTTCTCCCTGCAGTGATCTCTTGGCCACCTAGTCCACTCTCTCGGTTAAATTCTGCAGGATCGAAGCCATCTTGTCAAAAGCCTGTCCCATAGTCACATCCCGAGACCTCTCAGAAGCTAACCCTTGCTCCTGCTGCAGGTGTTCCTCCACATCGAGTGTGGAATAATACATGTGCTCAAATTCCATAGTGGAAGCCGCACTTTCCTGGACGGTTCTACTATGAACGACTGTCCTGCGTCTTGGTGCCATTTTTGACCACATTCACTCAAGTCAGATAATTACCAAGGAGGAAAGGTATGCTCAAATACATGATCAGATAATAATAATGATATATAATTATCCTAAAAGAAGATTTGATGGTATTATATAGGGAAAACCCACGTAATAAATAAAACCTATGCTTTTCATAAAAATCATACTTTCAAAAAAAAAAAAGAAAAGGGGTTATCACATGCGATACCTTTTTATTTAGCATAATAGTTAAGCCCTACAAGTAACATTCTTCTTCGAAAAGAATAAATAACCAAAAGAATGTGAATCCCAAAAAGGAAGAAGGAGAGTAAATACTGCTGGTCCTCTACACTCTACTCGTTGCTAGAGCCAACAGAGGCATCCGGATCGTCAGAGGCTGGTTTCACATGCCACCCCACGGAGCTATCGGGTTTCCCCACATAATCACTCGCTAAACCAATCGGGTCAACACTCTTACTTAGCTGACCTAAATCAACCTCATTGCCCCTCTTAGCTCTTATAGCAGACTCATAAAGCTCATCCAAAGCTAATTTAATCGCACTCTTAGGTGCGGGCCTCTCATTCTCCGAGTCATACAAGTCAAACAATCCCTCTCGCCTCAGCTTAACATCTACCCCCAGTCCGTATCGAAGTCCGCCCCTCTTAGGACCCTCCTCCAACTTCTCTTTCCCCTTATCCTCCATCCCTAAAGCGGGTTGCCTATGTTCCCCCACTGCTAGGGTAACCCCATCTCTCAGTCTGTGTCCCTCATCACTAGACTCCTTGAGATTATAGCAAGTAGAAGTCCTATCAAACTCACCTATCTGCGGGGTCCGGAGAGCCTCCCTCGCTACCTCATCCTCCTCCTCTATCTCATCCATCTTTCCCTCACTCTCATCATCACCCTCATCCCCAAACTCCTCTGCTTTTCCTTCATTCAGCTCAACCATCTCCTCATCTTCCTCACCCTCACTAATAAGCTCAACTACCTCGCCCTCATCATCCCTATCGTACTCACCTATGCCCCCAACAACCTCCATCTCGGCCTCAACCACCAGGTCGTCTAGCATAGGCGGCTCATGCTCCATCTCGTCCTCACTCGGAAACCATCAACTCTCAGGCTCTATCTCCAAATCAGACGAGGGTGGATCTGCTACAGGTAGTGGGGTAGGTGGATTCTCACAACCAGCGGGCCAGTCTCTGACAGCTGATGCAACTCTCTTGACCATCCTATAAACAAAATACATAGATTAGCACCAGATTAGAATACTTAAGAAATAAAAATCCAGCAAGTCACGTAATTGCCTAAACCTATGCTCTGATACCACTTGTAACACCCCCCCTACTACGTACCCTAAGAATGGCGGGGATGTCGCCCCGTCCCGAGGATAAGGGGTCTTTAAAATGAGGTACATAAGATAAAGTCAACCCAAAGAAATCAAACTTAGATAAATAAAGGAAAACTCTTATTACATCATGCTCAAACTGGAGCAAATCTAAACAAAAGCAACCATCGGTTCCAAAAGCATAAATTAACAATTATCTCTCAAAACATAATGAAAATAACAAAAACTCCAACTATTACACATCTCGCCTGCTCAGCATAATCAATCTCCTGAAAACATGATATAAAACAGTGTGAGATTAACACCTCAGTAAGTCCTATGTGTGCACATGGTACTTTGAACAGTTCATGAATGCATAGCTGAAAATATTTACAGAAATACTTGGCAAGTCATAAATAATTTCTCTTTGCAAGGAGTGGAGTTTTCTCATTGTCACACTTTGAACAAAATGAATCTTCCAGTCGACAAAAACAGCCATGGCGCTACACTTTGGGCTCCCATGATACGAGAATGGTCAAGGCACCACACTTTGTGCACCATGACAAGATCAGATTACCACACTTTGGGTGTTTTGATCAAAGGTGGGTGTACGGCCCACCGGGTGAGATACTCCTCCATCTCTATACCCAACAAAACCATCCGAGTGTCCATGCCGGGAAAATAATACCTTACCAGGTACATATACTAGCTCAGACCGGCCTGACCAACCAATACTGTCGCCTTTTCAAGCAGAGCTTCTCTTCTGGAGGTGGCCGCCTGCCAGTAGACTCACTCATACCCTCCAAGACTAGTATTGTTAACCTACCCTTATTGAGTACTCAACGAATATATACATCCATTCCTAACTCATAATAATAATCCCATACCTTGGCTTTGTAAAACGTGGTTTTCTTTAAAAGGAGTTTTCTAAAACATTTAAGAGAAATAACAGCTCTTGGTAAAGGTATTAGTTTGACAAAACCATTTAGAGAATACACATCCACGTTTACAACCCAAACAATCATAGATCAACAATAGCTTTATAAAGCTTTTCAATATTCGACTTGCCACCACAAGCATTTAACAAAAGAGTTTATGCAAGGACTTACTTGATACGCCTCAGATAAATAAGATAAAAATCAACTGCTCGCTTCCTTCAGATAACCTCCTGATCTAGAATCACATAATATCATGATCAGGGTCTCAATCGACTCAAGCTTGCATTTAAACTCATTTATTCCCATAACTACTCATGATTCATTATCTAACTTCAAATAAATTACCCCCTTCCTCAAAGTACATACACCAAGACCATATATCCATCAAAGATATGAATAATATATAAAAAAGGTCTTGACTTAACCATCACAAATTCATATCCAACATAGGATCGCTATCTATTGAACATGCTTGATACGATACTCATCTCAAAATATTCATCTATCCTAACTAAACACATTCATCATGCTATCATACTTCCATAGACATCATCAATCACATTAAACCTTAGTTTCGACCTCAAAAGTAAGAATTCCTTTACCTTACAACCACTGGATTAACAAGATCTCGCTACTCCTATGGTGGTCGTCTTGAGTTCGTTTGAGAAGAAGAGAAAAGCTGTCTTCTTTGCTCCTCTTGACCGAAAGTTAAGAAAGAAAGGCGAGATCAGCCCTTATATGGTGTGGTTCAAGAGAAGGAAAAGAGAAGAATCAATGGAAGAAAATAATCGAGAGGTTGAGACGATTTTTGCTTGCCTTAGGGTGCGTTTGATTTTTTGCTAGGGATTGCTCTTGTGTTTTTCGAAATTTGCAGAAGATAGTTTGCTGGAATTTTCATGCAACAAGGAAGGAATAGCCGGCTACTTTGGTTTAGGGTTAGGAGATTTTGGTTTAGGGTTAGAAGATGATGTTATGAAGGTCTCCTAACAGCTCTAAACTTCTTTGGTAGCAAGGCTGAAAATTTGGCAGCTTGCTGTTCCTGATTGCCGACCGAAACTAAGAGAGGTTAAGAGGAGAAAAATAATCTGGGATTGCTCCCCTAGGCTGGCCAAAATAGTGCTCAAGGATAGGGTTGTATTGTTCAGGTTTTTGTCCAAAACTAGAAGAAGTTTGAGTGAGTTTTGACAACCAGAAATCCTATGTGAAATCTGCAGCAAAAGAGAGAAAATTCTGGGCTATTTTGGTTGTTATTCTGCTGCAAATTAGAGAGGAAAAGTAAGAGTTTTAGGTGATGTAGTTTTGCTTGATCAATAAGGAGTTTTGGTATGTTTTGGAATGCAGAATTTCATGTGATATGGTGTGTGCAAGCTAACCGAAATTCTGTGCACAAGCTGGCCGAAATTCTAGGAATTGAAAGGGATAAAAATCTGATTTGTGTAGCTAAAGTAATCTGAATTGGTGGAAGGTATTTTAAGTGATTTGAGCTAGGTTTAGAAGAGTTTGGATACCCTTAGGAGTGCAGGATTTTCATGCAGCATGTGCATGCACAAGGCTGCCGAAAATCTGCAAGAAAAGAAGGAATAAAACCTAAATGGCTTAGGAAGGAAATAAAATCTGATTTGCTAAAGAAGTTAGGATAAGATTCCCTAATCTTGGAAGAGTTTATGTTGAGCTAGGAGTGCTCCAAAGGTGGCGGCACAAAGTTGGAAAAATTTCCAGATTTTCAGCTAGGGTTCTATGTTCAAAATCAACAAAATATTTTCTAGGAAAATAACAAATTAATTCAAGCTAACTAACATAAAATCTGATTAATTAAATACAAGCTGGAATTTAATTATCCTAGCTAAGATTTTCAAAAATCAAAGAGGATAAAAGCTGAAAGAAAATTTAGTCTTTATCCTTATCAAAAATCCTTGAACTTAGGAGATAAATATGGAGACTTATCCCTTAAGAAGATGGTGCTGAAATTCAAGAGAATAGCTAGGATTTTCAGCTAAGGCATGAAGAAATCTAGAAAAAGAATTCAAAAAGAAAACTAAGATTCGCAAGCGGTAAGATTCGAACTCAAGTTACCAAAGGACAATTACCAAACCTAACCATTAATCCAAATCAACTCCAGTATTAATATTTCTCTAAGAAATTCTTTTCACCCTAATTCTCATCCCTCCATTTCCTCTACTAATTTTTTTCCCAAAACAATTTCCAATTAATGCAACAACACACTTATTTCCCTCAAATAAATTAATGCAAGAGCAACCTTGGAAATCATATGCACCCATGCAAGCATAATTTTAAAATATCACATGAAATGCAAAATACTATGCAATGCATGACTTTTCCCCCTAAGTCAAAGGTGGTTTTGGGTGGGGTATTACAGAGTAGTCCACTCACTTCATGACATA
Organism: Voacanga thouarsii; assembly: GCA_026120185.1. Lineage (NCBI taxonomy): Eukaryota > Viridiplantae > Streptophyta > Magnoliopsida > Gentianales > Apocynaceae > Voacanga > Voacanga thouarsii. Next base: position 392,592 of record JANUWF010001341.1, on the reverse strand, counting down.
AGCGTATTTCGAATACGTAGAATAGGACATGTAGTAGTGGTTTCTGAAAGTACTATATGGTAGAAACCTAAACTACTACCGCTACAATGTAGACTAGTGCTCTATGATTTGAATATGAGTTGGTGGTCTGACGAAGCTGGAAGCATATATTTTGATGTGCTATAGTTGAGGTTCTATCTTAGGACCAATATATTTTCATGTTGGGTATGTGTGACTGGTTAGTTAAGACAGACTTGTACAAGATAGTTTCTATACTATATCGCCCCTTGTGGTTGTCTGAATGATCTAAATATCCAGGGCTATGGGAAACATAACTTGGATGTTTGCTTTAGGTAGCTCTCTTAGAAAGCGGAAACAATACAGAAAGTCGTGGATCATTGGACTAGAAGCCTAAAGATGGTAGATGTCATTTAGAGAGGTGTTAGTACATTTCTTCCTCTCTAATGTACGGTGATATCTAGTGGGGTATTTTAGTCATTACACCTGTAGATCAGAGACTTTGCTAACACAGCATTGTCCTTGAGGTCAATATTTTCTTATAGTGATATTAGGAAATATTTAAAATGCAAAATACAGCTATTTATTTGGCAAGGATATTTTGGTCATTTTAGTAGTCAATGCGGTGTGTCTTTTGGTCCCCAATATAGACCGTGAGTCCTAATTAAATACAGGCTAATGAATTGATCTTAAATTAAATGGAATTTATTTTATTTAAGTAGTCTAATTTAATTATTGAGCTAGAATAAAATAAAGGTCCATGAAGAGAAAAAGTTAATTAAATTAGTTTGGTGGGTTAATTAATTATTCAATATTTTAGCTCAGTTTGAATAATTAAAGATTAACCTGTGACTAAACTAATATAAGCTTATTTATTGGACTAGTTTATTTGGGCTGAAAATTTAATTATTAATTAGGCTAATTATTTAGTTCTAATTAGAATAATTAATTAAGTCTAAAAGGCTAAACTAAGAGTCCAATGGGTCAGTCCAGTTTAACATAGGGTTTTATTTAGGTTAAACAGGAGGATTGGAAATAACGTTGTTTTTTTTTTTTTTTTACAGACTTTTCTCTGTGGAAAAAGAAACACACGTCTCTCTCTCCCTCTCTATAGAAAATATTCTTTAGTTTTGTTAGTTGTTCACCAAACGGAATTAGGCAGGCCATATATTGGAAGATTAAGAGTTTGGCATTCACCTACATGCAAAGACAGAGTAGGAGGCTTGCAGGAATCACACCAGAGGTTTCCACCAGCACACCTATCTCAGTTCCACATATTCCGGTCCAGCCAATTCTTAGAACGAGGAAAAAAGGTAAAAATTTTAAACCTCATAACCTGTATAGAGCGCAACTGGCGCCGGCTAGGGCTATCGGAGCTAGCACCGGCTCTGTTCGGAATTTCCCTGTTCTTCAGTTTTTCCAATTTTTTTTTTTTTTGTTTTTGCTTTCGCTGCGTATCCTGTGTTTTTCCCTTTCTATGCCTTCAGAGGTTACAATTTGTATAAAGAATAAAGACAATAGTCGAACTAGTAGCAAAGCTTTGAACTTGATTGAATAATTTTCTAATAAGAGGTATGTGGGATAGCAATAGGGAAATAAGGAAAACACGCTTGGGTTGCTTCAACTGAAGCTACTATGGATATAGAGACTTGCCATCACTATGGTAAGAAAGGACATATGGAGAAGGATTGTTGGTCTAAGAAAGAGAACAGGAAGAGCTTCAATTATGAAGACCCATTGCATATGAGGAACCATTACCCAAAATCTTCAAAGGCCAACCAAGGAAATATTGCCTTACCTGCTCACCCAACCAACTCAGCCCATACTATTGGAGCCTCAAGAAGTAGTGGCCATAAACCTCAAGTGAAGGTCAAAGTCTTCATATTGAATAAAGAAGAGTTAGGAATGGACACAGTGATGGCGGAAGATAAGCTTGTTGTTCAAGGTTATTACAGGAATGCTTGATTAACCCTAGCCCCACGCATTCTTATGACAATGAGACTTTTAAGCAAATTATATAGGATGGGATCGGTTAGATACGCAATACCATGTTAGTGGGCCCCCTCTAGGGAAGTGGTAGAGGTTGGCAGGTAAGGACCTTGTCTTGAAATCAAAATGGAGAAAGAAACTCACTAGGTAGTCAAAATATTAGGTGTAGTTTAGCTATTAGAGAATCAAGCTTGGGTAATTTGCAAAAGCAAAATGGTACGATTCATTCGAGCCAAACAAGATATGTTAGATTTTGGTGATAAATGTATGGATAGCATTCTGAATGCTAGATTGGTATGCAACATTAGCTGACAAGCATTTTTAATGCCGCACCTAGGATGCTATATGAGAAACTGAAGAATAGGTAAGGAGGAAATATTCAGAATAGCTATGAGGTGTATGGATGCAAGAATTTTTGGGATGAAATTCATTTAAGAGGGGAAGGGTGTAATGCTTCACTCTAGTCACAAATAAGAAGGACCATGCATTTATATCGTACTTTTTTTGGAAAAATATGCATATGTGTGACTTTCATGAATGATATTTGCACATAAAATACTTTATGCCGTTAATGTTCAGATATTTTGAATTATGTGGGTATATTGTTAAATTAGGACTCATAAATGCTTTTCTTATAACCTAGTCTTAAAGGGGAATAAGGGCAATCTTGTATGGCTGAAATCATTATTTTGGAAGGCATATCTTAGGTAAATAATTTATTTTCCCTGCCATCTAAATTTCTCTAGCTTCCCTCCCTTTTCTATTTCCTCTATTTCTCCGAGCACCTACAATTTTGTCTCTTGATTGAATAAGAATAAGTTTAAATTGATCTTTGTTGAATTTGACACCCTTGAAAGACATTTTGATATCCTATATTTCCCATGTGATTTTTTTTTAGGAAAATTAATCCTAATCCTCATCTATCTAGCTATTATATTTGACTCCTAGATTTCCTATAATTTTGCTAAATAGATATTAGAAAAGATTTTAATTAAATACTTTTCCTAAAACTCCTCATTTAGCCATCATCTTGGCTTCCTATTCCGATTATAATGCTTTTTTATTATTAGCAGAATTCTTCGAGCACTTTCCCCTATAATTCTTTCGTTCTAGCCAACAAATGGTAAGTATCCCTTATTAAAGATTCTGCTACCTTTTAAAAATTGAACTCTAGTAATTTTAAAAATTATAATTTCTCCTTGTTAGCTTATCCATCCACAACCTGATCTTCAATCTCTTCATTATCTATCAAACAAGAGATTTGAGCAATCTCATCCCAAATCTTCTCCAATTTACCGGCACTTTTATTGTTTCTTATGGTTCACATCATTCCTTATTGATCCTTAGCAAATTTTAGCAACTTCCCCTTCATTTAGCCAAAACTCCATGCTTGCGCAAGTCTTCTATTTTAATTTTAGCAATAGCTAAATTCAAGACAATCCTAAACACCTAAATCCCTCTCTCAATATTATCTTAGCAGATTTCACTTGAGTCAATCAAGCACAATTATCTTCTTTCCTTTTTCCATCAAATTCAAATGATTCTCAATATTACCTAAAATCTCTCCCAAAATCTAAGGAATCAAGCCGGCACTTGGAAAGCCTAGGCTACACGATTTTCCATTCTTTATCCTTGGGTAAACTTTAGTTTACATAAAACTCTAAAACCTTACAAGATTTTGTGATCCTTCCAGCCTTCACTCACTATTTCTTGTCCTAGAACACACTGTCGTTTTTTCTTCTTTCAATCAAAAGAAAAGAAATTTTCTAACCTCAATTCGCTTGGAGCCGATACTCTTTCAACTCATATTTGCCTTTTTCTCTCTAACTAAACAAGATTCTTCTTGCACTCATAGGAAGGGGAAACACTCCCTATCTTTCAAGGCTATTCAATACAATTACTCCCAAGAATGGTAAACAAAATCTTCTCTCTTTCCTCTTTTCTTAGTGTCATCTAAATCAAGTTGCTAGGATGATTTTTGGTCCATGAAAGGCTCTCTTATGTGGTTGTTTTATTTGAAAATTATATGAGTATGATTTGCATAACCATCACTTGATCTGCACGCTTCATGGTCTATTTTTTTTAAAAGAAGAATCTGATGAAGAACTCATCTCTTCATTGTGCAAATTGGGTATATAAACTGTAAAGAGTGTGAAAATAAATTATGAAAGAAGATTTTTTATATAAAAGTTCCAATCAAATTTTCTTACAAAAATTTGATATACAAAAGCATACTTACGCCACACTTAATTTACTAGCACACTCACACTTCCTTTTTTAATTTACTCACGCCATACACATAAAGCACTACACGCTATTTTTGTCTCACACACTACTTCACTTGCTCACAAAATCATACAAGCGCACCACTCACAACTACACTCATACCACTTGACTGAGCACTTCTACACACACACACACACTCTACACAGCACTATTTATAGTGCTCTTTTACTGACATTCAATGTCGGTTAATAAATTCTAGAAGCTGCAAGTTGCAACAGCAACTTGCTATTCTAGAATTTTCTTTGCAAGTTGTCTTTCTAGAATTTTTATGTAGGCTACTTCAAGATGCTTGTAGAATTTTCTGGAAGATGAAGCATTGACATCTTAATACTTCCCCTCAATGACTACACTTCTTTATTACCTCTCGCGAAATCATACCGAGTTGCCTTTAGAATTCTTCGAGCTTTACTCTATTGAGTGATTTAGTGAGTATGTCTGCCATTTGATCTTTTATTTTGATGTGTTATGTAATAACCCGCCTTGTTCGCCTTGCATAAGAAATTTGTGCAGAATAGTTTTGTTAACAATGAAAATACATATACAAAAAAAAAAAAGAAATTAATGATATATTTTCCTTCTTTATTATTAATAATGAAAATTAAGTTTACAAAGTAATGCTATTATTCATAGAATTATAATATAGCTATCACTAGTGCTATTATTATTATTATTATTATTATTATTATTATTATTATTATTATTATTATTATTATTATTATTATTATTATTATTATTATTATTATTATTATTATTATTATTAAATTTTATCCTATTTTATTTTAGTTTATTTTATTATCATATTTATTATTATTATTATCATATTTTCTTAACGATAATATTATTATTATCACTTTTATTCTATTATCCATTACTATTATTCTATAACCATTACTATTTTTTTATATTTATTATTTAAAACCAAAATCTCTTGGCAATATTAAATTATAGTATTATTATATCCAATATTTATGTTGGAATATTATATTATTCTTACTATTATTCTGTATATATATATAATACCATTAATACAATAAATATCTTAATTATATTATATTATATACAAGGATATTTTTGAGGGCCCACAAGAAATAAATAAGGATGGCCCACAAGCACAATAATTTTGACCAAGTTGGACCACCCTTTGACTTCATTTGACCAAGATTAACCATTCTTAGACTTTCTCTAATTAAGCTTAATTAAGTTAAACTAGATTAGGGCAAGTGATCATAATTAAGCTAAACTAGATTAGGGTAAATTAATCATGATTAAGTATATATTAGTTCTAAGAAATTTAAGAGTTTCTATAAACTTCTAAAAGGTTCTACAACCTTCGAGCATGATCCTTAATCTTCTTGTGAATGTTAGAGAAGTCTAAAGACTTCTAGAAATGCCAACTCACCCTAAGTCATTTTATTAAGATCAAAACAAGACCAAGAGGTTTAAGCTATATAAATAGGAGCAAGAAAGGGAGAATTTTGGCCAAAGCTGGGAAGAGAAGAAGAAAAACTAAAAAAGTGAAGAGAGGAAAGGAAAAACAAGAAAAAAAAAAAAAGAGAGAGACTAAGGGAGAGAGAGATTTCCGGCAGCAAGGGAGCAAGGAGAAAACAACCAGCAACAAGGAGGAAGAAAAGGAAACCGGCAGCAAGGAGAAAGAAAGGAGAAGGAAAGGAAAAGGAAGGAAAGGAAGGAGTGTTGCAGCTTTGCCTTCATCTTAGAAATGTAAGAGATCACTTCTCAAAAGCTAAAAGAATGATACTAGAAGTTGGAAGCTAATTGCATATGAATTTGTTGATGTTGAGTAATGAAAATATTTTGATGTTGTGATGGATGTTGGATTGACCGCTTGGTGTAGTGATGGGTTGAGTATGGGTTTCAGTTCATTTGAGGTGTATTGGAGTGATGGTATGCTGAAAATGTGAAAAGAAAAAGGATGGAAGTGATAAAGAGAATAAGAAAAGCCATTTGTTAAGTAACAACTCACTAGCTTGTGTTGTTGGAAATATTAAAGGAAATTTGAGTAGATATGACTGGAAATTGAGCATAAATGACTCTAAACATGTCCTAGATTAGTTAGAAAGGATTTGGAACAAGTTGTGTGGAGGTTTTGAGGATTTTGAATGGCTAAGAGATCGTGAATAGCAAGAAGGGTGAAAGCCGCCAAAAATTTACTTGTTTGGCAAGTTGGGAATAATTTATTTGTTTGAACAAAAGAGAAGAACTGGGCATAAAAACCTATTAGGATGATGATTTTGGGATGTTAAATGAGTTATTTGAGAATTTATGTGTGGTAGGATATGTTGAAGAAACCATAGAAATAAATTAAAACAAGTTGGGCTTCTAAATTGTAATCTTGAACCTCCAACTCGAAGCAGTAAGTTTAACTGAAAAACTGAATGAAATAGAGAAATTTTTGGATACCCCATACCTGAAGTTGATATATAAATGTCCTAGGAGTATTTTGGAAGTAGTTTCACCTCATTTGGACCTGTATTGAAAGAGATATGTACAAAATACTGGAAGATGACAAAACTAAACTTCAAACTCGGAACAGGGGAATTAACTGAAAAACTGTACAAAATGGGATGGATTTTGCATGTCTCATGACCTGGAATTGATAGAGGGATGTCTTAGGAATATTATGGAAGTAACCTCACCTTATTTGGACCTATATTGAATAAGTTATGCGAAGAATGGTGGAGGATGGTAAAGTTGTAAAACCAGGAAAACCATTAAAATCGTTAATTCATTTATTTCTTTAGAGAGATTAGAGAAACCTTATTCGAACCATTAAGCATTTGAACCTATTAAGTACTAATACGGAGATATACTAATGGTGTAGGTGAATCAAGTCGAGGGAACTCCTTTTAGGACTATACGAGTACCACTTCGACTTAATATACAAGATGAGTCCCATTGATTTCTAAACATTTTTAAAGGCTAGTGTGCTTTGATTTTTTATGAAATGCTATGTTTTATGCTATTTTGGAAATCCTCGAATATGTTTAAGGTTTACATGAGCAACATTTGCTTTTATGCTATTTCGGACTCGAATAAATTTCATATTTAGTTTGGAAACCTTCCTGGATGTTTAAAACACGAATTTTGTGAATTTAGTCCTTTTCGGATTAAATATTTGGGATTTCTGAAAAATGGTAAATTTTGGAATCGGGTATTTGGAGAATAATCCAAATATCCTTATTGGAATATTTTATGAAAACTCTTGGAACTTGGGTATTCGGTAAATGACCGAAATATCTTTATTGGAACTTTTGCGAATATTTTTCAAATCGGGTAAGGGTAAAATGACCCGGATACCCTCAAAAAGTCTTTTGGAATCTGGCATGGGTGAAATGACCTGAATACCCTTGGAAAAATGACTTTTGTGATCAAGTACGGCCCCAGAAAATAAGAAATATTTTTATTTGGAAATCCTGCGGGATCAGATGGCCCTCTGGCCTGATCAGTCAGATGGGGTTGGTATTGTTGTGTTGAGTACTCAACAAGGACTTTGATCTTTGTACTAGCCCATGTTAGAGATAGACGACCCCAAGTAACCTGATCAATTCTGAGGATTGTCTTACTCCAAACAGGGCAACAGGACATTGTGACGAGTCGTCCCTGGCTAGCCGTTGTGAACCCGGCAATTGTCTGTTGATTATGATTGGTGGGTTGTTCACACGAGACCGAGCGGGGACACTCGGTGTGTTCAACCTCTTGCCACCTCGATGGTGATTGACGTCAGGATTGAGACCCCTGGCTTATGGTGGCAAGTAAAAGATTTCTAAGTGCACGGTGAGATACATTGGTATGCTACTCACCCTTCCGGCATAACACAGGTGATGTGCTGTAAAGCACAGTCCCTGGCACAAGAGGCCGTGTTGCCGAAAGCGAAGTTCTTTGAACTTTGCAAGCGGGTCGCACTTCTAGATGGGGAAGAACCCGCATTTATTGAATTAGGGGCCATGTGTTTGGAAATTACTGTTTTTCGAACGGACATGATAAAATGACCTGAATTTATCAATTACTGTTGTTTCCCTGTTATAAAATTTATTTCAATAAAGAATTTGAAAAAAAAAACGTCTCTCTCTTCTGAGCCAAACACTAGCACACACGAGACTCACTAAGAATACCACTCACACGTATGTTTGTCTTTTCTATTTTAGGGATTAGAGCTGAAGTCTAATGACAGTACTACCGGACTTCTTCTCTAGCACTGGATAGCTAATCTTTTGGAGTGACCATTGTACATGGACTATGAGATGGTTTAGCTCATGTATTTTGGGAACTATGACAATGTACCTATCGTGACTCATATGTTTACATAAATAAAAAGCATGCTTCATATGTTTACTTAAATTTTGACTTTACCCGTTTACTTTAAGTTTATATTGTTATAAAGACCCCTAATCTGAGACTTCAGACGGGGCGGCATCCCACATGAGTTTGGCCCACTACGACAAGGTAAAAATGTGGGGTGTTACATGTTACATCTCAATATCTGCTTGAAGTACCTTTTCTCAGATATAGTAATAATATACCTCCACATATTTGGTGCGAGCATAAAATACCGAATTTTTAGCAAGTTGAATAGCAGAGAAATTATCACAGTATAACTTACTGGATAACCCACTCCTTGATGGAGATCTTTCATTAATTGCATGAGCTAGTTAATTTTCTGTGCTGCTGAAGTTGGTGCTCTATATTTTGCTTCTGTGCTAGATAGTGACACCGTTGGTTGTCTCTTGCTGATCTAAGAAATTACTCCTGATCTAAGATTGAAAGCATAAATAGTAGTTGATCGTCTTGTGTCACAGTCTCCAGTATAATAGGCATCACAGTAACTTGTAACTTCACATGCCACACCTCTTTTATAATGGATTCTATAATCAATGGTACCTTTGATATATATTAAAATCCGTTATACTACTTCCAAATGTGGCTTCTTTGGTTGTTGCATGAAACGATTGATAACTCCAACTACATATGCTATGTCAGGCCGTGTCAAAATAAGTTGCCTATACATAGTAACATCTTCTAAATTTTTCCCTTCAGATGAACGTAGTTTTATGTTTACCTCGAGCAGCATAGAGATAGGCTTACACTCTAACATGCCAAATTTCTGCAGCAAATCCTTTATATACTTGTGCTAGCATAGGAATAATCCTTCTTCGGTGTTCTCCACCTCGAGCCCTAAGAAGTGTCTTAATTCACCAAGCTCTTTCATTTGGAAGCGTATAGAGAGATTAGTTTTAGTCTGGCTAATCTCACTATCGCTATCTCCAGTGATGATGAGATCATCCATGTATACTAGGACGATAGCTAATCTTCCATCTCAAGTCTTTACAAATAAACTTGAGTCTACTGAAGCTACTGTGTAACCATTCTGTAGTAAGAATTCTCCTATCTTTCTATACCAAGCTCGTGGTGCTTGCTTTAGTCCATAAAAAGCCTTCTTCAATTTGCAGACACGAGTTGGATAAGCCTTACTATTGAATCCCTGTGATTGCTCTATATATATATATCTCTATCTAATTCTTCATGCAGGAATACAATCTTTATGTCCATTTTCCAGAGCTTCTATGATTTACTTACAGCAAGTGCTAGCAGAACTCTAACTGTAGTAATCTTTGCAACTGGACAAAAGCTTCATCGTAGTCAAGCCCATATTGTTGAGAGAACCCTCGAGCTACTAGTTGTGCTTTAAATCTTTCCATTGATCCATTTAGCCTCCTTTTCACTTTATAAACCCATTTACATGATATGGGTTTTATATCTCTTATTTTTGGGCACCAAGTCCCATGTCTCATTTTGTCTCAGAGCTTGAATCTCTTCTTCCATAGCTTCAACCCATTCCTTTTGCTTAGAGGCTTCCGCATATGTATTAGGTTCTTTGATGTCTTCTACTAAAGCTGCATGCATATTTAGGATTTGGTTTATGTACTCATGTGGACCTTCGAAGTGATTGTGTCGCTTCTTGTGTTTCTTCTTCTTCTTCATTTTCTCCTTATGGGGTCATCATTTCTTCCTCTTGAGATGTTTGGTGTACTCCAGTTTTTCATGGACTTATTCCTTTTTGTTGAGGACTTGCTAGAACGCCTCTATCTTCATAAGGGTGCTCCTTTTTTAGTTCTGGATCTTTTTCTAACTTCTCTTTCAATTCTTCTTCGATCTTTTTTGAGTCTGGTAAGAGAGCCACTTCTGACGACGACCATGATGATGCTTCATTAAATACCACATTTCGAGAAACATGGCATCGTCTTGTTGTGGGATCACAACATCTCCATCCTTTCCTTTTATTGTCATATCCCATGAATATACATCTGATAGCTTTCTTATCAAACTTGGTTCATGGATGATCAAGAACAAATACATAGCAGATGCATCTAAATACTCAAAAATAACTTACTGTGGGCTTAGTCCTGCAGAGCTTCTCGAATGGTGTGATGAATCCGAGCATTGCTTGTGGTAGCCTGTTGATTACATGGACCACCATCTTCATACATTCCGTCCAAAACTTTGGTGGCACATTCTTAGAGTGAAGCATACTCCTACATGTTTCTACTATATACCGATTTTTTACTTTCAGCAACTCCATTATGTTATGGTGTGTTGGGACATGTTAATTGTCACTAAATATGGAATTACTTTAGATACTCATTGAATTCTTGAGAAGTATATTCTCCCCCATTATCTATTCATAGGCACTTTATTTTTCTCCCTGTCTCACTTTCTGCTTCTTGTTTAAATTCTTTAAACTTGTTTAAAGCTTCAAATTTTTCTTTCATAAAGTAAACCCAGACGTACCTGGAGAAGTCGTCAATGAATGTTACCATATAATGGAGCCCACTGATTGACACTTGCTTAACAAGTCCAAATACGTCTGAGTGGACTAGTTCAAGAGGCACCTTAGCTTGAAACTTCGAATCATCAAAAGCTGATGTGCCTTACCGTATTAACACCCAAAACATACAATGCCATCTCGAACTTCTAGTTGAGGGAGACCTTTTAGTAGCCACTCTTTCATTATCATCTTGAGCTTGGTATAGTTTACATGTCCTAATTGAGCATGCCACAAGTCGACAGTCTCGTTCTTCCTTGTCTTGTCCATATACGCTGCTTCTGCTGACTTAACATAGACTGACTCCAAGTGCTGTCCTTCCATGATCGGTGGCCCAATAGGCTACAAATCTCGATAGACCTTTACATCACTTGGTCCAAATACCAAATAATTTCCTAAGGCAGCAAGCTGAGATACGGACAATAAAATTTTCTTCATCCCAGGAACGTGATATATATTTTGCAGTTAAACCTCCTCAGGACCATATCGGGGGATAATCCTCATTTTACCAATATATGTAATTGGTAATTTTGCATTGTTTATGGTTACCACAACTTGTGCACTCTTGCACTCCGTCAAGTTTGATAATTTCTTCTCGTCTCTAGTCATATTATTGGAGCAGCATGAATCAATGATCCAATCATTTTTATAGTCGATAAATTTATTATTTACCAAGGCAAGTGTTGTCTCTGCTACCTTGGTGGTGCAAGAGGCTGCTACCCTTTCATCACTTGATAGCTCGTCCATAGTCATGCTAGTTTCTTCTTCAACTGCAAATGATACAAGAAAATCCCATTCTTCTTCGCTATCATTTTTACTCGTGGAAGTGGTAGTATTTCCTTCTTCTTTCTTATATCGACAGTTTCTAGAAAAATGCCCTTGTTTTCCACAATTATAGCATCTATTATTTTGTCTCAAATATTTTCTTTCAAAGGGCTTACCTTGTTCTTGTCGAAGTCCCCCTACTTGTTAACTTTTCTCAGGCTTCTGTTTACTCCTACTTAAATTTTTATGTTGCCTAAAATTTTATCTTATTGGTCCCCGTCTTCCTTAGCTACAGTAGAGTGCCTCCTCCTCGCTTTTGATCATCATGCTTCCCATTTGCTTAGCTAATGATTCTTGATTGGCTAGTAAATTTTTCAACATTTCTAAAGTTGGTTGTACTGGCCATCCTTGTGTTGATGTTATGAAGCCTTAGTACTCGGGCCTTAACCCTTGTATAATCTTCTTTCTTAACTTGGCTTCTCCAATTTTTTCCTCCAGATCTAACTTAGAAATTTCATGATTCAAAGATTTATCTTTTGTAAAGTAATATCTGATTGTTAAATTTTTCTAAGTCAAATTGAAGAATTGATTATCTAAATATTGAAGGTGAGAATCATTCTTCTTGGAGAATTTCATCGCCAAGATATCCCAAACTTCTTTTGGTGTGACGGCATTTCTTCCTCGATTGTCATCTTGATAGCTAGCAAAGCCTTTGCCGTTTTGGTCTTCCATTTCTTAATTGTCACAGTATCTGATTCATAAGGTAATGTGATGTCGTCCTTGACATAATCCAGCAAATCTTAGCTCTCTAAATAAGACTCCATACAAGACCTCCAAGTACTATAGTTTGCATTATTTAATTTCTTAATAATGCTAGCTGAGTTGAGATCCTCCATTGTGACTTAGTATTTTACTCTATTGAAATACTAAGTAAGCTGAGTCTTCAAACAATTAGCTCCATAGTCCCAGACTGTGCATGAAGATTACCATCTCCAAATGAGTCCCAAGCCCACGAATTGGTGACCACAAGAAAATGTTGTTACTATAAAGACCAAACGATAACCTTACTTTGATACCAAATGTAAAGGTTGTGAAAATAAATTATGAAAGCATATTTTTTATATAAAATTTCTAATCAAAATTTCTTACAAAAATCTTATATACAAAAGTACACTTACACCACACTTAATTTACTAGCACACTCACACTCCCTTTTTTAATTTACTCGCGCCACACACATAGAGCACTACACACTCTTTTTGTCTCACACAATACTTCACTTGCTTACAAAATCACACAAGCACACCACTCACAACTACACACACGCTCTACACATCACTATTTATAGTGCTCTTTTACTGACATTCAATGTCAGTTAACAAATTTTGGAAGTTGCAAGTTGCAACAGCAACTTGCTATTCTAGAATTTTCTTTGCAAGTTGAAAAAAAAAATCTGCAAGTTATCTTTCCAAAATTTTCATGTAGGCTACTTCAAGATGCTTGTAGAATTTTCTGGAAGATGAGGCATTGATATCTTAATACTAGAATTTTCTTCAAAGTATACTTAAGTGTATGATGCATGAATTTGTTCATAGGTTGTTAAGGATGACTAGGGAGGCTTAGGCTAACCCTTCTAAGCGTAGGAGTATAGGTTGTTTCAGAGAAACTAGGGTCTGAAGCTGAATTTTTTTGCTGTACAATTCTTACAAACATGCTAGAATTTTATTGATATGTGATATGCTAATACTTAGCTCTTGAATTTTGAAGAGTTGCATTAAAACTTGTGCGAACAACTTGTAGCATAGATGAATTTTATGTGGTATTTGAGGTTAGAAAACACACCATTCAATTTTTGTGAACTCTGCAAAATTTTTTCGTCAGACACCAATTTTCCACTGTTTTCACAAACTATTTTGAGCAGACTACTTGGACCATTTTACCCAAAGTTTTTGGGTAAACTAGAGCCTTTTCACAGTACTTTTAAGCCCTTAAGGCACTAGAGGAATCTTGGATAAATTGTATTTAAATTTGGATAGAAAATTGCTCAAGCGCTATTTTATGCACTATGACATATTTGAATTTTTCTAGCTTTTACATGTGCATCATTTGCTGGAGTCTAACTTAGTGTCAGTAGGAGTTGAGGTCATTTGGATGTGCATAAGTTTGTATTCCACCTTAGCGAAGTTAGTTGTAGCTTGTTAGAAGTTATAAGCGCATAATTCTTTGTAATATAACTGCGAAGTTTAATGCCTTTGTGTTCTTTATAATTTTGAGTGGATTTTATGTGTATTTAGAGATGCTCAAAAGACTCTAGATTACTTGATTGTTTGAGCAAGCTTGCTGCCCTAGGGTCTTGAAATTAAATTGAAAGTGTCAATGCTCAGTAAATATTGTAAAATTGATGAACTAGAGTTGTGTGTTGTTCGAGGTAATACTTGAGTATTGGCTTTTATAATTTCTTTCGTTGGCATAGAAAGTTTCCAAGGATAAGGATCAACCTACATCATGGCATTATTTTTACCTTCACACAAATTCCTCTATCAGGTCGTGAATGAATGGCGAATCCTTCAATTTCCTTGTGTTTTCTCAATTGAAGGTTTCTAGTGTAAAAGCTAATTTTGGAGTCACAGAGCCAAAATATCATTTGAAACTAACATGGTTAAAATGTAACACCCCGCTACCTAGGCCCGCCAGGGCCGGGGATATCGCCCCGTCCAAAGGACAAGGGTTCTTTATTAACTAGGTCACACAAATGAAATAGCGGAATAAAAATGATACTTGAACTTAAAATTTATTACATTCCAAAAATCATTCCAAGAATAAATTTGAGAATACCAAAAATAATAAATCCAAAATAAAATTTATCCACTCTCATCTCCCCCAAAACATTACATAAGATAAATTATCAGAAAATCTTTCAAGCAGGCAATATCTAGCTACTCATCCCCACAGCAGGATCGACCTGAAATTATGGTAAAAATGGTGGTGAGACAAAAATCTCAGTAAGTCAGTATGTGCTTTGAGTGTTCAGTGAAAACAGTTCGTGAATGCAAAGTATAAAATTCTTTATAAGAGATCACTGGCAAGCAATAAACATTAGTTAAAAGCAAGAGTGGTATTCTGACTTTTCCAACCATACATACTCAAAAGAAAATCAACCACTCAAGAAAATGATCATGGGTACCACACGTTGGGCCCCATAACCGCATGGTCAGCATGCCACACTTTGTGCATACTACCGGTCAGAATGCCACACTTTGTGCAGACTGACAAAAGTAGGTGATCAGCCTACTGGGCAAGATACTCCTCATTCTCTATACCCAAATAACAATCGGGTGTCCATTCCAGCAAAACACAGTCACTTGACTAAAAAAGAACACTGCTAGCACGGACCAGCACGACTTACTAGACTGTCGCCTTATCTGGGAAGGATTCACCCCTCAGAGGTGGCCACCTACTGGGAGACTTACCCTAACCCCTCAAAGACTAGCCCTAGTAGTCCACCCTTATTGAGTACTCAACGTAACATATCCCACTTGGAAAAAAAAAGATCAAAACATAGTTCAACTTGAACTTGGCAATTAAGGGTTTCCAAAGTCTTTGTCATAATCAGTTTTAGAAAAGTTTTGAGTTTGAATAAATCTGCTTATTAGTTTTCAAATAATTTGTTTGACGGGAATAAGACAGGAGACAATCCTCAATTGCCTTTGCAAAGATGAGTGTCCATGCACTCTACATTTGGCTTGACATAATTAAACACTTTTCATCAATTAGGTTTTATCCAGGAGCTTACCTAATCCTTGCTCACAATAAAAGGTCTCCAACAGCTGACCTAACCCCGCATGGGCAAATACAAACCACAATCAAACTCAAGCCAAAATCCACTTTCTCAATTTAAAACAACTCAACTCATTACCACCATGATCCTAGTGTCCCAAGCTTTAAGGCTAAACTATAAATAAATAAGTTTATAAGTTTAGCCTAATTTGATATTTAAAATAATTAATGTTTTGAGAAATAAGTACTAATAAGTTGATGGTTTAAATCTTGCTAAGAAAAATTTAGAGTTTATTTGATGAAGAGTCCTAGGTGGTATTAGGTAAAATAATGATTTATTAATAATTTAGTTGTTAAAAAATAATTGATAACTAAAATTAGTTGAAAATAAATTTTATGAGTCTTACCTGAAAAATAATAAATAAATTTTTAATGGGTTTGATTAAAAGATAATAATTAAATTTTTAGTAATAAATATTTTACTAATTATGATTATTTCCATAAAATGCTTTAGTTGATTTCATTGTTTTATATAATATTTATATATTTTATTTTTCTAGAAAAAACTATTATTTATTTGACTAAAATATCCTTTATTTATAATAATCCAAATCTACCCTTCTTAGGGTTTTTTTTTTTCGAAATTACTAGCAAAATCATATTATTAAATATTTTATTCATGAAATAAAAATTAGCTTAGGGACAACTAGATCATGATCATATTTCCATGGCTAACCATAATCATGAACATATGCAATCCTTCAAATCATCCAAATCATGCATACAAGCATAGGTCTCAATTTATCAAGACATGACCTAAACCCCGACTAGCATAAATATGATCATGGCTTCAATAATCCAACATGAATATAAATCCTATTCACCAAAGGTGTCATAATCTCTAGCATACTTCATCACCAATACTACCTATGACATGGAGACATACATTAAACCTCAAATCATCATACAATCAACCAAGATAATCCATCCATGCATAGATCCCATATCCTTCATATTCATACATATATTCATGCTTCAATCTCAACAATACATACTCAAATCCTATCCACAATCCACCTTCTATTAACATCACCCTAGAGACATGAATCTAGAGTTTAAAAGAAGGGTTGAAGGGACTTACTTGATTGATGATTAACTTGAAGGAGTTTTGAATGAATCTCAACTCTTAAATGTCTAAATCCGTCCAAAGAAGATGAAGGAAGCATGGCCATTGGAGAAGAAGCCATTTGGCCAAGAGGAGAGAGATTCGGCCATGAGAGAGAGATAGAGAGCATTAGTATGTTTATTCATATATATATATATATATATATATATATATTCATTAGAGATCACGATTAGAGAAGATGAAGTTGTTAGAACAAACTTACCTTGAATGTGTTCTTGAGTCCTTCACAAAATTTCTGATTTTTTATCCAAACTAGCAAGTTGGATCTTGGAGTTTGATGTTAAAAATGGTGTTGATGGACTCACGACAGTGAGTAGACTCAATCTAGAAATTTTAGAAGAAGTTTGAAGTGATTTGGAGGGGTATTAGGTGAAAGGAAGGAGTAGGTGTTATTGGTGTGTTGTGTGTTCTTGATGGTTGAAGGGAATTGGGAGCTTTTGTTTTGCAGCTGTCGAAATTCTGTAGGGATTAGGGCTGGCCAAATTTCTGTAGGGTTTTAGGAGATAATTCTCTGGTTTGGAAGGGAAAAGGAAAGGCTAGTTGTTGGAATCCTTGAATAATATTTTTAGGAAGCAAATTTGGAAACTAAATATTCAAGAATATCTTTGATTATGGGAGAGCTTTTGGAAGTTTGTCATGGCTAAATTGCTGGGCAGTGTTTCGGCTAGATGAATGCTGGTTGAGAGAGGCTTAAGGTGGCCATTTCAAGGAAATTTCTCCTTGCGAAGGTGCACCCATACCCAATCGCCCAGCTCAAAAGAAACCTTTTTCCTTCCTTGATTGCGCTTATGGACGATCTCTTCGTTGCGTTTTGCTATGGTTTCCTTCACCTTCTCATGGAGTGCCTTCACCATTTCTGCTTTCTTAGCTCCATCAAGGTTCAACCGTTCACCTATAGGCAAATGAACAAAATCTAAAGGAATTAGAGGATTAAAACCACATACAATTTCAAAAGGAGAATAAGAAGTAGTAGAGTGAATAGCCCTATTGTATGCAAACTCAATGTGAGGCAAGCACTCCTCCCAATTCTTCAAGTTCTTCTTGATTATGGCCTGCAAGAGTTGGGTGAGTGTACGATTGACCACCTCGGTTTGTCCGTCCGTTTGGGGATGACAAGCTGTGGAAAACAAAAGGTTAGTCCCAAGTTTGTTCCATAAAACTCTCCAAAAATGGCTAAGAAATTTTGTATCCTTATCCGAGACAATAGTCCTTGGAATCCCATGCATTCTCACCACTTCCTTAAAGAATAAATCTGCAATATATGACGCATCATTAATCTTGGAACACGCCACAAAATTAGCCATTTTGGAAAATCTGTCAACAATCACAAATATAGAATCCTTGCCCCCATTGGACCTAGGCAATCCTAAAATGAAGTCCATTGAAATATCAACCCAAGGCATATTAGGTGTGGGCAAAGGAGTATAAAGACCATGTGGAAGAGCTCTAGACATAGCTCGCCTACAGGTAATGCATTAAAAACAATGTCTCTCCACATCCTTTCTCATTTTTTGCCAAAAGAAATGTTCCTTAAGGATGCCTAAGGTTTTTGTAACACCAAAATGCCCCATTAGTCCCCTATTATGGGCTTCCCGAATTAGCAACACCCTAATGGAACCCTTTGGCACACAAAGCCTTGCCTCCCTAAACAAGAAACCATCATGCCTATAATATTTAGCAAATGCACCTTTCTCACAAGCATGAAAAATATCCCCAAACTCCTCATCATCAACATACAAATCTTTCACAAATTCAAAACCAAGAAGTTTAGTATCCAAAAAGTTGAGGAGTGCATACCTTCGAGATAGTGCATCCGCTACCATATTTTCCTTACCCTTCTTGTATTGGATGACATATGGAAATGTCCCAATAAACTCCATCCACCTTGCATGCCTTTTGTTCAAATTTTGTTGGCTCTTGAGGTGTTTAAGGGTCTCATGATCGGTATGAATGACAAACTCTCTTGGCAAAAGGTAGTGTTACCAATACTCTAAGGTCCTCACCAAAGCAAAAAAGCTCTTTGTCATAGGTAGAATAGTTAAGGGCTGCCCCGAACAATTTTCACTAAAGTATGCAATGGGTTTTCTATCTTGGGTCAAGACCGCACCTATTCCCACCCCGCTTGCATCACATTCTATCTCAAAAGCCTTCTCAAAATTGGGAAGAATAAGAATTGGAGCTTGGCTCAATTTGCCCTTGAGGGTTTGAAAGGCTTTTTGTTGGGTTTTCTCCCACCTAAATCCCACCTTTTTCTTTACCACTTTGGTTAGAGGGACTGCTATAGTGCTAAAATTTTGAATGAACCTCCTATAGAAACTAGCCAGCCCATGGAAACTACAGACTTAGGTAATGGTGGTAGGGGTTGGCCAATCTTGGATGGCTTTCACTTTTCCCTCATCAACCTCAATCCCTCTTGCACTCACAACATACCCAAGGAATTGTTGGATTGTATACCCTCTTAGACTAGGTTTCTGATATAAAATCGAATTATTTAATAAAAGAATTTATTTTCAGAAATTGTTTGTGAATTTACTTTTTGTTTGTGCACGATTTTCGTTTGGAACAGACCCATTGTGTTTAAATAAGTGATCCAGGTGAATGGTGGTCTTTCACAGTAAGGTATGGATCACGGGTTATTTAACACATAAACATTTGTTCTTAACCTATTGATGAGACTGGAAACCTCATCATGTTTAGGTTATTATGTTATGAATTCCAAATGGGGAATGGCTTACCTTTAGCCAGTGGGTAGTCCACTCACTTCATGACATAAGCGTATTTCGAATACGTAAAACAGGACCTGTAGTAGTGGTTTCTCAAAGTACTATATGGTAGAAACCTAGACTACTACCGCTACAAGCAGTGGACTAGTACTCTACGACTTGAGTATGAGTTGGTGGTCTAGCGAAGTCGGAAGCATATACTTTGATTTGTCGTAGTTGAGGTTCTATCATATGGCCAATATACTTGCATGTTGGGTATGTGTGACTAGTTAGTTAAGACAGACTTATACAAGATAGTTTCTGCACTATATCGCCCCTTGTGGTTGTCCGAATGGTCTAAATTATCCAGGGCTCTGGGAAACATGACTTGGATGTTTGCTTTAGGGTAGCTCCCTTGGAAAGCGGAAACACTCCAGGAAGTCGTGGATCATTGGACTAGAAGCCTAAGGATGGTAGATGTCATTTAGAGGGGTGTTAGTACACTTCTTCCTCTCAAAATGTACGGCGATGTGTAGAGGGGTATTTTAGTCATTTCACCTGTAGGTCGGAGACTTTGCTAATGCAGCATTGTCCTTGGGGTCAATATTTCCTTATGGTGATATTAGGAAATATTTAAAATGTAAAATACATCTATTTATATAGCAGGGGTATTTTGGTCATTTTAAGCAGCCAAGGCGATGTGTCTTTTTGGTCCTCGGGATAGCCCGTAAGTCCTAACTATTTTTGGGATGAGGAATTGGTCTTAGTTGAAGAGGATTTTATTTTATTTTGTTTTATTTTATTTTATTCAGAAGTCTAATTTATTATTGGATCGGAATAAAATAAATAAATAAATAAATAAAATAGGAGTTGAGAGAAATTAATTATCTAGTTTATTTGGTTAATTAATTATTCAGTGGCCTAGGTCCAAGTATGAATAATTAAGAAATTAACCTGGGCTTAAACTAGGGGAAATAATTAATGTTTAATTATTTATTGGGTTATTTATGTAGGCCCAAGAAATAAATAATTAAAGATTAATTATTATGGTTCATTTGGGCTCATCAATTATTTATTGGGTTACTTATGTAAGCCCAGAAAATAAATAATTAATATTTATTATTTTGGGCCTTTTGGGTCCAAGAAAAATAATAAATATTTATCTGGCCCAATAGCTTGGACCTTAGGGTTTTTTCCAGTGATGGTTAAGAGGAGTTTAAGATTAGGCCAAACTGTTTCTCAGGATAACATCCGGGTAGTTTGAAATCCCGGGGATATGTTTATCAGAGATTGAGAGACCTAATTTTGGAAAAAGATAAACAACTCTTTGAAAAGAAAAAAAAAACCCTAATTATTTTCCTTCCCAAGCAAAGACTCTCACGTGAGTCTCTCTCTCCCTCTCAAAGTCTCTTCTTCTTCTTCTTCTTCTTGGTTTTTCTCTTGTTCTTTGCTAATCAATAGCGAACGAATCAAGGAGAATTGAGACCATTCCTCTTCACCATAGTGTTCACCGACTAGAGGTTAGGCTGAGGAATATCCCGAGAGCTGGAGAGCTAAGCGTTAATGCAAACAAGACGAAGTCGAAGGCTAGCGAGTGTTCAACCGGAAGCTCCTTCAACTGTGCAAAGCGAGGCGATTCCAGCCGTTCAATCTGTTCCTACGCAACCTAGGAGGGTTAAGGAACGCAAAGGTATAATCTTCACGCTTCCGCATGGCCTTTATGGCTCGCGTATAAATTTTTTTTTGGTCTCTGTTTTTATCCGTCCATGGCTCCCTGTGCTGCGTTTTGTCCATCAGGAATGTAATCCTCTCCAAACAAAAAGATCATTTCTCAAGATTAGCATACAATCTCTCCCTTCGGAGAGCCATAAGCACACCTTGAACATGATTTAAATGATCCACATATGATTTGCTATAAATTAATATGTCATCAAAGTACACAACAACAAATTTTCCAATGAATTCCCTCAAAACATGGTATATTAATCGCATGAAAGTACTAGGAGCATTAGACAATCCAAAGGGCATGACAAGCCACTCATACAACCCTTGTTTAGTTTTAAAATCTGTTTTCCACTCATCCCCTTCTCGTATCCTAATTTGGTGATAACCGGATTTCAAATCAATCTTTGAGAAAATGCATGCACCAAATAGCTCATCTAGCAAATCATCTAGCCTAGGAATGGGATAGCAATATTTTACCGTTATATTGTTGGTAGCACGACAATCCACGCACATACGCCATGTCCCATCCTTTTTGGGCACCAAGAGAATCGGAACCGCATATGAGCATAGGCTCTCTCTCACATGTCCCTTCTCAAGCAATGCCTCCACTTACTTTTGCAATTCCTTAGACTCCTCCGGATTGCTTCTATATGCCAGTCGATTGGGGATGATGGCTCTAGGTACAAAGTCAATTTGATGCTCAATTCCTCTCAATAGTGGTAGTCCTACGGGCACCTCATTTGGAAAAACATCTTCAAACTCTTGAAGAATAGCTGCAATTTCATGAGTTAAAAACAATGTGGAATCATTAGTAGAAACATAAAAACCTTTGCATAAAAAAAGAATAACCGATTCCTTAGCTTCTATAGCCTCTATGACCTCACTCTCTTTTGCAAAGAAATTCATCTCTTTTAACCTCCCCTCTCTAGGCCTTGCTCATTTCTATCTTTGATTGTCAAAGGCACTTGTTTACCCATTCTCTCTCTCAATTCTTTTTCTTGCCTCTTATTTTCTTTCCTCTCACTTTCTTGCTTTTACTTAACTTCTAGTGCTCCCTTCTTCTTCTCCTTTTCTTTCATGATTCTTTGGTCTTTACTCACCTCACTAGGGGCCATGGGAATGAGGGTAAACTTAGTTCCCTCATTGAGTCGGGAATAAGTATTCTTTCTCCCATCATGTTTCACATGCCTATCATATTGCCAAGGCCTCCCTAGTAGTAAGTGTCCCACTTGCATGGGCACTACATCACAAAGTACATCATCCTTGTACTTCCCCATTTCAAAAGACACCAACAGTTACTTGTTTACTCTCATTTCCCCACTATCATTCAACCATTGTAGTTTGTAAGGCTTGAGATGCTTAATCCAACTCATGTCCAATTCTTCAACCAAATCCGCACTAATTGCGTTGGTGCAACTCCCACTATCCATAATGACACTACAAATGGTCTTATTGATTAGACACCTAGTGTAGAAAATGTTATCTCTTTGTTGGTGGTCTTGATCCTCAATGGCTTGTGAGCTCAATGACCTTCTTGTGACTCCCACCAAGGAGTATTCTTGTCCTACAACTTCCCCTTCATCACTCTCCTCGTCTCCAATTCCCTCTTGGTTTCCTTGGTTTCTTTCTTCCTCTTCTTCTTCGTCGGTAGAAACCTCACCATAAAGATTGGTATACATCGCCCTCTTGCTTGGACACTCATGGGAAGTATGTCCATATCCTAGGCACTTAAAACACTTGATGCCTCTATTCCTTTGTGGCCTCTCCATGGTTTTCCCTTTGTCCTTGTTCTATCCTTCCCTAGATTTCCAATCCTCCATAGGTTTCCAATCTTCTCTAGGTTTCCAAGCCTCCCTCAGTTTGTTGAAGTCCCTTTGATATGGTCTAGGAGCTTCATCCTTCTTAGTTTGCACCTTACTAGTTGTGTTGGGATTTGGAAGTGTTGGTCTAGTAAATACCCTCCTCCTTAATTGCCTTTAAATCTTTATGGCGGCATGTACTATATCCTCCAAGCAGTCATAGGGGTGTAATTCCACCAAATTGGCAATCTCCCTATTTAATCCTCCCAAAAATCTTGCCCTTGTAGCTCTTGGATCCTCATGGATTTGAGCTCTCATCAACATAACCTCTATCTCCTTATGGTAATCCTCCACACTCTTGTTCCCTTGCTTGAGTGCTTGGAGCTTTTGGTAGAGATCATTATAGTAATAGTGTGGTATAAACCTTGCTCTCATCATGTCTTTCAACAAATTCCAATTAGCCACGGTTTCCACTCCCATTTGTCTCATTTGTGCACTAACTTGCTCCCACCATACCAAAGCATACTTCGAGAATTCCAAAATAGCGAACTTCACTTTTAACCTCTCACTCTAGTTATGGTTTTTTAGAAATATCTCCATTTTGCTTTCCCACTCAAAATAAGTTTCGGGGTCACTTTTGCCATAGAATGTAGGCACCTTTAACTTGATATGGTTCAACTCCCTTTCCACATCATCTCCTTCTCTCCTTCCTCCTCTATGGCCCCATCCTCTATGTTGTTCCCCAAAAGCCTCGACATGATCCCCCTCATATCATTCATCAACTCCCTCAAATTCTCTTTCTAGCCCCCTTACATTGATCCCTCCGTTCCTTCCTTGGCCTCTTCCTCGTTCTCCTCTCAAGCCATGTCTTCCTCCTCTCATAGGAGCTTATTGGATACCCCCAATAGAGTGTTCATCCCATTCTTCCCCTTGTTGGGCATGTAATGGAGGAGTGTGGGCATCACCATCCCTCATCCTTGGACTAGGCACTTCATACCGCTCTTGGCCTCTCCTTTGTGCAACGGTAGAAGACTGTCCAAGATGGTTTATCAACTCCCTTGTCAATTTTTGGAACTCGCTTTGCATTATCCTCATCATCGCTTACATATATTCACATAGTCCCCTAGCATCAAATTGTTCTTCTTGAGGTCTACTAGGTCCACTTGGGTTAGACCTAGAGATCTCTTGTTCATGGGCCATGGTGATGGAAAATTGCCTTACACCTACAAAACAAAGAGGTTAGAAGAAAAATAGACCCTCGCTCACTTCCTTGCGTGATGGCTCTCCAAATTGATCACTCCACGCTCGTGTTTGCTCTATTAGGCTCTTTTAATGATAAGCTCACCCTCTTGTCTTTTTCTCAACACTCAAGCCTTCTTGTTCGATCCCAATTCTCCCCAATAGCTGAAGATTTAGTCCAGCTAAGTGAATCACACAAATCAAGAGAATTTTCCAATTAGGGGGTCATATGGGAATTTCAACAAACACTTGTTAGGCACCTCAAGCAAACAAGTTTTTAAGCCAAGAATTTCAAGGAGAGTGGACTCGATCAACACAAGAATAAACAATAGACGCACAAGAAACAATTCTAAGCAAGAAACAAACAAGAATTATCAAGAATAAAGAGACAAGAACAACTAAAACTAGGATGATGAAGAACAAAATGGTCGCAAGTGCACAATAGAGAAATTGAGTTCAAGGATCATGGAATTCAATATTAAGGTGTTATAACAAGTCACAAAAACCTAAAGAATCAAAATCAAGAATCAAAGTTCCCAACTATAGCCAAAAACACTTTCATGGAACTTTTATCAAACACCTTGGCTGCAACTCGTCACTTAAGAGCAATCAGAAATTTCAACCATATTCAAGCCAAATTTCACCACAAACACAAGACAAATTTGTTCCAAAGGATTATAACAACATTAAGGAGCAATTTCCCAACAGAAAATTCAAGATATAACAAAGATTCAATGACCTTTTTGAAGCATATTTTTCAGTTACGGGATTTGCCCTGTTTTTCTTTTTCTTCACTTTGTGGGGCTCATTTTCTTGTTTTTAAGCTTTGATGGGAATCAAGTTTTTCCTTGCTTTGATACCAAACTCTTTGATATGGCTTTTTTTGTGCTGGATTTTTCTTGGTGTTGTGGTATATTTGTTGGTTATGGTTCAGCTCAACAATAGGAACCAAAACAGAGATTTTTTTCTTGTGACAAAAGAGAAAGGTAACTTAACTATCTATACTCCTTCAAACCCTTGAAGAACAAAGCCTCAAAGACCCTCAAGATGAATATAAAGTTTACTAGATTCTCGCCCTAATATCCTTGAAGCAACAAAGGCAAACAAGAACAATAGAATAGAGAAAATAGGCACCCAAATATTGAATTTCAAACAAACCTTAGAAGAACAAAGCAACTAAGACCCATTCAAATAAAACAACATTGGATTATCCAAAAGATTTATACACTCTTACAAAAGGAGGACTAACCCTTTAGCTTGGTCTTGAACAAGATGAACAAGGAGGCTTGGCCTCTCAAGATTCTCTCTCAAATTTGAATTAGAGTCAAGTGAATTGTCTTGTCAAAGTAATAAAGGTGTTATTTATACTACCCTAACCCTAGCTAAGTAATCCCTGAGGTTTAGTTATAGTTTAGGGTCAAAATCAGTCTTTACAATAAATTAAAAGTGAAGAAAATCAGATAAAAGCATTAAAAAACAGAACAGTCACCGACTGCCCAGGGCCAAGCCGGCACCGATTCGGAACATCACAACCGGCGCCAGTTAGGTTCTGTCTTCGGCTGGTTCTCGCTTGCTTAAGTGTTAGTTTTGGACAGAATGGAGCTGGCACCAGTTTGGCTGCATGGAGGCGGCGCCGGCTATCCTTTGGAAGCCTTCCTTGTCAAATTTCATCCTCTTTTACTGACGACTTAAGTTCTTGTTGGGGTCCTTCGCGGATGGCCATCAACACGAACTCTTGGCTCGCTTCCTCAACCCTCCAATCCTCCTTCATCCTCAAGCATTGTTTGATGATCAATTGAAAATCATCTTGAAACTTCTTGGTCCTCGCTCTAGTTATCGATCCTTGTCCTCCATGATGAAGTGGAGTCTCATCAGGTTGTTTGAGGTATATTTTATGGAAAGTTGTTAAATCATGGTGGCTGAAATTTTGGTATCCTAATCAAGGCATGATTGCAGAATTTTTTTGGAAATCTTTTAGGCAGCAATGACTGGATTTTCGTGCAGAAACTTGAGGGGGATAATGGATCTTAGTTATTGAAGGTTTAAGGGTGGCTTGTGCAGAAGAATGATGGAGTTTCAGCTAGGGTAGAATTAGGAAACAAAGCTGAAAATTCCTGCACTGAATTTCGCTGCTTGCTGGAATTTTCTAGGCAGTTTTCGGCTGCCCTTTTCCAGCCGGTTTGCAGGGAGTTTGAAGGGGAATTTCAGGGCTTTAGAAGGCTGGTTCATGGAGGAAAAACATGGCTGAGAAAAAATTGAAAGAAAACAACTTGGTTTTGGACCTCCAAAGCTGCAAATTTGCCCAGGAATTTTCCTGGTTTTGCACCACCTTTGTGCAGTCCGAAAATGGCCAGAGAAATTCAAGTTGCAAGCTGATCCAAAAGGCCATTTTTCTGGCAGCATTTGGGAGGGAATATTAGCTAAGAATGTCGACACCTTGAAGGCACAAGAAGTTGGAAAATTTCAGTTCATTCCAAGAAAGAAGATGAACCTAACTAGAATGCATTTTTAGAAAGTTCACTAGAGGGATTTATCTTCTTGGAATCTTTCACATCTCCTCCACATTTTCAAACCATAAAATGTCTTTCACTAAGACATTTTGATTCTACAAAGCCACAGCACTTCACTGGAATTTCTGGAAAGAAAATGGCTAGAACAATTTGATCAAACTAATGAGTTGAGAGATAGGAAAAATTAAAGATCAAGAGGAAATGAATTCTCCTTAGGAATTTTGTGTAGGCAAAAGAGTAGGATGACGATACTCCTATCATGTCTTTCTTAGGACAACATTTCTACCCTAGTCCAAGCTCATAAGGCCAAAAATATTACTTCCCAAGCAAAAATAAAATTTAACCAAGCTGAAGCTCCTATGATGGAATTTGAACCCTAGACCTCAAGAATTAATTCTAAGACTCTAACCACTAAATCACAACAACTCTTATTCTTATTTTCCCTCTAAAAATATTTTCCTATTCAATCCTCAAGCTATCTCCCTTTTTCCACCTCAAGCAAAATTTACTATTTTACCCTTATCGCTCAATAGTCATAATC
The DNA here is from genome assembly GCA_026120185.1 of Voacanga thouarsii. Taxonomy (NCBI): domain Eukaryota; kingdom Viridiplantae; phylum Streptophyta; class Magnoliopsida; order Gentianales; family Apocynaceae; genus Voacanga; species Voacanga thouarsii. Next base: position 365,238 of record JANUWF010001341.1, on the reverse strand, counting down.
AAGCCCTCTCGACTATAAAACACAAATTCAATACACATAAAATCATATAAAAATATATGTAAACATGCAATAGAGTATGAGATGCATCCCAACCCCCTCACTCTAAGGTTGGTTTTGACTGGGGTTTCATATAAAACCTGGTTCTTTGCAACACATTTGCATCCCCCCACAACATAACAAACATTAAAATCCCAACTTTGTTGCTAGTTGTTTGCTTTGCAATGCACAAGAGCTAAGAATGCTCTACATTTGAACCACTCTCAATACAAATGTCTCTAACTCTGTAAATTCTAATTAGTAATCATAGTTTTATGCCTAATTGATCTTTGCCCTTAAAAGTATCATGAAGAACAACCAAGATTGGGTTTCTGGCCTAATGAGGTTCCCTCTAAACAATTTGCAAGAAATAGTGTAGTACCCACTCTTATGTTGCCACATTAAATAGGTTACGAAATTCCCTGACTTAATTTCCCCTTGTATTTATCAATTGTTGTAGAGAGAACAAACAGAAACCGAATTGTTAAAAAATCTCATCTTGCACATAAAGCTAAACTGAAACTCAACCAAAGGCATACAAACGCAATTGTTCTAGGAAAATTCTTAGGTGCACTTGGTGCACGACTCCACCTATGCATCAAGGAGGCCCAAAGTTCAAATTTTAGCTTTTTGTTTTGTTTTATTTTTTTCTCATTTTTCCCTAATGGTTGTCCAATTTTGAGATGCTCGCCCATCACAGACGATCAAAATTCTCAAAATTGAACACTCTCTCTCCACCTCCCACCTAGGGCTGCAAATGAATTGAACTTCTTGCAAGCTACTCGGTCAAAACTCGGCTCGAACTCGATTTATACCTTTATTTATTCGAACTCGAATTCGAGTTCACAAATCGAGTATTTGAGTCAAATTTTAAACGAGTTTCGAGTTAAGCTCTACTAAGATCGAGCTCGACTCGTTTAATGTAAGACCGAGCCTGAACCGAGCTCAAGTCGAGCCTTGAATTAAATGAGCCGAGCTCGAATTTAGCAGAACTTGACTCGAAACTCGTTTAAAATTCGACTAGAATACTCGATTTATAAACTCGAATTCGAGTTCAAATAAATAAAGGTATAAATAATATATATATATATATATATTAATATATCTTGTTATAATACACGAAAGCATATTTATAAATTTTATTACACAAATATACTTTATATCTATATGAATATGTGTTTTATTATAATTTTATCAAAAAATAATTATACAACTAATAATAAAAATTATTGTACCTTACAATTTATTTTTGGTTTTATATATATATATATATATATATATATATATATTAATATATCTTGTTATAATATATGAAAGCATATTTATAAATTTTATTACTCAAATATATTCTTTATCTATATAAATATGTATTTCATTATAAGTTTACTAAAAAATAATTATACAATGGATAATAAAAATTACTGTACCTTACAATCTTTTTTTTTTTTTTTTTTTGCTAAAGTACCTTGAAATATTCTTACTAATTTGTATTACTAATATCACATTATCGTAACTTTAGAATACAAAAGTCAATCATTATTCATTATGAAATTTTAGTAGATATTTGGTCTAATTTTTATCCTTATTTTCATTCTCACCTTGAATATCCTAAGTTGGCCAAAAAAAATTATAACAACTGTGTTTCTTTTTATCTAATAACTTTTCTATCAATGAATTTATTTAGAGTAAGTTTATTATTTTTTTCATCAAAATTAATTTATATTATTTTTTCCAACCAAAAAAAAGAAGAAGAGAGATTTAATATTAAATTATTCATAATAATTAGATATTTAATTGTAACCTACGTTTAAATAAATAGATGAAAAAAGTTTAAAATCACAAAACAGAGAGTTTAATTTTTTTTAAAAAAAATCTAATAAATACAACAAGAAGAAAATATTGATCATTTATTTTTTTTAAATTAATCTAATAATCTATTTCATCTATTTTGAATTTATATTATAATATTTTAAGTTTTTAATAATTGTTAAGGGGATTATTTTAATTAAAAATATTAAATTTAATTTATAATTTAAGCTCGAGTTCGTGTGAAAGCATGAACAGTATTCGAACATATTTAAGTCGAATTTAAATAATCTTAAAAGTGAATCAAGTCGAATTCGAATATAAATTTTTTTGTAAATGAACTTGAATCGAGTTTAAGTATTTATGAATTTCATACTATTTCGATCGCGCTAAGTTATAACTCTACTCCACCCACTTATAGCAGTACTCCCACCCACCCCTTCCTCGGGGTGTCCACGTCCACCCCCTTCGGGATCTCCACTCTTTCGCCATCACAGGTTGTTAAAACATCACCTCGCACCCCTCTCGGCATTTTGCGTAGATCTCTTCTTCTTTACTTTGGCGCATTTTTCCCATTTCCTGAAACATTCTGTGGTGGGTTGGGCATCTTCTCCGGCAGCTTCTCTGGCAGCTTCTCCGACATCTTCTCTAATGGTTTTGATTGGTTGGTGGGTTGAGCATCTTCTCTGGCGGCTTCTCCTAGTGGGTTGGGCAGCTTCTCCTCGACACCTAGTAAATCTTAGAGCTTTGAATTTTTCTGGGTTTTTAGTCTTCAGGCATTTACCGTAAGGTCTCAGATTTTCTTTCCCCCCTCCCCCCAAATGAGGTGTGGTCTTCAGTCATTTCTTGCAGCCAGTTTCTGACCAGGTAGGGTAAGATAGAATTATTTTTTCCTTTCTTGAAAGCAGAAAGTGTATTGTTTTATACAACGATGCATTGTTTGGACCTGCCATTTCAGTGAATGGCAAAAAATACTCAGATCTAGTTTCATTTTCTCTAGTTTGGCACTGATTTGATTATGTGATGTTGAATAGCTGACCAAACCAGTTGGTAATTAACAGTGTCACTGGAAATAGTCTTGTCTTTCATCGAACGGCCCTCCAGCATCTAATGACACTGAACAGTGAACTTGTTGATGAATGCTGAAGAATTAGAAATCAAGCAATGCATCTACTGGTAATGATCTATTCTAATTTTGGTTCTTATTCTTGCATTACATATCATAAGTGCAACATAACCTGTAAATGCTTATTCTTCCACTTTGTTTTCTTAATCTGAATGTGGTCAGGATTACTGGGTTCTCCGCTTATTCATACCTCTTTAGGATGATTTCTTTTGCCCCTAGCTATTATCTTTACCTTTTTATGATTGATGTAGCTGTTTTCTTCACTGTATCATGTTCACTGAAGCCTTAATACTCAGAATCAGTTTTTACAAGTTTGTAGGAAGGACTAATTGTCATATTCTTTTCATTTGATGTTGTTGTTGCAACTGCTACTATCAATCCCTTTTTTACTGCTGCTACTACTGTGTCAATGAGACTGATCACTGATGCCAATTTATTTTGCTTATTTTGCGACTCCTTTTACTTGTAGATCTGTTGAAGAAGGACCCCCCAATTGAAGAAGCTGTGCTGCAAACTACTACTCCCATTGCTTGTTTTCTTCTTCATGAATGCAACTTTGGAGCTGTTCACAATTTGACTAAATGGGCTAGTGAGTCTAATGTTCTAGGTATAGATAAATTTTAGCTGATCAAACCATCTTCATCCACTCATCAACAAGAAACTTAAGGCTCTTTTTTAGTTTTAGGGCTCTTTTTGGGCATGTCAGTATAAAAAGCCATCTTCTTCTTTGAATAGCATAATCAAATGTCTCCTTGTAGGAAGAATTAGTTTGTATTAAATTTTCTATGAATTGTCATATGGATGAAGCTGGATATTATATTTCCTTTTTTGGGGTCTTTAAAGGTTTAGTAAATTTCTAGCTCAGCAACTGCCTTCCTGTCAAGAAATAGAGAGTAGTTAATAACTTGTAGAAGAATAATTTTTATGTATATCCACAGTATCACTCCAAGTAGATGAAATTCTGCAGCATCACTTTCAGTTTTTTTTTTTTTTGGCATATGAAAAACATTGCTACAGAATGCCTTTGAGCTGTAAAATAACTAAATCCTTTTTCATTTAAATGTTTGGATAGTCAAGCTTCTTTAAAATTGTGCTTCCTGTTAATGAATTTATTGTTCTGCTTTTATTTATTTATCTTTTGGGTAGGGGAGGGTCTTGATCATGTGAATTTTATTTATTTCAGACAATCGAGTTTGATAAGTAATTCTTGATATTTCTTTTATCATGGTTGTGCTACTGTTGCTTGTTGAATTTTGGTCTAAGTAGTTTTTTTAACGTTAGGACAACATATGAAGTTACTTGCAGTTTCTATAATATTCACCATTTGAGAAATCTAAAGGATACATATTGCCGACATTTTCTTTTCCTTTTTTGGTCTATAGCTACGGAGTGTCATTGATCCTAAGAGATACTATAAGAAGGGTGATTCAAAATAAAAAACAATGCCCAAATATTTTCAGGCAACTATGTGTTTGAAGAAGCTCTATACTGTTGATATTCTATCTGATACCATGGATATACGTGTATGCATGTTTGAGGTGTAGTATTGAGTTTGTTTGACAATGAATCAAGTGGGCACTGTGATAGAGTCTGCTTCAGAATTCTATACAAGTAGACTTACAAAGAAAGAGAGGACAGTACCTATTGCTAATGAGCTACTGTCTAATATAAATCTTGCTCAGTATAGATATGGAAGGATCTTCCCCCCTAGCCATTTGCCAGGACACTTCTCTTTGATGATGTGAGGAATCTCAAATTCTAAATGTATATAAGGTAATGGCCTAAATAAATACCAAGAAAAAGAAGAGGGACATTTTCTTTCATAAGGCCAAACTTGAGTTTCCTTCTAGTTCAAATGGCATCCCTTTCTTCAACTTGGTGAGTAATGAATTGGTTTCAAATGTAGTTTCTTCTGTAATGTTCTATTTCTTGCCAAAACTTTGCAGGAAACCGAAGGTACGAGAGATTGAAGAATAAAACAGGCCTACTGGTATGGATAAGTAGAGAATAAAAAGATAGCAGTCAAGGAAGTGCACAAAATAAAGAAGGCACTGACTGTTACAATTCTGTTCTTTGAGTACCTTCTGGAAATTTTAAGCAATATTTGAGATGAAGATTCAGAAGATTTTGTTGCCATCATTGCTAAGCAAGAAAATCAAGAATCTCATGTCCCTATGGAAAATTTTGCAGAATTAAGAACATGGATCGATAGAAGTGAAAATTGTTATGTTTGAGGATGTAGTAGCTGCTAATTTAATTCAAGCATATGTCCTGACTATGGCTCAGAAGGTGGTACTGTGTCTCCGCATTTATGATTTAGCACCACGTATTTTATTGGTAGAATTCAGCATATGTTATAGTGTACACATGAAAGTCTAGAATATAATAAAAATTGAACAGAAGTTCAGCCGAAGAAAAACAGCATTCTTCCATTCAACTTTGTGTTTGTGGATGACATGAAATATCTAAAAAGAAATTATTTTCCAAAAATGAAAATACCCAGTCAGGAAATTAAATCCAACATTACAGAAGCACTTTCATCAAGGAAACAACTTTACAAAGTTCTAGACCTTCCTGCTTAGAGTGAAACTGTAAATGAGATTCTATAACACAGAGAATTGACAGAATGAAGTTAAGAAAAAGAAAGCAATATCCTACAATCTAAGCCAACATCAAATCCAGCAAATAGACATCAACACACATGGGTAAACATCTACAAATGTTTTCCTTGGCTTTATTTTCGAATCAGCCATTTCGAAGAAGGTTGCGGAGGTAGTGGTGGATCAAACTCGTCTGTGTTCATGAAGATGTACCTTTATAAGTATCACCATTAGTTGTTTTTATTCTTGATGCATTATATGACGTCTAGGCTTTCTTCGCTTCTTGAAAAAAAATAAATGACTTAAAAACGTTTTCAAGATAGTCATTTACTGATTTATGACAATTCACCCGATTCACAAACATTCCACCGTCTTTCTTGAAACACAACATAGTGCTTTCTTGATGTCATTCACTACTGCAGTGCCAAAAAAAGAAGAAGATAAAATTAAAGAAGTCTCAAGTATAAGGTTGGCGACTAATATTTAGTATGATGATACAAAATAATGTAGCTGTTCAGTCAGATATTCTCCACTAACCAAACCATCTTCTATTTGTTACTCATGCATCATAAAGGTTATCAACCCTCCATATCAACAAGAAACAGTTCCCACACCACATGTGAAAAGAAAATTGATTAAGACGTTAAATACGATATACCTCAATGGATGCCTCAGCATACAATCAAGTTAAAGAATCCATCCGAGGCAAAAAAATATTGAAGTCTAAACTCTCAAAAGAGAAACAAAAATCATTAATCGTATACTAGCCAAGAACAACTAACTCTCAGATATCAAAATTACCATAAACGTAAAAGTATCAGAATGATAGGCCAACTACAACATTTCAAACTTACACAAAGACAATTTATTGCATCCATCAGACATTCCAAATATAATCAACTGCTTTACGTAATTCAAGGCATCTTTTTACCTCCACCCCTAACAAAAAAGAAAAAAAAAATTTCCCTTGTGGGAATACAAAATTGAAATATGAGGCCTCAATGTCCTAAAATAGGGTATGCACTGAGGTACAAAGTCAAAAAGGATCCAAACACCATGCAAACCTACCCCTTTCTTGTGCAATAAAGTTGTTTTTGCCATTATTAACTTCTGAATCCACAGGAGAACCCATTTGGGAGATCGAATGCCAACTTGAAAGAGCACAAACATGCAAGCTGACCAACTCATATGCAATTAATTTAACTACATAAATCAGCACACTTTGTTACAAATTCTTAACAAAAAATGAACATGCCTTCTCCCATAGGATCACTAAATTTAAATGTCCAAAAGAAAACCTTGAACTCCATGCAAATCCATCCAACCCCTGTGTAGTAAAGTTACTTTTGTTATTATGAACTTCTAAATCCATAGGAAGATGCTTCTAAATCTATAGGCCATTCCTTAAAATATCAGAAATTGCATCAGAAATCTCTGCAACAAAGTAAAATTCAATTTTATCAGAAATTGAGCATCACAGACTCATAACATGCATTCATAAATGCCACCAGTTACGCCAGTCACATCAAATATAACACCAAATATGCACTACAAGAAAACAACAATTTAGTGACGAATTAGCGACGGATCCTTACCCTCGCTAAGACTGGCATCGCAAATAGCGACGGACCAAAAATCCGTCGCTAATAGCGACGGATTAGCGATGGATATTAAGTAATGATATTTATAATTAAATTTGCAATTAAGGTCGTCGCTAATCCGTCGCTAAATTTAGCTACGGATTAGCGACGTCCAACGAATTTTATTTAAAAAAATTTAATTAGTCAAGACTCGGCGTAACCGGTTCGGCCCAACCACCGACCCGACCCGACCCGACAGATAATTTTTTGAGATTATGTCGGACACGGGGCTCGAACCCGCGTCCTTGTTGTGGGGGAGCACGTGCTCCACCACTAGGCTATTGATATTCTTGTGATTTTTTGTTCTTTATATTAATTATATAGTATTTTTTTTATAAATTAGCGACGGATTAGCGAGGGATTCTGAACCCGTAGCTAATCCCTTGCTAATTAGCGAGGATTAGCTACGGCATTGATTAGTATTAGTGTTAATTACGATACCGTAGCTAATCCCTCGCTAATTAGTGAGGGATTAGCTACGGCATTTTCAATTAATTTAGTGTAAGTTCTAATTACGTATGCCGTAGCTAATCCCTTGCTAATTAGCGAGGGACAAGAAGCCGTAGCTAATCTCTTGCTAATTAGCGAGGGATTAACTACGGCATTTGAACAATTAATCAGTATTAGTGTTAATTTCATTTACCGTAGCTAATCCCTCACTAATTAGCGAGGGACTAGCTAATCCCTTGCTAATTGGCGATGGATTAGCTATGGCTTCTGACAAATTTTTAAAAAATAAATTTAAATTAAAAATTTTTGTTTGCCGTCGCTATTCCGTCGCAAATTAGCGACGGTAACAAAGCCGTCGCTAATTTCCGTCGCTAAAGTGCATTTTTCTTGTAGTGATGCATCAAATTAGCTCAAGACAAGAAATATCAAGGAAAAAAACTAAAAGAGACAAGCAGCGAAAAAAATGAAAACACATCATAGACCTATGAAATATGACCTAGGAGACCTGAACTCCATATCCATCCAACCCCTGTGGAATAAAGTTACTTTTGCTATTATGAACTTCCCAAAATTCTTTTTAGCAGTTTTATTTTTTTATTCCATTATGAAGGTAATGACTATTGAGTTTCCCATGATTTCCCCAACAAAGAAGTACAGCAAGAAAGTATCAGCTACACTCCATAGAGTGAAGAAGAAAGTGTTAGAATTCGTGGACTCCTAAACGCGGAAAATATCCACGAATCCCTCCCAAGGACCCAAGTAAACGATTAAGATGATCTAAGGTTTAAGAATTACCTCTGGTTGGTGTAATCGAAATCCTTCGATTCTGGTTGCGCTGTTGTACGTTCAACCCAAACAATCACCAGACGCTGCAGTATGCGAACGTCCTCTATCGGATACACACCGCGAACTCACTCGATACCCGGAGAGTGCTAGCGCCTAGGGTTTGAGAGGGTTTTTTTTTTCTTTTCTGGTAGAGAATGGCACGAATGTTCTCAACCGAAAAATTGGACTATTGAAAAGACGGCTAGAGTTTTCTTAAAAACTCCCAAACCTCTCAGAGTCCAACCCTAATAATATCTTATCATATTCTAATTTAAATTCAAATTAAATTAAAACTGATATGATAAGATTCTGCCATTATCTCGGTAATTTAACTAATTAATTTACCGAGTCAGATTCTTATAATCTGGACATCATCCAGATACATCGAATGTGGACATATTTCCAGATTCATTGTATCTGGTAAATTTTCTAAGTACGATTAACTTAGACATATTTCCAGATTCATCGAACCTGGTCACCAGAAAAATAACCTAACAAGTTTTCTTATTGTGTGACCCTATAGGTTCATTTAACACTAGTAATGTGCCTAAATCATATTTAAATGGCCCACAAGTTATAAGCGGTTTCTAGCAAAACATTATAACTATACAGGTTAAATGAAGATCGGTGATCTCTTTGAACCAACCATAATTTTATATTTAGTCCTTTTGTCACACGATATCCAGATTAAGCCTAAGGCATGGAGCATGTCATCCTTATTAAGCTTAATCAATTATTTCTTGATTTCATAGTAGACTGTTCAAACAAATGATATCAATATCTTAGATTGATATATTTGAGCACGACCATGCATTTTTAACAGTCTAACTTATCAAGGGGCTCATAGATATCTCTCCCATAACTGAGAGGGACAAATTCCTTCACAATCAATCATATTCCTCTCCTTGATTTATTCTATATCCAACAGTAGTCTAATTTATTATCTGGTTAAAGACAACTTTAGACAATGTAAAAATATAGAATTTATCAAGTAGGAAACTATGATGAATATAGGTCGAAGGACTTTCAATATTATTATGGCTAGAAAGTACTTATGACATATTCCATGAAGTACTCTCACAGTGGGTCATGTCCAATACAATGTTCTCTAACATTTATTTATGTCTTGACTCAATATCACAAATATCCATGGCCAGTAAAACATAGCCATCAAGTCACAAACATACTAATCTTAATTTATTATTATTCCAATAATAATAATCGATCAGGGATAGTTTTAGAATAGTCATTGTATTCATTATAGGGTTTTACTATCAAGTCACGTACTTGATGACCAACAAAATAGAACTCACTATTCATGGAAAGGAAAGCCTCATATTATTATATAAAACATAATGACAATAGTATAATTACAAATTGACTCTAGGGTATATCCCCAACAGAAAGAAGCCTAGAATGAGAAGTCGAAGAACCGTGCTATGCTATATATGGTTGAGGAATCAGTCTCGTCCGGGTAATCTTTCCTGCTTCAGAGCTATTGGTGAAGGACAGAAAGTTTGGCTCAGAATGAGAGTGCGCCGAACGAGAGAGAAAGTTCTTTGGAAAGTTGCTTCCTGGAGGCTCTTCTCTCTTCTTTCTTGAGAAAGTTCCCTTCCGGCCCAAAGCAAAGCAAAGAAAGAGACAAGGAGCAGCCTCATCTAAGTCAGAGCTTTCAGAGACGCTGAGTCATCCTATTCAAATTTAGCTATGCTAGTGGAACAGAAAAAGTTTTTAGATGATATGGACCCCCGAGATAAGTGAGAACCCCCAATTGCTTAGGGGTTGCACTCTGTCATGCAATAATATTTGTAAACAGTTTCCTGTTCATTGTCACCTCGAAGACTTTGATCATCAAATGAATCTCGTTAATATTAAAAAATACAGAATAAATCAATATCTTGAACATAAATAAAAAATTTAAAAATTAGTATGCTGTAAAAATTTAAAATCAGTTTGGTTTTATGCCTGGACGTTCCACTACGGAGGCAATTGATTTATTACGACAGATGATTGAATATCATAGGGAAAGAAAGAAATATTTACATATGGTATTTATTGACCTGGAAAAAGCCTATGACAGGGTTCCTAGAGAAGTAGTTTGGTGGGTGCTAGCCAAGAAAGGTGTATCAATAAAGTATATTACTCTCATTAAAGATATGTATGAGGGAGCATGTACAAGTGTAAGGACTGGCACTGGAGTGACTGCAAAATTCCCTATTAATATCGAGGTGCATCAAGGATTAGCGCTTAGCCCTTTCCTCTTTGCAGCCGTTATGGATGAGTTGACCTGCACTATACAGGAGGCTGTGCCATGGTGTATGTTGTTCTCGGATGATATTGTATTAATTGATGAGACTAGAGCCGGTGTAAATGATAAATTGGAGTTATGGCGACAGACATTGGAATCCAAGGGTTTCAGAATTAGTAGGAGTAAAACAGAATATATGGGATGCAAGTTTAGTGATAGCAGAAATATAGCCCAGAGTGTAACTTTGGAAGGTAGAGATATACCGTTAGCTGATTGTTTTCTCTATCTAGGATCTATTATTCAGAAAGACGGAGAGCTCGATAGCGACGTTGCACATCGAGTTAAGGCGGGTTGGTTGAAATGGAGGAGTGCGACTGGTATTTTTTGTGATCGTAATGCATCGTTGAATTTAAAGGGAAAGTTTTACAAGGCAGTCGTACGACCTGCTTTGTTATATGGTACGGAATGTTGGGCAGTTAAAAGGTGTCATATTCGAAAAATGAAAGTAGCTGAGATGCGTATGTTACGGTGGATGTGTGGATATACTAGGAAGGATAGAGTTAGAAATGAGATCATTAGGGAAAAGGTGGGTATGACATCTATTGAGGAAAAGATGAGAGAAAGTCGTCTGCGTTGGTTTGGACACGTTCAGAGAAGACCGGGGGATGCTCCTGTTAGGGCGATGGAGAGTGTGAGGCAGGATAGGTTAGATAGAGGTAGAGGTAGAGGTAGGCCTAAAACGACATGGATAGAGGTAATTAAGAGAGATATGTCTTTGTTAAATTTGGATGAAAGTATGACGTTCAATAGAAGAAAGTGTCGAGAGAGGATTCATGTGGATGACCACACGTTGCCTGACGTTGGTTCATGTAGCCGACCCCAAGTTACTTGGGATTAAGGCTTAGTTTGTTGTTGTTGTTGTTGTATGCTGTAAAAAAGAAGCCTTACCGTAGCAATGTTATTCAATGGAAAGTAAATATATTTCAGAAGATATAGACATTCAGTTAAATAGTGTATTATCAAGCATTTCAAGGCCATATTAACCCCACCAGAAATCAAATGCATTATTCATATAATCAATTCCAATTTTAAATGCTGGTAAGCACAGTCCAAAAATTACATAAGAATGGACAAGACACTGTGAAAGAGTCATGTTCAAGTATTACCGGTGGAGATACTGTGAAGAATGGACAAGATGCTATGAAAGAGAGTCATGTTCAAGTATTACAAGTGGAGACTTTAGCATTTTGAAACCCATTTTGTGCAAACATGTGAACTGTACTATGTTTAAACAGAGAAAAATAGATTTTCTATATTGGGTCCGAGAAATGTTTTTGCAGGACCACTATAGATTTAGAGAATTAATTAATCACCAAATAAAAGGTTGTTCAGTACTCTTTCTGACTAATTCCTGTTGTATCATCCCAAAAAGAGAGCCACAGATCATTCCCGTTACGAGAAGCTTGCACTAAAATTGCAGAAAAGCATGTTATGGCTGTTATGGTTGTAATAAGCCAAATGTGGGAATTTAAGTATTGAAAATTAATATTCAAAAAGAAAAATTTTAACAAATTTCAGAAGCAATGTATTATCAACCATGTTGGATCCTTCATTATCTTAACCAAAAAAGTAGTGACACAAGATATAATTTGGCCATCGCAATAACTACAACAACAAACTAAGCCTTAGTCCCAAGTAACTTGGGGTCGGCTACATGAACCAATGTTAGGCAACGTGTGGTCATCCACATGAATCGTCTCTCGCCACTTTCTTCTATCGAACGTTATACTCTCATCCAAATCTAACAAAAATATATCTCTCCTAATCACCTTTATCCATATCGTTTTAGGCCTGCCTTTACCTCTACCTCTGTCTAACCTATCCTACCTCCCCTTCTCAATCGTCCTAACAGGAGTATCTCCTAGTCTTCTCTAAACATGTCCAAACCAACGCAGATGACTTTCTCTCATCTTTTTCTCAATAGATGACACGTCCACCTTTTCGCTAATGGTCTCATTTCTAACTCTATCATTTCTAGTATATCCACACATCTACTATACTATACGCATCTCAACTACTTTCATTTTTTGAATATGACACCTTTTAACTGCCCAACATTCCGTGTCATATAACAAAGCATGTCTTACGGCTGTTTTGTAGAACTTTCCCTTTAGATTCAATAGTACATTACGATTATATAGAATACCAATCGCACTCCTATATTTCAACCAACCTACCTTAACTCTATGTGCAATGTCACCAACGAGCACTCCGTCTTTCTAAATAATAGATCCTAGAAATCAGAAGCAATCAGCTATAGGTATATCTCTACATTATAAAGTTACACTCTGGGTCATATTTCTGCTACCACAGAACTTGCATTCCATATACTTTGTTTTACTCCTACTAATTCTGAAGCTCTTAGATTCCAATGTCTATCGCCACAACTCTAATTTAGCATTTACACCGACTTTAATCTTATCAATCAACACAATATCATCCGCAAACAATATACACCATAGCACAGCCTCCTGTATAGTGTAGGTCAACTCATCCATAATGGCCATAAGAAGAAAGAGCTAAGCGTTGATCTTTGATGCACCCTGATAGTAATAGAGAACTCTGCAGTCACTCTGGCGCAAGTCCTTACACTTATACATGCTCCCTTATACATATCTTTAATGAGAGTAATATACTTTAACGATACACCTTTCTTGGTCAGCACCCACCAAACTACTTTTCTAGATACCTTGACATAGGCTTTCTCCATGTCAATAAATACCATATGTAAATTTTTATTTCTTTCCCTATAATATTCAATCATCTGCCATAATAAATGAATTGCTTCTGTGGTGGAACGCCCAGGCATAAAACCAAACTAATTATCTGAAATTTGTATAATGCCTGGTAACCTCTGTTCAATCACTTTCTCCCAAAGCTTCATAGTATGACTCATGAGTTTAATCACACGGTAATCGGTACAATCTTGAACATCCTCTTTATTCTTATACAGAAGAATCAAAGTACTCTTCCTCCCTCTATATGCATCTTATTAACTCTATATATCTTGTTGAACAGACTTGTCAGCCACGTAATACCTATCTTTCCTAAACACTTCCAAACCTTAATCGGTATACCATCTGGTCCTACTACTTTTTTTGGTCTCATCCTTTAAGGGCATCTTGGACTTCATGCTTCTGAATACAACGAATACACGCACAGATAACCTCTTCATTCAAAATCGCCAGGCTATCTACACTCAAAACTTGGACTTGACTCCCATCACTGCAATTGCCCAAAAATCTCAATAAAATATCAAAAATATGCATTGTGTACATAGTACATATTAATGGAATTGAATTCAAAGCCAAAGGCCACATAATTCCAGGATTACAACAAAAATAGAGAAATTATAACACAGAGCATGAGGAAAAAAACAACAGATCTGATCACAAAATCATTTATAAAAAAATAAAAAAAATATAGATATAATGAACACAAAATCAAGTCCAAAAAGGTGGAAAGTTATATCCTAGTGCATAAAGACAATTTAAGTACAGGGAAGAAACTAGCTGCAAGAAATGACTAAGGACCTCACCTCATTTAGAGGGGGGAAAAAAATATGAGACCTCACCTACCACACGACGCACAGTAAATGACTAAAGACTAAAAAATATGAAAGATTCAAAGTTTCAAAATTTACTAGGTGTCCAAGAGAAGCTGTTAGAGAAGATGCCCAACCAAACAATCAATGAAAAAGAGAAAGTTCGGTTATGCTTCAAGAAATGGGAAAAATTCTCAAAAGCAAAGAAGAAGGAGATCTCGGCAAAATGCTGAGAGCAGAAAAAGTCAAGACCTGAAAGGGGTGGGAGGTGATGTTTCAACATTTGTGATGGCGGAAGAGTCCGAGTCCCGGGAGAGGGTGGGAGGTAGTGCAGCCATTGAGGGGAATGTATGAATTTCTTGGGTCAAATTATAGTTGACCGGCGATGACAGATAAGCAGATAGACCTGAGTAGAGATCCAAGAAGGGTGTGAGGTAGAGGAGACACAGAGGAGCAAGTGGAAGGTGCACAGAGAGAGAGAGAGTTTGCTCAAAATTCTGATTTTGATCGTCTGCTTTGGTAGGCAAAAGAGAAAATCTGATAACCATGGTTAACCATGTTGAGGGGAAAAATGGGAAAAATAAAAAATCCCTCAATTTTGACTTTTAGAATAAAATATTCCTAGTTGACAGGTGTCTATGTTGGAGGGCATCTTCTCCCACCTGGTGGACAAATTGAGTTGTGCACGAGTGCACCTAAGAATTTCCCATTGATCTATGGCAAACGAAAGCAAAATTGAAAGTATACTAGGGTAGGCGAAGGAAAGGGGAGAAGTGAAAAAAAGACCTAGACACAAGATCGTCTGAAGACGCGAATGGTGGGACGGGTGTCACGGGTCCATGGAATGTGTTTGTTCAGATAGTCTAAATAAATACAAGATTGTTGATAGGATATGAAGCAGCTTATGTAAAGAACCTGGCTTCCATTTTCCTAGGTCTTTCGCCATACTGCAAGCGATAGTTTTACCTTTGTTGCAATTTCGATTTGATCCATTAGGATCGTCTGTGCGTTCTGCTTTGAGCTTCAAGTTAGTCATGGTTGTCATTCTTACAGAGAAAGAGAAATCCTAATTGCCCTTATTTGAAGAAAAGAGAAATGTATTTAATGGAGTGGTTACGGTAGAGTGTTAAATACCGATCAAGGTTTGAAAGTGTTTAGGATGGATAGGTATTACATTGTTGACAAGTCTGTTCAACAAGATATATAGAGTTAATAAGATGCATACAGAGTGGAGGAAGAGTACTTTGATTCCTTTGTACAAGAATAAAGAGGATGTTCAAGATTGTGCCAATTACTGTGGGATTAAACTTATTAGTCATACCATAAAGCTTTGAGAGAGAGTTATTGAATAGAGGTTAAGCGGCATTATATAAATTTCAAATAATCAGTTTGGTTTTATTTCTATGCGTTGTATTACGGAGACAATTCATTTATTACGGCAGATGATTGAATATTATAGGGAAAGAAAGAAAGATTTACATATGGTATTTATTGATCTGGAGAAAGCCTATGAAAAAAGTGCCTAGAGAAGTAGTTTGGTGGGTGCTGGCCAAAAAAGGTATACCACTAAAGTATATTACTATCATTAAAGATATATATGAAGGAGTGTGAAACCCTAGTTGAAACCAACCTTAGAGTAAGTGGGTTGGGATGCATATCATATTTTATTACATGCTTAAATATATTTTTATATGATTTTATGTACTTTGGATTTGTGGTTTGTGGCCTAGATGGCTTATTTGTGCTTGTTGAGTAAGAAGGGCAAAATGGTAATTTTTGCTTGAGGTGAAAATAGGGAGATAGCTTGAGGATTAAATAGGAAAAATATTTTGGAGGGAAAATAAGAACAAGAGTTATTGTGGTGTAGTGGTTAGAGCTTTGGAATTAATTCTTGAGGTTTTGTGTTTGAATTCCATCATTTGAGTTTTTGCATGATTGAATTTTATTTTTGTTTAGGGAGGATATTTTCGGCCTTGTATGCTTTAGGGAAGAGTAGAGGGTTGTCCTAGGGGAGACATGATAGGAGTATCCTAATCTTACTTTTGTGCCATACAAAATTTTCTAAGGGAATTCACACCCTTCTTGATCCTTAACTTTTCTTACTTCTCAATTCATTAAATTGTTCAATTTATTCAAGCCAATTTTATTCCAGAAAAATTCCAGCAAAGTGCTATAGCTTTGAAGGTTCAAAATGTCTAAGTGTAAAACATCTTATAGACTGAAAATGGGTAGGAGTTGGGGAAGGTTCCCAAGAGAATTAATTTCCATGGTTGAACCTTCAAAACTCCACCCTAGCTATGTTCATTTTCTTCATGAAATAATCTGGAAATTTTCCAGCTTTTTGTGCTTTCAAAGTGTCGAAATTTTCAGCCATCATTCCCTCCCAAATGCTGGTAGAAAAATAGCCCTCTTGACCAACTTAAAGTCTAAAATTTTATGGCCAAAATTGGACTACACAAATGCTGTGCAAACCAGAAAATTTTCTGGGCAAATTTGCAGCTTTGGTGAGCGTAAACCAAGTTGTTTTCTTCCAGTTTTCACCCAGCATCTTAGCCACGTTTTTCTTCCATAAAGAAGACTGGAAACTAACCTTGAAAGATCTCTAAATACCCCTTCAAATCTTCTGCAAGTTGGCTGGAAAATGGCAGCAAAAGCTACTCAGAAATTTCCAGCAACTAGCGAAAAACCTGTACAGGAATTTTTCCAACTTTCTTCCTTCTCCAGCCCTGACCGAAACTTCACCATTTTTCTGTTCAAACTTCTCTTGAATAGCCATGAACTGAGCTCTATTATCTTCCCCAACCTTCTGCTCGAAAAACCTGTCCATGGCTGCCCTAAAATATCTCCAACAATCCAATCAAGCCATTGATTGAAGACAAAATTTCAGCAAATATGTTTAGTAAACTTCCATAAAACATCCCTTAAACAACCGGACATTCCTTCACCATTGTACTCCCTCTTTTCGGCCACCATTAAGCGCCTTCAAATAGCTTTCATCCAGCAAAAACTCTGATCAAACCAGCCGGCCATTGAGCTTCCAAAAGCTCTCCTCCATTGAAGATCTTCTTACCATATTTTGTTTCCTAAATTGATTCCCTAAAATATTCTTTTAGGATTTCAAACAACCAGCCGTTCCTTTTCCTCTCAAACCAGAAAATTCAATTGTCAAAACCTCTCAAACAATTCGGCTACTCCCTCCTACACAGAATTTCGGCCAACCTCTCCCTATTCTCTCCATTCTCTTCAACCTTCAAGAACACCTACTCACTTTCTCTCGCCTAAGGCTACCAAAACCACTTCAATCTTCTCAAAAAAAAATTCCAGATTTCACCTACTCACTTCCGGGAATCCATTCATACCACTTTTAACATCAAACTCCAAAATCCAACTCTCTCTTTTGGATCGAAAACCAGTATTTTTATGAAGGCTCAAGAACACCTTCAAGGTAAGCATGTTCAATCAACTTCATCTTCACTCAGTTTCAACCTCTAATGAATATATATGTGTATAATCATACTAATGGACTCTCTTTCTCTCTCTCTTGGCCGGCCGAATGCTCTCTCCCTTTTGGCCGAATGGTGACTTCAACCATGGCCATGTTTTCTTCATCTCTCTTGGGCGGATCTAGTCTCCTAGGAGTTAGGATCCATTCAAAACTACTCCAAGGTACTCATCAACCAAGTAAGCCTCTTCAACCCTCTCTTTAAATTCTAGATTCATGTCTCTAGGTTGATATTGGAAGGAGATGGATTATGATTGGGGCTTGAGCATGTGTTGTTGTGATGAGTTGGGATTGAAGCATGAATCAATATGTGTATATGATGGAGATGGGATTTATGCATGAGTTGATTGTCTTGGTTGATTGTATGGCGTTTTTAGGGTTTAATGCATGTCTCCATGTCATGAGTGGTATATGTGATAAAGCATATTAGAGATTATGTCACTTTTGGTAAATATGATTTATGTTCATTGTTAAAGCTATAATTATGTTTATGCTAGTAGAGGTTGGATCATGTCTTGGTAAATTTAGATCTATACCTTTATTCATGATTTAGATGATTTAATGAATTGAAGTGGAGTGTATGTTCATGATTGTGATTAGCAATGGAAATATGATTATGATCTAGTTGTCTCTAAACTAATTTTATTTCATCAATAAAATGATTAGCATTATAATTTTTGCTAGTAAATTTCGAAAACCCCTAAAATGGTGGATTTGGATTATTATATATAAAATAAGGATATTTTAGTCAAACAAAAGATAGCTTTTATTACAGAAATAAAATATATAGATATTATATATAATAATATCAAATAAAGCCTTTTATATAAATAATCATAATAAGTAAAATATTAATTTTGTAAGTCTTGTATTCATAAATACTATTAAAATTTATTTATTATCTTTCAATCAAGACCCATTAAAATTTATTTTCAACTAATTTTAGTTATCAATTATTTTCTAACAATTAATTATTAATAAATCATTTTTACATAATACCACCTGGGACTCTTCATCAAATAAACTCTAATTTATTCTTAGCAAGATTTAAACCTTCAACTTATTAGTACCTATTTCCCAAAACCCTAATTATTTTAATATCAAACTAGACTTACCTTATAAATCCTTTTATTTATTATCTGGCTTTAAAGCTTGGGACACTAGGATCATGGTTGAAGTAAGTTGAGTTAGTTTTATTTGTGAAAGTGGATTTTGGCTTGAGTTTAATTATGGCTTGTATTTACCCCAGGTGGGGTTAGGTCAACTGTTGAAGACCTTTATTTTATCTCAAGCTAAGGATCAAGTAAGCTCCTGCATAAAACCTAATTGATGCAAAATGGTTCTATGGCAAGCTAATTGTGGAGTGCATGGTCACTCAATTCTGTAAAGGCAATTGAGGATTGTCTCATTTCTCATTTCAATCAACCAAATTATTTGAAAATCAATAAGTAGATTTGCTCAAAATCTAAACTTTTTCTAAAACCAGTTTTATCTCAAACTTTGGAAATCCTTAATTGCCATTTTTAAGTGGAGCTATGTTTATTTCATTTTTCCCCAAGTGGGATGACTTACGTTGAGTACTTAATAAGGGTGGACTGGTAGGACTAGTCTTTGAAGGGTTAGGGTAAGTCTCTCAGTTGGTGGCCACCTCTGAGGAGTGAGTCCTTCCCGAATAGGATGTCAGTCTAGTAGGTCGTGCCGGTCCGAGCTAGCAGCTTCTAGTTAAGTGGACTGTGTGTTACCGGAATGGACAACCAATTTTGTTTTGGTATAGAGAAGGAGGAGTATCTGACCCGATAGGCCGATCACCTACTTTTTTGTCAATCTGCACAAAGTGTGGCATTCTGACTGTTGTATGGTTATGGGGCCCAACGTGTGGTAACCCATGACCACCTTTTTTTAAGTGGTTGATTTATTTGATCATGTATGAATGGAAAAGCTAAAACACCACTCTTGATTTTGATTATTGATTATTACTTGCCAGTATTTCTCTTACGAAGATTTTATACTTTGTATCCACGAACTGTTTTCATTGGACACTCAAAGCACACATGGACTTACTAAGATTTTTATCTCATCACCCTTTTTATCATGATTTCAAGTCGATCCTACTATGAGGATAAGTAGCTAGTTGTTGCCTGCCTTGGAAGATTTTTCTGATATTTATTTTGTGTAATGCTTTGGGAGTTGAGAGTGAACAATTTTTATTTTGGATTTGATTTGAATTCTTGGATTGTAATAAGTTTTAAGTTTAAAGTATTTTTTTTATTCTGTTATTTTGATTGTGTGACCTAGTTATAAAGACCCCTTGTCCTTTGGACGGGGCGACATCCCCGGCCCTATCGGGCCTAAATAGTGGGGTGTTACAAGGAGCATATACAAGTGTAAGGAGTTGCGTTGGAGTGACTGCAGAGTTTCCTATTACTATCGGGGTGCATCAAGGATCAGCGCTTAGTCCTTTCCTCTTTGTAGCCGTTATGCACGAGTTGACCTGCACTATACAGGAGGTTGTGCCATGGTGTATGTTATTTGCTCATGATATTGTGTTGATTGATGAGACTAAAGTTGGTGCAAATGCTAAATTGGAGTTGTGGCGACAGACATTGGAGTCCAAGGGTTTCAAAATTAGTAGGAGTAAAACTTATAGAATGTAAGTTCAGTAGTAGCAGAAATATAGCTCAGAGTGTAACTTTGGATGGTAGAGATATATCGGTAGGTGATTGCTTCCGATATCTATGATCTATTATTTAGAAAGACAAAGAGCTCGATGGTGACGTTACACACCGAGTTACGACGGGTTGGTTGAAATGGAGGAGTGCGATTGGTATTCTATGTGATCATAATATACCATTGAATCTAAAGAGAAAGTTTTACAGAACAACCATATATCTTGCTATATGACACGGAATGTTAGGCAGTTAAAATGTGTTATATTCTAAAAAATGAAAGTAGTTGAGATGCGTATGTTATGCTAGACGTGTGGATATACTAGAAATGATAAAATCAGAAATGAGATCATTAGGGAAAATGTGGGAGTGACATCTATTGAGGAAAAGATGAGAGAAAGCCGTCTGTATTGGTTTGAACATGTACAGAGAAGATCGAGGGATGCTCCTGTTAAGAGAATTGAGAGAGGGAGGCAGGATATGTTAGATAGAGGCAGAGAGAGGCCTAAAACGATATGGATAGGGGTGATTAGGAGAGATATGTCTTTGTTAGATTTGGATAAGAGTATAACGATCGATAGAATGAAGTAAAGAGAAAGGATTCATGTGGATGACTATATGTTGCCTGCCATTAGTTCATGTAGCCGATCTCAAATTTCTTAGGATTAAGACTTAATTTGTTTTTGTCGTTGTTGTTTACGGTAGAGTGTTAAATAGATGATGATAATGATTTTACTTAGAAAAGAACAAAATAAAAAAAAGAGGAAAGGGAAGAACACTCGTGGATTATTGAGAGTAGGGGAAAGGATGGGAAAGAGATTTGGAGGAGAGGATCCATGGCACACTGAAATAATAGTAATAGATATTAAATATGGTAAAAATGATAAATCCAAAAAATTTAAGTGATGAGCTTCACTCACATATGATTCCACCATTATTTTTTTTAAAAGAAATACATGCAGAGTAACAAAAGAAAATATTTATTTATTTGATAAAAAATATAAATAGATAAATAGTTATTCAAATTTTATTTATGCTCATTAATTTAAATCCATATAATAAGTGGATGTAAATAAACTAAAATGTATTTAATTATATCCAAATCTAAATAAATATCCATTTACTGCAACTAGTTGTCATGTAAGAGGCTTGGTATCCTTGCATTTTATGGTAGTATTTTGGAACTTAATATTTAAAAAATGATTGTTAATAAGAAAGGATGTCAATTCTTTTAGAACATCGCGTAAATTTCCTTGAGATGAAGCGCAGACGGAGAGGGGAGGAGCGAGGAGGGAGGCAGCGCCCCAAAATTTTCAAAAAATTTATTATTTTTTTCTTAACATAATTAAAAATTTTAATATATCATTTTATATAATATGCCTTCCCCTTCCCCTTCCCCTCCCCCTCCCCCTCCCCCTCAACCTCAACCTCCACTTCCTAATCCTAAGTTCCTGCTGCCATCCTGAGATGGAGGATCATAAAAAACAAAAACTATTCACCGAAAGTTTAAGACGTATCGATTTTGATTGTGCAATAATTATTGGTCAAGAATTCATCGGATTGAATTGTCATAGGTACAAAAGAATTAAATGGCCTTGAAAACAATTCTCATCTGTGCGGAGGAATAGAATTTCAGCTCCTTCAAAGTGTTTCAGAAATGTGGCATTCTAGTTTCTGCATTGCCAGGATTAGTTTCAATTAATCTTCAAGCATGGGTTTCCTAAACTACAAAAGAAAGGCAACAAGTGCTTGGAAAATCGATTTTGGACTCCGCCAAATTTTTTGATGTTGGGAATCTTGCTTCCCTGCAGGCAACAAACTGTTGATCTGATCTTCTTCTTGTCTGGCCTGGAAAACCAGTGTAAGAAGAATTTTCACTAATACTCTCAAAGCAAAGGAAATTAGACTCTGAAACTGTAGTTGAAAGAAGAAGAAGAACTCAATATAGCATTAAATACCACTGCAGCTTCTCTGAGAGGTCCCCAGCATTCCAGCCGATTGTATTTCCTCGATGTAGAATGGAAATAGACTCGAACTATGGCATCCAATAGTTCTTGATGTTCTTTAAATAGTGCTGAATCTCCATATAGTACAGATTCAAGTACCTAATGATTTTCAATTTGCAAATTCAAGAATTGATGAAAAGAAGAAAACCTAAAAACTATGTCCAACAGAAGAATGCCAACATTTTAAACACATCAGTGCGTTGATTCAGGCTTGTTATTCATTGAATTGCTTGCAACTTATCATAGTAAAACCTGTCGATGTTTTGAAACTTGTCAATTCGCTAAGGTTGTCTGCCAACATGAGGCTATGCGATGTGAAAGACCTATTTGAAGTTTTTGTGAGTGCACTCTGCCCTCAAACTCTTCTAGATAAGACATGAATGTAAAGGAATGCTTATCATCTATGGCACCTATGGAAGTAATTGTTGCTTCCCGATGAAAAACACAGGTATTGAATAATCAACAGGAGCTTACCAATGGCAATTCCTTGGAGAATATGTGGTACCTAAACTCTGCAGCTAGCTCTGGTAAGAAATTTGGTCCGCTCACGTAACAGTGAACATCTAGGAATAAACTACCATTCACTTCTGTCCATTCAGCAACTACATCATCCTTACTATACCAACCTCTCAACTGTCATATTAACAATTGATATTTTCAATAATATATATAAATTTAAACATAATTCTATAAACATATAAATCTAAGAATAATTTCGTAAATAAAGGCAGCCTTTGGTGATTCCTGACAACCATAATGAAGTAATTCCTTTTTTTTTATGGGGGGGTGGGGGTGGGGGGTGAGGTTGTAGGGAAAACTTGCTCTAGACATGTATTAGACACTGTCTCAATATCAGTCCTCATCAATAATTGTAAAGAATGATTTACCTGGTCGAGGCTGATGATGTTTGAGATGGTTAATGTCAAGTTTGCGGTAAAATCACAGTGGGAGAGGGTATAAGTTCTTGGTACAATTCTAGCAGAAGAATCAGTCTCATCTCCCGTGAATACAACCTTCAGTTTTGAAGCTTCAAACCTTGCTGGAGGACCCAAAAGCCTGGCAGCCTATACATAACAGAATGAACCAAAAGAATTATTGAATCTAGAGAAAAATGAGCTAAATTGGAAGATGCACAACGAAAAATTGCAGTTTAAGTACAAACCAATTTGACTTCTTCACGAAAAACTGAAAAAGTCAATTAGCGGAAGTATAGTAATTCAATAAATTCTCATCTGTAGTCTTGAAATGGAAAATTTCAGGGGTCTACAATCTGCTGCAAGAGCTGAATATTTATATATTGAATATTTTAGATGAGCTAGAAGGTTAGAAGTTCCAAACTTAAAATACTGAGAGATCATTTTAAGTGCGAATATCGTTTCCCCTTTCTGCATTGCCATACTTGGACGAAAGCCTAATAGATCAGATAACCTTTTATGTGAGGTATTGCCGTATCTTAGAAATGGGGATATTAAAAGAATGAGCACCTGGATTGAAAGAGAAGAGGTACCTTAAATTCCTCAATACAAACATGTCCACTGGAATTGCATTTCTTATTTGAACTTGCACATAAACCAAATCAAAATTCCAGCCACAGAACCTCAGCAAAAGATGAAATACTTGAACAATCTTGACTTTGAAATATGTCTACATTTTCACAATGAGTTTCCACTCAAGTAGCCCTTTTCTAATAGCAAATATACAATCAATCTAACTGAAATTCTTGTCATAAACCAGCCAGATAGACAACAGACGGATTATTTAGAGAATTAAGAAAAGCTCAACATGTTTAGACATAGATGCTTAAGCAGCAGCAGCACTAAATTGTTGACAGGGGACAGAGTCCACGAAATGAACACCATTACTTGTTTTTGAATTTAGATCTAACGTTTTTACATTGCCTAATGAAATACTAATCAAATTATGCAGAACCCATCAACTAATTTCCTCCTGACTACACAACTAAATTGACAAAAGAAAATTGATAACTAGTTTGGAGGGCTAGAAATTGAAGAATCCTCTCTATTAAGTAAATTATAAATTCTTGATCACATAACTACTCAAAATGCAGGTAGAAAATGGAGACTGTCCATTCAATTCTTGCTCTCGTTCTTTCTTCAGTAATCATTTTTTGAGTTTTCACAAGAACAAAAATTCAATTCCACAGGATTCAGTTGACAATTAAGAATTAAAATACAGATATAATATGGAATCTTAACAACGGCATTGCTTGAAGTTAGAGAAATTCAAGAGTTTACCTGGAAGACGAAAGCATTGTATGGGGGCCTTCTATCACTGAAAGAAGAAAGAAAAACAGCAGGAGCTGTAGGAGGCTTGATTTTGCAACTATGAATGTAAGAACATTCCCTCTGAAATTGATGATGCAACGGTGAAAATGCACAATGAGCACAGTGACTGGCCATGAACTGCATGACAAACTCATTCTCTTCTCTTCCTTTCAATTCACTATTTTCCTAAAGCACTCCATCACCCACTCACTCTCTCTGCCCCTCTCTCTATCTCTGTATGTAATCTTTACAAGTCCATTCTATGCCTGCGTGCTGCGTGTCTCACAGAGAGAGACGTTATGTGGATGTGGAAAGACAAGAATAGCAAGTTTTGAATGTCTATGTGGACCCAAAAAATCCACCACAAACTAATCACACCACTTGTTTTCCTACAGCTATTGCTCGTGGCTGATTCATACCCTCTTCTCCCTTCTGGTCTTCTTTGCTCTACACAGCTACGAGAAAAGAAAATGCTCCCACCGAAAAATTCTAAAAACCCAAATATAGCATGAAATAAAAGATGAGAGCGTATTTTTAAGGTAATAATTTAATAATTAAGTTTTTATATGATATTTCAAGAAATTTGGGGTTGAGTTGCCCTTTATTAAAAGTACCATTTGCAATCTTAAAGGCATGTATATATTTAATGAAAAAGGCTTATAAAAAATGTTAATACCGTAGTTGAAAAAAAAAAGCACAAAATTTTTAAAAATTCCCACCCCCTCCCCCAACCCCCCCCCCCCCCCAAAAAAAAAAAAAACGAATTTGATGGTAAAGTAGGATCCCCAACAAGAAAAATATCCATACATTCAATAAGCCTTTTAAAACTATTTGAAGACCAAAACTATTTGGAGTTCTAAAAAGAAAATTCTCTATGTATAATAAAAATATATATATATGAAAATACTTAATGCCATCATTGCCCAAAACAAGAATTTCAAAACAATTTTTTTAATGGTATTCTATCGAAAAGTTATGATAAATAATTTCATTTTATTTTCTATGGGATTTAATAAATGCATCAAATACATATCAAACTGTAATTTCAAAAGGAGAAAAAACTGATTATTATATATTTTAAACTAACTAATCTTTTAACTTTAAACAAGGATCAAATGAGTTCTATATGGGATAAACAAAAATTTATGACTCGTTTGATAAAATTAAAATTTGAACACTCAAATCTAAATATTTAAATATTAAAATTTGAAAATTAAAGTTTAAAAACTGAAATATGAAATTTGAAATTGAAGTTTGAATTAATTATAATTTATTTTTACACTATAGTTTAGAAAAATATTAAATCTACACTATTCTAACCTAAATTCACACCCCTGTCTATTAATATCTATTATTTAGACAAAAGAGTCTTCTCTTCTTCTAATTTTAAAATCTTATTTCATTTTTATTTTGTTTTCAACTTTTAAACAAATTATATCTTTTGAGTAGATATCAAATTAATCTAAATACATAAATTATGTATAAATTAAATTATTAAAAAATAATAAATTGTACAGGAATTGAAATTTATATATTGAAAGTTTTATTTTTCCTTATTTATTCTTCATATATTTATGAAACTAGTGAAAGTATATAATACGGATAATGAAAGGTTCTATTTGATTAAAAAACCATTAATTTACTTGTTGTTAAAATTATATATTTTATTAATAGATTAAAACATTGATAAAATAAAGGACTTATTAAATATTAAAAGAAAAAAAAATAGAGACAAGACTCTAAGAGAAAAATATAATTAGTAACCATTCAATTTTTATGAATTATTTGTTATTAAAATAATTAATCTACATATTAAAAAAATGACATAATTGATTGGAAAGAAGAATAGAGAATGATATTTTTTTCTAATGACAAATATTAATAGATAGATGTGTAGATTTAGGTTCGAGAGGTGCGGATTTAGCTATTTCCTATATTTTATTATAATTTAGTTTAAATATAAAAGAATATTAATAATTAGATAAGTATTTTAACATATTTTCAAACTTCAAACTTTAATAACTTTTATTTCATTTAAAATTTATAATAAAATTTCAATACATCTTAATTAATTAAGTGATAATATAAATTTGTCATCAAACGTAATTAATTAATTAATTAATTATACTTATTATCTGTTAATTAGATAAATACTTAATTAATTTATCAAACATAGCCTTAATCAACAAATTAAATATTCAAGTAACTAAAATATATTTCAAATTCTAAGAAAAAGAATGATGATGTTGGAGGCTTTAGAATAATGATCTTTCTCTCCTTTTACAATATTTCACGCAAATGTCATTACGTAACTTTCTAACTTTTTTTTTTTTCGTTTTTATACTTTGTATTTAATGTACAATAGTTTTATGATTATTTTAATAACCCAATTTATTTGCCATTCTTTTACGATGCCATACATTTAATTGATACTAATAACTGATTAATTTAACAACGGTTTATTATGAGAATATATAAGACAATTTTTTTTTTTAAAAAAGAGCATAAAATAAAATCATATTATAATCGTTCATATTTTTAAAATAGTATTAAAAATAACATTTATAACTGTAACTTTTAATTCATTCCAAGGTTAATACCACAGGTTTAAGTTTTTAACTATCGACAGACATGGGCTGGAAGTGACGCTACTTATTTCGAACCATTTTGAGAACACAAAACACCAACCCAGTAAAAAGCCCAAATAAAATAAGAGGAAAAAAGCTTATCCTCGCTAAACTAGGAATTAGTCTAGTATTTTTATCATTTGTTTTGTACCGTGTTTTTCAATTTTGCCCCCGAAGGTTGGGATTTTTTCACTCTTACTACTCTTTTTGAAAACTCTCAATTTTACCTTCAAAGTTTGTTTCAGTTGCAATCATGTTCCTATGTTACTTCTTTAACAAGTAATGGTACTTATTAATTGATTGAAAACATTTAATACTATGGACTTGTAAAATGAATAAAAATATTTTTAATTAAAGAAGAACTAAATTACAAAAACTACAAATAACAAAGTGAAATAGAATCAAAGTTGACCATTCATTTATTATCTAGACCTTATATTTTAGATATTTTCAATAAAGTCCATGACTAACGGTCAGAACTCATATTAACCACTAGAAAAATGCTAGCAGATATGATTAAAACTTAACTGAATATTTGTAGGCTAAAATTAAGAAATTTTTAATAAGACAGACATAATTGCAAAATTTTAATTTTTGACAAGTATGAAAATGACATTTTCTTAACTTTGAATAATTTTCAAAAAGTCTACATTCCACGTGAAACTGGTAGAATCGAGTTGAACAGTCAAGGGAGAATACTTTTTGGAATAAATCTAGGAATCTGTCCAGTAATAACTGAGACTACGAGTCAATACTAATATACTATTACTTCAACAGCCATTAAGAAAAATGCAAACTATTTTAGTAACCCCTCAAACTATCGGTTTGTCCAATTTTTGCCCATCAATTAAAAAAAAAAAGTATAAAACAATTCCTCAAACTTTCTAATCGTCTAAATCTTGACTTTCTGTCTATTAATCAATGGTCAACCTTCCCATCCGTCAAGCATGTGACCAATTTTAAGGTTATTTATACATAATTAGTTATGCACATCAATTATATAGCTATGCACATCAAAATAAGTTAAAGGTTATTTATACTTCTGTTGCTTCATGAAGTTAATATGTGAAGCATGCAAATTGCTTAGTTAGTGAGCATCTATTATGTCATTTTCAACAAAGATTCGGTTTTTTAATAGTTTTTGTAGAAAATTTCTCTCTCTTTGTAAAAAGTTGTCGTCTATAAAGGACCAATGGGTACAATGGGTTTGAATGTTAGAGTTATAAAAGGACCACAAGGCCTGCATGTTATTATTTGTTTTATTTTTTGACATGTGTTTTCTATTAATTTCTCTATATGGTTTTTGAACTTCTCTATTTTTTTGTGATTCGTGTATTTTGCATTTTTTGTATGTTTTCTAAATTTGTTTGCAAGCTCTGTTATGAATTTTTATGGTTATCTAATGTCAGATCCTGGTAATGAATACTTCACACTTAAAATATATAACAAAGGGAGGATTACCAAAGAGCAGTACAAAAGATATATTGATGGGGAATTTGATTATGTGAATTTCTACAATTCTGAAAAATTGTCTTTGGTAGACATTAATCAAATGCTCATTAAGTTGGGTCAGCGTAAAAAATTAATGGTTTAATACTACTTAGAACCAACTGGAAACATAAGTAGAGGGTTGAAAAATATCCAAGACGATAGTGACATAATACCTATGTGTTCTTGGATTCCTAGGGTGAAAATTATTGAAATGTATTGTGATCATCAAAATAAAGATGTGGTAAAAGTATTGTGGATCAATGAGCAGATTAAGTTATGTAAATTGACATGAGGTAAGAGTTCCATTTTAAGTCACTTGTAAAGAATAAAATAAGAGAACCAAGAAAAAATAATGTTGGGAGCTGTTACTGGGTTGGATAGATAACAATGCTAATGAAGATCATAGTAGTTCAATGACAAATGAAGGGGTGAGTGTGAATATGTTGCATCCAATTTAGACACTGGACTTGGGGTGAATGAAGGAGGCAGTTAATGGGGTGAAATAGAAAAGATTTTAACTATTTCAATTTAGAGGTTATTAATGCATATGTGCAAGAAAATCAAGGACATAGGCAGTAGGAAGATATACAAAACCTGGGCCTGGAAAGGCTAACAAATTAGGGGCTGGGCAAGAAGATATAAGAAATGTGGGCCATGAAGGCCAATTAAATCAGGGACAGGGGCAAAGGCAGGAAGGTCTAGCAAATGTAGGCCATAAAGGGCCAATAAATCAGAGGCGGGGGTAGGAAGATATAGGAAATGTGAGCCATAAAGGGCAATTAAATTAGGAGTAGGGACAAAAAGATAAAGAAAATGTGGTCAGGAAGGGCAATTAAATCAGGGACAGGGGCAAGAAGATATAGGAAATGTGGGTCAGGAGAGGCAAACAAATTAGGGACAAGGTGCTCCTGGTGTTTCTGGGTTAGGTGCAAGGGATTATAATGGTGATGATGATGATGATTTTGACTTTGAAAAAGAGAGTTTTACAGAAAATGAAGACTATTGTAGAGATAATAACTCGTTCAATGAAAATATTATTAATAATAATAATAATAATAATAATAATAATAATAATAATAATAATAATAATAATAATAATAATAATAATAATAATAATAATAATATTGCAAAGGAGGGGGCAGTAGAGGAAGGGGTAGCAGAGGAGATCGTAAGGAACATATCTAAAAATAGAAGGAGTAGACAGACAAGATAGACAATAGATGATGGCATAGCAGAGGAAAAGGTAACAAAGAAAGGGGTAGCAGAGGAAAGAGTAAGGAACAGATTTGAAAATAGTAGACAGACAAGAAGGACAGTAGAGGAGGGTGCAACAGGGGAAGGGGTAGCAGAGGAGAGGGAAAGGAATAGATCTGAAAACGAAAAGAGCAAACAAGCAAGACAGGCAGCAGACACATACATAGCTTGTATTACATGCCCAAACTTGACAATCAAACTAGTTCTTTCATTCCAAGAAAGACAACATACCTAACCTAAAAATCAACATCTATTTTTTAGATATCAAACTAGGTTTTTACATGCCCAAACTTGGCAATCAAATTGAATTTTTCATACTAGAAACATAACAAACCTAACATAAAAAGCTAGAAAATAGTTTGATGCATATTTAACCCAGAAATCAACATATATTTTCCTTTGCCATTTAACATAAGAATGCCCTTACCGTCCTCTTTCTCTGCTACAGAAGATAGCATATGCAAAATACATAATATCCATAAAAATATAAGGATGCCTAGAGACAACGGCATCTGAACCTCGATCTTATTGCTTCTAAACTTAGTTCTCTTGATTTCAACTTCAATTTCTAACACTTCTCCTCAAGTATTTTTAGATTAGTGGTAGCAACATCAAGATCATCTTCTATACTCCGGATTCTTTTCAAAAGGCCAGGAATCACTTCCATAGATCTATCACACATTTTGGGTCAACCCATTCAAAAAAAAAAAAAAAAAAATCACATATTTGAGCCTTTAAGAAAGCAATACATTAGTAATGAAATGGACCGTGACAAGAAGAACCTAACAATTGAACATAATAATAGCTACTCCTTTAAACAAGTGGCGAATCTTCTTCCTGGGTTCTTACCCATCCAAGATGTTTTCAAGCTACTCAGTCATCCATAGTAGTAATTAGACAACAATGGTTGCCATCTTCTAGACATTTTTATCCAAGATGTTCTCTAACTTTGGAGGAGAAGCCCTTTTGGAGAAGAAATCATTGTAGTCAGATATTTTCCTTCCTTTTATGATGTGAGAAGAAGCCGTTTTTGGAGGGAAGCGTTTAGCGCCTGTTAAAACCTAAGATGACTGTTTTACCCTTGATTTTTTTTTTAATGGGAGGGTTGACCATTGGTCAAAAGTTGGAAGGACAAGATCTGTGTAACACCCCACGACTATGTACCCTAAAAGGGCGGGGATGTCGCCCCGTCCCGTAGGACAAGGGGTCTTTAAAACGAGGTATAAAATATAAAGACAATCTCCAAAAGAATCAACTTTGATAAATGAAGAAATACTCTTATTACATCAGGCTCAAATTGGAGCAATACGAAATAAAAGAAATATTGTTCAGAAGCAAAAACGACAAAAGTCTCCTAGAACAGCATAGGAAAAAAAATAGCGAAAGCCTCTACTGTCAAAGCCCCGTTGACTCAGCACAATCTATCTCCAGAAAACATGATGTAAAACCGTGTGAGAATGAATCTCAATAAGTCCTGTGTGTGCACATGGTGTTTTGAATAGTACCTGTATGCAAGTGCAAAACATTTGTAGAAATAATTTGGCAAGTCATAAACAATCACTTTTCGCAAGGAGTGGATTTTTCTCATTGTCACACTTTGTACAAAATAAATCCTCCACTCGAACAAACAGTCATGTCACCACACGTTGGGCTCCATGAGAACAAAATGGCTAAGGCACCACACTTTGTGCATCTTGTCCGGACCAGATTACCACACGTTGGGCGTTCTGATCAAGGTGAGTATACAGCTCACCGGGTAAGATACTCCTCCATCTCTACACCAAACAAAACCATCCGGTTGTCCATGCCGGGAATATAAATAATACCATACCAGGTACAAATGCTAGCTCGGACTGGCCTAACCAACCAACACTGTCGCCTTTTCAAGCAGAATTCATCTTCTGGAGGTGACCTCCTGCCAGAAGACTTACGCTAGCCCTCCAAGACTAGTATTGTTAGCCTACCCTTATTGAGTACTCAATGAACATATCCGTCAATTCCTGATTCACAACATTTCCAAACCTTGGCTTTGTACAACGTGGTTTTTCTCCAAAAGAGTTTTTCTAAAAATTTAGGAAAAGAATAGTTTTCTTGTTAAAATCGTTAGTTTGACAAAGCCGTTTAAAGAATAATCTTCCACGTTTACAACCCAAAAAATCATAGTTCAACAATAGCTTTACTAAGCTTCACAACATAGACTTGCCATCACAATATTTAACCAAAGAGTTTATACAAGGACTTACTATCACAGCATTTAACAAAAGAGTTTATGCAAAGACTTACTTGATATGCCTCAGATAAATGAGATAAAGTCACAGCTTGCTTTCCTCAATTATCCTCCTGATCTACACCATATAATATCATGATCAGGGTCTTAATTAATTTGAACATGCTCTAATCACATTTATTTTCACAACAATTCGCAATCCCCTATTTAAATCCAAGTAAACTATCCAATCCCCAAAGATCATATACCATGACCATATGCTCATCCAACTAATAGACATCATTAAAACTTCCTTTCGACATCAAGGGTGGGTATTCCCTTACCTTGCAAAAACCAGGTAATGAGGTCTCGATGCTCCTATGGTGATCGTCCCGAGTTCGCTTGAAAAAAGAGAAAAGCTACCTCCTTTGCTTCTCTTGACTGAGAATTAAAGAAGAAGATGAAATCAGCCTCTATGTGGCGTGATTTAAGGGAAGAAGAAGGAGAAAAGAATTATTAGAGAAAACGGCATCAAGAGGTTGAGAGGATTTTTGCTTACCTTAAGGTGTGTTCGATTTTTGCTAGGTATTGCTCTTAAGATTTTCGAAAACTGCTATGGAGTTCTTGCTGGAATTTTTCGTGTAGAATAGAGAGGGTAATCGGCTACTATGCTTTAGGGTTAGATAAGATTGGTTTAGGGTTAGATGGTGGTATTTAGGAAGACTCCTAATGGCTTTAGGTTTCTTGGACAGCAAGGGAAAAAATTGCAGTTTATGGTGTGCCTTATTGCTGCCGACTTTGGGAGGGTTTAAGGAAGAAAATATTCTGTAATTTGCTTCTTTGTACTGGCCAAAATATTGCTCAAGGGAAGGGCTGAATGTGTTCAGAATTTTGGGCCGAACAAAGAAGAGTTTGAGAAGGTTTGAAGAGCTGAAATTTCTGTGCGCGTGTAATGGTTTTGCTGTACAAAATTGCTGAACAATAAGAGGAGAAATTCTGGTCTGTTGTAGCTGTGGTTCTGCCGCAATTTTTAGGGAAAAGATGAGGGTTTTAGGCGCAGAAAATTAGCTTGATCAACTGAGGATTCTGGTGTGTTTTGGTGTGCAGAATTTCGGTTTGTGTAGGAGTGCAAGCTGGCCGAAATTCCTGTACAAGGCGGGCCGAAATCTGTAGTTTTTTTGGAGATAAAAATTTGGTTTTGTGCAGCTAGGGTAATCTGAATTTATGAGGAGTGTTCTAGATGTTTTGAGCTAGGGTTTGGAGTGTTGTATTGCACCTAGGAGTGCTGGAGTTTTCGGACAGCTTGTACTTGCACAAGGCTGCCGAATTTCAGCTAGGAAAAGGTAGTAAAACCTAATTAAATTAGGATTAAAATAAAATCTGATTTGCTAAAGGATTTAGGATAAGATTTCCTAGCTTTGGAAGAGTTTGGGTTGAGGTAAAATTCCTTCAAGAAGTGGCGGCACTAGCTGGAAAATTTTTAGCTAAAGTTCTAGGTTTAAAACCAACAAGGTTTCCTACTAGAAGAATGACTCTTTATTTCCAACTATCCATGGCAACATCTATTAAGCTAAAATCAAGCTAAAATTTTAATTATTAACTAGGTTTTTTTTTTCAAAAATCCTAAGGTATAAAAGCTGAAAATTAAGAGTGAGCTTTATTCATATCAAAGTCCTTGAATTTAGGGAATAAATATAGAGACTTATTTTCTTGGAATATTGGCGCTAAAATTTCTTTAGGTTTGTTATATATTTTTCAGCCAAGACATAGAAACTCTAAGGAAAAGAATCTTCAAGAAGAGAAACTAGGATTCACAAGAGATAGGATTCAAACTCGGGCCACCACGGAAAAATCACCATCCTCCCTGCTATTCCAAATCAATTCCAATACTAATTCTTCCTACAAGATGTTCTTACCACCCCAATACTCATCCTTCCA
Source organism: Voacanga thouarsii (assembly GCA_026120185.1). NCBI lineage: Eukaryota > Viridiplantae > Streptophyta > Magnoliopsida > Gentianales > Apocynaceae > Voacanga > Voacanga thouarsii. The sequence continues at coordinate 330,928 of JANUWF010001341.1, read as the reverse complement.
AATCTTCGACCAAACCTCCATTAACCAAATCTTTAACAACACCCTATTTCACCTCCATTAATTCAAATGCAAGAGCAACGGAAAAATTCATATGCATCCATGTAAATAAAATAATTCTAAGCTACCTCATAAAATGCAAAATACTATGCAATGCATGACTTTTCCCCATAGTCAAAGGTAGTTTTGGGCGGGGTATTACATCCCCTCCCCTTTAAGAGAATTTTATCCCGAAATTCAGATGTCATACCCTTAGAGCATATCCAGATACTTCCGTCTTAACCTTTCTTCCGTTTCCCACGTCGTATCCTGTGCTCCATGATGATCCCAAAGTATCTTCACCATGGGTATCTACTTGTTTCGAAGTGTCTTGGTACTCCGTTCCAAGATCTTTACTGGTCTCTCCACATAACTTAGGTTCGGTTGCAACTCTAATGGTTCCTCATTGAGTACATGACTCGGATCGGGGTTGTACTACTTCATCTGAGAAACATGGAATACATCATGCATCCCTGCTAGACCATCAGGTAGATCCAGTCGGTAGGCCACCGGTCCAATTTTCTCCAATATCGGGAACGATTTTAAATACCTATGACTCAACTTCCCTCCTCTCAGATGCTTCAGGATTCCTCTACTAGGATTCAACTTCAAGAATGCACAATCACCTACTCGGAATTCCAGTTCCCTTCTCCTAGAGTCTGCGTAACTCTTCTGTCTGCTTTGCGCTGCCCTTAGCCTTTCTCGAATTAACTTGATCTTGTCCGTCATCTCTTGAATGCATACTTCACCAGTCCTCTTAACGTTCCCCTCTTCTGTCAATCCCTAGTATATCGGTACTTGGCATTTTCGCCCATACAGTGCTTCGTACGGTGCCATCCCAATTGACGCTTGATAACTGTTGTTATATGCTAACTCCGCATACGGTAAAGACTCAATCCACTTTTCTCCAAAGTCCAAGATACATGCTCGGAGCATGTCTTCCAGAATCTAAATGACTCTCTCGGATTGACCGTCCGTCTGCGAATGAGCAGAGGTGCTGAATTTCAGGGTCGTGCCCAAGGACTCCTGAAACTTACCCCAGAACCTTGAAGTGAATCTAGGGTCCCTATCCGACACAATACTCGACGGTACACCATGCAACCTTACAATTTCTCGGGTATACGTCTGAACCAACTTTTCCATCGAGTCCTGCACGTTCACTAGTGTCTTGGTCAATCGGTCACTACTACCCAGATTGCATCCTTGTGTGACTTGGTCATCGGAAGGCCAGTCACAAAGTTCATGGTCACCTCTTCCCATTTCCACTCAGGAATCGGTAACGGTTGCAGTAAACCTGCAGACTTCTTATGCTCCATCTTAACCTTCTGGCACGTTAGGCAGGTTGACACATGCTGCACTACATCCCTCTTCATTCCAGCCCACCAATATTTCCTCTTCATGTTTTGGTACATCTTTACCTCCCCAGGGTGTATGGTATATTTGCTCTTGTGTGTTTCTTCCAGTATCCTCTTCCTTAGGTCTCGGATGTCAGGCACACAAATTCGGTCCCGAAAGTATAATACCCCATTGTCATTGGTTCGAAAGTCACTTCCTCCTCTTGCGATCTCTTTCTCCTTAAAAATCTGAAATTCCGCACTATCCTGCTGGCCTGATACAATCTCCTGATCCAGATCGAGCTTCATGGTCAGATTGCTCATGCAGATCTTCCTCTCTTGAACTTCTGCCTCTTGCTCCAGGATATCCTGGACTACTGACATCTCCTGCATTCTCAAGTGAGCCATCTTCACCTTCCGACTCAGTGCGTCAGCTACTACATTCGCTTTGCTTGGGTGATAATTAATAGGGCACTTATACTCCTCGAAAAATTCCATCCACCTACGCTGTCGAAGATTCAGGTCCTTATGTGTGAAGATGTACTTCAGACTCTTATGGTCAGTGAAGACCTCGTATTGCGCATCGTACAAGTAATGTCGCCATTTCTTCAAGGTAAACACTATAGCTGCCAACTCTAAGTCATGCGTTGGATAATTAGCTTCATGCGGCTTTAGCTTTCTAGATGCATAGGCTATGACCTTCCCTTCCTGCATCAGCACGGCCCCCAAACCTTCCTTGGACGCATCTGTATAGAGTGCATAGGGCTTATCAGCCTCAGGCAGACTCAACACAGGTGCTGAAATCAACCTCCTCTTAAGCTCATGGAAGCTCTTTTCACACTTCTCACTCCAAACAAAAGAAACATCCTTCTTCAACAATCGTGTCATTGGTGAAGCCAGAGTAGAAAAATTTTTGATGAATCGCCGATAGTATCCGGCTAGCTCAAGGAAACTTCGTATCTCGGTAATGTTCTCCGGTTGTTTTTCCAGTTAGCTACGGCTTCCACTTTGGTAGGGTCCATTTTGATCCTCTCCTTGGATATCACGTGACCAAGGAAAGACACTGAGCTCAGCCAGAACTCACATTTACTAAACTTGGCGTAAAGCCTGAATTCCCTCAGCTTCTCTAAGACCAATTTTAAGTGCTCCGCGTGGTCCTTCGGATTCTTGGAGTAGATTAAAATGTCATCGATGAATATAACCACGAACTTGTCCAGGTATGGTTGAAAAATGCGATGCATCAAATCCATGAATACTGCCGGTGTGTTGGTTACATCGAACGGCATTACCACGAACTCGTAGTGGCCGTATCGCGTGTTGAATGTAGTCTTAGGAATGTCTTCTTCCTTAATTCGCACCTGGTAGTATCCTTGCCGCAGGTCTAACTTCGAAAAGCAAGCGGCGCCTTGCAGTTGATCAAACAACTCATCGATCAAGGGTAGAGGTATTTATTCTTGATCGTTAGATTGTTCAGTCCCCGATAGTCGATACATAGCCTCAAGGTACCATCTTTCTTCTTGACAAACAACACCAAGGCTCCCCACGGTGACGTACTCGGCCGAATGTAGCCTTGCCTTAGCAATTCTTCCAATTGCTCCTTCAACTCCTTCAACTCTGTCGGTGCCACCCGGTAGGGGGTTTTTGACATTGGTTCTGCTCCGGGAGTCAGATCCACAGTGAACTCAACTTCCCGTTCAGGGGGTAGGGAAGTGAGCTCCGTAGGGAACACATCCGAAAAGTCTTTCACTACCTCCGTACTTTCCAAGGTACACTGGTCTTTCGGTTTGTTTAGGAGATACGCCAAATATCCCGTACATCCTTTCTTGAGCAACTTCCGGGCTTTAGCTCCAGCATTGAGAAATTTCAGTTCCTTCATTCATCTGTCGTTGAATTCAAGTACGTCCCGACCAGGTCTCACAAACTGCACCGTCTTGATCTTACAATCCACACGAACTCCGTGCTTCGACAACCAGTCCATGCCCAATATCAGGTCATAATCATCCATGGGCAAGATTATGAGGTCGGCCTCCAGAATCTCCTTCCCTACCTCAACTCCACAGTTTCCCATTTTCTTGCCTACTTCCGCCACCTTTCCCAAGGGGGAACTAACTACTAGGGTATAAGGTAGCTCATTTCCTTCCCAACCCAGACATGAAGCACATAATTTACTTACATAAGATTGTGTGGATCCTGGATCTATCAAAACATTAACAAGACAACCTTGGATAGAAAGGTTACCTTCAATCACGGTGGCATCCGCTCCGACATCCTCTCGGTTCAGGGCAAAGACTTTAGCCTTCACCTGAGGCTTCTGGCCTCCTGCTCCAGTTGGTCCAGCAGCGGCACCTCTATTACCTCCCATTAGTTGAGCCGACGCGGTCTGTTCAATCCTTAAGGGTTTGGGGCAGGCGTTTCTCAGATGTCCCGAGTCTCCGCAATTGAAGCATCTCCTTACACCCCCATTACCCCAGCAATTCCTCTCGGTGTGACCTCGCTTCCCACACAGTCGGCAATTGGTCCTGCTACAGGCACTCGAGGTTGCTTACCCTGATTTCCCCACGGCATAAAGGCCGCAGGTCGCTTATTACCGGAAGGCCTCATAGGTGGACAACTCGGTTGGAAGGGTCGGTTCACCGGTCGATGCCGATCTTCGTTCTCCGTCTGAGAAGTTGTGTCCACAGTGGCAGTGTATGACATTGGCAGCGATAGAGCCAATGCTTTCCTTGACTCTGGCCTAAGCCCTTTCACGAATTGTCGGGTGCGCTTTTGCTCCGTATCTACCAAGCACTTGCAGTACTTGGACAACTGCATGAATCGGGCTGCATATTGGGCCACGGTTAAACCTCCCTGCCTGAGGGTCTGGAATTCATCCTCCCTCTTCTCAGCCACCCATCGAGGAATGTACTCAGCCCGGAAAGCTTTCGTAAAATCGTCCTAGGTCCACTCCTGCTCCTCCTTATCCTAATCACCCCGTACTCGCTGCCACCATGCCCGAGACGGTCCCCTTAGCCGAAAAGCAGCAAACTTCACCATCCTCTCTTCCGAGTACTGCAAAGTAGCGAAGATGTCCTCCATCTGCTCAATCCATTGTTCTTCTCATCTTGTTCCACCTCCCATTGGAAGATGGGAGGCTAGAACTTCAGGAAACACTCTAGAGCCTCATCCTCTCCCCGCGGTGATTTCCTGGCCACCTTATCCACCATTTCATTTAGGTTCTGTAGGATTGAGGCCATCTTGTCGAAAGCCTGACCCATGGTCACATCCCGTGACCTCTCCGAAGCCAATTCCTGCTCTTGTGGTAGGTGCTCTTCCACGTCGGGGGTGGAACGATGCATCTGCTCAAATTCCGGGGTGAAGGATGCACTCTCCTGCACTGTTCTGCTATGTACAACCGTTCTGCGTCTTGGTGCCATCTTAATCACATTTACTCCGGGTCAGTTAGTGACTAAGGGGAAAAGAATATGCTTAGATGCATGATCAGTTGATAGCGATGTACTTATCTACAAGAGAATGTGATGATATCATGCAAAGGTAAATCAAGCAATAAACGAAACTCATGCTTTTCATATAAACCATTCTTTGCAGAAAAGAAGGGGTTATCCTATATGACACCCTTTTTATTTAATAAGATAATAAATAAGTCCTATGAGCAACATGCTCCTTTAAAAGAAATAAACAACCAAAGGTATGCAAATCCCAAAGAAAGAAAAGTAAAAGCTGCTGGTCTTCTAGACTCGACTCTCTCTAGTTTCAACTGAAGCATCGGAGTCGTCAGAGGCTGGTTCCACAAGCCACCCTACGGAGCTATCAGGTCTCTCTATGTAGTTCCTCACAAATCTACCACTCTCACTCGGCTGCCCTGACTCACCCTCTCGGCCTCTCCCTCTCGGCCTCTCTTGGCTCTCATGGCCGTCTCATAGAGCTCATCTAGTGCTAATCTAACTGCACCCTTAGGCGCAGACCTCTCACTCCCCAAGTCAGATGGATCAACCAACCCCTTTCTCCTTAGCATGGCATCTATACCCAGTCCATATCAGAGTCCACACCCCTTAGAACTCTCTTCTAGCTTCCTCTTTCCCTTATCTACCCCTCCTGGAACTGACGGCCCAAGTTCCCTCTCTCCCGAGGCAACTCCATCCCTTGACCTACCTTCCTCACCACCGGACTCCTTAAGGTCGTAGCAAGCAAGGGTCCTATCAACCTCTCCTATCTACGGGGTCTGGGGAACCTCCATTCCTTCCTCATCCTCCTCTTCTACCCCAGCTATCTCTCCCTTGTTTTCATCGTCCCCACTGTTCCCGAGCTCATCTACCTCTTCCTCACTCAACTCTGCCATTTCCTCATCCCCCTCGTACTCTCCTAAGCTCTCCCCAGCCTCTATCTCCGCCTCAACCACTGGGTCATCTAGCGCTGGTAGCTTACGCTCCCTCTCTGAATATGACGCGGGTGGATCAGCTACGGGTAGTGGGGCAGGTGGATTCCCGCAGCTAGTGGGCCAGTCTCTGACAGCCGATACAACCCTTTTGACCATCCTATAAACAAAAGATAAGAATTAGCATCAGATCAAAATACTTAAGAAGATAGAACCAAATAAGTCAAGTAATTGCCTAAACCTTGTCTCGGATACAACCTGTAACACCCCACGACTACGTACCCTAAAAGGGCGGGGATGTCGCCCCGTCCCGTAGGACAAGGGGTCTTTAAAATGAGGTATAAAATATAAAGGTAATATCCAAAAGAATCAACTTTGATAAATGAAGAAATACTCTTATTAGATCAGGCTCAAATTGGAGCAATACGAAATAAAAGAAATATTGTTCAGAAGCATAAACGACAAAAGTCTCGCATAGGAAAAAAAAAACAGCGAAAGCCTCTACTGTCAAAGCCCCTTTGACTCAGCACAATCTATCTCCAGAAAACATGATGTAAAACCGTGTGAGAATGAATCTCAGTAAGTCCTGTGTGTGCACATGGTGTTTTGAATAGTACGTGTATTCAAGTGCAAAACATTTGTAGAAATAATTTGGCAAGTCATAAACAATCACTTTTTGCAAGGAGTGGGTTTTTCTCATTGTCACACTTTGTACAAAATAAATCCTCCACTCGAACAAACAGTCATGTCACCACACGTTGGGCTCCATGAGAACAAAATGGCCAAGGCACCACACTTTGTGCACCTTGTCCGGACCAGATTACCACACGTTGGGCGTTCTGATCAAGGTGAGTGTACAGCTCACCGGGTAAGATACTCCTCCATCTCTACACCCAACAAAACCATCCGGTTGTCCATGCCGGGAATATAAATAATACCATATTAGGTACAAATGCTAGCTCAGACTGGCCTGACCAACCAACACTGTCGCCTTTTCAAGCAGAATTCATCTTCTGGAGGTGGCCTCCTGCCAGAAGACTTACGCTAGCCCTCCAAGACTAGTATTGTTAGCCTACCCTTATTGAGTACTCAACGAACATATCCGTCAATTCCTGATTCACAACATTTCCAAATCTTGGCTTTGTACAACGTGGTTTTTCTCCAAAAGAGTTTTTCTAAAAATTTAGGAAAAGAATAGTTTTCTTGTTAAAATCGTTAGTTTGACAAAACCGTTTAAAGAATAATCTTCCACATTTACAACCCAAAAAATCATAGTTCAACAATAGCTTTACTAAGCTTCACAACATAGACTTGCCATCACAATATTTAACCAAAGAGTTTATACAAGGACTTACTATCACAACATTTAACAAAAGAGTTTATGCAAGGACTTACTTGATATGCCTCAGATAAATGAGATAAAATCACAGCTTGCTTTCCTCAATTATCCTCCTGATCTACACCATATAATATCATGATCAGGGTCTCAATTAATTTGAACATGCTCTAATCACATTTATTTTCACAACAATTCGCAATCCCCTATTTAAATCCAAGTAAACTATCCAATCCCCAAAGATCATATACCATGACCATATGCTCATCCAACTAATAGACATCATTAAACCTTTCTTTCGGCATCAAGGGTGGGTATTCCCTTACCTTGCAAAAATCGGGTAATGAGGTCTCGATGCTCCTATGGTGATCGTCCCGGGTTCGCTTGAAAAGAAGAGAAAAGCTACCTCCTTTGCTCCTATTGATCGAGAATTAAAGAAGAAGATGAAATCAGCCTCTATGTGGCGTGATTTAAGGGAAGAAGAAGGAGAAAAGAATTATTAGAGAAAACGGCATCAAGAGGTTGAGAGGATTTTTGCTTACCTTAAGGTGTGTTCGATTTTTGCTAGGTATTGCTCTTAAGATTTTCGAAAACTGCTATGGAGTTCTTGCTGGAATTTTTCGTGTAGAATAGAGAGGGTAATCAGCTACTATGCTTTAGGGTTAGATGGTGGTGTTTAGGAAGACTCCCAATGGTTTTAGGTTTCTTGGACAGCAAGGGAAAAAATTGCAATTTATGGTGTGCCTTATTGCTGCCGACTTTGGGAGGGTTTATGGAAGAAAATATTCTGTAATTTACTTCTTTGTACTGGCTAAAATATTGCTCAAGGGAAGGGCTGAATGTGTTCAGAATTTTGGGCCAAACAAAGAAGAGTTTGAGAAGGTTTGAAGAGCTGAAATTTCTGTGCGCGTGCAATGGTTTTGCTGTACAAAATTGCTGAACAATAAGAGGAGAAATTCTGGTCTGTTGTAGCTGTGGTTTTGCCGCAATTTTCAGAGAAAAGATGAGGGTTTTAGGTGCAGAAAATTGGATTGGTCAACTGAGGATTCTGGTGTGTTTTGGTGTGCAGAATTTCGGTTTGTGTAGGAGTGCAAGCTGGCCGAAATTCCTATACAAGGCGGGCCGAAATCTGTAGTTTTTTTGGAGATAAAAATCTAGTTTTGTGCAGCTAGGGTAATCTGAATTTATGAGGAGTGTTCTAGATGTTTTGAGCTAGGGTTTGGAGTGTTGTATTGCACCTAGGAGTGCTGGAGTTTTCGGACAGCTTGTGCTTGCACAAGGCTATCGAATTTCAGCTAGGAAAAGGTAGCAAAACGTAGTTAAATTAGGATTGAAATAAAATCTGATTTGCTGAAGGATTTAGGATAAGATTTCCTAGCTTTGGAAGAGTTTGGGTTGAGCTAAAATTCATTCTTGAAGTGGCGGCACTAGCTGGATAATTTTTCCAGATTTTTAGCTAAAGTTCTAGGTTTAAAACTAACAAGGTTTCCTATTAGAAGAATGACTCTTTAATTCCAACTATCCATGGCAACATCTATTAAGCTAAAATCAAGTTGAAATTTTAATTATTAACTAGGGTTTTTTTTTTCGAAAATCCTAAGGTATAAAAGCTGAAAATTAAGAGTGAGCTTTATTCACATTAAAGTCCTTGAATTTAGGGAATAAATAGAGTCTTATTTCCTTGGAATATTGGCGCTAAAATTTCTCTAGGTTTGCTATATCTTTTTCGGCCAAGACATGGAAACTCTATGGAAAAGAATCTTCAAGAAGAGAAACTAGGATTCACAAGAGATAAGATTCGAACTCGGGCCACCGCGGAAAAATCACCATCCTCCCCGCTATTCCAAATGAATTCCAATACTAATTCTTCCTACAAGATGTTCTTGCCACCCTAATACTCATCCTTCCAAATCTTCGACCAAACCTCCCTTAACCAAATCTTTAACAACACACTATTTCACCTCCATTAATTCAAATGCAAGAGCAACGGAAAAATTCACATGCATCCATGCAAATAAAATAATTCTAAGCTACCTCATAAAATGCAAAATACTATGCAATGCATGACTTTTCCCCATAGTCAAAGGTAGTTTTGGGCGACGTATTACAATCTGGATGATAAGAAAATTTGAGAAATGGTTTTATAATTTTTTTAATTGGAAGGTAAAAGCTGGACAAACTAATAATTGGAGGGTTACTAGAATAGTTTTCCTTTAAGCAAATTATTTTCACATAACATTTCTACTGTAATTAAAAAATATGTATAATATTTTGTTAGCCCTAAGGGCACTCTCCTGTGTTTTGACTTATGGCAAACATTGATGAGGACTAACTTATGTGATTTGTATGTGATAGGACATGTTCGACCTTAGTTATTTCAGGGCATATAAATGATGTTGCTAAGCAGCTCTGAAGGAAATGAATTCCAAGGAAGTGATTGATCAAATACAACTTCAAGAGCTTGCAAATCGTGAAGTCCTTATGAAAGAACTTTAGATTAGAAATTGTTTATCAAGGTATAATGTGTAAATTCATATGTCTCATTTACCTTATAATTCAGTTTATTTCTATCTTGAAGCACACAAAAATAAAATGATTTTAAAAGTAGATCATCAGATGTTTGGATTGAGTGGTTTGGATGGATCTCTGCATCCAAAACGTTGTCCAAAACCTTGTAACAGTTTCTAAATGTTTTTGCCTAAAAAAGTGTTGTTTTGGACTCACCTTTTAGATGGACATCCTTCCATTTTGTGAATCCAAAATCCTAGATATTCTGACAGAAAGTAACTAGCCGCTACTAGCCGTTGGAACTTCCGGTTTGGCTCCTATATAATCTTTCAGAACTCGATTTTAAAGTAGAGTTTTGTGCTATCTCTCTCAGACACATTCTTACACTTCAGAATACAAAATCTCTCTTTTCATTGTATTTCAAAGCGAAATCAAATTGTTCCAAAAGGTAAAAAGGTATGTATGCTTAGCTGTTCATATCTGCTCAATCTGTGAGCTATTTCTGTACTCTATCTTTTATCAGCTTTGTATCAAGATTTTGGGAAGTAAAACCCAGTTGGAGTGAGCCTTGAATTATTGTGTATCAAGATTAACAAAGTAAAACCCAGTTGGGGTGAACCTTGATTTGTGTATAAAACCAAGGGTGGTGATCCTCTTGTGTAAGATTGGTGTCGTCTACCACCATTGATTTGGAAAAAAGCTTTAGTGATTGTGTTGAAATCCTTAAGTGGGTATTTAAGGTAGTGGATGTAGATCAGTTGAGGATCGAATCACTGTAAATCCTTGGGTATTTTCTTTTGCATTTCATCTGCACTTTATCACTGCATTTTTTACTGGTCATTAGATCAAAGAACTTTATCTCAATTTCTGCAATTATTGATTAGTTTTAAAGACCTTTGTATTCTATAGAAAGTTTGTCTTTGATGTCTCAATTTCCCATCTTTCAAACATACCATTTTTTCGTCATTTTGTAGTGATTCAAAAGATTCCTGTATGCATTCCTACAGCTGCGAAGCAAATCTGTTATTATGAATCCAAGCATTATATTCCTCCTTACATTCATTGATTTAATCCAAGACTTTATGTAGTTTGGTGAATCTATTATTGTTGCTTAATTTACCCATCTTAAATATAGATCTTCTCTCCATCATTTAGTGGAGTTTTAAAAGTTCTTTAGCAGCACATTCAAAGCTGCACAGACAATATGTTTGCTTACTCACTTTGTTGGTTCTTGCCTTAAGATTTTTAGAAGATCTTTAAAATTTGCATTTGTTTGTCGTAAATCTTATTCACTCCCCTTCTAAGGTTTATCATATTCTTTAAAAAAACATCAAACCATTACCTCTTTTCACACAAGAATGAAACCAACAATTTGAGTTTGGGAAAAAGAAATTATATAAAAATATACATTAAAGGATTTTAGAAAAAATTTTGGAGGATGAATGGTAAAATATAAAGGGATTTAAAAAAAAAAAAACTTTAAATGTAATACCTCAATTTAAACCATCATTAGTTCATGGGGAAAGTTATGCATGGCATAACATCATATATTGTATTTGTTGAATTTAAGTTATTTTTATGAAGTATCTATAATTTATGTGTTTGATGTAACACCCTACTAAAAATAACAATGGAAGTATATCACTACCTAGTGTTGCCCGGTCCAGTTTTCCAGACAAGGGGTCTTTATAACAAAAACAACAGAGTATACAAGCTCTAGATCCATACAACAACTTATATTGATGGTCACATATACATATATAATAGAAAATCTCATACATGAAAATTTTCACTTCACATCAGTAATAAGACGCATCATCAAAAGAGGAACGTCCGGACCTAAATTGCTGTCATTGTGGTATCATCCTTCTATCTGTAGGTCCGCTTAACAATGGATCCTACAAAAAGAGTAAGATAAAAGATACGTGTGAGTGAAAAATCACCCAATGAGTCCCGTGTGTACTAGTGTTTTAGTAAAAAGACAGAGTACATAAAACTTTTGTGGGAAAAGAATATCACTTGTTCAGTGGAAACAATTGCAAAACTCTCTAAAGAAGAGTTTATTTAAAACTCAATCATTTTGGAAATTTGTATTTCAGATTTCAAATCATTGCCTTGATTTTCAAGTCACAGGCACTTCTCTAATAGAAGGTCGGCCTGCTTACAAGGCTCACAAGGCTTTGCCGTTGACATCACAGTCTTATTGTACTAAGCACACAAGCTTATAATACTCAACTGCGTATTTTCGAATGGGTAAATGCAAACAAGCACAATACAGAGTAATTCAGAATGTTTTTCTTACCACTATAAGCCCAGGGATCCCATTACTAACATTACTCACCATTATCAATACCAACCTTACTCAAGGATCCTAATACTAACCTTACTCACCATTATCAATACCAACCTTACTCACTGTTATCAATGCCAACCTTACTTACCGTTATCAATGCCAACTTTACTCACCATTATCAATGCTAACCTTACTCATCGTATGACTTATCTTAATGTCCTGTCACCCCGTTTAGAGTAAGATAATTCCTAAAACTAGGCCAGGTTACTAGGGCCGTCTAACTCTAACATAGGTTAGTACAAAGATCAAAGTCCTTGCTGAGTACTCAACGTTACCAATACCAATCCCTTTTGACAAATTAGGCTAGAGGATTATTTGATCCCGTAGAATTTTCAATCAAAATTTTTTTTGGGCAAATAACACTTTTCAGAGTTTGATCTCACTGACTCACAAGTCAGATCATCATTCACATCTGCTTCGTAGAGCTGATCAATTCATTCCATAGGCACTTCAGGCCAATAAAACAATTTTCGGGATCAAAATGTCATTTTCCAATAGTTAATCTCATTATGGGAGATCATTTTTCAAAACCATGTCAAAACAGGGTAAATAGTTCTTTTCACACATCAAAACAAGTTTTCAGGAGTATTCAGGTCATTTTTCCCAAGTTTTCAGGAGTATTCAGGCCATTTTACCCATGCCCGGTTCCAAAAGACTTTCTGAGGGTATTCGAGTCATTTTACCCTTACCTGATTTGAAAAGTATTCCTAAGAGTTCTAATAAGGATATTTCGGTCATTTACCAAATACCCGATCCAAAGGTTTTCATAAAACATTTCAATAAGGACATTTGGATCATTTTTCAAATACTCGATTCCAAATGGAACTCATTTCAAGAAATTCAAAATTCTAATCCCAAAAGAGAATTAAATTCAAAGTTTCCAAACATATTTCCATAAAATATTCCAATAAGGGCATTCTAGTCAATTTATGAATACTCGATTCCAAAATTTACCATTTTCTAAAAATCTCAAGTATTTAATCCTAAAAGGATTAAATTCACAAAAATCCATGCTTTAATTATCCATTAAGGTTTCCAAACCGAATATGAAGTTCATTCGAGCCTAAAATGGCGCAAAACAATTCTTGCTCAGATAAACCTTAAATATATTCAGGGATTTCTAAAATGGTATAAAATATAGCATTTCATGGAAAAATGAAGCACACTAGATGTCAAAAGGTTTTTAGAAATCAAAGGGATTCACCTTGTGTGTCCTAACTAACTTTTTCCGTTCACGGTCGTTTGTCCCTCGTTTCTATTATTTTTAACGAACTATTGGCCATTTATTGATAAATCTACACCAAATATCGTTTTTAGGTCAAGTTGTGTATGGAAGAAAAATAGCCGATGGTTAGCCAACGTCCAGCTGACGTGCCCGTTGGGTAGCAGATGTCCAATCGACGTTTAGCTGACAAGGCCAATGATAAGCTGACGAGGCCGACGGTTAAGGTAAACGTTCAACTTCCGTTCACATTGTTTTTTCATCGTTTGTTCAATTCTTTCATTTTTTTTTATTTTTCCACATCCTTTATCCCTTCAAATACAAGGATTCACTTCATAATTCACTTTCATTTCATCCAAAATCACACAGTTATTCATTCTTAAACTCATCAATTTTTAGACTAAATTTCTGAAATCTTACTGTTTGACACATGATTTTGTTTCGCACATAACTTTCAATCCACAACTCCGATTTGGCTCTATGATATACCAAAATGACCGTAAGACTTTTAAATTTAATTTTGTATAATCCTTTTTTTTAGAGTTTTGGTTCTTGTGGCACACTATTAGAAAAAAACAGTCCCAATAGTTTTGGTTCAATTCCACTATTCATGCTTTCCTTTGTTTTTCTTTAGCCTTTAACACTTTGGGAACATTAACTCATTCAATTTTCCTTCAAATAAACTTTAATTTTGTGATTTTCAGATTCCAATAGCTCACAAAAGCCACACTTATTCAACTAAAATTCATCCTTTTCCAATCACATGCTAGTATAATCCATTTTCCTAACCAAGAAAATTCTATTTTTACTTTACTTTGGTTATCATCTCCTCAACCGAAAATAACCCTTTAAGCCACCATAAATATTTAGTTCTTCCTCACACAAAACATCACTAAAAAACCCTTAGGTAGCTGGCACACATATAAGAATATACAAGGTTCATACATAAAAGTTCAAAACCTTAGTTTTCATCCAAAATCAAGACCTGAAAGTCATGTTTTCATGTTAAAATTCAAATCAACATAATCATCATTCAACCCACAACAAATTTAATTCAAGAAAGGAGGGCTTTTACCTTGTATTTAAGGCTAATTGAAGTGATTTTGCTCCAAGAACTTCTTAAACTCACATAGAACACCAATAACACACACTAGCCTTTTTCTCTCTATTGTTTAATCTCTTTTTTTCCCTCTTGGTTTTTTCTCCTTATTTCTGCCAAAATTCAGGCTGTATAATAGCCCTTCTTACTTCCATTCATCAATAAATCTTGGCCTTTTATCTCTTGTTTTTATTAATTGAATGGTGGATATGCTTAAGTGGGTTGTAATGAAATTTTTACACACCAACCACCCTTTTTCCTCCACAAAATTCCCTTCATTTCTTCTTGCATGGCTGCCGAAATTCTTGGCCAATTTTCAGCCATTCATTAATCTTCTCTTGGTCCAAACATTAGCCAATCACATTGCTTAAGACCTTAATCAAATGGGCCCACAAGTGACGTGTTCTAATTACAAAATTACACATCATTCTTCATTTATTTTGTAATTCTTTAATTCCATGCATCTTGCATGAATCCTTCATACAACCTCTCTTAAATTGGCACATGTCCATGGGATACCAATGACAAAACACCACACGCTCTGTTTTTAACCGCGATTTCCTATTTTCCTCAGAAATGACCAAATTTGGATTTGAAACGGAAAAATATTTTATTTCACCATTCAACTTCAAGAATTTCATTGAATCCATTGGTAATACTTAAATTCTTAAATTTATTCTCTATTTGGTCAAATTCGAGATCAAAGTCGCGGGCATGGTCAAAATGACGAAAATGCCCCCAATAACCCGAATAACATAATTCACACCAAAACGTGCATTTCATCGCACTGATCAATTTCTCTTCTCAGTGTACCCTCAAATTCTTATTTTATTAATAATAGTAGTCTTTCGAAGATTTAGAGTACGGGTAGAGCAAATCTAATAATTACATCCAGGTAACAAAAAAATATTGTTATACCAAAATATTTGTCTCATTACACCGATCAACTTTTGTTTTGGCCATCGATACAAATTCTCATCCTATTACAAGTAGTAGCCAAACAAAGGTAAAAGTGTGAGGTATTACATCCTCCTCTTCTTACAAAAAAGTTGCATCTTGCACCAAGTGATGATTTCACAACACTTTTACAAGTGGAATTTTCTTATTCCTCAATTCCTTTTCAGCATACTCCAAGATCGTGATAGGCTTTTCCTCATACTTCGAGCTTGGAGTTATCTTCAAGAATACATGATCTCATTCCACAAATTCCAAATCCCTCTTAAGTCAATTCGCATAACTTTTCTATTTACTCTGAGCTGTCTCCTTTTGCAGTAACCTTTGCAGCTCTTCATTTTTTCTTGCTCTTCTTTCAATTATTGTAGGAAAGCAGGTTGAATAGAAATATTACTCAGCCTTATTTCTCCACCAACCGTAATTGTCCCCAATTTTGGAATTTGTATCATCTGAAGAGCTGATAAGTTCATCTTCCTACTAAAGGCATCTGCCATTGTGTTTGCCTTTCCAGGATGATACTTAATTGGACATCGAAACTCTTCCAGAAATTCCATCCATCGTCGTTGTCTCATGTTCAAATCCTTTTGGGTAAAAACATACTTCAAATTTTTGTGGTTAGTAAAGACTTCAAACTCAACCCTACACAAATAATGTCTCCATTTCTTAAGAGAAAACACAATAGTTACCAACTCTAGGTTATGTGTAGGGTAATTCTCTTCATGAGGTTTCAATTTCCTAGAGATACAAGCTATCACATTTCTTTCCTGCATCACTACTCCTCCTAACCTTTCATTTGAGGTATCCGTATATATCTCATAAGGGTTTTCTATCACCGGTAATGCCAAAATAGGAGCAAAGCATAAACTCTTCTTTAGTTCCTGAAAACTTTTCTCACACTTCTCGGTCCAAAGATAAGAAACTTTCTTTTAGGTGAGTCAAGCAAAAGGTGAAGCTATCTAAAAAAAAAAATCCCTCAATAAACTTTCGATAATATCCTACTAATCCCAAAAAACTTTGTATTTCAGTTAGGGTCTCGAGACGCTTCTAATTTGTCACTGCTTCGACTTTTGCAGGGTCTATTGTGTCTCGTCTTTGGATATCATATGTCCCAAGAATGTTACTTCTTGTAGCCAAAACTCACACTTACAGAATTTTGCATACAATTTGACCTTTCTTAACTTCCCCAAGACATTCCGAAGGTGCTGTTCATGTTCTTGGGGATCTTTGGAGTATACTAGAATATCATCTATGAATATAACCACAAAATTATCTAAGTACGACCGAAATATTTGGTGTTTTAGATCTATGAAATGGCAGGGCATTAGTGACACCAAAGGGGCCTCACTACAAGCTTAAAAGGTCCATATTGTGTTAAATGTAGTTTTTGTTATATTTTCTTTTCGAATCCAAACTTAGTAATATCATTGCCTTAAGTCTAACTCTAATAATCATCTTGCTCTTTGTAACTGATCGAATAATTCATCAATCAGGGGTAATGAATATTTATTCCTTATTGTCAGTACATTCAACTTTCGCAAATCTATACATATCTGTAATGACTTATCTTTCTTCTTAACAAATAGTACAGGTGCTTCCCAAGATTAAGTACTTGGCCCAATGAACCCATGCTCTATTAATTCCTATACTTGTTTCTTAAGCTCCTGTAATTCTGTAGGCATCATTCTATAAGAAATTCTTAAAATTGGTTTTGCCGATGGCATTAACGCAATAGAAAATTCTACTTCTCTCTTCAGTGGTGACTCCTTCAATTCCGTTAGAAAAACATCTAAATACTCATTCACAACAGGAACTTCTTCGAGTTTCTTAACCTCTCCTAGCTTATGGATTACATAGGCCAAGCACCCAGCACACCCTTTTCTAATCCTTTTCCAGGCCTTGAGTCCCAATATGCAAGCATTACTTTTCTTCTCTGCCTCGTCTACAATTTCCAATATAAGTTTCCTAGGCTGATGAAATTGTACTACTCTATGTTTATAGTCAACTTAAATATGATGCTGGAATAGCCAGTCAATGCCCAAGATAGCATCTTAGTCCTCTATGGGCGGATATATCAAATCTCCCCCCAAAATTTCATTTCTTATGTATTTTTATTTTTATTTATTTTTCACTATTTATTTACTTTTCTAATGGGGTACTGACAATAATTTCATATAAAGTTTCTTCCCTTTTTATTCCCATAGAATCAATAAATGAATTGGCAACAAAGAATACATAGAGCTGGGGTCTACCAAGACTTTAGCATTATAATAAAAAATAAGGATGTACCTTTTACCACTACAGTTTGGTTGTCTGTCATCTCTAATGCCACTACCTGAGCATTTACTTGGGGTTTGGGGGTCCAGCTCTAGAGGTAGAAGCTTGTTCTAGGTTCCCCCTTTCAAATCCTGACCTTTATCATTGGCTCTCCAAGTCGACTCTATCCTTTTACCCTCCGTGAGAGAGGGCAATAGAAACTCTTATGCCCTACCATTCCATAATTAAAATATTTAGAGGGGGTTGTCCTCCTATCGGGCCTCCCGACATTTGCATCTTCTTTTTCTCCTGCCATCGGGCCCTCTAGACCTTTTTTGACTCATACCCCAAAATTCATTTTGGTTTCTCTCACTTGTCTATTCAATATCATCCATTTCTATTCTAGAGGCCATCTTCACTGCAGCATTGTAACTGGTAGGAGCCATACTTACTAATACTCTATTCAGCCTTGGCTGTAAACCTTTCACGAAATGTCTAACCCTATTTGCTTTTGAATGGACTAGAAAAAGGGCAATATTTTGACAATCTAATAAATTCAGTAGCATATTGCCCTACCATATGGCCTCCTTGCCGAAAAGCTTGAAATTCATCTTTATTCCTTTTTGCCACCTAATTGGGAATGAATTCCTTCTTAAAGCTAGCCTTAAAATCTATCCACTCCCACGCTCGTTGATTTATTTCCCTTGCCCACCAGTCTTGGTTAGGTCCTTTTAATTGAAATGTAGCAAGTTGTACCTTTTTTTTATTTTGAATAATTCAAGGCTGCAAAGATCTTTGTCATCTGTTCAATCCAATTTTCAGCCTCATATTCCGAATTAGGTCACTCTTGAAACTACAGAGGGTGGAATTTCAAAAAGCATTCAAGAACTCGATTTGAGCCAACTTCCTTTTGTTAACTTTCCCTACTCATACCCTCATTCACCCTAGCATGCTCATTTGCTCTAGTGGCAGTTTCAATCAACTGTTGGATAATATCAGCCATTTTTTGAAAGGTTTAGAACATAAGGTGGTCCCAAGTTGTAAGGTGGGGACCTTTCATATGTGATTCCTCCACCATCGGCTCAGGATTATTTCGAGTAGTTGGGGATAATCGTTCGAAGGTTCGCTTAGGAGGCATCTGTATAGTTCATAAGATTTTAGCGATATAACAATATGGCATAGCCCAAAAGAAATCATAAAAATGGGTACAATGCACATAGTAAAATATAACATATATTCATTCTCATTATCGTAAGTCAGTACAAAATTTGTGTGCCGAGCACACAGTCATATACATTGGTTGAACTGTACATATCCTACTACATATATCTACATCTTATCCTCCTACTTATCATCTCGTTGTCTGAGACAGGAGGTCCTGAATCAGTAGAAATTGTATAAGACTCCGCTGCATCAACCTCTTCATCTCTGTCCATATCAGAGTGCAGGCAAGCCAATATCTCTGGGTGTAATACCCCACACAAAACCACCTTTAACCTACAGGAAAAAGTCATGCATTGCATAGCATTTCGCATTTCATGTGATACTTTAAAATTATTTTTGCATGGGTGCATGTGAATTTTAAGGTTGTGCTTGCATTAAATTATTTAAATGTGTTGTTGCATTATTTGAGAGTTGTTTTAAGTGAAGGTTAGTAGAGGAGATGGAAGGATGAGAATTGGGGTGAAAAGAATTTTCTAGAGAAATATTAGCATCGGAGTTGATTTGGAATAGGGGTTAGGTTGGTGGTTATCCTTTGGTGACCTGAATTTGAATCTTACCTCTTGTGAATCTTAGTTTTTTTTTTTAATTCTTTTCCCTAGACATTTTCATGCTTTGGCCGAAAAACCCTAGCCATCCTAGTGAATTTTTAGCACCATCTTTATAGGAGATAAGTCTCCATATTTATCTCCTAAATTCAAGGACTTTTGATATGGATAAAGTTTAATTTTATTTTCAGCTTTTATCCTCTTTGATTTTCAAAAAACCCTAGCTAGAGCAAGTAAAATCCAGCTTATTTTAATTCATCAGATTTTATATTAGATAGCTGGAATTAATTTGTTATTTTTCTAGAAAGATATCTTGTTGATTTTGAACATAGAACCCTAGCTGAAAAATCTGGAAATTTTTCCAGTTTTGTGTCGCCACCTTTGGAGCATTCCTAGCTTAACTCAAACTCTTCCAAGACTAGGGAAATCTTATCCAAATCCTTTAGCAAATCAGATTTTATTTCAATTCTAAACCAACTAAGTTTTACTCTTTCTTTTTCTGTAGAATTTCAGCAGCCTTGTGCATGCACAAGCTGCACGAAAAATCCAGCACTCCTAAGTGCAATCAAAATCTTCAAACCCTAGCTCAAAGCACCAAGAACACCTATCACCAAATCAGATTACTTGAGCGACACAAAATCAGATTTTATCCACAAAAAATTCCAGAATTTCAACCAGCTTTTCATTAGGAATTTCGACCAACTTTACATCAGAATTTTCAGCCAGCTTTGCTTAGTGCAATGCATGAAAATTCTGCACTCCAAAACATACCAAAACTCCTTGTTAATTAAGCCAAACCACAGCACCTGAAACTCTTATTTTTTTCCCTCTAATTTGCGGATAGAATAGAAGCCAAAAACAGTCCAGATATTCTGCTTTTTGCTCACAGATTTCGTGCAGAATTTCTAGTTACCAAAGCTGCACAAACTCTTCCTTGTTTGGCCAAAAAACCTGAACACGCACACAGCCCTTTCCTTGTACAGTTTTCGGCCAGCATAGGAGAACAATTCTAGATTATTTTCTCCTCTTAAACCCTCTAAAATTTGGCCAGCAACAAGGGTACAACAAGCTGTAATTTTTGGCCATTACTGTCCAAGAAACCTAGAGCCATTACGAGTCCTTCTTAGCACCAACTTCTAACCCTAAATCAAATTCTTCTAACCCTAAACCAAAGTAGCCGGCTATTCCAACCTTACTACACGAAAAAATTCCAACAAAGCTTCTCTGCAATTTTTGAAAACTCAAGAGCATTCTAGACCAACAAAACTGATCACACCTTAAGGTAAGCAAAAACCCTCTCCACCTCTCGAATCCTTTCTTCCATTAATTCTTCTCTTCTTCTTCCCTTGAATCATGCCACATAGAGGCTGATTCCATCCTCTTTATCTACTTTTGATTAAAAGGAGGTAAAGAAGACAACTTTTCCCTTCTTTTTAAAAGAACTCGGGACGATCACCATATGAGTATCGGGATCTTGTTAACTCGGTGGTTGTAAGGTAAGGGAATTCTTACCCTTAATGTCAAGATTAAAATCTAAGAAGACTGATGAGGTCTATGGAAGTATGATAGCATGATATATGTGCTTAGTTGGAATAGATGAATATTTTGAGTCGAGTAATTAATTAAGCATATTCGATGGATAGTAATGCCATGTTTTATTATGATAATGATGGATGTGAATTGTGATGGTCAAGTCAAGACCTTTTTGATATATTATTCATATCTTCGATGGATATATGATCATAGTGTACGTACTTTGAGGATTAGATGATCTACTTGAAGTTAGATAATGGATCATGATTTGTCATGGGAAAAAATTAGCTTAATGCATGCTTGAGTCGATTGAGACCCTGATCATGATATTATGTGATTCTAGATCGGGAGGGTATTTGAAGGAAGCAAGCTGTGATTTTATCTTTTTTATCTGAGGCACATCAAGTAAGTCCTTGCATAAACTCTTCTGTTAGATATTCATGATGGTAAGTCGAATGTTGTAAAGCTATTGTTGACTACGTTTGCTTGGGTTGTAAACGTAGATGTTTATTCTCTAAACAGTTTTGTCAAACTAACGATTTTTAACAAGAACTGTTCTTTTCTTAATGTTTTAGAAAATTCTTTTAAAGAAAACCACGTTTAGCAAAGCCAAGGTTTGGAAATATTGTGAATTAGGAATTGACGGATATGTTCGTTAAGTACTCAATAAGGGTAGGCTAACAATACTAGTCTTGGAGGGCTAGAGTAAGTCTATTGGCAGGAGGCCACCTCTAGAAGATAAGCTCTGCTTGAAAAGGCGATAGTATTGGTTGGTCATGCCGGTCTGAGCTAGCATTTGTACCTGGTATGGTATTATCTTTTTCCCGGCATGGACACCTGGATGGTTTTGTTGGGTGAAGAGATGGAGGAGTATCTCACCTGGTGGGTTGTATACTCACCTTGATCAGAACGCCCAACGTGTGGTAATCTGGTCCAGGCAAGGTGCACAAAGTGTAGTGCCTTGTCCTTTTCTTGTCATGCTGCACAATGTGTGGTGCCTTGTCCTTTTTAATAAAAGGTATTATTTATCTTACAATTTCTTTTGTTTACTTTGAGTAATATAACTGTTCGATAAAGTCCCTAGTACAACACTGTGTTAAGGAAATCATAATAGTGATCATGATTTGAGATTCCTACTACACTGGATGGTGTTAGTACTTAAATAGTCCCTAGTCGTAGTATTAATGAGACAGGACATCATTAATACGTTAAGACTAGCATGTGTTAGACTTCCTGATTCGATCAGGCGGTGGTTTTCATAACCGTGAGTATTGAGATACTCAAAGTTAACACATGGATGCTTGTTAATGGAACAAGTTCATTGGATGACCTAGCTTTGAGATAATCACATGGATAACTATTTAGTGCCAATGATATAATCTCAATATAGCAAACGTGCAAGTATCCTTACACTTGAGATCTCCAAGGTACTTTATTTGCTGAGCCTTGTGCTTTGATTTCAATCTCCGGAGCTCGATCGAGGGCTGCCTATGAGATGGATATTGGGTACATTGAGAGGTAAACGAAAGTAGTTGAGAGGGTCAATAAAGGATTCACTACTCCTAATAGTAGGGGCGAATATCTCACGGCCACTTATAGAAATTACTACTCATAAGTCATTGGCCAAGGCGTATGTGTATTGGAAAGGGTTCCAATTAAGATACATTGAGAGTAGTGGGTTCCTTGTACAAGTATAATGATATTCTGGCCAGAATTAATATATATTCTGGAGGGAGTTGGCACTAATTTCATACTTCAAACTGAATGAGATATTGTATGGTGAAAGGAGTTAATTGCACTGTAGTTTGTTATTGAAGGGTTCATGTCAAGCCACTTGACTTCCTGGACTCTTGGGTGGTCATGATGTGTTGCTAGATACCGCTCATGATCTGGGAATATGGGTTTATTAATTGATGAATTAATAAACCAATCCTCATTAGAATTAATATGATTAATTCTAATTAATTAAGGATTATTAATTTCAAAGACGTTTGGATTAATTCATGTTCGCTACCAATTGACCGGGAAACCTAATAGGTCACACACAAAAGAGGAATATATACTCAAGATGTTTTTTAATAACATAGTGGGGTTTATTACAAGAAAGAGATGTTGATATGGCCAAATTATAATTAATTATAATTCATGGGCTAATTTATAATTCTGAGAACTTGATGGGTTCCAATTGCAATTGGAGAATTCTTTGGAATTTTTAGATGTGGTTTTTATAGAGGCTTTTGGTTTTATGAGATATAATCAGAGTGGTTTATTGTTGAGAAAGAAGTCATACAAAACAAACAAAAGGGCACACATGAAGGAATGGGTGCCAATTCTCCTTTTTATCAACACACATGAAATAATGTGTGTGGGGCCATCCTCTCAAGAGAATGATAGAGATATAATCTTCATGTTCTCATATACATCTCTCTCTCTCGTGTGGCTTCTTCTAAGAGGCAATCCAAGACTCTTCTTCTTCTTCTTCTTTCTCTGGTTTTGCTAATCAAGAAGAACAAGGAAGCTAAACGCCAGCCACCATTGTTGTTTTCTACTAGCACAGAAAATCTTGGTGCTTGTGTGAGATCCTCTGTGTGGATTTCTGTTAGAGATAATCACACACTGTTATTATATTGGTTGGACATACAACTCTTGTGGTGATTCTTCAAGAGGATTGCTGGATCGCACCACAACTATCTTACTCGAAGAAAGAAAATTTTATTTTCCACACAAACAAAGAAAGGTAAAAATTGTTATCTTTGTTTCTTTGTTATATATATATATGTCTTGTTTTCCACATATATGCCAATCTTAGATGGTATCTTATTTTTATTTTTCTGCTGCACCATGTATGATACGCATGAGATACCCAACACCTAGGAGGAGTAGACTTCGATATGGATTAGGGATAGATGCTAAGTTGAGGAGAGAGGGATTGCTCAATCTATCTGACTCAGGGGATGAGAGGCCTGCACCTAAGGGTGTGATCAGATTAGCTTTGGATGAGCTTTATGAGTCGGCCATGAGAGCTAAGAGAGGCAATGAGGGTGATTCAGGACAGCCGAGTGAGAGCACTGGTTTTGCGAGGGATTACATAGGGAAACCCGATAGCTCCGTGGGGTGGCTCGTGGAACCAGCCCCTAATGATTCTGATGCCTCTGCTGACACTAGAGAGAGTCGAGTATAGAAGACCAGCCGCATTTACTCTTTCTCTTTTGGAGTTGCATACCTTTGTTCATTTATTCCTTTCAAAGAAGCATGTTGCTTGTAGGGCTTTATTATTTTATTAAACAAAATGGGTATCCATGTGATGCCCCTTCTTTATGAAAGCATGGTTTATATGAAAAGCATGAGTTTTATTTATTACTTGGTTTTTCCCTACATAACATCATCAAATTTTCTTTTAAAATGAGCGGATAACATTACAATTAACTGATCATGCGCCCGAGCATACCTTTTTCCCCTTGGTAACTATCTGACTTTGAGTGACTGTGGTCTAAGATGGCACCAAGACACAAGATAGTCGTTCATAGCAGAACAGTGCAGGAAAGTGCATCCTCAACTCTAGAATTTGAGCAGATGCATCGTTCCACACCCGATGTGGAAGAGCACTTGCAGAGGGAGCAAGAGTTAGCCTCAGAAAGGTCCCAAGATGTGACCATGGGACAGGCGTTTGTAAGATGGTTACGATCCTGTAGAATCTAACTGAGAGAGTAGACAAAGTGGCCAAGAAATCACCGCGGGGAAAGGATGAGGCCCTAGAGCATTTTCTGAAGTTCCAACCTCCCACGTTCCAGGGGGTGGAGCAAGATGAGAAGGCAGAACAGTGGATTGAACAGATGGAGGATATTTTTACTACTCTGTAGTACTCAGAAGAGAGAATGGTGAAGTTTGCTGCTTTTTGGTGAGGGGACTATCGCGAGCATAGTAGCAACGGGTACAGAGTGACTGGGATAGAGAGGAGCATGAATGGACATGGGGCAACTTTTCTGAAGCTTTCCATGCTGAGTACATTTCTCGGTGGGTAGCTGAAAAGAGGGAGGATGAGTTCCAAACCCTCAAGTAGGGGAGCATGTTAATAGCCCAGTATGCAGCCCGATTCACGCAGTTGTCCAAGTACTGCAAATGCTTGGTTGACATGCAGCAGAAGCACACCCGACAGTTTGTGAAAGGGCTGAGGCCAAATTTGAGGAAAGCATTGGCTCCATCGCTGCCAACATCATACATTGCCGCCGTGGACGCAGTATCCTAGACGGAGAATGAAGATCAATACCGACCGATGAGCAGGCCTTTTCAATCAACTCATCCACCAATGAGGACTTCGAGTAACAAGCGACCAGTGGGCTCTATGACGTGGGGAAATCGGGGTAAGCAACCTCGAGTGCTTAGGCCGGGCCAACGCAAAGCAGTTTGAATTGTCGACTCTGTGGAAAACGTGGCCACATCGAGAGGAATTACTGGAGCAGCAGGGGAGTAAGGAGGTGCTTCAACTGTGGAGACCCAGGTCATCTAAGGAACGCCTGCCCTAAACCTCTAAGGATTAGACAGACAGCCCCGACTCAGCCAATAGGAGTCAACCGAGGTGCTGCAGCTGGAACAGTTGGAACGGGAGGTCAGAAGCCTCAAGTGAAGGCCAAGGTCTTTGCCCTGAACAGAGACGAGGTTGGAGCGGATGCAACCGTGATTGAAGGTAACCTTTCTATCCGAGGACGTCTTGTTAATGTTTTGATAGATCCAAGATCCACACACTTTTACGTAAGCAAAGTATGTGCATCGCATCTGGGTTGGGAAGGAAAGGAATTGCCCTATACCTTAGTAGTAAGTTCACCCTTGGGAAAGGTGGTAAAATCGGGTAAGTTAATGGGAAGCTGTGCAGTGGAAGTAGGGAAGGAGATTCTAGAGGCAGACCTTATAATTTTGCCCATTGAAGATTATGACCTAATCTTGGGCATGGATTGGTTGTCGAAGCACAGAGCTCGTATGGACTGTAAGATCAAGACGGTGCAGTTTGTGAGACCCGGTCGGGATGTGATTGAATTTAACGGTAAGCGAGTGAAGGAACTGAAATTCTTGATTGTTGGGGCTAAGGCTCGGAAGTTGCTTAAAAAAGGATGTACGGGATATTTGGCGTATCTTTTGAACAAACCCAAAGATCAGTGTACCTTGGAAAATACGGAGGTGGTAAAAGACTTTCCAGACGTTCCTGCTGAGCTCACTTCTCTACCCCCTAAGCGAAAAGTTGAGTTTACCGTGGACTTGATTCTTGGAGTAGAACCTGTGTCAAGGATCCCCTACCCGATGGCACTACCGGAACTGAAGGAGTTAAATGAGCAATCAGAAGAGTTGGTGAGGTAAGGCTACATTCGACCGAGTATGTCGCCGTGGGGAGAACTGGTGTTGTTTGTTAAGAAGAAAGATGGTACTTTGAGGTTATGCATCGATTACCGGGGCTAAACAACCTAACAATCAAGAACAAGTACACTCTACCCTTGATCGACGAGTTGTTTGATCAGCTTCAAGGCGCCGCTTACTTTTCAAAGTTGGACTTGCGGTAAGGATACTACCAGGTGAGGATTAAGGAAGAAGACATTCCTAAGACTGCTTTCAACACGCGGTATGGCCACTATAAATTTGTGGTGATGCCGTTCGGTGTAACTAACGCACCAGCAGTTTTCACGGATTTGATGCATCGAGTCTTCCAACCATATTTGGACAATATCTTCATCGACGATATCTTAATCTACTCTAAGAATCCGGAGGATCACGCGGAGCACTTAAGGTTAGTCCTGGAAAAGCTAAGGGAATTCAAGCTTTTGGCTGAGTTCAGTAAATGTGAGTTTTGGTTAAGCTCGGTATCCTTCCTCGGCCATGTGATATCTAAGGATGGGATCAATGTGGACCCTGTAAAGGTGGATGCCGTAGCTAATTGGAAGCAATCGGAGAATATTACTGAGATACGAAGTTTTCTTAGATTGGCTGGGTACTATCAGCGTTTCATCAAGAATTTCTCTACTCTGGCTTCACCGATGACGCGACTATTAAAGAAGGATGTTGCTTTTGCTTAGAACGAGAAGTGTGAGAAGAGTTTCCAAGAGCTTAAGAAGAGGTTGATTTTAGCACCCGTATTGAGCCTACCTAAGGCTGACAAACCCTATGCACTCTATACAGACGCATCTAAGGAAGGTCTAGGAGCTGTGCTGATGTAGGATGGGAAGGTCATAGCTTATGCGTCCAGGAAGCTAAAGCCGCATGAAGCTAATTATCCTACTCATGATTTGGAGCTAGCAGCCATAGTATTTGCTTTGAAGAAGTAGCGACATTATCTGTACGGAGCCTAATATGAAGTCTTCACTGACCATAAGAGTTTGAAGTACATCTTCACGCAGAAGGACTTGAATCTTCAATAGCGTAGATGGATGGAGTTCCTGGAGGAGTATAGGTGTCCCATTAATTATCACCCTGGCAAAGCGAATGTGGTAGCTGACGTTTTGAGTCGTAAAGTGAAGGTAGCACATTTGAGAATGCAGGAGGTGTCGACAGTTCAGGAAATCCTGAAGTAGGAAGTAGAAGTTCAAGGGAGAAAGATCCGTGTAAGTAACTTGACCTTGAATCCCGACCTGGAGCAAGAAATTGTAGCAGCCCAACGGGATAGTGTGGAGTTTCAGGTGTTCAAAGGAAAAGAGATTGGGAGAGCAGGTGAAGATTTTCGGATCGAAGAGAAAGGGGTACTGTATTTTCGGGACCGGATATGTGTACCTAACACATAAGACTTAAGGAAAAGGATATTGGACGAAGCTCACAAAAGTAAGTATACTATACACCCTGGGGAAGTAAAGAGGTATCACGACTTGACAAAGAAATATTGCTGGGTCGGAATAAAACGTGATGTGGTTCAGTGTGTATCAACGTGCTTGACATGCCAAAAAGTTAAGATGGAGCATAAGAAATCTGCAAGTTTATTGCAACCGTTATCGATTCCCAAATGGAAATGGGAAGAGATGACTATGGATTTTGTAACTGGCCTTCCGATGACTAAGTCGCATAAAGATGCAGTTTGGGTGGTAGTGGATCGACTGACCAAGACAGTGCATTTTGTACCAGTGAACGTAAGGGACTCGATGGCAAAGTTGGCTCTGACATATACCTAGGAAATTGTAAGGTTGCATGGTGTATCGTCAAGCATCGTATCAAATAGGGATCCCAGGTTCACTTTGAGATTCTGGGATAAGTTTCAAGAGTCTTTCGGCACTACATTGAAATTTAGCACCTCAGCTCATCTGCAGACCGATAGTCAATCCGAGAGAGTTATTCAGATATTGGAGGATATGCTCCGAGCATCTTCGGAGATAAGTGGATCGAGTGTTTACCGTATGCAAAATTGGTGTATAACAACAGTTATCAGGCATCGATTGGGATGGCGCCGTATAAAGCATTATATGGGCGAAAATGCCAAGTACCGATATACTGGGGATGGATGAAGAGGGGCATATTAGAAGGACCGGTGATGTATGTATTCAAGAAATGACGGACAAGGTTAGGATTATCTGAGAAAGACTAAGGGTAGCACAAAGCCGATAGAAAAGCTACGCAGATTCTAGGAGGAGGGAATTGGAGTTCCAGGTGGGTGATTGTGCATTCTTGAAGTTGACTCCTAGTAGAGGAATCTTGAAGCATCCAAGAGGAGAGAAGTTGAGTCCTAGGTATTTAGGACCGTTCCCAATAATAGAGAAGGTTGGGCCGGTCGCCTATAGATTGGATCTACCCGACGGGCTAACTGGGATGCATGATATTTTCCATGTGTCTCAGTTGAAGAAGTACAACCCCGATCAAGTCATGTACTTAATGAGGAATCTTTGGAATTAAATTTGAATCTGAGCTACATGGAAAAACTAGTCAAGATTTTGGAGCGGAGTATCAAGACCCTTCAAAATAAGCAGATACCTATGGTAAAGATACTTTGGGATCATCATGGCGCGCAGGATGCGACGTGGGAAACGGAAGAATGGTTCAGGTGGAAGTATCTGGATATGCTTTAAGGGTATGAAACCTGAATTTCGGGATGAAATTTTCTGAAGGGGGAGGGGATGTAATACCCCGCCCAAAACAACCTTTGACCTATGGGGAAAAGTCATGCATTGCATAGCATTTCACATTTCATGTGATACCTTAAAATTATTTTTGCATGGGTGCATGTGAATTTCAAGGTTGTGCTTGCATTAAATTATTTAAATGTGTTGTTGCATTATTTGAGAGTTGTTTTAAGTGAAGGTTAGTAAAGGAGATGGAAGGATGAGAATTGGGATGAAAAGAATTTCCTAGAGAAATATTAGCATCGGAGTTGATTTGGAATAGCGGTTAGGTTGGTGGTTATCCTTTGGTGACCCGAGTTCGAATCTTATCTCTTGCGAATCTTAATTTTTCTTTTTGAATTCTTTTCCCTAGACTTCTTCATGCTTTGGCCCAAACCTAGCCATCCTAGTGAATTTTCAGCGCCATCTTCATAGGAGATAAGTCTCCATATTTATCTCCTAAATTCAAGGACTTTTGATAAGGATAAAGTTTAATTTTATTTTAAGCTTTTGTCCTCTTTGATTTTCGAAAAACCCTAGCTAGAGCAACTAAAATCCAGCTTATTTTAATTCATCAGATTTTATATTAGATAGCCGGAATTAATTTGTTATTTTTCTAGAAAGATATTTTGTTGATTTTGAACATAGAACCCTAGCTAAAAAATCTGGAAATTTTTCCAGCTTTGTGTCGCCACCTTTGGAGCATTCCTAGCTCAACTCAAACTCTTCCAAGACTTGGGAAATCTTATCCAAATCCTTTAACAAATCAGATTTTATTTCAATCCTAAACCAACTAAGTTTTAATCTTTCTTTTTCTGCAGAATTTCTGTAGCCTTGTGCATGCACAAGTTGCACGAAAAATCCTGCACTTCTAAGCGCAATCAAACTCTTCAAACCCTAGCTCAAAGCACCTAGAACACCTCTCACCAAATCAGATTACTTTAGCGACACAAAATCAGATTTTATCCACAAAAAATTCCAGAATTTCAACCAGCTTTGCACCAGGAATTTCGATCAGCTTTACACCAGAATTTTCAGCTAGCTTTGCTTAGTGCAATGCATGAAAATTCTGCACTCCAAACCATACCAAAACTCCTTGTTGATTAAGCCAAACCACAGCACCTGAAACTCGTATTTCTTTCCCTCTGATTTGCAGACAGAATAGAAGCTGAAAACAGTCCAGAAATTCTGCTTTTTGCTCATAGATTTCGTGCAGAATTTCTAGTTACCAAAGCTGCACAAACTCTTCCTTGTTTGGCCAAAAAACCTGAACACGCACACAGCCCTTTCCTTGTGCAGTTTTCAGCCAGCATAGGAGATGAATTCCAAATTATTTTCTCCTCTTAAACCCTCTAAAATTTGGCCAGCAACAAGGGTACAACAAGCTGCAATTTTTCGCCATTGTTGTCCAAGAAACCTAGAGCCATTACGAGTCCTTCTTAGCACCAACTTCTAACCCTAAATCAAATTCTTCTAACCCTAAACCAAAGTAGCCAGCTATTCCAACCTTACTACACGAAAAAATTCCAGTAAAGCTTCTCTGCAATTTTCAAAAACTCAAGAGCATTCTAGGCTAACAAAACCGATCACACCTTAAGGTAAGCAAAAAAAAAAAAATAAAAAAAATAAAAATAAAAATAAAAAAAAAAATAAAAAAATAAAACCCTCCCCCACCTCTCAAATCATTTCTTCCATTAATTCTTCTCTTCTTCTTCCCTTGAATCACGCCACATAGAGGCTGATTCCATCCTCTTTATCTACTTTTGATTAAAAGGAGGTAAAGAAGACAGCTTTTCCCTTCTTCTCAAAAGAACTCGGGACGATCACCATAGGAGCATCGGGATCTTGTTAACTCGGTGGTTGTAAGGTAAGGGAATTATTACCCTTAATGTCGAAATTAAAATCTAAGGAGATTGATGAGGTTTATGGAAGTATGATAGCATGATATATGTGCTTAGTTGGGATAGATGAATATTTTAAGTCGAGTAATTAATTAAGCATATTCGATGGATAGTAATATCATGTTTTATTGTGATAATGATGGATGTGAATTGTGATGGTCAAGTCAAGACCTTTTTGATATATTATTCATATCTTCGATGGATATATGATCATAGTGTACGTACTTTGAGGATTAGATGATCTATTTGAAGTTAGATAATGGATCATGATTTGTCATGGGAATAAATGAGCTTAATGCATGCTTGAGTCGATTGAGACTCTGATCATGATATTATGTGATTCTAGGTCAGGAGGGTATTTGAAGGAAGCAAGCTGTGATTTTATCTTGTTTATCTGAGGCATATCAAGTAAGTCCTTGCATAAACTCTTCTGTTAAATATTCATGATGGCAAGTCAAATGTTGTAAAGCTATTGTTGAACTATGTTTGCTTGGGTTGTAAACGTGGATGTTTATTCTCTAAACTGTTTTGTCAAACTAACGATTTTTATCAAGAACTGTTCTTTTCTTAATGTTTTAGAAAATTATTTTAAAGAAAACCACGTTTAGCAAAATCATGGTTTGGAAATATTGTGAATTAGGAATTGACGGATATGTTCGTTGAGTACTCAATAAGGGTAGGCTAACAATACTAGTCTTGGAGGGCTAGAGTAAGTCTTCTGGCAGGAGGCCACCTCCAGAAGATAAGCTCTGCTTGAAAAGGCGACAGTATTAGTTGGTCAGGCCGGTCCGAGCTAGCATTTGTACCTGGTATGGTATTATCTTTTTCCCGGCATGGACACCCGGATGGTTTTGGTGGGTGAAGAGATGGAGGAGTATCTCACCCGGTGGGCTGTACACTCACCTTGATTAGAACGCCCAATGTGTGGTAATCTGGTCCAGGCAAGGTGCACAAAGTGTAGTGCCTTGTCCTTTTCTTGTCATGGTGCACTATGTGTGGTGCCTTAACCATTTTTTTTGTCATGGAGCCCAAAGTGTGGTGACATGACTGTTTATTTGAGTGGATAATTTATTTTGTACACAGTGTGACAATGAGAAAAACCCACTCCTTGCAAAGAGAAAATTATTTATGACTTGCCAAATATTTTTGCAAATGTTTTCACTATGCATACATGAACTGTTCAACGTACCATGTGCACACACAGGATTTAGTGAGATTTAATCTCACATTGTTTTAAATCATGTTTTCAGGAGATAGATTGTACTGAGCAAGCAGGACCTGTGATAGTTAAAGCTTTTGTTAATTTCCATTATGTTTTAAGAGACAATTGTTGATTTAAGCTTCTAGATCGGATGTTTATTTTTATTTAGTTTTGCTCCAGTTTGAGCCTGATGTAATAAGAGTTTTCCGTTATTTATCTAAGTTTGATTTCTTTGGGTTGTCTTTATATTTTATACCTTGTTTTAAAGACCCCTTGTCCTCTGGGACGGGGCTACATCCTCGCCCTTTTAGGGTACGTAGTAGTGGGGTGTTAGACTGGGTCTATCTCTAACTCCTCCTCAGGTTCCTCAACCACAGGTACCTCTACCTTGGGTACCACCTGATCCTCTCCCGCATCAACAACCTCCAAACTTGGCTTATCCTTCTCTAGTACTCTTGGTACATTCCCACTAAACACCTCTTCATCATCCTGGTGGTGCATCCCAATATCACCATCAATCTCATCAGAGTCGCCACTGAAGGATTTGAAAAATAATAGAGAGCATGCACGGTGGAATAAAAATGGACAGAAAACCAACATAACAGAGCATGGCAGCAGCATGGAGGGATTAAAACCATACCTCTTGGTGCCTTAAACCTTGAAGATTGTAGGAGAGTTGATTGAAGCACAAAAACAGCTTCCTTCTTCCCATGGGTTGAAGCTTCGGTTGCCAACTTCTTCTTCTCCGGTGCAATGAATGCTTGGCTTTTCAGCTCTCAGAATATTCCACAGCCTAATCTTAGTTGGTGAGCACTGAATTTGGGTTGAGAAAATGATCAGTTTTTTTTTTTTTTTTACCATCTCTCGGTTGGTTTTCAAGGCTTGGCATCTTATATAAACAAGAATAAAACCAAAACCCAGTAAACCAAGAGCCACACACTCTGTCTCATTCTCGGTTGGCTTTTGATTTTCTCCTGATATGAACCAAAACCAGAAGCCAGAAAACCAAGAGACACACACGAGCGGGAGGAATTTTATTTTTATTTTATTTTTCTACACAGGAAGTCAAGAGTCATGAAACCAAAAATAATTATTTTGATAAAAATAATACTCCCGGGATTTAATATTTCAAACACCCAAATATTATTAACAAAATAAATTTTGGCTTCACCCTAAACTCTTCTGAACTGTGTTCGGAAAGATTCTATGGTCCAGGCTATTGGGCCAAAATAATATTTATTATTTTTCTTGGACCCGAAAAGTCCAAAATAATAAACATTAATTATTTTCCTTGGGATTAAATAAATAACCCAACAAATAATTAATGTGCCCAAATGAACCAAAAAATAATTAAACTCTAATTATTTATTTCTTGGGCTTAATAAATAAATAACCCAATAAATAATTAAATATTAATTATTTTTCTCTAGTTTAAGTCCAGGCTAATTTTCTAATTATTCAAACTGGACCTAGGCTCTGAATAATTAATTAACCAATTAAATCAGATAATAAATTTCTCTCAATTTATTTTACTCCAGTCTAATAATAAATTAGACTTCCTGAATAAAATAAAACCCTCTCAATTGACACCAGTTCTTCAACCTAAAAATTAATTAGGACTTACGAGCTATTCCGAGGATCAAAAAGACACATCGCCTTGGCTACTAAAATGACCAAAATACCCCTACTATATAAATAGATATATTTTGCATTTTAAATATTTCCTAATATCACTATAAGGAAATATTGACCCCAAGGACAATGCTACATTAGTAAAGTCTTTGACCTACAGGTGAAATGACTAAAATACCCCTCTACACATCGCCGTTCATTTAGAGAGGAAGAAGTATACTAACACCACTCTAAATGACATCTACCATCCTTAGGCTTCTAGTCCAATGATCCATGACTTCCTGGAGTGTTTTCGCTTTCCAAGGGAGTTACCCTAAAATTAACATCCAAGTCATGTTTCCCAGGGCCTTGGATATTTAGATCATTCAGACAACCACAGTGGGCGATATAGTGTAGAAACTATCTTGTACAAGTCTGTCTTAACTAACTAGTTACACATACCCAACATGCAAGTATATTGGCCCTACGTTAGAACCTCAGCTATAGCATATCAAAGTATATGCTTCCAGCTTCGTCAGACCTCCAACTCATACTCAAGTCGTAGGGTACTAGTCCACGCTGTAGTGGTAGTAGTGTTGGTTTTTACCATATAGTACTTTTAGAAACCACTACTACAGGTCCTGTTCTACGTATTCGAAATACGCTTATATCATGAAGTGGTGGACTACTCACTGGCTAAAGGTAAGCCATTCCCTATTTGGAATTCATAACATAATAATCTAAACATGATAAGATTCCCATTCTCATCAATCGGTTAAGAACAAATGTTTATGTGTTTAAATAACCCATGATCCATACCTTATTGTGAAAGACCTCCATTCACATGGATCACTTATTTAAACACAATGGGTCTTTTCCAAATGAAATTGTGCACAAATAAAAAGTAAATTCATAAATGATTTCTTAAATAAATTCTTTATTAAAACATTCGATTTTTGTATATCAGAAACCTAGTTTAAGAGGGCACACATTCCAATAGCCACCTGCCTTCTTATATGGCAACAGTGTCCTTTAGGGGGTAGGTATCCTCTCCACACTAAAGTCTCGCGCAAACGGAGTAACGACAGGTACGACCGGATCAAATGAGCTCCCGGTGAGACGGGGTACATGATGGCAGCCAGGACTAAGATTTGTCACAAGAAAATATCCTCACACACTTGCTCAGTAGATCATCCTGATCTTTCTAGATTTCTTCACACCCGAGCTCACACCCATTTCTTTCTTCCCTTTATCACCACGCTCATTCATTGGGCACTTGCTTCTATCATTCCTATCTGCCATACCTACACCATGAAAGAGTTCTATCAATTTCTATGATGAGACCACAATTCTATAAAACTATACTTTGATACTAATTGTAATACCTCTACTAAAGGTAACAGTGGAAGCATATCAACAACGGGTGTCGCCCCGTCCAGTTTCCCAGACAAGGGTTCTTTATAACAAAAACAATGGAGTATATAAGATCTAGATCCATACAATAACCTATATTGATGGTCACACACACATATATAATAGAAAATCTCATACATAAAAATTTTCACTTCACATCAGTATTAAGGCGCATCATCAAAAGGGGAACGTCCGGACCTAAACTGCTGTCATTGTGGTATGTCCTTCCATCCGTAGGTCCGCTTAACTCTGAATCCTACAAAAAAGGGTAAGATAACAGACACGTGTGAGTGAAAAATCACACAGTGAGTCCTGTGTGTGCTAGTGCTTTAGTAACAAGATAGAGTACATAAAACATTTGTGTAGAAAACATATCATTTGTTCACTGAAAACAATTGCAAAAATCTCTAAAGAAGAGTTTATTCAAAACTCAATCATTTCGGAAAACTGTATTTCAAATTTCAAATCATTGCCCTTATTTTCAAGTCACAGGCATTTCTCCAATAGAAGGTCGGCCCACGTACAAAGTTCACAAGGCTTCGCCTTCGACATCACAGTCTTATTGTACTAAGGATATAAGCTTATAGTACTCAACTATGCATTGTCGGAAGGGTAAGTGCAAACAAACACAATACCAAGTAATTTAGAATGTTTTTCTTACCACCGTAATCCCAAGGATCCCAATACCAACCCTACTCACCATAAGTCGGGGATCTTAATACCAACCTTACTCACCATTATCAATACTAACCTTACTTACCGTTATCAATGCCAACCTTACTCACCGTTTTCAACGCCAACCTTACTCACCGTTATCAATACTTACTCCTCGTTATCAATACCAACCTTACACACCGTTATCAATGCCAACCTTACTCACCGTACGACTCCTCTCAATATCCTGTCACCTCGTTCGAAGTAAGATAATTCCTAGAACTAGGCTAGGTTACTAGGGCCGTTTAACTCTAATGTAGGCTAGTACAAAGATTAAAGTCCTTGCTGAATACTCAATGTTACCAATACCAACACCTTCTGACTGATCAGGCCAGAGGGTTATCTGATCCTGTAGGATTTTCAATCAAAATATTTTTGGGGCAAATAACACTTTCCAGAGTTTGATTCCACTGACTCACAAGTTAGATCATCATTCACATAGACTTTGCAGAGCCGATCAATTTATTCCATAGGCACTTCAGGCCAATAAAATAATTTTCGGGATCAAAATGTCGTTTTCCAAGAGTTAATCTCATTACGAGAGATCATTTTTCAAAAGCATGTCAAAAAAGGGTAAAGAATTCTTTTCACATATTAAAACAAGTTTGCAAGAGTATTCGGATCATTTTCCCCGTACTCTATCACAAGGGCATTCAGGTCATTTTACCCGCGCTCGGTTCCAAAAGACTTTCTTAGGGTATTTGAGTCATTTTACCCTTACCTGATTTGAAAAGTGTTCACAAGAGTTCTAATAAGGATATTTCGATCATTTATCGAATACCTGATTCCAAAGGTTTTCATAAAACATTCTAATAAGGACATTTAGATCATTTTTCAAATGCCAGATTCCAAAAGGAGCTCATTTCAAGAAATGTAGAATTATAATCCCAAAGGGGGATTAAATTCAAAGTTTCCAAACATATTTCCATAAAATGTTGTAATAAGGTAATTCCAGTCAATTTATGAATATTCGATTCCAAAATTTACCATTTTCTGAAAATCCAAAGTATTTAATCCAAAAAGGATTAAATTCATGAAAATCCATACTTTAATTACTCGTTAAGGTTTATAAGCCAAATATGAAGTTCATTTGAGCCCAAAATGGCGCAAAGCAATTCTTGCTCAGATAAACCTTAAATATATTTAGAGATTTCCAAAACAGTATAAAATATAGCATTTTATGGAAAAGTGAAGCACACTATCTTTCAAAAGGTTTTAAGAAATCAAAGGGACTCACCTCGTGTCCTAACTAACTCTTTTTGTTCACGGCCGTTTGTCCCCCGTTTCTATCGTTTTCAATGAACCGTTGGCCATTTATCAATGAACCTACACCAAGCATCATTTTTAGGTCAAGTTGTGTATAGCTTAAAATAGCCGACATGCCCGTTAGGTAGCCGACGTCCAACCGATGGTTAAGGTAAATGTTCAACTTCCGTTCACGTCGTTTTTTTTTTTATCATTTGTTCAATTCTTTCATTTTTCTTTTTCCACATCCTTTCTCCCTTCATATACAAGGGATTCACTTCGTAATTCACATTCATTTCATCCAAAATCACACAGTGATTCATCCTTAAACTTATCTATTTTCAGACTAAATTTTTGGAATTTCACTGTTTGACACATGATTTCGTTTCGTACATAACTTTCAATCCACAACTTTTATTTGGTTCTATGATATACCAAAATGACCATAAGACTCTTAAATTTAATTATGTATTAGTCCTTTTTCAGAGTTCTAGTTCCCGTGACACGCTATTGGGCACAACCCCAATAGTTTTGGTTCAATTCTACTATTCATACTTTTCTTTATTTTCCTTTAGCCTTTGACGCTTTGGGAACATTAGCTTATTCAATTTTCCTTTAAATTAACTTTAATTTTGTGATTTTTAGATTCTAATAGCTCACAAAAGCCACACTTATTCGACACAAATTCATCATTTTCCAATCACAAGCTAGTATAATCCATTTTTCCCAACCAAGAAACTTACATTTTTACTCTACTTTGGTTATCATCTCCTCAACCAAAAATAAACCTTCAAGCCACCATAATTATTCAGTTCTTCCTCACACAAAATATCATTCAAAAACTGTTAGATAGCTGGCACTCATATAAGCGTATATAAGATTCATACACAAAAGTTCACAAACCCTAGCTTTGATTC
Source organism: Voacanga thouarsii (assembly GCA_026120185.1). NCBI lineage: Eukaryota > Viridiplantae > Streptophyta > Magnoliopsida > Gentianales > Apocynaceae > Voacanga > Voacanga thouarsii. The sequence continues at coordinate 293,094 of JANUWF010001341.1, read as the reverse complement.
GAAATCAAGACATGAAATGTAACACCCCTACTAAAGACAATAGCGGAAGCATATCAACACCAGGTGTCACCCTGTTCAGTCTCCCAGACGGGGGGTCTTTATTACTAAAACAACAAAGTAAATATATATATATATATATATATATATATATATATATATATAAGGTCTAGACTCAATAATATCCCATACTGATGGTTACACATATACATATATAAGAGAATCTCATACATGCCACCTCTATATACGACAAAACAAAGTACATGATAAAAAAGGAAAGCTGTCCAGACTTATACTATTGACTCTGTGGTATCATCCTTCTATCTGTAGGTCCGCTCAACTCTAGATCCTACAAAAAGTAAGATAAAAGACACGTATGAGTGCCAAATCACCCAATAAGTCCCACATATGCTAGTGCTTTACGAAAGAACAGAGAACACAAAAGTTTTGTGAAATAGCATATCATTCTTTTCCTACTAGAAACAGTTTTCAAAACACTCTAAGGAGAAGAGTTTATTCAGAACTAAATCATTTTTGGAAAACAGTATTTCAGATTTCAAATCGTTGTCCCAGTTTACAAAACACAAGCACTTCCCACCAAAGGTCGGCCTGTAGGCAAGTCCCTCAATTCTTGCCTTTGGCACCACATATTATTGTACTGAGACCACCATCTCTAGAACTTAATCTGTGCATTGTCAAAATAAGTACACCATAGCAAACTATAATCAACAGTGCACACAACACATAATCTTTTACTTGCTACAGTAAGCCAAGGGTCCTAATCCTGACGTCAATCACTATCGAGGCATCAAAGGGTTTGAACAACTCTAGGTGTCCAGCCTAGCTCGTGAACAACCTAAATCACAAAATGCACATGCACAAGGCATGACAATTGCCAGGCTTAAGATGGCTAGCCAGGACGACTCATCTCGATGTCCTGTCACCCCATACGAAGTAAGACAATCCCTAGAACTAGGTTAAGTTACTAGGGTTGTCTAACTCTAATGTAGGCTAGTACAAAGATCAAAGTCCTCGATGAGTACTCAATGTCACCACTACCAATCCCTTCTGACTGATCAAGCCAGAGGGTTATCTGATCACGTAGGATTTTCAATCAAAACATATTTGGGGCAAATAACACTTTCCAGAATTTGATCCCACTGACTCACAAGTTAGATCATCATTCATGTAGGCTCCACATTGCCAATCAATTCATTCCATAGGCACATCAGGCCAATAAAACAATTTCAGGGATCAAAAGTCGTTTTTTCAAAAGTCAATTTCATCAAGAAAGATCATTTTCTAAAACCGTGTCAAAACCAGTTAAAGAGTTCTTTTTATACATCAAAGAAAGTTTCTAAGAGTATCCAGGACATTTTTCCCGTACTCGATCACAAAAGCCATTTCTAAGGGTATTTGGGTCTTTTTACCCATACCCGATTTCAAAAGACTTTTCGAGAGTAATCGGGTCATTTTATCCTTACCCGATTTGAAAAGTGTTCACAAGAGTTCCAATAAGGATATTTCAATCATTTACCGAATACCTAATTCCAAAGGTTTTCATAAAACATTCGAATAAGGACATTCGGATCATTTTCCAAATACTCGATTTCAAAAGGAACTCATTTTAAAAAATCCAGAATTCTATTCCCAAAAGAGGATTAAATTTAAATTTTCCAAACACATTTCTATAAAATGTTCCAATAAGGGCATTCTAGTCAATTTATGAATACCCGATTTCAAAATTTATCATTTTTCAAAAATCCCAAACATTTAACCTAAAAGGACTAAATTCACAAATTCACGTTTTAGTCGTTTGGTAAGGTTTCAAGCCAATTATGAAGTTTATTCAAGCCCAAAATGGCATAAAAAAAATTTTGCTCAGATAAATCTTAAACATATTCAGGGATTTCCGAAATGGTATAAAAATAGCATTTCATGGAAAAACAAAGAACACTAGCTTTCAAATGGGTTTTAGAAATCCAAGTGACTCACCTCGTGTCCTAATTAACTCTTTCCGTTCACGATCGTTTAATCACCGTCGCTACCATTTCCATAGTTCAGTTGGTTGTTTATTGATAACCCTACACCAAACATCATTTTCAGGTCAATTCGTGTTCTACCGAAAAATAGCCGACGGTAAGCCGACGTCCAGCCGACGTGACCGACGAGTAGCCGATGTCCAACTGACATTTAGCCAACGGTTAGCTGATGGTTAAGGAAAACGTTCGACTTTCGTTCACGTCATTTTTTCGTCGTTTGTTCGATGCTTTCATTTTCATTTTTCCACATTATTTATCCTTTATATACAAGGGATTCACTTCATATTTTCCAATTATTTCATCCAAAATCACACAATTAATCATCCTTAAGTTCATTCACTTTCTAAGCAAAATTCTGATATTTTGCTGCTTTGACACATAATTTTTTTTTTTGGACATAACTTTCAACTTGCAACTCCGATTTGGCTCTATGATATACCAAAACGACCGTAAGACTCTTAAATTTAATTTTGTACAAGACCTTTTTAGAGTTCTGATCCCCATGACATACTACAGGGCAAAAATAGCCCCAATAGTTTTACTTCAATTTCACTATTCATGCCTTCCTTTGTTCACCTTTAGTCTTTAACACCTTGGAACTATTAATTCATTCAATTCTCCTTCAAATCATCTTTAATTATATAATTTCCCGATTCAAATAGCTCACAAGAGTCACACTTACCTAACACAAATTCATCTTTTCTAATTAAAAGTTAGTACAATCCATTTATTTCCAACCAAGTAAATTCCATCTTTAACCTACTTTGATCATCATCTCCCCAACCGGAAACAACCCTTCAAACCACCATAATTATTTAGTTCTTTCTCTCACAAAACATCATTCAAAGACCCTTAGGCAATTGACACATATACAAGCATATACACGGTTCATACACAAAAGTTCAAAAACCCTAGCATTGATCCGAAATCAAGACATGAAATTCATGTTTTCATGTTAAAATTCACATCAACATAATCAGCATTCACCCAACAAAAACTTTAATTCAAGAAAGGTATGCTTTTAACTTATATTTGAGGCTTTTTGAGGTGATTTTTCTCCAAGAACTCTTAAGACTCCACCTAGCACACCAAGAACACACAATAGCCTTTTTTTCTCTCTTGGTTTTTCTCCTTCATGGCTGCTAAATTTATGGCTGTTTTACAGCCCCTCATAACCGCCATTCATCATCAAATCTTGGCCCTTCATTTCTTGTTTTGGTTTAATTGAATGGTGGATATACTTAGGTGTGTTCTAATAAGATTTTTTCACACCAACCACCCTTTTTCCTCCACAAAAATTCCTTCATTTTTTTCTTGCATGGCTACCAAAATTCTTGTCCAATTTTCAGCCATTCATTCATCTTTTCTTGGTCCAAACATTAGCCAATTACATTGCTCAAGATCTTAATCAAACTGGCCCACAAGTGATGTGTTCCAAGTACAAAATTACACATAATTCTTTATTTATTTTGTAACTCTTTAATTCCATGCATCTTGCATGAATCCATCATGCAACCTCTCTTAAATTGGCACATGTCCATGGGTTAACAATCAAAAAATGCCACACGCACAGTTCTAACTATGATTTCCTATTTTCTTCAAAAATGACTAAAATCGGGTCTGTAAAGGAAAAATATTTTATTTCACTATCCAATTCCAAAAATTATACTGAATCCATTGGTAACACTTAAATTCTTCAATTCCTTCTCTATTTGGTCAAAGTTATGGTCAAAATGATGAAAATGCCCCTGATACCTCGGGTAGCATAATTCATACCAAAACGTGCGTTTCATTACCCCGATCAATTTTTCTTTTCAGCATACCCTTAAATTCTATTTTTGTTAACAATAATAGCCTTCGAAGATTTAGTGTGTGGGTAGAACAAATCCAATAATTACATCTAGGTCCTGACAAAATATTATTATATCAAAATATTCGTCTCATTATACCAATCAACTTTTGTTCTGGACATGGATACAAATTTTCATTCTATTACAAATAGTAGCTAATCAAAAGTAAAAAAGGTGGGGTGTTACATTTTCCCCTCATAACAAAAATTTCATCCTCGAAATTGGCTTGCACTTAGAATAGTTCTAGGTACTTTTTCAACATCTTTGCCTCCGATTCCCAAGTTACATCTTTCACTGGGTAATGATTCCATAGAACTTTTACAAGTGGAATCTTCTTATTTTGCGATTCCTTTTTAGCATAATCTAAGATACTAATAGGCTTTTCCTCATACTTCAAGCTTGGAGTCATCTCAATGGGTTCTTTATTCAAAATGTGGGCAGGGTCAGCCATATACTTCCAAAGTTGGGGGACATGAAATGCTTTGTGAATTCCTTGATGCTCTATGGGTAACTCCTACCAGTAAGCTACTTTCCCAATCTTTTCGATAATAGGGAATGGTCCTACGTACCTAGGCACCAATTTCTTCCCTTGTCCTTTGGTTTCCAATTGTCGTTGTGGAGTCAACTTCAAGAATACATGATCCTTTTCAGCAAATTCCCAATCTCTCCTACATCGATCCCTATAACTTTTCTGTCTACTCTGTGTTGCCTCCAACTTGGTTTTAATCATTTCTACAGCCAATCTTACCTTTTCGAGATCAAAAGCATCTGTTCACTCTTTCTCTGACCTAAACTTTTCCAATACAATGGGGACTGACATTTCCTTCCATATAAAGCTTCAAACGGGGCCATTCTGATGGTTGATTGATAACAATTATTGTAGGCAAATTCTACGTATACTAAATTATCAATCTACTTGGTTCCAAATTCTAAAGCGCAAGCCTGCAACATATCTTCCAAAACCCTATTCACTCGTTCAATCTGTCCATTCGTTTATGGGTGCGCTGTTGTATTGAATTTTAATGTTGTCTCGTATCTCTGCTGCAACTTAGTCCAAAACTTCGATGTAAATCTGGGGTCTCTATCTGATACAATACTAGAGGGTACTCGGTGAAGTCAGATTACTTCCTCCATGTAGATTTTACTCAACTTTTCTAAAGAATCCTGTTAATTGATAGGGATGAAATGAGCGGACTTAGTCAGTCGATCCACTATCACCCATATTGTATCTCACTGTCCTACTACCATGAGTAATCATGTAATGAAATCCATAGTAATTTCATCCCATTTCCATGATGGAGTTGGTAACGATTGCAATAACCATCCAGGCTGTTGCTGATTAGCTTTCACTTGCTGGCAAGTCAAGCATCAAGTTACAAAATCTAAGATATCCTTCTTCATACCAATCCACCAATAATGCCATTTTAAGTCCTGATATATTTTCACGGCTCTCGGATGAATGGTATACTTACTCCGATGTGCTTCCGTTAAAATATCTTGTCTCATCATAGACTATTGCGGGATACAATATTGACCTCAGTAACAAATAATTCAATCATTGTCCCTTCGAAACTCATCTCCTCCTTTATTTACCTCCTTCTACACTAATCTTTGCAACTCTTCATCTTTATCTTGCTCTTCCTTCAACCGCTGCAGAAAAGTAGATTGAATAGAAATATTACTTAGCCTTATTTCTCCATTTATTGAAATGTTTCTAATTTTGGGATTTGTAACATCTGAAGAGCTGATAATTCGCCTTCCTACTTAGGTCATTTGCTACAGTGTTTGCCTTCCCAGGATGATACTTAGACACCGAAATTCTTCTAGAAATTCCATCCACTGACATTGTCTCATATTCAAATCTTTTTGAGTAAAAACATACTTGAAACTTTTGTAATAAGTGAAAACTTCAAACTTAGCTCCATACAAATAATGCTTCCACTTTTTAGAGCAAATACAATAGCTGCCAATTCTAGGTCATGCGGTTATCACATTTCTTCCCTACATCAATACTCCTCCCAATCCTCCCTTTGATGCATTCGTGTACACCTCATAAGGTTTGTCCATCCTTGGTAATACCAAAACAGGAGCAGAGCCTATCCTTTTTTTAGTTCCTGAAAACTTTTCTCATACTTCTTAGTCCACACATAGGGAACTTTTTTTTGGGTGAGGTGAATCATAGGTGAAGCTATCTTAGAGAATCCCTCAATAAATCTCTGATAATACCTTATCAATCCCAGGAAACTTTGCATTTCAGTCAGAGTTTCGGGACATTTCTGATTTGTCACTGCCTCAATTTTTGCAAGATCTACTGTAATCCCGTCTTTGGATATCACATGTCTCAAGAATGCTACTTCCTGTAACCAAAACTCACATTTACTGAACTTTGCATACAATTTAGCTTCTTTTAATTTTTCCAATGCTTCCCGAAGGTGTTGTTCATGTTCTTGAGGATCGTTAGAGTACACCAGGATATCATCTATGAATATAACCACTATGGCCGAAATGTCCAATGCATCAAGTCCATAAAAACTGCAAGGGTATTACCATAAACTTAAAATGTCCATATCGAGTGTTAAATACAGTTTTTGGTATATTTTCTTCTCGAATCTGGGCTTGGTAATATCCTTGCCTCAAGTCTAATTTCAAAAAACATCCAGCTTCTTGCAATTGGTCAAATAGTTCATCAACCATGGGCAATGGATATTTATTCTTTACCGTCACTGCATTCAACCCTCGATAATCTATACACATCTACAATGACTCATCTTTCTTCTTAACAAACAATACTGATACTCCCCACGGTGAAGTATTTGGTCAAATAAACCCTTGCTCCATCAATTCTTGTAGTTATTTCTTGAGCTCTTGTAATTCCGTGGGTGCCATTCTATAAGGGGTCCTTGAAATTGGTTCTGCCGATGGCACTAGATTAATGGAAAATTTTACTTCTCTCTCCGGTAGTAACTCTTTCAATTCTGTTGGAAACACATCTAGATACTCATTCACAACAGGAACATCTTCAGGCTTCTTAACCTCTCCTGGATTATTAATTACATAAGCCAAGTATCATGTGCACCCTTTTCTAATCATCTTTTGGGCCTTGAGTCCTGATATAAAAACATTACTTTTCCTTCCAACCTCACCTACAAATTCCAATATAGATTTCCTAAGCCGATGGAAATGTACTACCTTATGTCTACAATAAATTGAGCATGATGTTGGGATAGCCAATCCATGCCCAAGATAGCATCATAATCCTCTATGGGCAAACATATCAAATCTCTTCCAAATACTTCATTTTTTTTACCAAGATCTTACAATTTCTATGTATTTTCTTACTATTCATTTGCTTTCCCAATGGGGTACTGACAATCATTTCATATGAAATTTCTTTCCCTTTTATTCCTATAGAATCAAGAAATGAGTTGGTAACAAAGGAATGCGTGGAACCGGGATCTACCAATACTTTAGCATTATGATAAAAAATAAGGAGCGTACCTTTCACCATTGTAGTCTGGTTGTCTATCTTCTCTAATGCCATCACCCGAGTATTTACTTGCAGTTTAGGGAGTCCAGTTCTTGAGGTAGAAGCTTGCCTTGGGTTTCCCTTTCCAAATCATGACCTTTGTCCTTAGCTATTGCTTCTTGGTCGACTCCATCCTCCTATCCTTCGTGGGTGAGGGCAATTTAAAGCCTTATGCTCCATCTCCCTACAATTGAAGCATTTAAAAGAGGGCGGTCCTCCAATCGGGCTAGTTAGGACTCCCCTCATTTGCATCTTCCCTTTCTTTTGCCATCGAGACCCTCCAGGGCTTTTTTGATTTATGCCCCGAAATTTGCCTTAGTTCCTCTCGCCTGCCTATTCAATATCAGCCATTTCTGTCCTAGGGGCCATCTCTACTGCAGCATTGTAATTAGTAGGAGCTATACTTACTAATACTCTTTTCAGCCCTAGCCGTAAACCCTTCACAAAACGTCTAACCCTATCCACTTACAAAACGTCTAACCCTATCTACTTTTGAATTGACTAAAAGTGGGCAATATTTTGATAGTCTAGTGAATTCAATAGAATATTACCCCGTCGTATGACCTCTTTGCTGAAAGACTTGAAATTCATCCTCCTTCTTTTCTATCACCCAAATGGGAATTAACTCCTTAAAACTGGCCTTGAAATCCATTCACTCCCATTCTTCTTGATTCATTTCTCTGGCCCATCAATCTTGGGCAGGTCCTTTCAACTAGAATATAGCAAGTTGTACCTTCTTTCGCTCCGAATAATTCAGGGTTGTAAAAATCTTTTCCATCTGTTAAATCCAACTTTCTGCCTCCTATTCTGAATTGGGTCACCCTTGGAATTGCAGAGGGTAAAATTTCAAAAAGTGCTCAAGAGCTTGATCCGATTCGACTTCACTTTGTTGACTTTCCCTACTCATACCCTCATTTACCCTAACATTCTCATTTACTCTAGTAGCAGTCTTGATCAGCTGTTGGAAAGTATTTGCCATCTTTTGGAAAGTTTAAAACATACAGTGGTCCAAGGTTGTAGGGTGGGGATCTTTCACCTGTAGTAGTTCCTCCACTATTGGCTCAAGGTTATTTCGAGTAACCTACGATGATCGTCTGGAGGTCTGTTTAGGAGGCATCTGTATAGTTCATAAGATTTTACCGACATAATAATGTAATACAACTCAAAAGCAATCATAAAATAGGCACAATGCATATTGCAAAACATAACATATATTCATTCTCATTTATCATAAGGTTAGTACAAAATTTGTGTGTCGATCACACAGTCATATACACTGGCCGAACTGTACATGTTATAATATATATATATATATATATATATATATATATCTACATCTCATCCCTTTACTCATCATTATTACTGTTTGGTATGAGAGGTCCTGAATCAGTAGACACTGTATACGACTCCGCTGCGTCAACCTTCTCATCTCTATCAGTATTCGGGTACAACCAAGCCAATAACTCTGGGTCTATCTCTAAATCCTCCTTAGGCTCCTCAACCATAGGCATCCCCTGATCCTCTCCTACATCAACAACCTCCAAATCTGGCATATCCTCCTTAGGTATTCTCGGTACATCCCACGAATACCTCCTCATCATCCTCAGATAGCACTGCACCATCGGGGATACTATCCTCCTCTCCCTCATCATCTTGATGGCGTGGCTCAACACCACCATCAATCTTATCAGAATCACCACCCTCCTCCTTATGTAGTGATGATGTCCCCTCCATACAGAGGTCTCGCGCAAATGAAGTAACGACGGGTACCACTGGGTCAAACTTGTTCCCGGTGAGACGAGGTGCATGACGGCTGCCAAGAACAGGTCCTGGTATAAGAAAATATCCTGGCATACCTGCTCGGTTGATCTTTCTAATCTTTCCAAATTTCTTCACACCCGAGCTTTCACTTGTCTCTTTCTTCCCCTCATTACTGTGCTCGTCCATTGGGCGCTTGCCCTTATCACTTCTATTTGCCATACCTACATAATAAAAGTGTTCTATCAATTTCTATGACGATACCACAGTTCTATAAAACTATGCTCTGATACCAATTGTAACACCCCTACTAAAGATAATAGTGGAAGCATATCAACACTGGGTGTTGCCCCGTCCAGTCTCCAAGATAAGGGGTCTTTATAACGAAAATAATAGAATGTATCTATATATATATATATATATATATATATATATATATATATAAAAGGTATAGACTTAGTAATATCCCATACTGATGGTCACACATATGCATATATCAAAGAATCTTATACATGCCACCTTTATATGCGACAGAACAAAGTACATGATCAAAATGGAAAGCCATCCAGATCTATACTGCTGATTCTATGGTATTATCCTTCTATCTGTAGGTCCACTCAGCTTTGGATCCTCTAACAAGGTAAGATAAAAGACATGTGTGAGTTCCGAACCACCTAGTGAGTCATGTGCGTGCTAGTGCTTTACGAAAGAATAGAGAACATGAAAGTTTTGTGAAATAGCATATTGTTCTTTTCCTACTGGAAACAATTTTCAAAACACTCTAAGGAGAAGAGTTTATTCAGCACTGAGTCATTTTTGAAAAACAGTATTTCAGATTTCAAATTATTGCCCCAGTTTCCAAAAACACAGGCACTTCTCCCACAGAAGGTCGGCCTATATGCAAGTCTCACAGTCCTTGTCTTTGGTGCTACATATTTGTATTAAGACCACTGTCTCTAGAACTTAATTATTGCGGCACCGGAATAAGTACACCATAGCGTACTATAATCAACAGTGCACGTAGCATACAATCTTTTACTTGCTACCATAAGCCAGGGGTCCCAATCCTGACGTCAATCACCATCGAGGCAGTAAGGGGTTTAAACGACACCAAGTGTCCAGCCCAGCCCGTGAACAACCCAAATTACAAAGTGCACAAAAGGCACCGCAATTGCCAGGCTCTAGACGGTTAGTCAAGATGACTCATCTCGATGTCCTAACACCCTGTTCGGAGTAAGACAATCCTTAGAAGTACGTCAGGTTACTAGGGTCGTCAAACTCTAATGTAGGTTAGTACAAAGATCAAAGTCCTCGCGGAGTACTCAACGTCACCACTACCAACCCCTTATGATTAATCAGGCCAGAGGGTTATCTAATCCTGTAGGATTTTTAATCAAAATATTTTTGGGGCAAATAACACTTTCTAAAATTTGATTCCATTGACTCACAAGTTAGATCATCATTCACATAGGCTCCACAGGGCCAATCAATTCATTCAATAGGCGCATCAGTCCAATAAAACAATTTCTGGGATCAAAGGTCGTTTTCCAAAAATTCAATCTCATCAAGAGAGATCATTTTCTAAAATTGTGTCAAAACCAGTTAAAGAGTTCTTTTCATACGTCAAAAAAAGTTTTTTAGAGTATTCGGGACATTTTCCCCGTACTCGATCACAAAAGTAATTTCTAAGGGTATTTGGGTCTTTTTACCCATACCTGATTTCAAAAGACTTTCCAAGGATATTCGGGTCATTTTATCCTTACCCGATTTGAAAAGTGTTCACAAGAGTTCCAATAAGGATATTTCGGTCATTTACCGAATATCCGATTCCAAAGGTTTTTATAAAACATTCGAATGAGGACATCTAGATCATTTTCCAAATATCTGATTCCAAAAGGAACCCATTTTAAAAAATCCAGAATTTTATTCCCAAAAGAGGATTAAATTTAAAGTTTCCAAACACATTTCCAAAAAATGTTCCAATAAGGGCATTCTAGTCAATTTATGAATACCCGATTCTAAAATTTACCATTTTTAAAAAATCCCAAACATTTAACCCAAAAGGACTAAATTCACAAATTCACGTTTTAGTCGTTTGGTAAGGTTTCCAAGCCAATTATGAAGTTCATTCAAGCCCAAAATGGCATAAAACAAATCTTCCTCAGATAAAGCTTTAACATATTCAGGGACTTTTGAAACGGTATAAAATGTAGCATTTCATGGAAAAATAAAGCACACTAGCTTTCAAAAGGGTTTTAGAAATCTAAGCGACTCACCTCGTGTCCTAATTAACTCTTTCCGTTCATGGTCGTTTAATCACCGTCTCTACCATTTCCAATGTTTTGTTGGCCATTTATCGATAAACCTACATCAAACAGCATTTTCGGGTCAATTCGTATTCGGTCGAAAAATAGCCGACGTCCAGTTGACGGGTAGCTGACGTCCAACTGACGTTTAGCCAACAGTTAGCCGATGGGGCCAACGGTTAGCCGACGGTTAAGGAAAACGTTCGACTTTTGTTCACGTCGTTTTTTTGTTATTTGCTCGATCCTTTTGTTTTCCTTTTTCCATATCCTTTCTCCTCTTATATACAAGGGATTCACTTCATATTTCCCAAATATTTCATCCAAAAATCACACAATTAATCATCCTTAAGTTCATCCACTTTCTAAGCAAAATTTTGATATTTTGTTGCTTTTTGACACATAATTTTGTTTTGGACATAGCTTTCAACCTACAACTCCGATTTGGCTCTATGATATTAAAAAACGACCGTAAGACTCTTAACTTTAATTTTGTATAAGCTCTTTTTAGAGTTCTAGTCCCTGTGACATACTACAAGGCAAAAACTGTCTTAATAGTTTTACTTCAATTTCACTATCCATGCCTTCCTTTGTTCTCCTTTAGTTTTTTATACCTTGGAACCATTAATTCATTCAATTCTCCTTCAAATCATCTTTAATTCTGTAATTTCCCAATTCAAATAGCTCACAAGGGTCACACTTATTTAACACAAATTCATCTTTTCTAATCAAAAGTTAGTATAATCCATTTTTTCCAACCAAGTAAATTCTATCTTTACCCTATTTTGATCGTCATCTCCCCAACTGGAAACAGCCCTTCAAACCACCATAATTATTCAGTTCTTCCTCTCATAAAAAATTATTCAAAGACCCTTAGGCAGTCGGCACATAGACACTTATATACAAGGTTCATACACAAAAGTCCAAAAACCCTAACATTGATCTGAAATCAAGACATGAAATTCATGTTTTCATGTTAAAATTCACATCAACATAATCATCATTCACCCAGCAACAACTTTAATTCAAGCAAGGTATGGTTTTACCTTGTATTTAAGGCTATTTGTGGTGATTTTTCTCCAAGAACTTTTATGACTTCACCTAGCACATCAAGAATAAACACTAACCTTTTTCTGTCTTGTTTGATTTCTTTTTCTCTTGGTTTTTCTCCTTCCTGGCCGCCGAATTTATGGCTGTTTAATAGCCCCTCCTAACCACCATTCATCATCAAATATTGGCCCAATTCATTTCTTGTTTTAGTTTAATTGAATGGTGGATATACTTAGGTGTGTTCCAATAAGATTTTTACACACTAACCACCCTTTTTCGTCCACAAAAATTCATCCATTTTTTTCTTGCATGGCTACCGAAATTCTTGGCCAATTTTCAGCCATTCATTCATCTTCTCTTGGTCCAAACATTAGGCAATTATATTGCTCAAGACCTTAAAACGGCCTCACAAGTAATGTGTTCCAATTACAAAATTACACATTATTCTTTATTTATTCTGTAATTCTTTAATTCCATGCATCTTGCAAGAATCTTTCACGCAACCTCTCTTAAATTGACACATGTCCATGGGCTACCAATCACAAAATACCACACGTACCATTCTAACCACTATTCCCTATTTTCTTCAGAAATGACTAAAATCGGGTCCATAACAAAAAAATATTTATTTCACCATCCAACTCCAAAAATTCTACTGAATCAATAATACTTAAATTCTTCAATTCCTTTTCTATTTGGTCAAATTTGTGGTCAAAGTCACGGGCGCGGTCAAAATGACGAAAATGCTTCCGACACCCTAGGTAGCATAATTCATACCAAAACGTGCGTTTCATCGCACTGATCAATTTCTCTTTTCATTATACCCTCAAATTCTTATTTTGTTAACAATAATAGCCTTCCAAAGATTTATGGTACGGGTAGTACAAATTCAATAATTACATCCAGGTCCCGACAAAATATTATTATACCAAAATATTCGTCTCATTTTACCGATCAACTTTTGTTCTAAACATCAATACAAATTCTCATTCTATTACAAATAGTAACTTATCAAAAGTAAAAAAAGGTGGGGTGTTATATGAAAGTCATATTTTCATGTTAAAATTCACATTAACATTATCATCATTCACCCAACAACAACTTTAATTCAAGCAAGGAGGGCTTTTACCTTGTATTTAAGGCTATTTGAAGTGATTTTGCTCCAAGAACTTCTTAAACTCACATAGAACACCAAGAACGCACACTAGCCTTTTTCTCTCTCTTGTTTAATCTCTTTTTTTCCTCTTGGTTTTCTCTCCTCCTTGCTGCCAAAATTCAGGCTGTATAATAGCCCTTCTCACCACCATTAATCAACAAATCTTGGTCCTTCATCTCTTGTTTTTATTAATTGAATGGTGGATATGCTTAGGTGTGTTCCAATGAAATTTTTACACATCAACCACCCTTTTTCCTCCACAAAGTTCCCTGCATTTCTTCTTGCATGGTTGTCAAAATTCTTGGCCAATTTTCAACCATTCATTCATCTTCTCATGGTCCAAACATTAGCCAATCACATTGCTTAAGACCTTAATCAAACATGCCTACAAGTGATGTGTTCTAATTACAAAATTACACATCATTCTTCATTTATTTTGTAATTCTTTAATTCCATGCATCTTGCGTGAATCCTTCATACAACCTCTCTTAAATTGACACATGTCCATGGGCTACCAATCACAAAATGCCACACGCTCCGTTTTAACCGCGATTTTCTATTTTCCTCAAAAATGACCAAAATCGGGTCCGAAACAAAAAAATATTTTATTTCACCATTCAACTCAACAAAAACCATTGAATTCATTGGTAATACTTAAAATTTTCAATTCCTTCTCTATTTGGTCAAATTTGTGGTCAAAGTTGCGAGCACGGTCAAAATGATGAAAATGACCCCCGGTAACCCAGATAATATAATTCACACCAAAGCATGCATTTCATTGCACTGATCAATTTCTCTTCTCAGTGTACTCTTAAATTATTATTTTATTAATAATAGTAGCCTTCCGAAGATTTAGGTACGGGTAGAACAAATCCAATAATTATATCCAAGTCCCGACAAAATATTATTATACCAAAATATTCATCTCATTACACCGATAAACTTTTGTTCTAGCCATCAATACAAATTCTCATCCTATTATAAGTAGTAGCAAAACAAAGGTAAAAGTGCGGGGTATTACATTTGATATTTCATGGAGTTATTTATTTGGATATGGTTGTGTTATGAGGTGGTAGAGCTTTTATTCTTATGGAGTAGAATTTAATGAAAGATTAATGAAGTGAGTTGAATTGGATTTATGGGAATTTATTAGAAGAATATTTACGCAAGAATTATTGTGGAATAGTGGTTGGAGCTTGGTGAATATTGTTTGGTGACTTGAGTTCAAATCCCAACTCTTGCAAACATTTTCCTTCTTTCCCTAATTAAACTCTTTTCCCCCTATTTTTTCTCCTCTTGGCCGAAATTCTTAGGGCTAGCCGCCACCTTAATTTCCCACCTCCTAAAATATAGGAATGTGATTATTTTGGGTTTTTGCTAAAAAGAATTAAAGCAAATTAAATTCCTATTATTTTCTAGTTAGTATTTTATCCTAATCTTTTAGGAATCTAAAATGTTTCAACATCTGAAATTTTCTAAAGTTATTATCCAAAGGCTTTATTAAGAAAAATAAAATATAGAAACCTTTATCTTAGAAGCTATATTTTAGCTATTATTTTTAATAGGAGAAAGGTCTCTACAAATTAATTTTCTCTAAAGAGTTTTAAATGGAAATAAAGAGATAATGAAAATTTTAATTGAAATAAATATTTCTTATAATTAGGCTATTTTCGAAAATTAGGAGTTTAGATGATAGAAAAATTTAGCTTTATCACATAAAAACTAGATTTTATCTCTAAATATGATCATCATTTAATTACTTATTTTTGCCTAAAATAAATTAGAGTGTTAACTAAATTATTTCTTGGATTAATATCCTATTTTTATTACTTGAACTTTCAGGAAAATAGAACGCCCTAGCCGCCACCTTGATGGACATTTTAGTTCCACTCAAACTCTCTAAAATATAGAAGAAACCAATCCTAAGTAGTTTTAACCAATCAATTTTCTTTTAACCAAATAAACAACCAGATTTTTCTCCTTTTTTTTCACCCCACCTTAAGCACACACAACTACATGAAAAAAATTCCAGCTTTGATGCTCTCAAACTCTCTCTTGTATTAGACAAAAATAACACACCAAAAGACCTCATTTTTCCTCTCTTATTTTCGCCAATACAAGGACCGAAATTCAGCTTATACCTTCCTCCTTTTCTCTCTTATTTTCGGTCATATTAACAACCAAAAACCAGCCATAAATCCCTTCTAAAAGCTGCTCAACTTCGGCCACAACAAGAACCAAAAGCTGTCATTTTTCCTTGTTGTGATCAAGAGTCCAAAATAAGGTGAACTCTTTCTAAACATTAAAACACCTAAACCTAATCTATTTTCTTCATCAAACCAGCCTTCCATTAAACCCTAAACACTCCTTACTACATGAAATTTCCATTCTCCAAGAATTTCATCCATCTCAACCTCCAAACATCTCTGAAATCAACTAGACTCAAGGTAAGTAACCCTTCAATCTTCATCAACTCTTGTTCGATTATTTTCCTTTTCTTCTCCTAAAACATGGCCATCAAGAGGCTGATTCTTCCCTATTAGTTGTGACTTTTGAATCATGGAAACCTAGAGGACCAATTGACTCTTCTACTCAAAGTGAACTTAACCAAGTATCAAAGGCGCCACTTTTTGTAAAACCCCACCTAAACCTACTATAGAATTAGAGGAATGGGATGCATTTCATGATATATTACATAAAAATATATTTACTGGACGAGAATGTTTTGGATTTATTGTATGTGGATTATTTGGTTTAATTGTGCTTGTAGAATCTTGAGGGTAATTAGGAAATTTTACTTAAAGATGAGATAGGAAAAGGCTTGGGTTTTAGAAGGGAAGAGAATTAGGTTGGAAAAATAAGAATAAGAGTTAATATTATGAAGTAGTTAGATCATTGTGGTTAATTCCTATGGTCTTGAGTTCAAATCCCATCAACTATGTACTATCTCCGTCCCAACAAAATTGACCTACTTATTATTTTGGGTTGTCCCAAAAAATTTGATATTTTCCTTAAAAGGAAAATTTCTACTGTATAATTTATTATAAAATAATCAATATATCTCATATATATTATTTTTATATATTTAGATTTGACATAAAGTATTGTGGGACCTACATATTTCTTATTTTTATTATACTGTATTATATTATATTATTATATTCTAACATTTACTTTTGCATAAAATATTGTGCCAAATCAACCACTATCAATTTTAGTGGGACGGAAGGAGTATTATTTTTAATTATCCTAACTAATATTTGAATTTTATTTCTTGCATTCCATGAAATTAGGAATGTTGTCTTGGGGAGACACAATGGTAATATTTTAACCATGTGATCTTGTCCTAAAAGAAAATCTAGAGGAGTTTTAATCTCCATCATTTTAGCAACCCATGTCCTAGCACATTAGAATTTAAAATATTCACATTTCTTGAATTCTTTTAAACTTTATTATAAAATATTCTAGATGATCTTGGACTTGAAATTTTAAAAGAAAATTCCTGCTCTTGGAGGTCGGTTGACCGAAACCTTGAAAGGATAATAGTGTGGTTGTTTTCCAAGATTAAATCACCATGGTTTCTTCTCTAAAGAACTTTATTTTATTTATTCTTATTTTGGTGCAAAGCTGGAATTATTTTCAGCACTTTCTCTTGGCTAAATTTCTGAAAATGTGCAGAAAGGCTACCTTTTCTTTCCTTGCTATCAAACAGCCATTTTATGTGACTTGAAAGCTAGAAATTCCTTGGAATTTTAGAGCTAAAATCGCTTCATTAAACTAGAAGATTTTCCAGCCAGCTACAAAGTATTTTAACCATAGGAGTTTGAGCAGTCAACCCATGCATTAGTTCATCTAAAGTTCTCCTCCTCCTTCTTCAAGATGATGGTTGAAAACTAGCATTAATAGACCTTGAAACACTCTTATTTTACAGCTGGTTCAAATTAATTCAAACTCTTGTTAACAAATCATCCTAGATTTTATGAACTCTTGTAGCTAAGTTACTAGATTTTTTCCAGCCTTGTTAGCAAAGATAAAAATCAGTTTTCTCCTTCATTCCCTTCATCATTTTTGGCCATCTTGAACACCATAGCTGAACATCTTACCTTCTTCACCAACCTTGGCCATTAGAACTCCATTAAACAACCTCAAACCTTTGCTAACTTCACTCAATTCAAAACATTTTGAACTTGAAACTTAAATTCCATCTTTTGCTCCCTTAAACACTCACCTAACTAGGCTAGTAAACTAGAATTTCCACTCCTCTTTCATAGCCATTTTTGGCAATTAATAAGGCTAGAAGAGTTCTCCATTTCACTACCAAGACTTAGCTAAATTAGTAAACCACCATTGAAGGACTAGAGGCCTTCAAGAAGAAATCACCATTAGCAGATCCAACACCTCAAAAACCTCCACTTTTTCTTCATTTTGAAATTTGAATTAGCTCTAGTCTCTCTCCCTCTTGGCATAACCGAATCCTCTCTCTTCTAGCAAGGCTATTCAGCCATCACCCTCCAAAGAACACTCTCCCTTTTCTCTTAACTTTCTTTTGTGTTCTCAAGAACACCAAGAACACACACTACACTTGTTCAAAATTTAATCATCCCAAATCACTCTAAATCTCTCAAATCAACTAGGATTCAATCTATACCCACCCTTAGTATACTTCATAACACTAAAACAACCAAAGTTGATCTTCTTTCGGATTAACCGAGCCTTTTTTGTCCAAGATAAGAAGAACACCAAAAAGGTAAACTAAGTTCAACCATCTCATTCTTCTTCTCTCTTTTATCTTCTTTTCTTTATAATCTCAATCTCTCTCTCACACACACACACTCTCTCTTGTCCAAACTATTGGTGGCCATTTTTGGACAACTTCAATTATTAGAGGACTCATCAAAGCACTCAAGGCCCTTCATTTGTCAAGACAACAACTTCGACTCCAATGGTCATCAAACAAGTATTTTTTCCATAACTTTCTTATTTTCAAACTCAAGATTATTAGGAAGATGATATTAATTTGATATTATTGGGATGGAAATATGCATGTAGGGGTGAAGAGAATAATTTTATGATATGAAGATTGAGATTGGTATGAAGGCTTATGAATTATTGTTGGATTATCATTTGAGATTTAGGATTATTATATGTTCAATAGTAGATTGCGATTTTAGAATTTATATCACTAGTATAAGATATCTTGATGAATGATGGAGATTACTACCACCATTACTTTGGCGGATTCTACTTTTTCCAAATAGGACAAATTTAACGTTAAGTACTCAATAAGGGTAGACTACTAGGACTAGTCTTTGAAGGGTCGGGGTAAGTCTCTTAGTAGGTGGCCACTTTTGAGAGGTGAGTCTTTCCCGAATAGGATGCCAGTTCGAGTAGATCATACCGGTCTGAGCTAGTATCACAGTTCAAGTGGACTGTTTATCTCTAGGGTGGACATCTGGTAAGTTAAGGTGTAGAGATGGAGGAGTATCTTACTCAGTAGGCCGTACACCCACTTTGTATAAAAAATGCATAATGTGTGGTATCCTGATCATTCTCTTGTTATGGTGCACAATGTGTGGTGCCATGTCTGTTTTTAGAGTGATTGCTTTTATTTTATACAATGTATACAAGGGGAAAAAAAACACCACTTCTCGATTTGCAAAATTCTAATTGTGACTTGCCAAAACTTTCCCTTTTTATAATTGTTTCTCAACTGGCATACATGAACTATTTTCCTGAAATATCCTGAGCACACACGGGGCTTACTGGAAATTATTTCTCACCACTTTATCTTACCATGTTTTTAGGTTGATTGATTAGTGTTGCCTTTCAATGAAGACATGTTTTGATTGTATTTAATTTTGAGTGATTTTAGTTAACATTTGTTTGTTTTGAGACTTGTGCAAGTATTGGTTTGATTTATAATAAGTTTAAATTTGGAGCATTCATTTCATTTTTGTGTATCCTAGTTATAAAGACTCCTTGTACTAAGGACGGGACAACATCCCCGCCTCTATTGAGGTACATAGGTAGTGGGGTGTTACACCTTTGCTCATATTTGTGTCAATCAAAAGTATTTGAGGCTTAACTCTTCTGATTTAAATTAGGTAGAATATATGGTGGTGTTATACTCAAAAGCAAAATTTAGACTCATAATACAAAAGTTAGCCCATAAACTTTTCTCATATTCATCATATTCTCCATATTCAAACTAGATAAGTCAAATAACATTCAAACACTAATGCATAAACATGATTAATCAAAATTCTCAAGTCTTGACAATATCTTATCCAATAAACTAATTGCATAAAAATCCATCTAATGAATGACAAAAATTCATATCCAAGTAAGAAAAAGAATTACAACCTTGCTTAAACAATAAAAACCACAAAAATTTTGAAACAATTTCAGAAAAATTTCAGCTTCACAATTTTTAAATTGTGTCAAAATTTTCTACTTCAAAAATTTGAGCTTCACAAATTTTAAATTTTGTCAAAGTTTTCAACTTTAGAAAATTTTAAGAAGGAGATTGTCTCAAAAATATTGATATCAACAAAACACCAAGATAAAAACTTGGACAAAGAATATCACCAAACCACTCCCCCACACTTAAACTGGACAATGTCCTCATTGGCCAAAAATTAACAAAAGAAAGCATCTCCAAAGGGACCAAAATTGATAAAGGAGGAGAGGGTGAATCAATACTTTCCAAGTGCAATAACGCGCCAAACAATATGAACTTGGAAAAGAAAGAAGAGCTTGTCCAAGAGGACTTTATCTCGACCTACAAAAGAAAACACAAATAAAAGTATAACAACATAATAACAAAATAAAGACACACCTAAATAAAAGAAAACTAACTAAAGAAAAGTATCAATAAAAATCCTAACAGAGCAAATAAAGACACGAATCACTCCTCACACTTAAGATGGAAAATATTTTCCTTATTTGGGGGAAATAACACCTAATAACACAAAACAAAGAGACAAACACTTTTCACTCATCATGCTTCCTCATCAAACCTTTGTCAAAGAAGTTTAAGCTCAAAGTAGAAAATAGGCAAGATGAATGTAGAAAGAAGGGAGGTTTTTGAAAAAGGTCATGTTCATGAAAATAATTGTTCACAGTAAAGAAAACACATGAATCTCATTCTCGAACATTCCTTTAGGTACAGAAATACTATTTTCCACATATGAGTGCATACGGTATCTAAAGAATGCATCAAACTTGAAATTACCATTTTTCCTTTTAAAAGATTTGTCACAAAGAAAATTCCCTTGAATACTTCACAATTGAGTTCTTAAAGATAGGATCAAGAAATCCTTGCTTTTCAAATTGTGGTCTATAGGAACTAAGTTACCTCTCTTTGAATGGGGTGAAAGGTAGAAAGTACCACCATCCTCTAAGGACTTCTTATGATGTAGCATTGAAAGATCCAACTTCTTGAGGCATGCTAAATTCCACACATCATTATTTGGACCATGTTCTCCAAGAATTGAGAGGAATCTAAGAAATCATGTTACAAAGAGAAATTAGAATTATTAGCATATAGAATAGAATCGAATACCTCTCTTGTCAACTCGTGCAATTGTCCCTCATAACCTCTCTCTCTCTCTCTCTCTCTCTCTCTCTCTCTCTCTCTCTATTTTTTTTGTAGTCAATTGTACGGGCCAACATTAACTCATGAGTCTCCTCAACAATATTAACTAATTGTGTTCTTTGATTGCATAATCGTTGGGAAGCTTCTTCATGCCATTGAACAGATGAATTTATATTGGCAACAAAATAATTTATTAATGCTTCTAATGACGTCTCACTAAAAATATCAATGTGAGCTTGTAACTTTGCCAATCTATCATCAATGTAACTCCTTTGATCTTGTGCCCAAAAATAATTGTCCATGATCATGTCAACATCGCACTTAAAGAAAAATAAAAATCAAATCTAAAAGAAAAATAAAGAATAGTAAAAATTTTAAAAATAAAAAAATAAAATCATATACTAATAAAAAGACTTAAATATTCACAATGTACCTAAAAAAATAAATGTTAGTGACATTTACAAATATTGTTAGTATCGTACAAGCATAGTACAATATTAAATCAAGTTAGTTAGTTAAGGTACATTTATACAAACAATAAGATATGACACTTAGTTACATAAAGAACATATAAATATATTTATATATAGACATATAGACATATAAACTTATAAACATGGTTAACTCAACAAAATCCAAGCTTTCATGATATTGTTCCCTGGCAACGGTGCTAAAAACTTGATGTGTAAATTTTAGGTGTATAAAAATCATCACATTTAAATCCATCCCTTAGTCAAGTTTTAATTAAAATATTAATTCCAAAATACACATATGAGCAGGTATACTCATCGCAAGTATAGTATAGGAAATTAATGAGTATTGATAGGGGTTAAAATCACCATTCTTTTCCAAGTTATTAGAGGGTGTTTTAAGATACATTTGTTGTAATAACTAGGCATATTCCTTCCTATTTGACATTTTACTTGTAAAATGTGTTTTCAGTAAATATGTGCAGATTTAAGTTAAAGGCGAGCAAAAAGTGCATGAAACCATAATGTACTTAGTGCTAGGCCCAAACAGTGGACCAAGAGCCGAGTCTATTATGCTCCAGTAGAAGAGTTTGAGTGTGCTTCAGGGGTTTTTTCCAGAACAGACCTAGCACTAGGTCTGGCAAGAGTACTTGGCGTCGGGTCCATTCTGCCAGCCAAGAAGAGACGGCAAAAAATAGAGCAAAAACATAGGAAGAGCAGAGTGCACCTGGCGCCGGTGGGTCAAAGGTATCCAGCACTAGGTATGCTTTGGAGGCTGAAATTCTATACGTGGAATTAGGGCTAATCCAATAATTTTGGTATTTTCCTACTCCAATTCTGCCAAGACTTCCTCAGCCACGAAATAGGCATCCAAGAGGCCTATAACAGTACAAGAGAATGCAAGAGTTGGAGATTTACAACTAAGAGAAGTGAATTAAAGGGAAAAAATTCTGATTCTCTCATTGAAAAAGGTATCCACTTAAGTCAAGGAGGACTGTTCAAAGGGAGTCTTCAAGGAAGAAGAAAAAGGCTTGTCTATGAGTGCTTTTTTTTTTTTCTTTGTCTTCTTTTTTTCTTTTTAACAATGATGCATTTGATACTTTTATTGTAATTTAACATTATTTTGGGATTCATGGTTTTGTATTAATTTAGTTATTTGATCAATTCTTTGTCGTATTTGGTATTTATTTACTTGATTTCCTTGGTTATTGATGCGAGTTCTTCTAGTTGACTTGAGCTGACAATGTTAGGAGTTTCGTTGCATTGATTTCGTATTTATCTAATCTTAATGGACTTGAGCGACAAAGTTAAGATTATAGGACTAAGTAATCAAAGATTAGTTGGTTTCACCTCAAGTAAAGGGTTATTAACTGCTTTCATGTTTATAAGGAATTGAGCTTAATGCATGTTTTGCTTATGATTAGCTTGATTGGCAAATCTATTAATGTAATCAAAATAGAGGATTCCATGGATTGGGAACAAAGTGGGATTTATCTAAGTAAAATCATGACTCATGAGACGATTAAATTTTACTTCATATTCCTTCATGATGCCAAGATGATAATTAGTTGAGAGAATCGCTAATTGGTTCATTATCATGTTTTCTAGGATAATTATCTAAATTGCATAAACCTACATCATTGAGTTGTATATATTTATTTTATTTTTCCTTTTATTCTTTTCTCACTTTATTTGGGTCAATTAAATATTGAAAGAAAAGTGATTAGTGTGTACTTGTTCCTTTAAGGATTGATACTCGTTAATTCCCTATACTATTCTTGTGATGAGTATACTTGCTCACATGTGTATTTTGGAATTAATGTTTAATTAAAAATTGATTAAAGAATGGATTTAAAATTGATGATTTTATATGCCTAAAATTTACATATTAAGTTTTTGGCACTGTTGCCAGGGAACAATATCATGAAAACTTGGGTTTTGTTACTTTAACCATGTTAATATGTTTATATGTAAATATGTGAATATGTATATATGTTCCTTGTATGACTGGGTGCTATATTTTATTTTCTTGTATACTTGTATTTTAATGTTTCTATGTGTTGTAATTCCTTGTAACTTAATCTGTGAACATGTACCTTAACTAACTAACTAACTTGATTTTATATTATGATGTGTATATATGATGCTAACCAACTATTTTGTATAGGTAAGATGGCCAATTGGAGTTTGGGACGGTATCCTAACATATTCCACGGAATAACATCTCAACCATCTGACTCCATTGCCTTAGAAGGGGTGTTGGAAAAATTTGCCACCCATATAACTATGCGTTTTGCTAAGATAGAAGACACACTGGAAAAATTTGAAGGGCATAGTTAGAAATATGGAACAGAAAATTTGGTTTTTAATGGATTTAGTGATAAAGTCACCATTAGGGGTAGAAGCACAACATGATTCAGTTGCCTTTACCCTAAGGAGTGGTAAGGAGCTGCTTAATCCTAGCATGGAACTGGTACCATCTAAAGAAGATGGGTCGGAACCGACCCCTATTGTTGAACCTTTCAAAAAATAACCTAAAAAGCTAGATTTTCAACCATTGGTACCTACCTTACTTGCACACACAAAGTAAGAAAAGATGCACAATTTGGCAAGTTATTGCAAATTATTACACAAATGAGATCCACATTTGGTATCTAATACCCATATCTCATTTCTAAAGGTAGTATTTATCTCAATCATAAACATACCCGGAGTAGAAGTATAAGTGCTTGCAAGCTTCTCCTTCGGCTTCTTATCCTTAACGGTCTCCAAGTAGGCTTTGCAGTTGTGCCTACAGTGGCCCATCTTCCCACAATGATGGCATGAGCGCTTGGTAGCTACGTCCTTCTTCTTCACACCACCTTTGGACTTCATGGGAGCTTTCTTCTTCTTTTGAACTTTCTTCTTAGAAGAAGATTCTACCATTAAAACTGCATTGGAATCCTTCTTCATAGATTGATTCTCAAATTTCTATACCAATCGAGATAGATTGATTCGGTTAACTTGTTGGTTTCCAAGATGCTATGTAAGTTTAGGTTTGTTGACATGATACAAGTGACCTAGATGTAAAGATAGAGAGCATTAGCTACTTATATATGCACATGATATGCAAATAATTAGGACTTTAATTAAGCGTATTTTTATTCCACTAATTTACTCAAACCAATAGCCCCCACTACTGATTCGGCAAAGCCTGTTGGAAGCTTTCCTAGTGGACCGGTATCCAAATTCCTCAAGAATAACCTTGGGTTTGCCCAACAAGCCACCCTTGAGTTCATTGGTAGGTATCCAATACCAATTACATCGTATGTAACTACCGGATCATTGGGTAATTAACAACTTTTAATCTTAAAGCCTTTTGGGCTACCCCAACTTTTCCTCTAAATTTCTTTATGCTTGAGTTTGCCCAATCGGGATAAAGAATTTAGTTAAACCCGACCCATTAATTAGGAATTTAATTCTATAGCTTGAATATGCCCGGTGTTGAGTATGCTTGGGTTTGCCCAACAACCTGGTCTCAAAAAAGGACTCTTGTTAATTGAGGGATTTGTTCCTTTTAGTGATTTCAATGAATGACATGCATAAAAATCAATAAATCACATAATTGATAATCATGGTAATAAAGCGATTACGTAGTATGGTTGTGGACTTTATCCTAAATTAATTTCTTTGAGCCATAAACGAAATTAATATAATTAACCTTATTTGTTCATGCATGATTTAAGTAGAAGGTCTTACCTTCTCACCTTGTTTTGGTCGCCATCTCCAAAATAGAATAATTCTACTCCTATCTAACCTATATAAACTAATTACATAATTTCCTAAAGTGAGAAAACCTCAAGTTACATTTGAGGGGAATTAGATGAGAAGAGAATTACACAAGAATTCTAGAGAAGGTAGGACACGCAGGCCCTATTTCATAAAAACCAAAACTGTA
This sequence comes from Voacanga thouarsii, assembly GCA_026120185.1. Taxonomy (NCBI): domain Eukaryota; kingdom Viridiplantae; phylum Streptophyta; class Magnoliopsida; order Gentianales; family Apocynaceae; genus Voacanga; species Voacanga thouarsii. Next base: position 267,408 of record JANUWF010001341.1, on the reverse strand, counting down.
AAATGCATGAAATAAACATATAATTTTTATTATTCCAAAATCACTATTTTGGAAAAATAAAACCAAACTCTAAAATCAATATTTTAGAAAAATACATTAATTTTAAATTTTCAAAATCACTATTTTGAAAAATAAAATTGTTTGTCTCAAAACTAATTTTGAGAAAAAGCTTTTGGGTCCCATTTCTAGTAGCAAAAACGGCGGCCCGCTGGCCAGTCAGTGGGCCGGGGTCAAAGGGGCAGCGCCCATTGAAAGAAAATTTTATTTTACTGCCTCTTATCAGATGAGATTTTTCCCTTTCAAAATCCCCCTTTTTTAAAAAAAAAATTGGAATGTCGAAACAAAGCAAAATCAGCGCCAGTATGGAAGCCAGAGCCGGCACCGGCTATGGTATGGTTTTAAGGAAATATTTTTTTTAGAGACGATTTTTGGACGTCACGAAACAGCATGGAACTGGTGCCGGCTAGGAGCCAGAGTTGGTGCCGACTGTTGTTGGGAAGAGGTGGCGATTTTCAGAAAATTTTCCAAAAACAGTTTTTGGTACCTTCTTTTCCTGCAAATTTTTAGTGAGAACAATTCTCAATCGAGTTTTTCTATTTTGAAGCTCAAAACAACAACTAATTTTTTATTTTAAACAAAACAAAACAGAAAATTAAATTCACAGGATGAAACGGAAGGCAGCAAACATGTCCAAGAAAAAGTTTTTCTGCAAAAACCTTTCAGCACATAAAGAAAACATTTTTCAAAATATGTTGTAACTATTACACAAGCATATTGTGCTACGGACCCAACCCATAATGCTGGAAATAATTTCGACTCGAGTGAAAACAGTTTTCACAGCGAACAAAGACAAACAAAAATTCATGAAAATAGCTTTTCATGCCAAAACCAATGTCTACAATCCACACATAGCATAGCTTTGATACTACTGTTGGGTATCTCACGCATATCATATATGGCGCAGCGGAAAAATTAAACGAGATACTATCCCAGGATCCACATATGTGTGGAAAATAAGATATAAAGAGAACAAAGGTAACAACTTTTTTGCCTTCCTTTGCTTTTGTGGAAAACAAAATTTTCCTTTTTCAAGTCAAGGCGCGATCCAGTAATCTTCTTGATCAAACACCACGAGAGTTGAATGTCCAACCACTATAATCACACAATGTGATTATCTCTAACAGAAATCCGTACTTAAGCACTAAGATGTTATGTGCTAGCATAAACCACAATGGCGGCTAGGGTTAGGCTTGTTTTCAGAAAAAACGAGATAGAGAGAAGAGGAGAGAATGTTATGAGTTGCCCTAGGGTTTTGGAGTGTTTTCATGTGTATCTCCTTCAACTCAAAGGAATCGTGTAATATATCCTATATATTACGAAAAACCTGCTGAAAAATACTCCAACTGAGAATTCTAAAAAAATTAGAATTCCCTAATTGTAATTGGAAATATCAAGTTCTCACAATTACAATTTGGCCCAGAAATTATAACTACTTATAATTTGGCCAGAACAACTTCTCTTTCTCGCAATTAACCCCACTATGTTATCAAATAACATCTTGAGTATCCAATCCTCTATTGTGTGTGACCTATTAGGTTTCCCAGTCAATTGGTAGCGAATATGAATTAATTCAAACGTCTTTGAGATTAATAATTTATAATTAATTAGAATTAATCATATTGATTCTAATTAGGATTGGTTTATTAATTCATCAATTAATAAACCCATATTCCCAAATCATGAGCGGTATCTAGCAACACATCATGACCACCCAAGAGTCCAAGAAGTCAAGTGGCTTGACATGAACCCTTCAATAACAAACTACAGTGCAATTAACTCATTTGACCATACAATATCTCATTAGGTTTGGAGTACGAAATTAGTGCCAACTCTCTCCAGAATATATATTAATTTTGGCACGAATATAATAGTACTTGTACCAAGAACCCACTACTCTAGATGTGTATCAATTGGAACTGTTTTTAATACACAGTCGCCTTGGCCAAGGACTTCTCGAGTAGTAATTCCTAGAAGTGGCTGTGAGATATTCGCCCCTACTATTAGGAGTGATGAATCCTTTATTGACCCTCTCAACTACTTTTGTTTACCTCACAATGTACCCAATATCCATCCCATAGGCGGCCCTCAATCTGGCCCCAGAGATTGGAATCAAAGCATAAAGCTAGCAAACAAAGTACCTTAGAGATCTCAAGTCTAAGGATACTTGCATGTTTGCTATATTGAGACTATATCACTGGCACTAAATAGTTATCCATGTGATTATCTCATAGTTAGGTCATCCAATGTACTTGTTTCATTAACAAGCATCCATGTGTTAACTTTGAGTATCTCAATACTCATGGATATGAGAACTACCACCTGATCAAATCAGGAAGTCTAACACATGCTAGTCTTAACGCATTAATAATATCCAGGCTCATTAATACTATGACTAAGGACTATTTAAGTACTAATACTATACAATGTAGTAGGAATCTCATATCATGATCTCCTTAACACAGTGTTGTACTAGGGACTTTATCTAACAGTTATATTACATAAAAGTAAACAAAAGAAACTGTGATATAAATAATGCCTTTTATTAAAATAAAATGTGTCATATACAACGTACAAGTGATTGCCTCTAGGGCATAACATTAACATATGGAACAATCTATTGCATATTTGGAGGACTCAATTGAGGGCCATAGGTTGGATAAATTTGAGGAAATTGAACAAGGCAGTTTGGGAAGGATGAATTCATCCATTGAGGAACCACCAGAATTGAATTTGAAAGACCTCCCCGAGCACTTAGAATATGAATTTTTGTCAAAAGGTGAAAAACTGCTCATGATCGTTGCCATAGACCTTACTTATAACCAAAAGACCAAATTGGTAAGTCTATTAGGAAAATATAAGGAAGTGATTGAATGAAAAATTATGGATATTAACGGAATTAACCCTTCCTTTTGTACTCATAAAATCTTGTTAGAAGAAGAAGCCAAACCCGTAGTGTAAACCCAACGTAGGTTGAACCTAAACATGAGTGATGTGGTAAAAGGTAAGGTGATTAAACTCTTAGATTCCAGCATCATTTATCCTATTTCTGATAGTATTTGGGTTTGTCCAACACAAGTGGTATCAAAAAAGGGAGGAATGACTGTGAGCCCTAATGAAAAAAATGAGTTGATCCCAATGAGATTGGTAACCGGTTGGAGAGTGTGCATTGATTTTAGGAAATTGAATGAGGCAACTAGGAAAAGCCATTTTCCTTTCCTTTTCATTAACCAACTATTAGAAAGGTTAGCCAGACATGAGTTTTATTGCTTTTTAGATGGTTTTTTTTGGATACTTTTAAATTCCTATAGCACCGGAGGATCAAGAAAAGACTACTTTTATATGCCCTTTTGGTACTTTTGCATATCGACATATGACTTTTGGTCTTTGCAATAGCCCTAGAACATTCCAATGATGTATGATGGCTATTTTTGAAGGGCTTGTGGGAGATATCATTGGGGTATTTATGGATGATTTCTTTATTTTTGGTGATTCTTTTGATTTTTGTTTGACCAATTTAGAAAAGGTCCTTCAATGGTGTGAAAAGACCAACCTCATGCTTGATTGGAAAAAATGCCACTTTACGGTGCAAGAAGGCATAGTATTGGGACAAAAGATTTCAAGGAAAGGTATTGAGGTTGATAGGGCTAAAAATGAGGCAATTGATAAACTCCTTCCTCTGACTTCCGTAAAGGCAATTTGAAGCTTTCTTGGGTATACAGGTTTTTATAGGAGGTTTATCTTGGATTTCTCAATGATTTCTAAACCCCTTACTTCTTTGCTTGAAAAAAATGCTATTTTTGATTTTGATGAAAAATATCTCAATACTTTCAATGTACTTAAAACAAAACTGATTAATTCTCCTATTTTAATTGCATCAGATTGGTCTCTTCCTTTTGAACTAATGTGTGATCAAGTGACTATGCAATGGGCTTAGTGCTTAGACAAAGGAGGAATAAGCACTTTCAGCTAATTTACTATGCAAGCAAAACTCTTACGGCAGCACAAGAAAACTACACCACAACAGAGAAAGAGTTGATTAAAATAGTGTTTGCTTTTGATAAATTTCATTCTTATCTTATTTTGTCCAAAGTCATTGTGTATATAGATCATTCTGCCCTTAAGTACCTACTAAACAAGTATGATTCCAAACCAAGATTGATACGATGGGTTTTATTGTTGCAAAAATTTAACTTGGAGATTAGGGACAATAAAGGAGTGGAAAACTTAGTTGTGGATCGCTTGTCTTGGTTGGAGGATCCCAACGTTGAGTCATTGGTTGAGGGAGACATTAATGATACCTTCCCGGATGAACAACTTTTACTTGTGGATGGTGAGATTTCTCAATTGCCTTGGTATGAGGATTTTGCTAATTACTTGGTTGCAGAAATTCTTTTGGACGACTTCAATGCCTAACAAAAGAAGAAATTCCTCTCTAAGGTAAAACATTACTTTTGGGAAGATCTGTACTTGTTCCGGTGTTGCGCGGATCAAATCATTCTAAGGTGTGTGGATTCTGTGGAAAGCATCCATATCTTGAAATATTGTCATGGAGGACCCGCGAGAGGCCACTATCAAGCTAACAACACTGCCAGAAAGGTACTTGAGTCTAGTTTCTATTGGCCTACACTCTTCAAGGAAGCTCACAGGTTTGTTTAAAATTGTGATAGGTGTCAACGTATAGGTAACATCTCTAAATTTAATAGATGCTATTATAAAATTTTCAAGCTTGTGAAATTTTTTTATTGTTGGGGGATTGATTTCATGGGTCCTTTTCCTAGTTCTTTAGGCAACAAATTCATCTTAGTGGTGGTTGAGTATGTATCAAAGTGGGTTGAGAAGCAATCCTTACCTATTAATGATCACGAGTTGTTGTAAAATTTCTAAAAACTTTTCACTTGATTTGGAGTACCTAAAGTGCTCATTAGTGATAGGAGAATCCACTTTTGTAATACCCAATTAGATAAAGTTCTCAAACATTTAGGGGTTACTCATAAGGTTGCTACTCCCTATCATCCGCAAACTAGTGGCCAAGTTGAGGTGGTCAATAGAGAATTAAAAAGAATCTTGGAAAAAGTGGTCAATCATATACAAAAGGATTGGAGTTTAAAGCTAGATGATACTCTTTGGGCTTATAGGCTTGCTTTTAAAACTCCAATTGGTAAAACCCCCTATCACTTAGTGTATAGGAAATCATGTCATTTACCGGTAGAAGTTTAACATAGGGCTTATTGGGCAATAAAGCTTGTCAATTTTGACCTTTATCCTGTAGGAAAAGAAAGAATGCTTCAAGTGAATGACTTGGATGAGTGGCGCATCGATGCCTACTATAATTCGAGGATTTACAAAAATAAGATGAAACGCTGGCATGATAAGCATATTCATTCTCCCCATAGGTTTTAAAAAGGAGATAATGTGTTAGCCTTTAATTTTAGGCTTCGACTTTTCCCAGGTAAGTTAAAATCTCGATGGTCGGGGCAGTATAAGATACATCAAGTTTGTCCATTTGGAGTTATTGAGGTTTCTCACCCAACTAAGGGAATTGTTAAAGTTAATGGAAGTAGATTAAAAGTATATTTGGGGGAAGAATTAGGTACTTTGGAGTATCTCGACATTACCTTTAATAAGCCATGATCAACCTTGGCTTCTTTGTCTTTCGAGTGCTTTATCTCTTCTATTTTTTAATTTTCTTGTCTATTTCTTTTTCTAGATTTATATTTTCTTTCTTTTGTTTCTTTTCTTTTAGTAGGTACTCTTGTACTGACCCTTCCTTGAGGTGGATTAAAATTTGGTAGCACGGCAATGTAATAGAAGTATTTTCTTCACTTTATTCTTCTATTTTATTCATCTTGGTCTTCTTGGCTGTATTTTTATTTTTTTTCTCTCTGGCCATTGAGGACAATGTCCAGTTTAAGTGTGGAGGGGAGAATTGATGGAAAGCGCAGAAACAGGGGCATGCACCGTAAGTTAAAAAAAAAATTGGAGAAAAATAAAACGCGAGCCATAAAAGCCATGCCGAAGCGTGAAGATCATACCTTTGCGTTCCTTAACCTTTCTAGGTTGCGTAGGAATAGATTGAATGGCTGGAATCGCCTCGCTTTGCACACTTGAAGGAGCTTCCGGTTGAACACCCGCTAGCCTTCGACTTTACCTTGTTTGCATTAACGCTTAGCTCTCCAGCTCTCGAGATATTCCTCAGCCTAACCTCTAGTTGGTGAACACAATGGGAAAGAGAAACGGTCTCAATTCTCCTTGGTTCGCTCACTATTAGTTAGCAAAGAACAAGGGGAAAAACAAGAAGAAGAAAACCGTGAGAGAGAGAACTAGAGTGACGTGAGAGTCTTGTGGCTTGGGAAAGAATTAGGGTTTTTTTTCTTTTCAAAGAGTTGTTTTATCAGTTAGCCAAAAATTAGGTCTCTCATTATCTGATAAACATATCCCCGGGATTTCAAAACACCCGGATGTTATCCTGAGAATCAGTTTGGCTTAACCCTAAACTCCTCTTAACCATATCTGGAAAAAACCCTAAGGTCCAAGCTATTAGGCCAGATAAACATTTATTATTTTTCTTGGACCCAAAAAGGCCCAAAATAATAAATATTAATTATTTATTTCCTGGGCTTACATAAGTAACCCAATAAATAATTAATGAGCTCAAATGAACCATAATAATTAATCTTTAATTATTTATTTCTTGGGCCTATATAAATAACCCAATAAATAATTAAACATTAATTATTTCCCCTAGTTTAAGCCCAGATTAATTTCTTAATTATTCATACTGGACCTAGGCCCTGAATAATTAATTAACCAAATAAACTAGATGATTAATTTCTCTCAACTCCTATTTTATTTATTTATTTATTTTATTCCAGTCCAATAATAAATTAGACTTCCTGAATAAAATAAAATAAAATAAAATCATCTTCAACTGAGACCAATTCCTCAACCCAAAATAGTTAGGACTTACGGGCTATTCCGAGGACCAAAAAGACACATCGCCTTGGCTGCTAAAATGACCAAAATACCCCTACTATATAAATAGATGTATTTTGCATTTTAAATATTTCCTAATATCATCATAAGGAAATATTGACCCCAAGGACAATGCTGCATTCGCAAAGTCTCCGACCTACAGGTGAAATGACTAAAATACCCCTCTACACATCGCCGTACATTTAGAGAGGAAGAAGTGTACTAACACCCCCCTAAATGACATCTACCATCCTTAGGCTTCTAGTCCAATGATCTATGACTTCCTGGAGTGTTTCCGCTTTCCAAGGGAGCTATCCTAAAGCAAACATCCAAGTCATGTTTCTCAGGGCCCTGGATAATTTAGACCATTCGGACAACCACAAGGGGCGATATAGTGCAGAAACTATCTTGTATAAGTCTGTCTTAACTAACTAGTCACACATACCCAACATGTAAGTATATTGGCCCTACGATAGAACCTCAACTACAGCAAATCAAAGTATATGCTTCCAGCTTCGCTAGACCACCAACTCATACTCAAGTCGTAGAGTACTAGTCCACGTTGTAGCGGTAGTAGTCTAGGTTTCTACCATATAGTACTTTGAGAAACCACTACTACAGGTCCTGTTCTACGTATTCGAAATACGCTTATGTCATGAAGTGAGTGGACTACCCACTGGCTAAAGGTAAGCCATTCCCTATTTGGAATTTATAACATAATAACCTAAACATGATGAGGTTCCCAGTCTCATTAATAGGTTAAGAACAAATGTTTATGTGTTAAATAACCCGTGATCCATACCTTACTGTGAAAGACCACCATTCACATGGATCACTTATTTAAACACAATGGGTCTGTTCCAAACGAAAATCGTGCACAAACAAAAAGTAAATTCACAAACAATTTCTGAAAATAAATTCTTTCATTAAATAATTCGATTTTACATCAGAAACTTAGTCTAAGAGGGTATAGAATCCAACAATCTCCCACTTGCACTCTAAGACTAGGTAAGTCCATAGGTGCCTACGCCTATGGCGTCTAAGTGTCTCTTGAAGACTCTCTCAGCCAAAGGCTTGGTGAATGGGTCTGCTAGATTGTTTTCTGAGGTAATATGCTCTACCACGACTTCCCGTCTTTGGATGAAATCCCGGATCAGGTGGTACTTCCTCTTGATGTGTTTCCCCTTCTTGTGGTTCCGAGGCTCCTTAGATTGCGACACTGCTCCAGTGTTGTCGCAATACATCACAACCGGCCTGTCCATATGTTGTACGACTCCAAGTTTTGAAAGAAACTTCTGGAGCCAGACTGCTTCCTTGGACGCTTCCAAAGCTGCCACATACTCAGCTTCCATGGTTGAGTCAGCAATACAAGATTGCTTGATACTCCTCCATGAAATTGCTCCTCCAGACAAGGTGAAGACATATCCACTAGTGGATTTTCTCTCATCCTTATCCGCCTGGAAGTCTGAGTCTGTGTATCCTGCAGGGAACCAAATCAGCAGCCCTGTAAACCAGCATATAATCTCTCGTTCCCTTGAGGTACTTGAGAATATGCTTTACAGCTTGCCAATGAACCTCCCCTGGGTTTGACTGATATCTGCTAACTAAGCCCACGGCAAAGCAGATATCTGGCCTAGTACATAGCATGGCGTACATGAGACTTCCCACAGCCGAAGCGTAGGGAATCCTACTCATTCTGTCCTTTTCTTCTTGAGACTTAGGACAGTCCTTCGAAGAAAATGACAACCCATGTCTGCAAGGGATTAGAGCTTCCATGCATGAGTCTATGCTGTACTTGGCCAGCATCTTGTCAATGTATGTCGCTTAGGATAATCCTAACATTCTCTGTTTCCTATTTCTAAGAAGCCTAATTCTGAGAATGTAGCTGGCTTCTCCCAAGTCCTTCATACTGAATTGACTAGACAGCCAAACATTTGTAGATGACAATATCCCTACATCATTTCCAATGAGTAGAATGTCATCCACATACAGGACAAGAAAAACCACATTGATGCCTTCAAGTTTCCTGTACACGCATGGTTCATCTTCGTTTTGAATAAAACCATAAGACTTTACAGTCCCATCAAAATGAATGTTCCATGCTCTTGATGCCTACTTAAGTCCATAAATTGACTTCTTAAGCTTGCAAACCATGTGTTCTTGGCCTTCAGCAATGAAGCCTTCCGGTTGGGACATATAGATGTCTTCGCTAAGATGGCCATTCAAGAATGCCATCTTGACATCCATTTGTCATATCTCGTATTCATAGTGACAGGCGATGGCAAGGAGGATGCGGATGGATTTAAGCATGGCTACCGGGGAAAAAGTTTCCTCATAGTCGATACCCTCTTTCTGAGTATACCCTTTCGCCACAAGCCTAGCTTTGAAGGTTTCCACCTTCCCATCCGCTCCTCTCTTTCTCTTGTATTCCCACTTGCACCCAATGGGTTTTATCCCTTCAGGTGAAGCTACAAGATCCCAAACCTGATTGAGGTACATAGACTCAATCTCGGCTTTCATTGCTTCATGCCACAGATTTGCATCGTCATCAGCAATAGCCTCCTCGTATCTAGCGGGGTCTTGTTCCTGATGGTCGGAGACCAGCTCAAAAGCTTTTCCAGTCCATCTATCCGAAACCCTAGAAACTCTCCCACTACGACGAGGCTCTATCTGCATAGGCTCTTGAGGCTGTGCCTCTTCTTGTTCCAGAATCGGGTCAGAAGAAGTTGATTCCGTAGATAACTTCTCCTGAAGTTCCAACCTCGTTAAACCTTTAGTGGAAGTACTTTGATCATCTTCCAAGTATCTAGCATTGGTACTGACTAGTACCCTCTGTTCCTTAGGATGATAAAAGTAGCCTCCTTTTGTCCCTTTTGGATACCCAACAAAATAGCATAATTCTGATCTTGGTTCCAACTTGTCTCCCTTGATCAGTACATAAGCTAGACACCCCCAAATCCTGAGATGATTCAGACTTGGCTTACGCCTAGTCCACATCTCATAGGGAGTCCTAGGTACTAACTTGGAAGGCATCAAGTTCAGAATATATGCCGCTGTTTCAAGGGCATATCCCCAGAAGGATACTGGAAGAGTAGCATGAGACATCATGCTTCGGACCATTTCCATCAACGTCCTGTTCCTTCTCTCAGCTATTCCGTTCTGCTGGGGGGTTCTCGGCGTAGAGAGCTGGGATACTATCCCATGATGTACCATGTAGTCCTTGAATTCACCTAGGAGGTACTCTCCACCACGATCCGATCGTAAGGTTTTGATTAATTTACATGTCCGACGCTCCATTTCAGCCTTAAACTCTTTGAACTTGTCAAAAGAGTCAGACTTGCGTCTCATCAGGTAAATGTAACCATACCTCGTACAATCATCCGTGAACGTGATGAAGTACTCAAAACCTCCTCTAGCTGGTGCAGACAAAGGACCACACACATCAGTGTGAACAAGACTCAACACCTCCTTGGCTCTATCCGCCTTTGGTGTAAAAAACCTTTTGGTCATTTTTCCCATCAGGCAGGATTCACACTGAGGCCAACTTTCCAATCTCAATGAGCCCAAAGGCCCATCATGGATTAGCCTCTGAATCCTAATCGAGTTAATATGACCCAACCTCAGATGCCAAAGGTATGAATCATTGATATTGGTCTTTCTCTTCTTAGTTAAAGGTTCAGACTGAGCGTTATTTGATTGTTTGTTAATAGGGTTTAAAAAGAACAAATTTCCATACATGTGCCCAGTACATAAAATTTCTCCATCTCTACTGATAGAAATACCAGAATGGAAAGATACAGAATATCCTTGATTAATAAGTTTTGCAACTGAAATCAAATTCTGACGAAAACCAAGTACATATAAAATGTCTTTTAAAAACACTATCTTATTACAATAAAAAATGAGATCCATCTCTCCCACTGCAAGGGCCTAGACTTGTGCTCCATTTCCCACTCGAAGCCCATGTTCGCCCTTCTTGAGTCTTTTTATCTTCCTAAACCCCTGCAAGGAGTTACAGATATGATCAGTGGCTCCTAAATCAACAATCCAAGTGGAAGTTGATCCTACCATTGATATGGACTCTAGATAGTAAACATTACCTGTGGGGTTTTTCTCGGCCTGAAGATCTGGACACTCTTTTTTTCCAGTGTCCCTTCTTTCCACACTTGAAGTACTTGCCCTTTGGTTTGTCCTTGGGCTGGTTCTTGGGTTGGGCTGCTGCATTCCCCTTCTTCCTCTTGAACTTTCTGGGCTTAGGCCCAGTTCTTGAAGAAGAGGCCTTAGCAATTATGGCCTTAGACTATGGCTTCATGACCTTCTCCGCCATCTGGAGCTCCTTCATCAGTTCAGTTAAACTTATGTTCAACTTGTTCATGTTATAGTTTAACTTGAACTGAGTGAAAGAGCCCAGTAGAGATTCGAGAACCATGTCCACTTGGTTCTCGGGGTCAATGACAGCCCCTAAGATTTCTGCCTCCTCGAAAGCAGCAATCATCTTGAGCATATGCTCTCGGACTGATGCTCCCTCAGCCATCTTAGTGTTTACAATTGTTCGAAGAGCCTCCTGCCTTGCGGGCCGGCTCTTGTTCGCGAACATAGTTGCCAACGATTGACTTATGTCATATGCAGAAGCCATGTGCACGTGTTTTGACTGGAGCACATTAGACATGGAAGCTAACATATAGCAACGTGCCATTTCGTCAGCTTTCTTCCATGCCTTTTCAGCCTCTCGCTCTTCAGCGGTGGAACCTTCCCCGATAACAGGGCAGGTTTCCTAAAGGACATACTTATACTCCTCGGCTGTGAGTATTATGTCCAGGTTCCTTTTCCAGTCCACATAGTTTGGACTCGTTAACTTATTCTCCCTGAGAATAACGGCCAATGGACTAAAAGAACCTCCCACCATTTTTGAAAATCGAAAATAAAAGAACGAAATTAGTTTGTGAAAACAAAATAAAATTTGTGCACTGAAAATAATTTGGCTCTTAGGAAAACTGACATAGCTTCTTGGGAAGATTAACAGTTTCCTAAGCTAAGTGTATTAACCACCACAAATTAATTTCCCTTCTAGGTAATGATCTAGAGGATAACTCCATCGTGGGATGGTCGTTTCCTCTCATTTCCTATGGACATACCTCGCACTATAACCTCCAACGTGGGCTGGCCGATCATAGTACGTGCCCCTGGTTATTAATTACATCATTCCATTAGATCTAGATCCTTATGGTATCCCCATCCTATACGGGTTCACTCCCAGGGTGACGCGAGGGGATCCACGATCTCTAATGAGGACCGTGATGGAAGCCGTGGGGCCGTTGGAACCCCTCTCCCACTTAGTCTTTTAAAATAAAGGTTTTCTGAAAAATATCCTTTTGAAATTTCCATTAAGTTTTTCCTTAACTCAAAAATAAAATATCTAAGTCCAATAAAATCTCCATGTCAAGGCTTATATCCTTTGAGAGATTTCCTCCATGGACTAATTTTATTTAAGTTAAAACTTAATGATTTTAAAAATTTTCCAATTAAAACTTTCTAAAAACTTTGGTCTCAAGCTTATTTGACAAAATCATTTTTCTAGTCCAAAACAAAACAAAATGGCTCTCCATTTTAATTTACAAAAATATCTAAATCCAATATATTTTCTATGTCAAGGATTAAATCCTTTGAGAAAATATTTAAGGATTAATTTTTGTACCAATTAAAATAACCATTTAGTTTTTAAAGAAAAATATTTTTCCTTGCCAAAACAAAAGGTTCCCAAAGACTTTGGTCTTTGAGAAAAAGCACACATAGGTACATAAAAAAAATAGCATGCTAGAAAAAAATAAACATTTTCATGCTTTTCTATTTTTTAAACCTAAGTGCCCAAATAATAGAATTAAACACATTAATTAATTAATTAATTATCTTGTTTAATCCTAAAATCCCTTACTAATATTTTTCATGCAAATATATTCCAAGAATATAAATATTACAAAAATATTAACTTCGCCTGGTATGGGACCCAAAACGAAAAAGAAAAAAAATAAAAAAAATTTGACTGGAGGTCCACTGCACCGGCCGCACCGGATCCGGGCCCATTTGGCTTGTGGTCCACCGCGGCCGCTGTGAACCAGCCGCACCAGATCTTCTAAAGCTTCCAACCCACCAAGCCGTGACCCGCCTGCCCGTGAACCGCGCCTCCTCTGCACGCGACCCGTGTGTTTTACCGGATTCGCTGCCTGACCCAGAATCAATTGCAATTCAAATTCAACATTCAAAATAAATTCGGCTTAGATTGCTACAGTCGCGGCTCGGCTCCAGCGGCTCGTGCAACACGGCTCTTCACACAAAAACAGTGCGCGGCTCGGCTCGGTTTCAACGGCTTAGGAACAGTGCATCTTCTTCGTTTTTTTCTGTTTCGCGCGCGACTTGCAGAGCATATTTTTCTCCGATTTTTCCTGTCTTCTTTGGCTTCTTTGGACATTTTTTACTTATAAAAACTCATCCAAAACATAACCACAACTGCCTATACCCATTAAAATTGGGTTTACACGATTAAAACATCAAAGCCAAAAATTTACAGTATGCTCCAATGCTTCAAACGGTGAAGCTTACATCAAGCCTATCCAATACCAAAATAGCGAAGGATCATAGGTATAATCATCTTCTCCATTTTATTAACTACCATGCTCCCTATATTGATCAAAACCAGTGTCTCTAATACCACTTTGATGGAAAACGTAGAAACAGGGCATGCACCGTAAGTTAAAAAAAAATTGGAGAAAAATAAAACGCGAGCCATAAAAGCCATGCGGAAGCGTGAAGATCATACCTTTGCGTTCCTTAACCCTCCTAGGTTGCGTAGGAACAGATTGAATGGCTGAAATCGCCTCGCTTTGCACACTTGAAGGAGCTTCCGGTTGAACACCCGCTAGCCTTCGACTTCGCCTTGTTTGCATTAACGCTTAGCTCTCCAGTTCTCGGGATATTCCTTAGCCTAACCTCTAGTTGGTGAACACAATGGAAAAGAGAAACGGTCTTAATTCTCCTTGGTTCGCTCGCTATTAGTTAGCAAAGAACAAGGGGAAAAACAAGAAGAAGAAAACCGTGAGAGAGAGAACTAGAGTGACGTGAGAGTCTTATGGCTTGGGAAAGAATAGGGTTTTTTTTCTTTTCAAAGAGTTGTTTTATTAGTAACCAAAAATTAGGTCTCTCATTATCTGATAAACATATCCCCGGGATTTCAAAACACCCGGATGTTATCCTGAGAATCAGTTTGGCCTAACCCTAAACTCCTCTTAACCATATCTGGAAAAAACCCTAAGGTCCAAGCTATTAGGCCAGATAAATATTTATTATTTTTCTTGGACCCAAAAAGGCCCAAAATAATAAATATTAATTATTTATTTCCTGGGCTTACATAAGTAACCCAATAAATAATTAATGAGCCCAAATGAACCATAATAATTAATCTTTAATTATTTATTTCTTGGGCCTATATAAATAACCCAATAAATAATTAAACATTAATTATTTCCCCTAGTTTAAGCCCAGGTTAATTTCTTAATTATTCATACTGGACCTAGGCCCTGAATAATTAATTAACCAAATAAACTAGATGATTAATTTCTCTTAACTCCTATTTTATTTATTTATTTATTTATTTTATTCCAGTCCAATAATAAATTAGACTTCCTGAATAAAATAAAATAAAATAAAATAAAATAAAATCCTCTTCAACTGAGACCAATTCCTCAACCCAAAATAGTTAGGACTTACGGGCTATTCCGAGGACCAAAAAGACACATCGCCTTAGCTGCTAAAATGACCAAAATACTCCTGCTATATAAATAGATGTATTTTTCATTTTAAATATTTCCTAATATCACCATAAGGAAATATTGACCCCAAGGACAAAGCTTCATTCGCAAAGTCTTCGACCTACAGGTGAAATGACTAAAATACCCCTCTACACATCGCCGTACATTTAGAGAGGAAGAAGTGTACTAACACCCCCCTAAATGACATCTACCATCCTTAGGCTTCTAGTCCAATGATCCACGACTTTCTGGAGTGTTTCCGCTTTCCAAGGGAGCTATCCTAAAGCAAACATCCAAGTCATGTTTCTCAGGGCCCTGGATAATTTAGACCATTCGGACAACCACAAGGGGCGATATAGTGCAGAAACTATCTTGTATAAGTCTGTCTTAACTAACTAGTCACACATACCCAACATGCAAGTATATTGGCCCTACGATAGAACCTCAACTACAGCAAATCAAAGTATATGCTTCCAGCTTCGCTAGACCACCAACTCATACTCAAGTCGTAGAGTACTAGTCCACGCTGTAGCGGTAGTAGTCTAGGTTTCTACCATATAGTACTTTGAGAAACCACTACTATAGGTCCTGTTCTACGTATTCGAAATACGTTTATGTCATGAAGTGAGTGGACTACCCACTGGCTAAAGGTAAGCCATTCTCCATTTGGAATTCATAACATAATAACCTAAACATGATGAGGTTCCCAGTCTCATCAATAGGTTAAGAACAAATGTTTATGTGTTAAATAGCCCGTGATCCATACCTTACTGTGAAAGACCACCATTCACATGGATCACTTATTTAAACACAATAGGTCTGTTCCAAATGAAAATCGTGCACAAACAAAAAGTAAATTCACAAACAATTTCTGAAAATAAATTCTTTCATTAAATAATTCGATTTTACATCAGAAACCTAGTCTAAGAGGGCATACAATCCAACAAGAATAAGGTTGAAAAAGTGCTTTTCCATATTATTTGGTGAATATATTTTGTGTAAGTGATAACTTTTTCGAAAATTTCAATGGTTTCATTGTCAAGCAAGATTGTAATTCTTTTTCTTACTTGGATATGAGTTTTGTCATTCATTAGGTAGAGTTTGATGAAATTGGTTTTATTGGAAAAGATATTTGTCAAGACTTGAGAATTTTAATTAATCTTGTTTATGCATGTTATTTGACTTATCTAATCTTGTTAATGCGTTCAAAATTTCAGTGTTTAAATGTTATTTGACTTATCTAATTGAAATATAGAATATATGATAAATATGGGAAGAGTTTATTGGCTAATTTTTGTATTATGAGTTTAAATTTTGCTAGCTTTGAGTTATGATGAAAAAAATGTGAGTTAAAAAAAGATCTTTGAGAGGAAAGATTGAGGAGAATGTTGAAAATAAAAAATTTTTTTGATTTGAGTTGAACGACAATGAGTGGAAATAACACTATTGTTAGTGTGAATTGAGAAAAAAAAAAAAAGGCTATTATTGATGATCTTTGAAGACCTTTAGCTGAAAAGGGGGTCAATATGGGGAGAAGTAGCAAGTGTATTCAGTGAACTCTCTTGAAGTTATCCCCAAGGTAAAAAGGCAAGAAAGAGCATAGAAAGAAAGAATTGGTAAGAAAAGTGTAACACCCCGCTACCTAGGCCCGCTAGGGCCGGGGATGTCGCCCCGTCCAAAGGACAAAGGGGACTTTATAACTATGTCACACAAATAAAATAGCGGAATAAAAATGATACTTGAACTTAAAATTTATTACATCCCAAAAAATAATAATAATAAATCCAAGAAATCAATCCAAAAATACCCAAAACAAATTCATAATAAAATTCATCCGCTCTCAAATTTCCCAAACATTACACAAAATAAATCATCAAAAAATTCTCCCAAAGCAGGCAATATCTAGCTACTCATCCCCACTGCAGGATCGACCTGAAATCATTGTAAAAATGGTGGTGAGACAGAAATCTCAGTAAGTCCGTGTGTGCTTAAGTGTCGGGAGAAAACAGTTCGTGAATGCAAAGTATAAAATTCTTTATAAGAGATCGCTGGCAAGCAATAAACATTAGTCAAAAGAAAGAGTGGTGTTTTGGCTTTTCCAACCATAAATAATCAATAAAATCAACCACTCAAAAGAAATGGTCATGGGTTACCACACGTTGGGCCCCATAACCGCATGGTCAGCATGCCACACTTTGTGCATACTTCAGGTCAGAATGCCACACTTTGTGCAGACTGACAAAAGTAGGTGATCGGCCTACTGGGCAAGATACTCCTCCTTCTCTATACCCAAACAACAACCGGGTGTCCATTCCAGCAAAACACAGTCACTTAACTGAAAAGAACACTGCTAGCTCGGACCGGCATAACCTACTGGACTGACGTCTTATCCAGGAAGGACTCACCCCTCAGAGGTGGCCACCTACTGAGAGACTTACCTTAACCCCTCAAAGACTAGCCCTAGTAGTCCACCCTTATTGAGTAGTCAACGACGTTTCCCAGTTGGGATAAAATGAACAAAACACTGTTCCATATGAAAATGGCAATTTAAGGGTTTCCAAAGTCTTTTTCAAAATCAGTTGTAGAAAGTTAAATCTGCTCATTGATTTTTAAATAATTCAATTGTTTGAAATAAGAAAGAATTCAACCCTCAATTGCCTTTACATAAATGAGTGTCCATACACTCTACATTTGGCTTGCCATAATAAACATTTCACATCAATCAGGTTTTATGCAGGAGCTTACCTGATTCTTGCTTACAATAAAAGGTCTCCAACAGTTGACCTAACCCCGCATGGCAAATACAAATCACAATCAATTTCAAGCCACAATCCACTTCCTCAATTTTAAATCAACTCAACTTACTACTACCATGATCCTAGTGTCCCAAGCTCTAAGGCCAAACAATAAATAAATAGGTTTATAAGTTGAGCCTAATTTGATATTTAAAATAATTAATGGTTTGGGAAATAAATTCTAATAAGTTGAAAGTTTAAATCTTGCTAAGAAAAATTTAGAGTTTATTTGATCAAGAGTCCTAGGTAGTATTAAATAAAATAATGATTTGTTAATAATTTAGTTGTTAGAAAATAATTGATAGCTAAAATTAATTGAAAATAAATTTAATGAGTCTTACTTGAACAATAATAAATAAATTCTTAATATGTTTTGATTAAATGATAATAATTAAATTTTTAGGAATAAATATTTTACTAATTATAATTATTTCCATAAAAGGCTTTATTTAATTTCATTATTTTAAGTAATATATATATATATATATATATATATATTATTTTTCTAGCAAAAGCTATTATTTATTTGACTAAAATATCCTTATTATATATAATAATCCAGATCTACCCTTCCTAGGATTTTTTGAAATTACTAGTAAAATTATATTATTAAATATTTTATTCATAAAATAAAAATTAGCTTAGCGACAATTAGATCATGATCAAATTTCTATGGCTAACCACAATTAAGAACACATACAATCCTTCAATTCATCAAATCATCCAAATCGTGCATTTAAGCATAGATCTAAATTTATCAAGACATGATCTAACCTCTACTAGCATAAATATGATCATGGCTTCAATAATCCAACATGAATATAAATCCTATTCACCAAAGGTGACATAATCTCTAGCATACTTCATCACAAATGCTATCTATGACATGGAAACATGCATCAAACCCCAAATCATCATTCAATCAACCAAGATAATCCTTCCATGCATAAATCCCATCTCCTTCACAATCATACATATATTCATGCTTCAATCTCAACAATACATACTCAAATCCTATCACAATCCACATACTGTCAACATCATCCTAGAGACATGAATCTAGAATTTAAAAGAAAGATTGAAGGGACTTACTTGGTTAAGGAATACCTTGAAGGAGTTTAGAATGGATCTCAACTCCTAGATGACTAGCTTCGTCCAAGGAAGATGGAGAAAGCATGGCCATGGGAGAAGAAGCCATCCGGCCAAGAGAAGGGAGTTTCGGCCATGAGAGAGAGAGAGAGAGAGAGAGAGAGAGAGAGAGAGAGAGAGACCATTAGCATGTATATTCATATATATATTTTCACTAGAGATCAAGATTGGAGAAGATGAAGTTGTTAGAACAAACCTACCTTGAAGGTGTTCTTGAACCTTCACAGAATTTTCTGGTTTTTTATCCAAACTAACAAGTTGATTTGTGGAGTTTGATGTTAAGAATGGTTTTGATGGACTCATGGCAGTGAGTAGGTTAAATCTGGAAATTTTAGAGAAGGTTTGAAGTGGTTTGGAGGGGTATTAGGTGAAAGGAAGGAGTATGTGTTCTTGGTGTGTTGTGTGTGTTCTTGAAGGTTGAAGGGATTTGAGAGATTTTGTTTTGCAGCTGCCGAAATTCTGTGAGAACTAGAGCTGCCGAATTTTCTGTAGGGTTTAGGAAGATGGCTCTCTGGTTTGGAGGGGAAAAGGAAAGGCTAGTTGTTAAAATCCTTGAAGAATATTTTTAGGAAGCAAATTTGGAAACTAAATATTCAAGAATGTCATGATTATTGGAGAGCTTTAGAAGTCTGCCATGGCTGACTGTTTTGAGCAGTATTTCAGTTGATTGAAAGCTGGTTTAAGGAGGCTTATGGTGGTTGAAAACAAGGAGCATAATGGTGAAGAAAAAGTTTGGTTATTTAAGGGAAACTTTATGGAAGGTTGCTAAACTAAGGTGGCTGGAATTTTGGTAATCAATCAAGCTTATTGGAGAGATTTTCGGGCAGCCATGTCTGAATTTCGTGCAGAAGCTTAAGGGAGATAATAGATCTTAGTTATTGAAGGTTTAAGGGAAGTTTATGCAAAACAAGGATGGGGTTTCGGCTGGGAGAGAATTAGGAAACAAAGATGGACAGTTAGACTGCACAGGATTTTCGCTAGGCTGG
Organism: Voacanga thouarsii; assembly: GCA_026120185.1. NCBI lineage: Eukaryota > Viridiplantae > Streptophyta > Magnoliopsida > Gentianales > Apocynaceae > Voacanga > Voacanga thouarsii. The sequence continues at coordinate 247,644 of JANUWF010001341.1, read as the reverse complement.
AATTCCTGGACAGTTTTTTGACTGCCATTTTTCAGCCAGCTTGTAGAGATTTTGAAGGGGAATTTCAGGGGCTTTCAAGTCTGGTTTCCAGCCTTTTTCATGGAGGAAAAACATGGCTAAGGTGTTGAACAAAATCTGGAAGAAAACAGCTTGGTTTTGGACTCCTAAAGGTGCAAATTTGCCCTAGAATTTTCCTGGTTTTGCACCATCTTTGTGAAACCCGAAAATGGCCAGAGAAATTCAGGTTGCAAGTTGATCCAAAAGACCATTTTTCTAGAAGCATTTGGGAGGGAATATTTACTAAGAATCTCGACACCTTGAAGGCACAAGAATCTGGAAAATTTCAATTCCTTCCAAGAAGGAAGATGGACTTAGCTAGAGTGAATTTTTAGCAAGTTCACTAGAGGGATTTATCCTCTTGGAATCTCCCACAACTCTTCCATATTTTTCAGACCATAAGATGTATTCCACTAAGACATTTTGATCCTACAAAACCACAGTACTTTACTGAAATTTCTGGAAAGGAAATGGCTAGAACAACTTGATCAAACAATTGAGTTGAGAAATAAGGAAAATCAAAGATTAAGGGAAAATGAATTCCCCTTAGGAAATTCGTGTAGGGCAAAGGAGTAGAATGAGGATACTTCTAGCATGTCTCTCCTAGGACAACATATCTACCCTACTCTAAGCACATAAAGCCAAAATTATTACTTCCCAAGTAAAAAGAAAATTTAACTAAGCTAAAGCTCCTATGATGGAATTTGAACCCAAGACCTCAAGAACTAATTCTAAGGCTCTAACTACTACACCACAACAACTCTTGTTCTTATTTCCCCTATAAAAAAAATATTTTCTATTCAATCCTCAAGCTATCTCCCTTTTTCCACCTCAAGCAAAATTACCATTTTGCCCTTCTCAAGTAATACCCACAACCAAGCCTTCAAGATAATAAATCTCAAATCCAAAACACAGAAAATTATATAAAAATATATTTAAACATGCAATAAAGTATGATATGCATCCCAACCCCCTTACTCCAAGACTGGTTTTGACTGGGGTTTCACAAAAAGAATGATGAGTGATACTGTAAAGGGGGCCAATACGATGTGTGAAGAGAAATCCATGCACTTGAGGCTATCAATTCCTTACATCATTAAAATAATTTTGAGAGAAAAAAAAATTGGAGTCCTTTCCTCACATCATAACTTAAGTTGTGCAATTTTTGGATTTATAATGCTTGAGTTGATAGTTGGCTTAACTTATGTGATTCATGTTATCTATATTTTTACTTGAAGAGTGAAATAATTTTCTTAGACTAAGGTATACACTTGATTAATTTGACTTCAAGAGTTTTGTGATGTCTTGTCCAATGTTTCAAAGTTTGAAATTGTTTTCAAAGGATATGAATGACAATGGTTGTATCTAAAGTTAGAAAGGAAGACATGATCTTTGCTATTATGAAAGAAATTTTGGAATGAGAAAAAAACCTTGTGTTTACTTGATAATTTTTCTTAGATTAAAGTGTTTTGCTTGAGGACAAGTGTAGGGGTATGTGATAGGGTTAAAATCACCATTCTTTTCCTAGTTATTTGAGGGTATTTTAAGATACATTTGTTGTCATAACTAGACGTATTCCTTCCTATTTGAAATTTTGCTTCTAAAAGGTATTTTTGGTAACTATGTGCATATTTAAGTTAAAATCGAGCAGAAAGTGCACGAAACCAGAATGTACCTGGTGCCAGGCTCAACCAGTGGACTAGGTGCCAGGTCCATTCTGCTCAAGTAGCAAAGTTTTAGCAAGCTTCAGGGGTTTTTCTAGAATAGACCTAGTGCCAGGTCTAGCAAGTGTACCTGGCACTGGGTCCATTCTACATGCCAAGGAGAGATGACCAAAAATAGAGCAAAAACATAGGAAGAGCAGAGTGCACCTAGTGCTAGGTGGGTTAAAGGTACCCGGTGCCAGGTATGCTTTGGAGGCGAAAATTTTGTACTCGGAATTAGGGCTTATCCAATGATTTTGGTATTTTTCTACTCCTACTCAGCAAAGACTTTCTTAGCTATGAATAGGCATCCAAGAGGCCTATAAAAGTACAAAAGAACATAAGGATGGGAGATATACAACTAAGAGAGGTATATTAAAGGGTAGAAATTCTGGTTCTCTCATTGAAGGAGGTATTCACCTAAGTCAAGGAGGATTATTCAAAGGGAGTCTTCAAGGAAGAAGAAAGAGGCTAGTCTATGAGTGCCTTCTTTTCTTTTTGTCTTCTTTTTCTTTAACAATGATGTATTCGATACTTTTATTGTAATTTAACATTATTTTCGGATTCATGATTTTGCATTAATTTAGTTATTTGATCATTTCTTTGTCGTATTTGGTATTTATTTACTTGATTTTCTTGGTTATTGATGCAAGTTCTTCTAATTGACTTGAGCTGACAATGTTAGGAGTTTCGTTGCATTGATTTTGTATTTATCTAATCTTAATGGACTTAAGTGACAAAGTTAAGATTATAGGACTAAGTAATCAAAGATTAGTTGGTTTCATCTCAAGCAAAGGGTTATTAGCTTATTTCATGTTTATAAGGAATTGAGCTTAATGCATGTTTTGGTTATGATTAGCTTGATTGGAAAATCTATTAATGTAATCAAAATATAGGATTCTGTGGATTGGGAAACAAAGTGGGATTTATCTAAGTAGAATCATGACTCGTGAGACGATTGAATTTTACTTCATATTCCTTCATGATGCCGAGATGATAATTAGTTGAGAGAATTGCTAACTGGTTCATTGTCATGTTTTCTAGGATAATTGTCTAAATTGCATAAACCTACATTCTTGAATTGTATATATTTCTTTTGTTTTTCTTTTTATTCTTTTCTCACTTTTTTGGGTCGGTTAAACAATGAAGGAGAATTGATTAGTGTGTACTTGTTTCTTTGAGGATCGATACTCGTTTATTCCCTATACAATGCTTGTGATGAGTATACTTGCTCACATATGTATTTTGGGATTAATATTCTAATCAAACTTGATTAAGGGATGGATTTAAAATTGATGATTTTATATACCTAAAATTTACGCATCAAGTAGTGATCCTCAAAGGAATAAGTACACACTAATAACTTTTTATTCATTGTTTAACCGACACAAATAAAGTGAGAAAATAAGAAAAAGATAAATAAAGAAATATATACAACTCAAGAATATGAAAATATGCAATTTAGTCAAAAGCTCTTGAAAACATGATAATGATTCACTTAGCCAATGTCACAATGCATTATTGTCTTGGTTTCATGAATAATTTAATGTAGACCACTTTATTTACAATCCATAGAATCACTATCTTCTAGTTAAATTAGTGAATATATTCTGTCTCGACTAAGTTATCAAAAAGATGTGTTAAAATCAATACTCATATAAATCCCTATATTCTAGGTGATTTAAAACATGAAATTAGTCAATAAATCCATATTCTAGCAATCACAAACCAACCTTTGATTACCAATGTTCTAAACAGTTAACCCATTTTTTCAAGCAAGTTAAGAGATAACAAATATGAAATTAATGAATAAAGTCATTACCAACCTCTTTTTCAAGAAAGTTAATATAAAAATCAATCAACCAACTCCGTAAGAAAAACAAGTAATCAAATACCAAGAACAACAGCCAATAGATTAAAAGGCTTAATTAACTCAATAAATCATAAATACCAAAAAAATAATGTCAAATTACAATGGAAACATGAAGTATATAATTGTTTAAGAAGAAGAAAACACTCATAGACAAGCCTCTTTCTTCTTCTTTGAAGGCTCTCTTGAACAACCCTCATTGATTTGGTGAATTCTTCCTTCCATGAGTGTTTGGAATTTTAGCTCTTGGATTCACTTTCAATTCTTCATGTTTTTTCTTGCTTTTATAGGCCTCATTGATGCTAAATTCATAGTTTTGGAAGTCTTGGCCGAGTAGGATTCAAAAAATACCAAAACCATAGGAAAAATTTCTAAATTTGTGCATAGGATTTTAACTTCTAAGAACGGGCCTAGCCCTGGGGCCATCGACCCACCTAGCACCAGTGCACTCTGCTCCTCCTCTGAATTTTGCTCTATTTTCCTCTGGCCATCCAAATGGACCTGGCACCTAGTCCACTTACCAGACCTGATGCTAAGTGTGTTCTAGAAAATTCCATGTTTTTCTTGAAATCAACTCAAATCTGAATAAATTTGTCAAAAAATACCTTTTAGAAGAAAGATGTCAAATATGAAGGATTATGCCTAGTTATTGCAATAAATGTATTTCAAAACAACCTAAAATAACTAGAAAAATAATGGTAATTTTTAGCATTAACCTCATTATAAAAATCCCTGGTCTACTGGACGGGGCAACATCCCTGCCTTTTTTGGGTACGTAAGTGGCAGAGTATTACAAGTTGTATCAGAAATTAGGTTTAGGCAACTGACTTTTTTGAATAGTACCTAAACATTAGGAATTGAGATTTAGTCTTGATTTCTTTATGTTTTATTTATAGGATGACTAGAAAATCCGTAGCTGTGGCCAGAGACTGACCTTTTATATGTAGTCCAGCGAGTGGCACAACATTTAGCCCCATTCTTATACCAGATTCATCATCATCTAATTCGGAGACAGAACCCAATGGTGGATGGTTTTTGAGTAGAGATGAGGTGGATCATGAGCCACCTATGATAGATGACTTTGGTGTAGAGGAAGGACTTGAGGACCTAGCACTAGAAATGCCTGCACTTGAGGAACAAGGGGATATAGTTGAGTATGAGGGAGAGATAGGGGAGGTAGGAGAAACTAGTGATGAGAGTAAGAAGGAACTGGAAGGACTTGGAGATGAGGGCGAGATAGGAGAGCTTAGGGGTCAGTGTGAAGAGGGAGTGATTGAGGTTGATGGTGAGGAGGAGGACAGGGTTGGCATACTTGCGTCCCCGTCTATAGAGGAAGGAACCCCGATGCTCCTGGGAAGTGAATCATATGTGTCAGAATCTAGGAGGCCTAAGAGTGGGTTGATAATAGCTATGGAAAACTTTGGGATGCGGAGTTAAGAGCCAAGCTGAGGTGCAGAGATACTGGGGGAGGGGGGGTTCATGTTGGGTCGGCTTAAGAAAAAGCACTGATCTTTTAGTTTTTCAGAAGACTACGTGATAGATCATCCTAACAGCAGCGCAGGTTAGCTAATAGAACCTTCTTTTGAGACTTCTAAGGATTTTAGCGACTCTAGCGATGCTTAGCATTTATAGGACCTTTAGTACTTATTCTTTTATTCTTAAGAAGAGATGTTTGCTTATTTATTTGATTTAGGAATGGTAATTTATTTTCAGATTTTGGATAGCCAGAATAAAATAAGTACTTGGTACGATACTCCCTTATTTTGTACCAATTTAGATTTGGTTAATAAAAGCATGATTTATTGATTTCTCTATTTTATTTGGAGTATTATTTGCAAAATTTATTTTCTATCGAATTGCAAGCTATTTTAAATCTATAAGATACTCAATTGCATGTCATGAATTTTTCCGTAATAAACCTTGTAATGGGTACAAATAGATGGCACGAAGACGTAGAGCAGCAGTGCGAGGGAGGACCATTCAGGAGAGTAAGTCATCAAGTCCAGAGTTTAAGTAGACGTGACGGTCCACACCAGCAGTGGAGGAAGACTTCGAGCAAGAGCGAGAGTTGATGTCTAGGGGATCTAGAGAGGTGACCATAGGGCAAGACTTTGACAAGATGGTTGCCATTCTCTAGAATTTGACCAAAAAGGTGGACAAGATAGAAAAGAAGGCATCAAAGGGTAAGGATGAAGTACTGGAATAATTCTTGAAGTTCTAACCTCCTACGTTCCATGGAGAAATGGAACAAGATAAAAAGGTAGAACAGTGGATCAAATAGATAGAGGACATCTTTGCGACTCTGCAGTACGCTAAGAAAATGAGGGTGAAGTTTGCAGCATTTAGGTTGAGAGGACCTTCCTGAGCGTGGTGGCAACGAGTCCAGGAGGACTGGGAGAGAGAGGATTGTGACTAGATGTGGGAGAACTTTGTCGAGGCTTTTAGAGCAGAGTACATTCCACGATGGATAGCGGAAAAGAGGGAGGATGAATTCCAAACCTTTAAGCAAGGAAGTATAACCGTGGCCCAGTATGTAACTTGGTTTACTTAACTGTCTAAGTATTGCAAGTGCTTGGTGGACACTAAATAGAAACGGACACGACAGTTTGTGAAAGGTCTCAGGCAGGACCTAAGGAAAGCATTGGCACCATCTCCACCAGTGATATATACTGCCGCAGTGGATATAGCGACCCAGACTGAAAACTACGATAGGAGCAGGCCGATAAATCGACCATTCTAACCGAGTCGACCATCAATGAGACATCTGACCAACAAACGACCTGCTGGTCCAATATAGTGGGGAAACAAAGGAAATCAGCCAAGGACAATTCCACTAGGTCCTATGCCGAGTGCTTTGATGTGTCGAAACTGTGACAAGCATGGTTATATAGAGAAGGACTACTGGTCGAAGGGATCAGCAAGAAGATACTTCAACTGTGGTGACCCAACTCACCTGAGGAACAACTGCTCTAAACCACTCAAGATGGGGCAAGGAGTTCAACTCAATTAGTTAGAGCAAACAGAAGTGCTGCTATTGGAATGACGAGAGGAGGAGGTCAAAAGCCTCAGGTGAAAACTAAGGTATTCGCTTTAAACCAGAAGAGGTTGGAGCTGATGCAGCAATGGTAGAAGGTACTCTTTCTGTACAAGGTCAATCTATTTCTATTTTGATAGACCTCGAATCGACTCATTTATATATGAACGATAAGTTTGCATGTCATTTAGGTTGGGACGGTGTAGAATTGCCTTATACCATGTTAGTAAGTACTCCATTGGTGAGGCAGAGAGATGCGAATAGGATAGTTCAAGGGTGTAATGTTATGGTTGGGAAGGAGATTTTGAAGGCAGACCTCATAATCCTACCTATCGATGACTACGATCAAATTCTAGGTATGGATTGATTAGCAAAACATAGAGCAAGAGTGGATTGCAAGATCAAGATGGTAAAGTTCAATAGACTCGGATGTGATGTATTGGAGTTTAAGGGGAAAAGGGTGAAAGAATTAAAATTCTTGTTAGCAGGAACGAAGGCACGGAAGATGCTAAAGAAGGATTGTGTAGGATACTTGGCTTACTTAATCAATAAGCCAAATGATCAGTGCATCTTGGTAAGCACTGAGGTGGTGAAAGATTTTGCAGATGTATTCCCGGCTGAATTCACTTCTCTTCCAGCTCCACGGGAAGTCGAGTTCACTATAGATCTAGTTCCTGGAGCTGAGCTAGTATCGAAGACTCCCTATCGAATGACGCCTGTGGAATTGAAGGAACAGTTGGAGGACTTAGTTAAGCAAGAATATATTAGACCAAGTACTTCACCTTAGGGAGCCCCGGTGTTGTTTGTAAAGAAGAAAGATTGGATGCTGAGGTTATATATAGACTATCGAGGGTTGAACAACCTCAAAATTAAGAATAAATACCCCTTGTCTGTAATTGATGAGTTGTTCGATCAGTTGCAAGGTTTTTGTTACTCTTTCAAGTTGGATCTCTGGCAAGGTTATTATCAAGTGCGGATTAAGGAAGAAAACATACCCAAGACGACCTTTAATACTAGATATAGACATTACAAATTCATGGTAATGCCATTTGGAGTGACCAATGCACTTGCTGTCTTTATGGATCTTATGCACAGAGTTTTCCAACCGTGCTTAGATAAGTTTGTGGTGGTGTTTATAGATAATATTTTGATCTACTCTAAAAGTCCTTATGAGTATGCTAAGCATTTGAAGTTGGTACTGGCGAAGTAGAGAGAGCATAGACTCTATTCTAAATTTAGTAAATGTGAGTTTTCGTCTGATTTAATGGCATTTCTTGGTTATGTGATATCTAAAGATGGAATTAAGATGGATCTAGCAAAAGTTGAAGCTATCTCTAATTGGAAACAACTGGAGAGTGTAACTGAGATTCAGAGTTTTCTTGGATTGGTTGGATACTACCGTCAGTTTACTAAGAACTTCTCTACTCTGGCTACCCTGATGACCCGATTGCTAAGGAAAGACATGCCATATTGAGTTTGGCTGCCCTGTTTGGAGTGATAAGTGCGAAAAGAGTTTCCAAGAGCTTAAGAAAAGATTGATGACCGCACTGGTATTGAGTTTACCTAAGGAAGGTAAACCCTATTCCTTGTACACGGACGTCTCTAAAGAAGGATTAAGGGCAGTGTTAATGCAAGATAGGAAAGTTATCGCCTATGCCTTAAGGAAGCTGAAGCCACATGAGGTTAACTATCTAAAACATAACTTGGAGTTGGCTGTGATAGTGTTTGCCTTAAAGAAATGGTGACACTATTTATATGAAGCAGAGTATGAAGTTTTTATGGATCATGAGAGCTTGAAGTATATCTTCACACAAAAGGATTTGAATTTAAGGTAGAGAAGATGGATGGAGATTTTGGAAAAATATTAGTGTCCAATTAACTACCATCCGGGGAAAGCTAATGTGATAGTCATCAACTCTGAGTCAGAAGGTGAGAATGGCTAGTATGAGGATGCAAGAAGTTTAGATAGTGCAAGAACTCCTGGAGTGAAAACCAGAAGTAAGAGAAGGAAAGATCAGCTTGTGCAACTTAAAGTTAGAACCTGAGCTAAGGCAAGAGATTGGTGATGGGCAGCGAAGCAGCCAAAAATTTTAGACCTTCAAAGCAAAGGAAAGTAAAAGAAGAACTAAAAAGTTTTTGACTAATGAAGTTGGATTGTTATGTTTTTAGGAATGGATATGTGTAATGGATGATAGAGTATTGAAGAAGAAGATAATGGGTGAGGCTCACATGAGCAAGTATACTATTCATCCTGGAGAAGTGAAAATGTACCAAGACTTGAAGAAGGCCTACTGGTGGCCAGGGATGAAGAGGGATGTGGTGCAATACGCCTCTACTTGCTTGACATGTCAGAAAATAAAGGCAGAACATAAGAAAGCAGCTGGATTACTACAAGCATTGCCTATTCCAGAGTAGAAGTCCAGGAGGTGATGATGGATTTGTTACCAGACTACCTATATTGAAGACTTTAAAGGATGCCATTTGGGTTGTGGTTGATAGATTGATCAAGATTACTCATTTCTTTTCAATAAATATTAAGAATTCTATGGAGAAGCTGGCTAAGACTTACATTCGGGAAGTGGTTAGGTTGCATGGTGTACCGTCGAGTATCGTATTTGACAGGGATCCTAGATTCACTTCAAGGTTTTGGACCACGTTTCAAGAGTCAATAGGAATGACTCTGAATTTCATCACCTCTGCGCATCCACAGACTGATGGATAGTCGAAAAGAGTTATCTAAATATTGGAGGATATGCTCAGAGATTGTGTTTTGGACTTTGGAGATTAATGGTTAGATTATATACCTTATGCTGAGTTGGCATACAATAACATTCATCAAGCATCAATTGGAATGGCACCGTATAAAGCATTGTATGGATAAAAATGTTAAGTACCGTTGTAATGGGGTTGGATTGAGGATGGACAAATTAGCAAGTCTAGGGAAGTGAACATTGAGGAAATGGCGGACAAAGTAAAGATGATAAGAGAAAGTCTGAAGGCAACACAAAGCCGACGGAAAAGCGATGCAGACAACAGAAGAAGAGAATTAGAGTTTCAAGTTGGAGAATAGACTTTTCTAAAAATAATGCTTAGCAGAGGGATTCTGAAGCATCCTAAAAGAGGAAAATTAAGTCCTAGATATTTAGGACCATTCCTGGTGATCGAAAAGATTGGACCAGTAGCATATCAGTTAAGTTGCCAGAAGGGTTAGAGGGAGTTCATGATGTTTTCCATATGTCACAGCTAAAGAAATATAACCCTGATCAAGAGCATGTATTGAATGAGGAGCCATTAATTCTGCAGCCTGATTTAAGCTGCATGAAAAACTAATTAAGGTTTTGGATCGAAGTGTCAAGAGATTAAGGAATAAGCAAATACTTATGGTAAAGATTTTGTGGGATCATCACCATACTCAAGATGCAACATGGGAAACTGAAGATTAGGTAAAGAGGAAATATCCAAAGCTGCTCTAAAGATATAATCCCTTGAATTTTGAGACGAAATTCTCTTAAGGGAGAGAGGATGTAATACCGTGATTCAAACCACCATTAGTTCATGGGGAAAGCCATGCATGGAATAGCATCTTATATTGTATTTGATAAATTTAAGTTATTTTTATGAAGTATCTGTAATTTATGTGTTTGATATTTCATGGAGCTATTTATTTGGATATGGTTGTGTTATATGGGTGGTAGAGGTTTTATTCTTATGGAGTAGAATTTAATGAAAGAATAATGAAGTGAGTTGAATTGGATTTATGCGAATTTATTTGAAGAATTTTTACACAAGAATTATTATGGATTAGTGGTTGGAGCTTGGTTAGTATTCTTTGGTGACTTGAGTTCAAATCACAACTCTTGCAAACCTTTTCCTTCTTTTCCCTAATTAAACTCCTTTTCCCCTATTTTTCCTCCTCTTGGCCGAAATTCTTAGGGCGAGCTGCCACCTAAGTTTCCCACCTCCTAAAATATAGGAATGTGATTATTTTGGGTTTTTGTTAAAAAGAATTAAAACAAATTAAATTCCTAGTATTTTCTAGTTAGTACTTTATCCTAATCTTTTAGGAATTTAAAATATTGCAACATTTGAAATTTTCTAAACTTATTATCCGAAGGATTTATAAAGAAAAATAAAATATAAAAACCTTTATCTTGGAAGCTATATTTTAGCTATTATTTTTTAATAGGAGAAAAGTCTCTCCAAATTAATTTTCTTAAAGAGTTTTAATTGGAAATAAAGAGATAATGTTAAATTTGTAATTAAAATAAATATTTATGAGAATTGGGCTATTTTTGAAAATTAAGAGTTTAGACGAAAGAAAAATTTAGCATTATCACATAAAAACTAGATTTTATCTCTAAATATGATCATCATTTAATTACTTATTTTTGCCTAAAATAAATTAGAGTGTTAATTAAATTATTTCTTGGATTAATATCCTACTTTTTTTACTTGAATTTTCTGGAAAATAGAATGCCCTAGCCTCCACCTTGATGGACATTTTAGTTCCACTCTAACTCTCTAAAATATAAGAGAAACATATCCTAAGTAGTTTTTACCAATCAAATTTCTTTAAGCTAAATAAACAACCAGATTTTCTCCCTTCTTTTCACCCTAGTTTCAGCCACCTTAAGCACACACAACTACATGAAAAAAATTGCTGCTTTGATGTGCTCAAACTCTTTCTTGTATTACATAAAAATAACACACCAAAAGACCTCATTTTTCCTCTCTTCTTTTTGCCAATGCAAGGACCGAAATTTAGCCTTTCTCTTCCTCATTTTCTCTCTTATTTTCATTCATATTAAAAAAAAAAAAAAACCAGCCATAAATCTCTTCTAAAAGCTGCTCAATTTCGGCCACAACAAGAAGAACCAAAAGCTGTCATTTTTCCTTGTTGTGATCAATAGTCCAAAACAAGGTGAACTCCTCCTAAACACTAAAACAACTAAAACTAATCTATTTTCTTCATCAAAAAAGTCTTCCATCAAACCCTAAACACTCCCTACTGCATGAAATTTCCAGCCGCCACCCTCTCCAAGAAATTCATCCATCTCAACCTCCAAACATCTCCAAAATCAAAAGCTAGACTCAAGATGAGTAACCCTTCAATCTTCATCAACTCTTGTTCGATTCTTTTCCTTTTCTTCTCCGAAAACACGACCATCAAAGGATTGATTCTTTCCCTAATGTTGGTGACTTCTGAATCAAGGAAACCTAAAGGACCAATCGACTCTTCTCAAAGTGAACTCATCCAAACATCAAAGGCACCAACTTTCCTCATATTTGTGTCGATCAAGAGGTATTTGAGTCTTAACTCTTCTAATTTAAATTAGGTCTAATATATGGTGGTGTTATCATGCATGAAGCCTAGCATGGCAGCTTGATTAGATTAGGTTGATAAGTTTAATGGTGTAATATTTTGTACTAGGCATATATGGAGTAAAATATGGTTAAATATTGCTGTGATGACCTAGATCTAATGCATGTTGATTAAAGATAAGATCTTTTGATGCAAATAGGGCTAATATATGGAGTCGATGGTGGTTGAATATGGAAGTCATTATATAAATGATTCGATTTGATTATATGCATGCATAATGATGAGTTGCATGACAAGGGAAAGCTATAGAGGTGATTTAATGAATTAATCCATCTAGGTGCCATGGATGATTTATGTGATTAATAATATCATGGGGATTTATGATGCATGATGATAGTGGATTAATATTTGGATTCTAATTATAGAATCGCTGATTCTAGATAAGGAAGAAATTTGAAGTGAGGACAAACATTGGTTTTAGTTGATTATTTGGAATATTTAAGTAAGTCCTTGCACTACTGTTTTTCTAAATAGTACATGTTTGCAAGTCTTTTGTACAATAATATTTAAATAGTGTTAATATGATTATTGACATGATGATTAAAATGGTAGTTGAAATATGATGAAATATAATTGTTGCATTATGATACTTGGATTAAAAATGTGGATATTTTAATCTCTAAAAGTTTTTATCAAATCTCAACTTTTAACTGAAAATGGTTTTCTTCCCTTTATGATCACAATGTTTTGAAAAGTTTGATGTGAAAACCATGTTTTGCAAAGACAAGATATCCTATGACTGTGAAAACAAAGGAAATGGTTATGTACCTAAATGGTGAGCATTGAGTACTCAGCAGAGGTCAACTAGTAGTACTAATCTTAGAGAGTTGGAGTGAGTCTTTTGGCAGGAGGCCATTTCCAGAAGTGGAGGTTTGCTTAAAGGGACAATAGTACTATTTAGTCAGGCCGGTCCAAACTAGCATGTTGATCCATGTGGACTTTATTTTTCAGGTTGGATAATTAGGGTATTGGGTGTAGAGATGGAGGAGTATCTCACCCTAGTAGGTGGATCACCTACTGCCCAATGTTGAACGGTTACACTAGGTAGCTATCATGATGGTAATCATGATATGGACTTTGATGATATTATTGAATCATTTCTATCCCTTCTTGATTCTATTGTATTGATGATTGGAAGGCTTGTTGAGAATTATTTTGAATATGATGTATATTGTTCCACTCCAAGACTGCTTATTGATGAAAGTTGACTTGCAAACATATTTTGTGGTTTTTATAAACATGCATACACAAAATATTTAATGTGACATTCGCACACATGGGACTTACTGAGATGCTAATATCACACCATTTTTATATGATATTTTCATAGAAGTGCTTTTATTGAGCAGGTTGGAGAAATAAAAGATGAAAGTTTAATTTATTTTGGTTCACTTTGTTTTTCTTTTAAGAGACAAATGTTAGTTTTAAATTTTAGACTTGTATAAGTTTTGACTTTGGATGTAATAAGATTATCGCTTTATTTTATCTAGTTATTTTTCTTTTGTACCTAGTTATAAAGACCCCTAATCCACTGGATGGGGTGACATCCCTTCTCTTTTTTGGTACGTAAGTAGCAGGGTGTTACTTTAAAAAATTTGTAGCTGGGTGTCGTCCTCACCCTCTATCTCTGTCCCTATTTTTAGAGTATAAAATATACTCGAATAGTACTAAATTTGTAAAGAAAAAAACCCCCCATTTTCAGGCGTAAATAAATACTTTCGGTAAGCCTAACTATGTTGTTATGAAGGAATCATTGAGTCTGGTATTTCAACTATGTTAGCTACTTGAAAGAGAAAGAAAGGGACCGAAAATAAAACATAAGACTAATTTTACTTCGATCCCTTAGTTGGAATGTGTGTTTGGAGAGAAAAGATTAGGCTTGTCAATTTTAGCTTGTGAGGCATCTTAGTTTAATATCTATATATTAGGCTTATGTTCAATCTGAATATAAAACATGAATTTGTGCCGAGTTCATATCAAACCAACCTAAATTAATTTAAGAGTAAAATCTACCAGCTATCCTTGAACTTTCTCAAATTTTAATTGACACTCTTGAACTTTAAAACGTGTGACTTTAGTCCTTGAACATTTGAAACACCTACAAAATAACCCTTCTAATAATAAAAATCCAAGTACAATACAAAGCCACTAGATTTTAGTCTTCATTCTCTTGTTTTCTGCTTCTTAAATATTCTTCTTTACTTTAATCTCACTATTTTCTCTTTAATTTCTTCATATTATGCACAACAATTTCAAGATCTAATTATATGCCTCTTATGTAGCTTAATAATCTTGGTATTACTCTTTTGTACATCTTCAAATTCAACTATACAAGAAAATCACAAATTTCACTCTTTAATAAACAAAATCGAGACAAAATGATGAGAGAAAAAAAAAGAAAAGAAAGAAACCAGATCCAGTTCTTGATAGATATCAAAGAAACCCAAATTCAGTTCTCAATAGATAACAATTTTCTTGGCATCTCTACAGAAAGGAATAATATATCTGAAAGGAGAAATGGATTACCAAAAAATAAAAAAAGATATAAAAGAAGAAGTGAGAGATGCACAAGTTGCAAAAGTCTTTTTCTATCATATACAAAAGCTACTTTATAAGAATTAGAAAGAAATTTGGTGCCACATTTGAGGGTTATGAGTAGACGAAAATACTAATAAAACAAGTCATGTGGGAGTCATGTAATGAACTTCCGTGAGCACTTAACAGTTTTAATTAATAGAGGGAATATTTTTAGGTGTTTCAAATATTTGATTACTAAAATCACACATTTTAAAGTTCGAGAGTAAAAATCAAAATTTGTAAAAGTTCAAGGGTAGCCGTCATATTTAGCCCTTAATTTAAAAGTAAATATATGTATCTATTTTTCTACAATTACAAATCATATAATGATATTTTTAATTTCAAAATAAAATAAATCCCCTCAAGAATCTAACACACTACAAGAAAATTGGTCTTTCCTAACAAAACAATTTCGTCACTAAAAGTCCAAATTTCCTAGCTAAAGGCTCACCAAAGATCTTTAGCGACAAAACCAAATTCCTTGTCTTTTTCTTGCTAAAACATGTTGTTAAAAGTTCTTCGCGACAAAATTTATCATTTTGTTGCTAAAAGCTGCCCTTTATCGAGGAAATATTTTGTCACTAAAAGTAAACCATGTTTGTCATCAAAAGTTTTTATTTTGTTACTAGTGATGATTTTTTTTGTGACAAAATGTTGCCTCACTAAAATTTTGTAGCAAAAAATGTACTTTTATTTAAGAAATTAAATACGATGGTGAGAAAATATTTTCCCCTTTCATGACAAAAAATTTTCTTGGCAATAAAAAAAATTTTCGTTGCCAAAAAAGGTCAATGGCAATAAAAAATTTCCTCGCAAAAGTGTTATTAAAATTTTTTATAAAAAAAATTATTGAATTTTTTGGACCACCTATACTGGATTGCACCTTCTTATAGGCATGGTCTATGTGGACCAAAGACATCTGATTGCAGCACTCCAATTAATTGGAGATTGTATGGAAGGCCCAAGTTTTGAACCCAAGACCTCCCTTGTGAGCTTCTGAGACATAGTTGTTGGGCAAAGCCAATTGTTTGACCACCGCCATTTTTTTTTTAAATTTAAACTATTCCCAACATTTTTTTTGGTATTTTTTTAAATGTTGGTGTTATAATAAAATATAATAATCATATTAAATTAACTATTACATCATGTTATTTAAAATAATCAATTATTTGGTATATCTATATATTTTTAAAAGTTTATATGCTGTTAATTATACAATTATTTTTATTAAAATATATATACAAATATATATATATATATACTTGTATACAAACAGTGCAACCTAATCTAGCAAATTTATAAATATATACATAAATACATGTATAGATATACACACCACATACATATACATGTATATTTACACACACACACATACACACACACACACACACACGTATATACCTACACAGATAAAATACATACATATATAGATACATACACACATATATACATATATAAATTTATATATATACACCACACATATATAATACATATATATATATACATATATATACACACATATATATGGTGTGTCTATATATATACACATACCCCATATATATATATATATTTATTTTATGTTTGAGTGTGTGTGTGTGTGTGTATATATATATATATATATATATAACCTTATACAAATATATATATATATATATATATACATATATCAATAAACAAATAAATACATATATCTATACATATTTTTATTATCAAAATTTTGAGGTTATTTTATAAATATAAAAAATTTAAGGACCAATTTCTAATTTTTTAAAAGTCATATTATAAATATTTAAAAATTAGAGACTAATTTACAAAATTTTGGGGGTAATATTATAAATATTTAAAAATTTAGAGATCTATTGTTTAATTTTCATGGTCATATTATACATATTGCAAACTTTTGAGGGTTATTTGTAATTATACATATATATACACCAACAAATATAAATATACATATATATACAAATACACACACACACACACACACATAAGTGTAACACCTCAACTACCTACGTAACCCAAAGGGTCAGGGACATCAACCCTCCTTTTGATAGGGAGTCCTAATAATGGAAAAACGAAATGCAACTCCAAAATAGAAGAAATAAAACTACAAACTATTATGGCCTTAAAAAAAAAATTATACATCGTCCATAGACAAATGCAATAAAACAAAAGCTCGAAGTTGATGAATCTAGCATTCCAATCAAATAAAGAAGACAAATCTTGTTTTTCCAAACTTAGTATATCTAACCTAAGTAGAATTCAAGATATCTTGAAAACCATTAATTTAAAAGTGTGAGATAACAAATCTCAGTAAGTCCTGTTTGCACATGGGCTTAATAAAACATTTCATGATACATGCTCGAATTAAAACATTTTGACATGCACAAGAATAGATAAGAGTATTGAGCAGTAGTAAGTATTTTCACGAGTATCAACTCCAGAGTTTCCAAGGCTTTTTGACTATGTTTACGGAGCATCCATAATCTATGAAATCAAAATTAGTGGTGTAAGGGCACAGAGGTAATTCCCACCTACCAGTGTAATTACATGCAATCCCAAACTACTAATGGTGTAAGGGCACAGAGGTAGCTCCTACCCATACGTGCAACTATGTGTAATCTCAAACTACCGGGTAGGTGTATGGCCTATCGAGTGAGATACTCCTCCATCTCTCACTCAATCCCAATCCGATTGTCCCACGTTCGGCCATTGGTTTCTTCTAAATCATGTTGCTAACTGAGGTTTGGCTCCACACTCCTATACTGTCGCCTTGATCAAAAGGAGTCTATTTCCCAGAGGTGGCCACCAACTGGAAGGCATTCTCAATTTAACCAAGACTAGTATAAAGGCTTCACCCTCATTGAGCACTCAACGCTTACCATTTTCAAATATCACAAAGCTCCCATGGTAGATCAAATCAAATTAGCTTAAAACATTAGTCATATAAATTTCCTTCATTGTTGATAGTTCCAAGCTAGAACAATTTCACCTACAACATTTATCTCAAGCATAAATAGTAGAAGCCATTTGCTAAAAGTAGTCATGCCATGATTTTCGCAAACTTTGTATGCATGAATATGAAAACATAGATTAGCTTGAAAAAATAAGGCTAAGAATCGCTTACTTTCGCTCCTATGTCAAACGGATAAATTTAGAAAGTTTCCATTTTTAGCGAGTTTTCAATACGAAAAAGTTCCAAATATAGAAGGTTTTCAAGAAAGGGAAGTTCCATTTAAAGAAATTTTCCACATGGAAGAACGTCCAGGTATGCAAGGTTTTTGAAAAAGGAAAAGTTTCTTTTTATAGAAAGTTTCTAAATTTGGAAAGTGTTGAGTTTAAGAAAAGTGTCCAAAAATAGAAATATGCAATGTTTCGTGAATGGAAGGGAACTTACCTTAATCAAGCCACAAATAAGTTCTTTAATCACAATAAGTATGTCCTTGCTCTTGGAAACCTTCCAAATCTAAGAAAAGTCACAAAATTGGAAGTCACAATCTAATTCTAATTATCTTAGGAAAGTATATTTCAGATAGTATTCCTAGTTTATAGCACCTTAGGTTTTACCAAATAATACTCATGTGCAGTAAGTATTTATCCACATTAAATCAATATTTAGACCCTTAATACACTTCTAAACATGTATATAAACAATTCCATATCATAGAAGAAATATGAAATAGTTTTTAGGAAGTTTCTTAAACATACTCAAGTTGTTTTCAAATTCCAGCAAACTTAATCTAATTTTGTAGAAATAAAACACCAATGAAAACATATTGGTTTGGGATAAAATTTTACATAGAGGTATCCCTAACATGCAAGAACATATTTTAGGTGGTCAAAAACAAAATTTAGGTCTCAATCAGGCCCAGAAAATTTGGAATTATTATTGTAGCATTTTGCCCAGCACAGACTAGTAGCAAATGAAAATTCTGAACTTTTTATTCTTACATCAGAAAAATCTAAAACTTTACGGTCTAAAACAAATAATGCTACATTTTCTCTGTTTTAATGTTCCCCAAGTTCGTGCTTTATCATATAGAAATAATAGCCTCAAACAGAATGTACAACAAAAGTACTAAGCTTTGTTTTTCTTATTTTTGGTAAATTTATTGGGATCAATCCCAGGGTTTTCTTGCATGATCTATAGCATATATTAGATCCAAAACATGTCTAGTATACAATATCAAAAGGCCTAAGATAAATTGTTTTGCTATTTTATTTTAAATTAAAACCAGCAAATATCATAGATTTGTAAAAATTCCAGCAAGCACATTGTTTTTTCTTTTCTTCAAGAAATCAACTCCTTGGACTTTTTTAACTCAAGAAAACACATGTATTAAGAGAGATGACAACAACCCTAGGATAAAACACATCAAGATCTTTAACGAACATATCAAGAAATCATCTTTTCCTTCGAAAAATTTCAACTTTTCATAAATACAACAATTTAAGAGAAAAATGTGTTTTCTTTTGTAGAAATCCTTTGAAAGAAGGTTTCTATTTCAAGGACTAAGCAAGTACCATTCATAAACATAATGCTTTAATCATCTTTTGTCAAGAAAATCACATTAGCAATTTATACAACAATAACCCTAATTTCTCAAGAATGGTGGCACAAAAGTTGTAAGGAAAAAGAAAAGCTTTATGAAATTACCTCTTGCTACACTTGCTTTAATGAACCATAAAGAGAAGAGAGGGTGATTTCTAGCATTTGATTCTGCCTAAAATTTCAATCTTTCAATCCAACAAGGGCATCTAGAATAACAGGTGTTGTGTAGAATTTGGTTCTTCAACAATGGAGATAATTTTCTTAAGAAGAAAAGAGAAATTTTGGTATTTTGAGAGGAAGAAGAAGATGGGACGGCTAGGAGGGGTTTTAGCTGTATAAAATCTGATTTGTTTAGGTCTTTGGGAGAGAGAAAAAGAAAAATGAGAGGCGGCTAAGAGGGTATAAATAAGGAGCTTTTTCTAAGTTCGCTTGGTTTCTACTTAAGCTAGGCTTTGGAATATAATTAAATCAAATCTTAGTAGATTTAGTAAATTAAATAGCCAGCCCAAGATGGGTTTTGTGGTGGCAAGAAGGGAGGGGAATTAGGGTATAAATCCTTTCTAAAATAGGATTTGAAAAATCCTCCAAAATCTTTTCTTGAATAAAAAAAAAAAAAAATCTTCCTTCTTGTTTTCTCCTAAGTGTGGTGACACAAGGCTTCTAGAGGCTTTAGATTTTTACCACAATCTTTTCCTTGATGGAATAAATATTTAAATTAGCAAAATTTAATTTTTCTCCAAAGGAACTAAATAAAAACCCTTAAAAGAATTAATTTCCAATAGACTTCCTTATATGAATAAATTCATTTCTCTTTCTTTTTTCTAAGTAAATAAGTAAAATAATTTAATAAATAAAAAATTTCAATAGATTAACTCTTAAATAAATTAACACACACACAGACACACACACACACACACACACACATTGAAGGTTTAAAAAGGGAAGCAAAGCACGCAACAGAAGGAAAAAATTGAAAACTGAAGAACAAGAAAATCACAAACTGGAGCCAACGCGGGTCACAACCTGGAGGGACTCCGAGGGAAAATTTTTTTTACCTCTTTTTCTCGTTCTTAGAATTGGTTGGATTGGACTATGTGGAACTGGGGTAGGCATGCTGGTGGAAACCTTTAGTGTGATTCCTACAAGCCTCCTACTTCGTCTATGCATGTATATGAACGCCAACCTCTCGATCTTCCAGTATATGGCCTGCCTAATCCACGTTTAGTGAACAACTCACAGGGCTAAGGAATTTTTCTTGGAGGGAGAAATGAGGCGTCTGTTTTTTTCTCACACCAGGGAAAAAAACAACGTTCTCCCTAGACCCAGAGAAGAGGCAGTAAAAAATAACATACTTCTCTATTCTCCTGTTTAATCTAAATAAAATCCTAGGTTAAACTGGACTAGCCCATTGGACTCTTAGTTTAGCCTTTTGGACTAAATTAATTATTTTAATTAGAACCAAATAAATGGCCCAATAAATAATTAATTTTTAGCCCAAATAAACTAGTCCAATTAACAAGCCTATATTAGTTTTGTCCCAAGTCAATCTTTAAGTATTCAAACTGGGCCAATGCCTTGAACAATTAATTAACTCACCAAACTAATTTAATTAATTCTCTCTCTCCATAGACCATTATTTTATTCTAACCCAATAATTAAATCAGATTACTTAAATAAAATAAATTCCATTTAATTTAATTTAAGACCAACACCTTAACCTATATATAATTAGGACTCACGGTCTATATTGTGGACCAAAAGACACACCGTCTTGGCTATTAAAATGACCAAAATACCCTTGCAATATAAATAGTTGTATTTTGCATTTTAAATATTTCCTAACATAACCATAAGGAAATATTGACCCCAAGGACAATGCTGCGTTAGCAAAGTCTTCGACCTACAGGTGAAATGACTAAAATACCCCTCTATACATCGGCGTACATTAGAGAGGAAAAAATGTACTAACACCTCTCTAAATGACATCTACCATACTTAGGCTTCTAGTCAAATGCTTCATGACTTCTTGGATTATTTCCGCTTTCCAAAGGAGTTACCTTAAAGCAAATATCAAAGTCATGTTTCCTAGGGCCCTGGATATTTAGATCATTCAGACAACCACAAGGGGCGAGATAGTATAGAAATTATCTTGTACAAGTCTGTCTTAACTAACTAGTCACATGTACCCAACATTCAAGTATATTGGTCCTATGATAGAACCTTAACTATAGCATATCAGAGTACATGCTTCCAGCTTCGTCAGAGTACCAACTCATACTCAAGTTATAGAGTACTAGTCCACGCTGTAGCAATAGTAGTCTAGATTTCTACCATATAGTAGTTTTAGAAATTACTGCTACAGGTCCTATTCTACGTATTCGAAATACACTTATGTCATGAAATGAGTGGACTACTCACTGGCTAAAGGTAAGCCATTCCCCATTTGGAATTTATAACATAATAACCTAGACATGATAAGATTCCCATTCTCATCAATCGGTTAAGAATGAACGTTTATGTGTTAAGTAACCTGTGATCCATACCTTTTTGTGAAAGATCACCATTCACATGGACCACTTAAACACAATGGGTTTTTTCCAAACATAATTGTGTACAAACAAAATGTAAATTCACAAACAATTTTTGAAAATAAATTCTTTTATTAAAACATTCGATATTTACATCAGAAACCTAATCTAAGAGGGCATATTTTCCAATAATCTCCCACTTACACTCTAAGACTATGTAAGCCCGTAGGTGCCTACCCCTATGGCATCTAAGTGTCTCTTGAAGACTCTTTTAGTCTAAGGCTTAGTGAATGGATCTGCTAGATTGTTCTCGGAGGCAATCTGTTCCTCTATGACTTCCCGTCTCTGGATGAAATCTTGGATTAGGGGGTACTTCCTCTCAATGTGCTTCCCTTTCTTGTGGTTCCTGGGTTCTTTGGATTGCGATACCACTGCACTATTGTCGTAATACTTCATAATCGGCTTGTCCATGTGTGGCACGACTCCAAATTCTGAAAGGAACTTACGGAGCCAGACTGCTTCCTTGGATGCCTCTGAAGCTGCCACATACTCAGCTTCCATGGTCGAGTCAGCAATGCAAGATTGCTTGATACTTCTCCATGAAATGGCTCCTCCAGACAAGGTGAAGATATATCCACTAGTGGATTTTTTCTCATCCTTATTTGCCTGGAAGTCTGAGTCTGTGTATTCTGTTGAAACCAAGTCATCAGCCCTATAAACTAGCATATAATCTCTCGTTCTCTTGAGGTACTTGAGAATATACTTTACAGCTTGCCAATGAATCTCCCCAGGGTTTGACTGATATCTGCTAACTAAGCCTACGGCAAAGCAGATATCTAGCCTAGTACATAGTATGGCATACATGAGACTTCCCACAGCCAAAGCGTAGGGAATCCTACTCATTCTGTCCTTTTCTTCTAGAGACTTAGGACAGTCCTTTGAAGAAAATGACAACCCATGTCTGCAAGGAATTAGAGCTCCCTTACATGAGTCCATGCTGTACTTGGCCAGCATCTTATCAATGTATGCCGCTTGGGATAATCTTAACATTTTCTACTTCCTATTTCTAAGAAGCCTAATCTCGAGAATGTAACTAGCTTCTCCTAAGTCTTTCATACTAAATTGACTAGACAGCCAAACCTTTGTAGATGACAATGACCCTACATCATTTCCAATTAGTCCACATATAAGACAAGAAAAATCACATTAATGCCTTCAAGTTTCCTGTACATATATGGTTCATCCTCATTTTGAGTGAAACCGTAAGACTTTATAGTCTCGTCAAAATGAATGTTCTATGCTCTCGATATCTACTTAGGTCCATAAATGGACTTCTTAAGCTTGCAAACCATATGTTCTTGGCCTTTAGCAATAAAACCTTCCGGTTGGGACATATAGATATCTTCGCTAAGATGGCCATTTAAAAATGCCATCTTGACATCCATTTGCCATATCTCGTAGTCATAATGATATGCGATGGCAAGGAGGATACAGATGGACTTAAGCATGGCTATCGAGGAAAAGGTTTCCTCATAATTGATTCCTTCTTTCTGTGTATACCATTTCGCCACAAGCTCAGCTTTGAAGGTTTCTACCTTCCCATCCTCTCCCCTCTTTTTCTTGTATACCCATTTACAGCCAATGGGTTTTATCCCTTCAGGTGAAGCTACAAGATCCCAAACCTGATTGAAGTACATAGACTCAATCTCGACTTTTATTGCTTCATGCCATAGATTTGCATCGGCATCAGCAATAGCCTCCTCGTATCTAGTGGGATCTTGTTCCTGATGGTCGGAGACTAGCTCGAAAACTTCTCCAGTTCATCTCTCCAGAACCCTAGACACTCTCCCACTACGACGAGGCTCCAATTGCTCTGACTCTTGAGGCTGTGCCTCTTCTTGTTCCACAATCGAGTCAGAAGAAGTTGATTCCAAAGATAACTTCTTCTCAAGTTCTAACCTAGTTGAACCTTTCGTGGAAGTACTCTGATCATCCTCTAAATATCTAGCATTGGTACTTACTAGTACTTTCTGCTCCTTAGAATGATAAAAGTAACCACCCTTTATCTCTTTTGGATACCTAATAGAATAGCATAATTTTGATCTTGGTTTCACCTTGTCTCCCTTGACCAGTACATAAGCTGGACAACCCCATATCCTGAGATGATTCAGACTTGGCTTACACCCAGTCTACATCTCATAGGGAGTCCTAGGTACTGACTTGGAAGGAACCAAGTTCAGAATGTATGCCGCTATTTCCAGGGCATATCCCCAAAAAGATACTGGAAGAGTAGCATGAGACACCATGCTTCGGACCATTTCCATCAAGTTCAGAATGTATGCCGCTACTCCATTCTGCTGGGGTGTCCCCGACGTAGAAAGCTGGGATACTATCCCATGATGTAACATGTAGTCCTTGAATTCACCAAGAAGGTACTCTATATCGATCGTAAGGTCTTAATCAGTTTACTTGTCTGACGGTCTACCTCAGCCTTAAACTCCTTGAACTTGTGAAAAAAGTCAGACTTGCATCTCATCAGGTAAATAAAACCAAACCTTGTACAATCATCCGTGAAACTGATAAAGTACTCAAAACCCCCTCTAGCTGGTGTAGATAAAGAAACACACACATCAGTATGAACAAGACTCAATATCTCATTGGCTCTATCCACCTTAGGGGTAAATGACCTTTTAGTCATCTTTCCCTTTAGGCAGGATTCACATTGAGGCCAATTTTCCAATCTCAATGAGCCCAAGGCCCATTATGGATTAACCTCTAAATCTTGGTTGAGTTGATATGACCCAACCTTAGTTGCCAAAGATACGAGTCATTGACATTAGTCTTTCTCTTCCTTGTTAAAGGTTCAGATTGAGCATTATTTAATTAATTATTAATAGGTTTTAAGAAGAATAGATTTCCATACATGTGCCCAGTACATAAAATTTCTCCATTTCTACTGATAGTAATACCAGAATGGAAAGATACAGAATATCCTTGATTTATTAGTTTCTCAACTGAAATCAAATTTTGTCGAAATCCAGGTACATATAAAATATATTTCAAAACCACTATTCTATTACAATAAAAAATAAGATCCAGCCCTCCCACTGTAAGGGCCCAGACTTGTGCTCCATTTCCTACACGTAGCCCATTTTCACCCTTCTTGAGTCTTCTAATCTTTCTAAACCGCTGCAAGGAGTTATGGATGTGATCAGTGGCCCCTGAATCAACAATCCAAGTGGAAGTTGATCCAACCTTTGATATAGAGTCTAGATAGAAAACATTACCTGTAGGGTTTTTCTTTGCTTGAAGTTTTGGACACTCCTTTTTCCAGTGTCCCTTCAATCCACATTTGAAGCACTTGCCCTTAGGTTTGTCTTTGGGCTGGGTCTTCGGCTTGGCCGCTGCGTTTTCCTTCTTCTTCTTGAACTTTCTGGGCTTGGGCCCAATTCTAGAAGATGAAGCCTTAGCAATCATAGCCATAGATTGTGGCTTCATGACCTTCTCTGCCATCTAGAGTTCTTTCATCAACTCAGTTAAACTCATGTTTAACTTGTTCATGCTGTAATTCAACTTGAACTGAGTAAAGGAACCCGGTAGAGATTAGAGAACCATGTCCACTTGGCTCTCAAGGTTAACAATAGCCCCTAAAATTTCTGCCTCTTTGAAAATAACAATCATCTTGAGTATATGCTCTCTGACTGATGCTCCCTTAGGCATCTTAGTGTTTATGATAGTTCGAAGATCTTCCTGCCTTGCAGGCCGACTCTTATTTGCAAATATCGTGGCTAATGATTGACTTATGTTATACGCAGTGGCCGTGTGCTCATGTTTTGACTAGAGCACGTTAGACATGGAGGCTAACATATAGCAACGTGCCTTTCGTCAGCCTTCTTCCACGCCTTCTCAGCCTCTCGCTCTTTAGCTGTGGAACCTTTCCCGATAACAGGGCAGGTCTCGTAAAGGACATACTTATACTCTTCCGTTGTGAGTATTATATTCAGGTTCCTCTTCCAGTCTACATAGTTTGGTCCTGTTAGCTTATTCTCTTGGAGAATAATGGCCAAAGGACTAAAAGAACCTTCCACCATTTCCTTAAAAGAAAAATATTTGGTTTAAGAAAACAAAACAAATTTGTGCACTTTATCCTTATATCAAAACTGATAATAATTAACTTGGCTCTTAGGGAAACTGACATAGTTTCTTGGGAAGATTAACATTTCCCGAAGCTAAGTGTGTTAACTACCACAAATTAATTTCCCTTTTAGGTAATGATCTGGAGGATAACTCCATTGAGGGGATGGTCGTTTCCTCTCATTTCGTATGGACATACCTTGCATTATAACCTCTAACATGGGCTGGCCGATCATAGTACGTGTCCCGAGTTATTAATTACATTTCTCCATTAGATCTAGATCCTTATGATATCCCCATCCTATACGGGTTCACTCCCAGGGTGACGCGACGGGATCTACAATCTCTAATGAGGATCGTGATGGAAACCGTGGGGCCGTTGGAACCCCTCTCCCACTTAGTCTTTTAAAATAAGGGGTTTTTTTGAAAAATATCCTTTTGAAAATTTATATTAAATTTTCCATTAACTTAAAAATAAAATGTCTAAATCTATTAAAATCTCTATGTCAAGGTATATATTCTTTGAGAGATTTTTCCATGGACCAATTTTATTTAAGTTAAAAACTTAATGATTTCAAAAATTTTCCAATTAAAACTTTCTAGAGACTTTGGTCTCAAGTTTATTTGACAAGGCAATTTTTTTTTGTGTAAAAATAAAACAAAATGGCTTTCTATTTGAACTTACAAAAATATATAAATCCAATATATTTTCTATGTCAAGGATTAAATCCTTTGAGAAAATATCTAAGGATTAATTTTTGTTCAAGTTAAAATAACCATTTAATTTGTAGAAAAAATGTTTTTCTTGTCAAAAATATTCCTAAAGATTTTGGTCTTTGATAAAGCGTGTACATAGGTGCTTAAAAAATAAATAGCATGCTAGAAAACAGTAGACGTTTTCATGTTTTTCTATTTTTAAACCTACGTGTCCAGATAATGGAATTAAATAAATAAATTAATTAATTAATTTTTTTGGATGCAAATGTAAATATTGTAATATTAATCAATAAGAATTTACATGAAAAACTAGTTTGCAGTCGGGAAGACTACAATCTAGAGGATCTCAGTACATGTCTCAAAACTAGTCCTAACATGAGGGTACAATGCAAAAATTACAGTGTACACATGCGTTTTTATCTGCTTCACTATAGCTTCCGGTTGGCAGACTACACCCACAAAGATGGCCTTGTTTGGGGCAGTCTAAATGAAATAAAAAGTGGCCAACAAAGAGGTAGACTTGGCCTTAGAAACCCATGAGGTACCCCTGTTGCCATGCTTATACCACCTAAGACAAGCCTTTGCAGAATTCAAAGACTGAGGAAGACCTAACTAAGATTTAATTTTTGTCCAAATGGTAGTCGAGACCGCACATTTGAAGAACAAGTGATTCATCGATTCAGTCGGCACTTACATAAAGGGCATGTCAAATCATCCAGTCTGAACACTAGTGCATTTTTGGTCTTGATCCTTCCCTTTGCACATAACCAAAGAATGAATGAGTGTTTGGGCGTTAATCCCTGTTTCCATATAGTCTTGGCCCAATACACTGGATGGGAAGTAGTTCTAAGATAGTGATAAGCAATAGCGGTGAAAGAAGTAATACAATTGTCCCATGACTGAAGAAGAGCAGCAGCGCTGTGGGAGTCTCCTTCACGTTCTACGATCACATCCCTTATTGCCAGCAATTTCCTAAACAAGGGGGAATGTTCCTTATGAGCTTCAATATCCCAAATGGTTCCGCCTTTCAAATAGTAGTGGTTCACCCATTTGACCCACAAGGATTGCTTCTCAGCGTGTACGTCCCAAATAATTCGAGACAGTAGCGCTCCATTCCAGATTTTTAAGTTCCTCAAACCTAGGCCACCATCAATCTTGGGGAGGCAAAGAGTGTTCCAGGCCACCGGATGGTAATTTGAGTTCCACAGGAAGTCTCGCGTCATCCTTTCTAACTGAGAAATAACAGCAGAAGAGGTAGGAAGAGCTGACAGCCAAAAACATTCGACCCCTTGGAGCACCGATTGAATTAACTGTAACCGCCCAGCAAAAGAGAGAGAGTGAGCAGACCATCTACCAATAGAGCCAATACGATCAATCAATGGTTTGAAGAGAGTTAGTCTAATTTTACCGTTCATGATTGGCAGTCCAAGGTAGCGAAAAGGAATGTCTCCAATAGGTATGCCCGTATCTGCCATAATCGCTTCTTGAATATCCGGAGCAATCCCCGCAAGATAAATACTGGATTTATCCTTATTGATTTCAAGACCTGAGCATCTTTTAAATTCTTCTAGACAGTCAAGGAGGATACGGATAGAAGGACTGTCTCCCCTAGCAAATAGCATGAGGTCATCCGCAAAGGCCAGGTGGGTAACCTTTAAGTCCATACAGTTCGGATGGTAATTAAATGATGTCCCAAGAGTATGCACTTTGACCACCCTAGAGAAATATTCTAAACAGATAACAAAAAGCAGTGGAGAGAGAGGATCCCCTTGCCTCAGACCCTTAGCTCCAGTAAAGTAGCCATGCACATTTCCATTGATAGCAACAGAGAAGGAGGTAGTGGTCACACACTACTTAATCCATGTCACAAATAGATGAGGGAATCCAAGCTCAGTAAGTAAGTCCAATAAGAAATCCCAATTAACAGAGTTATAGGCTTTCCTGAGATCCACTTTCAATGTACTCCTCGGAGAAACTCTTTTTCGACTATACATTCGTAGCAGTTCTTGGACTAGTAGGATATTATCAGTCATGAGCCTGTCATGAATGAAAGCAGATTGTGCACCATCCACCAAATGAGGAACCACCAACTTGAGTCTATCAGCCAGTATTTTGGATATGATCTTATAAACCACATTACAATAGGAAATAGGTCTGTAATCATCCACCCTATCAGCATGATCATTCTTCGGGACCAGGGTAATGATAGAATGATTGATCTGTTTAAGAATTTTCCCCGAACTGAAGAATTTCTTTACTGCATCACACAGACTCTGCCCAACCGTGCTTCAAGTTTTCTTAAAAAATAGTGCCGAGTAACCATCCCTTATTAATAATTTTCATGCAAAAATATTCCATGAATATTAAATACAGCAAAAATATTAACATCGCTTGGTATGGACCCAAAAAAAATGCAAGAAAATTACAAGGAAAAATAAAAAAATTCTCCTTTGTCCACTGCACCTGTCGCACTGGATTGAGCACCCAACTACACTGTGGTTCAGAACACCCGCAGCACTGGAACACACATTCATGGGTGACCCGAGATCCGGACCCACAGCCTACGTGCAAAACGGAACCTAGACCTAAGCCGGCACCGGTTCAAGCAGCCTCAGCCGGCGCCGGTTACGGTCTGACTGGGCTCTCCTTTGGTTTTTGCTGCAATATTCTTCTGCGAATTTTCTCTGTTTTTCAATGCAACTTTTTGGCTGCGTTGGCTCTCTGATTTCAACCCAAATACAATGAAATCAACAATCCAACAACTACCTATATCCATTAAGATTGGGTTTACATGATTTGCTAAGAAAAACAGTAAATTACAAAACTCTTATACCTCCATCAGAGAGGTTTAATAGAGAATTTATCCATACCAAAAACAGCGAAGGATTACAGTTTAATCACACATATGTGTCCAGTTTTATTCAACTAGATGCATGCTTCCTATGTTTTCACAAAACCTTCATGCTCTGATACCAATTGAAGGTTTAAAGAGGGAAGCAAAGCACACAGCGGAAGGAAAAAATTTGAAAACTGAAGAACAAGAAAATCACAGATCGGAGCCGGCGCTGGTCACGGCCTGGCGGGACTCCAAGGGAACTTTTTTTTTTACCTTTTTTTCTCGTTCTCAGAATTGGCTAGACTGGAATATGTGGAACTGGGGTAGGCACGCTGGTGGAAACCTTTGGTGTGATTCCTGCAAGCCTTCTACTCCGTTTGTACATGTATATGAATGCCAACCTCTCGATCTTCCAGTATATGGCCTGCCTAATCCACGTTTGGTGAACAACTCATAAAGCTAAGGAATTTTTCTTGGAGAGAGAAAAGAGGCCTTTGTTTTTTTCTCACACTAGGAAAAAAAACAACGTTCTCCCTAAACCCAGATAAGAGGTAATAAAAAATAGCGTACTTTTCTATTCTCATGTTTAACCTATATAAAACCCTAAGTTAAATTGGACTGACCCATTGGACTCTTAGTTTAGCCTTTTGGACTAAATTAATTATTTTAATTAGAACCAAATAAATGGCCCAATAAATAATTAATTTTTAGCCCAAATAAACTAGTCCAATTAACAAGCCTATGTTAGTTTAGTCCCATGTCAATCTTTAATTATTCAAACTGGGCCAAAGCCCTGAACAATTAATTAACCCACCAAACTAATTTAATTAATTCTCTCTCTCCATAGACCTTTATTTTTATTCTAACCCAATAATTAAATCAGACTACTTAAATAAAATAAATTCCATTTAATTTAATTTAAGACCAACTCCTTAATCTGTATAGAATTAGGACTCACGGTCTATACTGAGGACCAAAAGACACACCGCCTTAGCTACTAAAATGACCAAAATACCATTGCAATATAAATAGTTGTATTTTGCATTTTAAATATTTCCTAATATCACCATAAGGAAATATTGACCCCAAGGACAATGCTGCGTTAGCAAAGTCTCCGACCTACAGGTGAAATGACTAAAATACCCCTCTATATCGCCGTACATTAGAGAGGAAGAAATGTACTAACACCTCTCTAAATGACATCTACCATCCTTAGGCTTCTAGTCCAATGATCCACGACTTCTTGGATTGTTTCCGCTTTTCAAAAGAGCTACCCTAAAGCAAACATCAAAGTCATGTTTCCCAGGGCCTTGGATATTTAGATCATTCAGACAAGCACAAGGGGCGAGATAGTATAGAAATTATCTTGCACAAGTCTATCTTAACTAACTAGTCACACATACCCAACATGCAAGTATATTAGTCCTACGATAGAACCCCAACTATAACATATCAAAGTACATGCTTCCAGCTTCGTCAGAGCACCAACTCATACTCAAGTTGTAGAGTACTAGTCCACGCTATAACAATAGTAGTCTAGGTTTCTACTATATAGTACTTTTAGAAACCACTACTACAGGTTCTGTTCTACATATTCGAAATATGCTTATGTCATGAAATGAGTGGACTACTCACTGGCTAAAGGTAAGCCATTCCCCATTTAGAATTTATAACATAATAACCTAGACATGATGAGATTCCCATTCTCATCAATCGGTTAAGAACGAACGTTTATGTGTTAAGTAACCCGTGATCCATACCTTTTTGTGAAAGATCACCATTCACATGGACCACTTAAACACAATGGGTTTTTTCCAAACATAATTGTGTACAAACAAAATATAAATTCACAAACAATTTTTGAAAATAAATTCTTTTATTAAAACATTCGATATTTACATTAGAAACCTAATCTAAGAAGGCATATTTTCCAAAACACACACACACACACACACACACATAACTCTTCTAAAAAATTACCATGCAAAATATTTCATACTCTCTTATTCTTAGTAATGTTTTCTCTTTTATTACTCATGTAAAAAATTCCTTTCATATATCATAACTAAATAAATTCAAATAATTCATGTAAACCATATTTATACACCTTCTCCCTCTATTTCTTTAATGACTCTAGGTAGCCGTTGCAATTACACCTCTAATAACTTATCTTACCACAATAGTGATATGGTCCATTGGTTGCTGTCTCCTTCTTCTTATTTCCACCTTTTGGCTTGGTTGGATTCTTCTTCTTCTTCTTCTTATAAACATTTTTCCTCTTAGAAGAAATTAAAGAATCAACCAACACGACTGCATTGTTCTCTTTCTTAATGGAGCCTTCCGCAGTCTTGAGAAGATTAATCAACTCAGGTAATGTGGTCTCAATCTTGTTCATTTGGTAATTCATCAAAAATTGTGAAAAACTATTTGGCAAAGATTGTAGAATTAAGTTAATACTTAAAATTTTTGGGCATAAAGGAGAAAAATAAGAATAAAAGAGTGAAAGGATTGTAGATATGGTAACATTAGAATTTCAGAGATATGTGGGGATAGTAAGAAAAAACACAAGCGTGCTAAATCAATGGAATGAAATACAAAAAATAATAGATAGAGTAAGTTCAATGAGGTGAGAAATAAAAAGCCATCATAGATAATATAGAAAACATTTAGGAAAATGTTGAAAAGTTTAATGACTAATAGCTGCGAACATTAAATTTGTATCAGAATCAGCCAAACCTTAGAAGAAAAAATCTAACAAATACTGGAGAAAAGAGTTGGTGTGCAGGATATCGGATGAGAAGGCATATGCCAAAGTGTGCAAATGGAATAGATGGTGTTAACCCAAAGGGCATTCTCCTGTGTTTTGACTTATGACAAACATTGATGTAGACTGACATATGTATTTATATGTGATAGATTTGTTTTTGACATGGTAGACCTCGATTCTTCAAAGTCTTGCAAATAGGAATGAAGCTTGAGAAGAATGATCAAAAGAGGCATTCAATCCAATAAAGTTTCACATCACGAAGATTTTGAGGAATCTTAGACTAGGAAATTGAGGATATGGCATCAATTGTATTTGATATGTCTCTTTACCTCGGTTCAATTTATTTCATATTAAAGAACACAAAAATGATTTCAAAAAGAGGGATTTTCAATTCAGATTTTTTTATAAAAATTTGGATGAGTGATTTTGGACGGATCTTTGCATCCAAAATTCCCATCCAAGAATCTATAGGTGTTCAAAATATACTGTCACATAAAGTGGTGTTTTGGACTCACCTTTCGGATGCATAATTTTCGATCATGAGAATCTAAAATTCTGAATATGTCTAACAATGAAAAATAGCTGTTACTAGCCGTTGGGATCTTGCTTTTTTGTCCCTATAAAAGCCTTTTTATTTAAACACGATTTTCAAAAGGAATTTTGTGCTAACACTTTTAGAAACACTCTAAGACTTTTAAACATAAAAATCCCTCATCTAAATTGTGCTTCAAAGTGAGATTTAATGTTCTAAAAATAAAAAGGCAAAAGAGCTCTAGCAAGTTTACATCTACTCAATATGTGAGCTATTTCTGCATTTTCTCATTGATTTGCTTTGTATAAAGGTTTGTGAAGTAAAACCCAGTTGGGTTGAGCCTTGATTGATGTGTATAAAGAGGTCAGGTATAAAACTAAGTGTGGTGATCCTCTTGTGTAAGATTGGTATTATCTACCACCATTGATTTGGAAAAAGGTTTTAGTGGTTAGGTTAAAATTCTTAAGTGAGTTCTTAAGGTAGTGGATGTAGATTAGTTAAGGATCAAACCACTGTAAATCCTTTGGTCTATTCTTCATGCATTTAAATCTGAAAGTTATGGATACATTTTCAATTCCTTGTCAAATCAGAAAATTGTTACATCTTGTTTTTCAATAAATGATTTAATTTAAGTCCTTTTGTGTTTTATACTAAGTCTGACTTTAGATCTCTTAATCTACCCATCTTAAATTTGATCTATCTGCTTATTATTTAGTGTAGATTTAATGAGATTACTGACCAAGTACTAAAAGTAGATCTTCATATTCTATTTCAATCATATATGCCTTCTCGCTTCTTCTCACTAGTCATTAAAAGAATTTGAAAATTTACATTTGTTTGCCATAAATCTTATTCACCCCCTCTAAGGTTTATTAGATGGAATATTTCCGATGTGATAAGAAATAGGAAGCCAACATACAAATATTATTGGGAAACTTTAAGTATAATATTGATGTATTTGATGAGAAGCAATTCTAAATAATAAATTAAGTGAGAATGGTTGCATTAACTAACTTAGTCTTGAGATAGAGTTGACGATAACAACATAAGGTAAGGGAAGAAGTTAACGAGAAGAAACTCGAAAGAAAGAAGATAGATTAGAGAGCAAGAAGAAGGAGTCTTTATTTATAAAAATTACCAACGCGACAACTATTCCTCATTTGTTGCATCCGTATATAAGGCATAAGGTCCTATCTTCATGCAGTGTTAGCATGGTTAAAGTTATGGGTTTTCTCTTGTGTTTCTTAGAAGCTCTTTTCACACTTCTCAACTATAGGAACAACATATCCTTTAGCCATTAGTTGAGTCAAGGTATTATAAGGGTCGAGAATCTCTTAATGAGGAAATAGGACTATCTTGCTAATCCTAAGAAACTTCTTATATTCGCGACTGACTCGGATTACCTCCAATTGGCGATATCCTTCACTTTAAGTGAGTCAACCATAATTTCATCCTTAGTTACTATATGTCTCAAAATAAAATGGTACCTAACCAAAATGTTACATTTACTAACCTTGGCAAAAGTTTATGCTGTCTCAACTTTTCTAAATCCATCTTCAAATACTTTTTATGCCCTTCAAGGCTTTTAGAATATATTTATAAAATTAGCCTCCCTTGTCATCCCCAATATCTTCAATACAGGTTCATAATGCTTATTCCTAGTGTCAATCAAAATCTTAGATATGTCCTTCTCTTAGGTTCGTTCTTAATAACATCTTTGACTTAAGCCTAGCGGCATAACAACATTCATTTTTTTATGGTCAAACTGTTCAATCCTCTATAGTCTATATGAAACTTCGATGTTTCTTTCCTTTCCTACACTAGCAATACTAAGGCTCTGTAAGCTAAAACACTAGTCCTGATATATCTTTTCTTGAGAAGCTTCTTTAGTTGTCTATTCAATTTCTTAAGCCTTGCTATTAGTAAATGATAGGAATCAACCCAAGCATCATGCTAAAGGTAAAGAAGGGGGATGGAGATTCAAACCACAATCCATGGTGCCAAAAAGAAATTTAAATTGTGAAGGCTTCCAATTGAGCATTCAAGCCAAACAAGCCCCCAAGCCAAGGAATATGAAGATAGTAAAGAAGTGGGTGCTAAAGGGAAGTTTGAAAGACCTTCAAAAAGATAAAACAAAAATCAAGAAAGTTGTCAAGCGATCGAGGATAAAAAAGCGGCCAAAAAAATCAAAGCTTGAACAACAATTTGTGTGGAGGATCAAAGTAGCACAAGAGAAAGGTTAAATGCAAGAGAAAATAAGCTAGCGGTAAAGAACAATGCTCACCCAGTGCCAGGCCTAGCAAGGTTACTTGGTGCCAGGTTTACTCTACATATTGGTTAAATTTTTACAGTGCTCACCCGGCGGCAGGACTAACTAGCCTACTTGGTGCCCGGTTATTTCAACCATAGCCCAGTTTCGCTGATTTTTCTTATTTTATTTTTGTTTCTAATTTAATCCGCACGACTTTTATTATGTAATAGGGATATTTTGGACCTTTTAAAGATTTGAATGGTTGAGATTTCATCTCACCATAGTTAGGTTTAGATGCCTATATATATGGCATTATAATATTTGATTGAATATTAATAGAAATCAAAGAGTCTCTTTTGAGAGGTGATTCCTTTTAAGTAAATCCCATGAACATCAAGACCATTCTTAGGACCTAGTCATTCCCTATGCATTGAGTCTATAAACCTTTTTAGGGTAGATCAATTAGCTTGCTATTTTGGGTCTTCGGTTATATGTAATCTAAAGTTCTTGTTTGAGGTAATGTTGGTTGCCTAAATCATCTTTTTCAAAGTGTTCTTGGTTTCTTTTTGAATCAAGGGTCTTTGGTTGTGATTTGGATAACTTGAATCTCATTTTTAGTGTTCTAAGTTCTCTATTTTGTCTTAGGGTCCTAGTATTTAAATTGGGGTATCTTATTTCTTCATAAATTCCACTGTTTTGAGTTCTTTAATGGGTCTTTCATTTTATCCTAAATTTAGCCACGAAATTCATTAAGAGATCAACCCCAAGATCATATCAGCATACATTAAAGATTTTTCTAAAGGGGATTTGCCTAATACCAAAGTTAATTCTAGAGATAATACAATCAACTCCCTAAGAAAAATTGTCATAAAAAACCTTAATCCATTAGGTATCTTGTTATACTCACAACCTATGGGGTATATCAACTAATTAGGTCATATATCCAGGTATCTGTTCAATATCAGTTTTGAGCCTTCATTCCCACTATTAAGCATTTAATTTTCCCTCTACCTTACCTCCTCCAAATTTAATTACATTCATCGGGTCTATAACAGTACACCACTCTATCCTAACAACTAACTCAAGCTTTGTGATTAGATAATCAATCTAGACCTACTATCCTATCATAATTCTTAAAGGATATACAACTAAGATTCCTTGATAAATTTATTTCTCCAACCAAAATTTTACATCTAAGATAAACCTTATAAATTCTCAATTTTCTTAAACGAAGGGTGCGCAAAAATACTTTATAAGCGTATTTACCAATACTATAACTCAAACGAGTAATAAACTACACAATATATAGAATAGCGCAGAATTAGGACCAAGGATCATATTTTTGTCAAGAGATAGGATATAGAGTTCACCTTACATCATGAGTACGTCTGGTCCCTAAGTCCTCTCTATTTAAAGCGAACTCTTTAGCCTTCACTGGTGACTTCATGCTATTTCCTCTTACAAGCTATTAAATTTGGAGTAGCCATTACTTGCTTTCCTTTTTACCTCTATTATTGCTGTACTAATCTTTTAGCATGAGAGTTTCGCATCTTCAAAATCTTCCTATTTAAGTCTTTCTTCTTAATTTGTGTGGTTACATCCACTATAGTAGCACATAATATAGATGGTGTCTACTTCCCACAATTACCTCTTTTCTTAATTCTACTCCCAAGCGTTATCCAAATACCTCTCGGTGAAGCATTTCTCAACCTATTATTCTAACCCAAACTTAAAGTGCAAATATGACATGTACTAAGAACAAGTAAATTCATACGACATGATTAATCAAATAAAAGACATGTAAAAATGTTTCACGTAGAATACACCACATACAATCATTAGGCCATTCTAGAAAATGTCCCCATTATACATACATAATTAACAAGTAAAACAAAATCACAAATCTCCAAAGTACATATATCAAGATTCTAAATCCCAGCAAAAATAATCATTCTTAAACTCTGGTTCCCACGATCATAACACCACCCTATTTTTGAAATTAGAACTAGGATAGTTATAATTGAAAAACTATAATGGATACAAAGATCTTATATCTCTCTATCACATCTAGCCTTTTTATACCCAAGGAATCTCACTTAAGCATACTCTTCAAATTCTCCAAAATATCTATCCTAGTCAACACAAACTTTTTCTCAAAACCTCATTAAGGTTATTATCATTATAATACATAGGGGAAAATTACCTCACATATCAACTTTTCAATACCAATTAATGTCTCAAGTTCAAATCATCATTAGAAGGGCTCAAACTCAGATAACCGTATTTATACTTGGATTCTAAATTGTTGAAATCAGAGGTAAGTCCCAATCCTAGGATTTTTGATGAAGCATTCATATATCTTCCTCTAGCTCACTCTTGGTTTCTCATAATCTATTTCTTTGGGGTCATATCTGTCTGGAACTACAATCTTGACCTATAATTAATATTAGCTTGACCTTGTGCTCTCTATGAACCTAAAACTCATCATGGCTATCAACTTAGATTGCATTGTGATGAATATTATACTCAGACTCCCCTTCTTCTAATGACTCCAATGAGAAAGGATCATCAAGGGTTAGATGGGAATAGATAGATGCTAAGTCATGCTCATACAGACAATCCTATACATTCTAACCATTTTACATACACAAAACATACTTAAATCAGTAATAAATCTAAAATTCTCAAAATAAAATCCATATATATTAAAGGAGTGCCTAAACCAAGGCTCTGATAGCACTTGTAACACTCTAACTACCTATGTAACCCAAAAGGGACAAGGATGTCACCCTGTCTTTTGCACAAGGAGTCTTTATAACGGAAAAATGAAATGCTACTCCAAAATTGAAGAAATAAAACTATAAACCATTACAACCTCAAAAAAAACTTATACATCATCCGTAGGTAAATGCAATAAAATAAAAGCTCAAAGTTGACAAATCTAGCATTCCAAGCATATAAAGAAAAGAAACCCTATTTTTCCAAACTTAATACTTCTAACCTGAGGGGAACTCAGGATATCCTAGAAACCATAACTTTAAAAGCGTATGAGATAAGAAATCTTAGTAAGTCTCATGTGTGTGGTGGAAATAATAAAACATTTCATGATATATGCTCGAATTAAAACATTTTAACCTTTACAATAATAGATGACACCCTAGAGTTTTCACGAGCGTCAACCCTAGAGTTTCTAAGACTTCCTGACTGTGTTTACAAAGCATCTATAACACCCTGCAACCTACGTAGTAATTCTCTTCTCCGGTTTTCCGCATAGCTCTTCTGCCGACTCTGAGCCGCCTTTAACCTCTCCCGAATCAGTTTCACTTTATCCAACATTTCTTGGATATAGACCTCTCCGGTTTTGGTCACATATCCATCTTCCGTCCAATTCCAATACAACGGCACCTAACACTTGCGCCCATACAAAGCCTCGTACGGTGCCATCCTAATCGAGGCCTGATAGCTGTTGTTATAAGATAGCTCGGCATACGGTACACACTCAATCCACTTATCCCTGAAATCCAGGACACAGGCTCTTAACATATCTTCCAATATCTGGATTACCCTTTCTGACTGCCCATCAGTCTGCAGATGCGCCATCGTACTGAATTTCAAATTCGATCACATTGCCTCCTGGAATTTTCCCCAAAAATGAGAAGTAAACCTCGGGTCTCGGTTTGACACTATGCTCGACGGTACTCCATGAAGTCGGACTACTTCTCGAACATATGTCTAAGCCAGCTTCTCCATGGAATCCCTCATATTTACCGGGATGAAGTGGGCCGACTTGGTTAGTCGATCCACCACCACCCATATGGCGTCCTTCTGGGTCTTTGACATGGGAAGTCCGGTGACGAAATCCATAGTCACCTCCTCCCACTTCCATTCCGGCACTGGTAATGGCTGCAATAGCCCTGCTGACTTCCTATGCTCAGCTTTAACTTTCTGGCAAGTTAGGCAAGTCGACACATACTTGACCACATCTCGCTTCATTCCGGGCCACCAGTATGCTCTCTTCAAATCCTGATACATCTTGACCTCCCCCGAATGAATGGCGTACTTGCTCTTGTGCGCCTCCTCCAAAATTCTGTCCTTTAGTTGCTGCCCTCCTGGTACACATAATCAATCTCTGAAATGGAAAATTCCCGCCTCATCTTGACGGAATTCAATGCCCGGTCGCTTAAGCTCCTTATCCCTGAAAATTCGAAACTCGGTGTTGCTTCGTTGAGCTTCCACTATCTCTTGCTTCAAATCCGGCACCAACTTCAAATTGCTGATGACTATTATTTTATCTTGTACCTCCGCCCTTATGTCCAATACATCCTAAACTACTTGCATTTCCTGCACCTTCAATCTAGCCATTCCAACTTTTCTGCTTAGGGCATTTGCCACAACGTTGGCCTTCCCGGGATGGTAGTTGATCGAGTAACGATATTCCTCCAAGAATTCCATCCACCTTTGTTGCCTCAAGTTCAAATCCTTCTGAGCGAAGATATACTTCAGACTCTTATGATCGGTGAACACCTCGTACACGGCTCCATATAAGTAGTGTCGCCATTTCTTTAGGGTGAACACTATAGCTGCCAACTCTAAATCGTGAGTAGGGTAGTTCACTTCATGCGGTCGTAACTTCCGAGATGCATAAGCAATCACTTTCCTGTCTTGCATCAACACCGCTCCCAGTCCTTCTTTTGTAGCATCGGTGTATAGCGCGTAAGGTTTGCCTTCCTCCAGTAGGCTTAATACCGGTGCTGTCATCAATCTCTTCTTTAATTCTTAGAAACTTTTCTCGCACTTTTCGTTCCACGCAAACGGAACATCCTTCCTTAACAAACGGGTCATTGGCGACGCGAGCGTCGAGAATCCCTTGATAAATCTTCGGTAGTATCCGGCCAATCCTAAGAAACTCTGGATCTCAGTAATATTCTCCGGCTGCTTCTAGCCTGATACCGCCTCGACCTTTGCCGGGTCTACCTTGATTCCTTCCTTGGTCACGACATGGCCAAGGAATGCCACACTGTCTAACCAGAATTCGCACTTGCTGAATTTAGCATACAGCTTGTGCTCCCGTAATTTCTCCAACACGAGCTTCAGGTGCTCCGCATGCTCCCCCGGACTCTTGGAGTAAATCAAAATATCGTCGATGAAGACCACCACAAACTTATCCAGATAGGGTCGGAATACTCGGTGCATCAGGTCTATGGATACCGCTGGGGCATTAGTCACCCCGAACGGTATCACCACGAACTCGAAATGTCTATAGCGGGTGTTGAAAGCTGTCTTGGGGATATCTTCCTCTTGTATCCACACTTGGTAGTAACCTTGCCTCAGATCCAACTTGGAATAGCAGCTGGACCCTTGCAGCTGATCAAACAGCTCGTCAATCAGTGGGAGGGGGTACTTGTTCTTAATCGTCAAATTATTCAGCCCTTGGTAGTCAATGCATAGCCTCAAGGTTCCATCCCTCTTCTTTACAAATAGCACAGGCGCTTCCCAGGGCGACGTGCTCGGTCTGATATAGCCTTGTCCTACTAACTCTTCCAACTACTCTTTCAACTCTTTCAATTCTGCCGGTGCCATCCGGTATGGAGTCCGCGATACTGGTTCCGCTCCAGGAACTAAGTCTATTGTGAATTCCACTTCTCGGCTAGGACGTAGAGAATCAAGCTCCGCTGGGAATACATCAGGAAAATCCTTCACCACTTCCGTGTCCTCCAGAGTACACTGGTCCTTAGGCTTGTTCATCACGCAAGCCAGATAACCCTGACATCCTTGCCTTAACAATTTCCGGGCCTTAGCCCCCGCAATCAAGTACTTCAGCTCTTTCACTCTCTTGCCATTAAATTCTAACACATCATAACCCGGTCTGACAAACTGAACTGACTTATTTTTACAGTCTACTCTAGCCCCATGCTTGGCTAACCAGTCCATCCCCAAAATCAAGTCATAGTCCTCAATATCTAGCATAATCAAATCTCCCTCCAGATTTTCTCTCCCCACCTTAATCTTACAATCCCTCACATACCGATCCGCTTACACCATTTTCCCCAAAGAGGTGCTTACCTCTAAAATGAAAGGTAGCTCCACTCCATCCCAACCCAAATGATATGCACACAACTTGTTTATATAGGAATGAGTAGAGCCAGGGTCAATCAAAGCATTAACGGAACGTCCTTGAATAGTGAATGTACCTTCTACCACCGCTGCATCAGCCCCAACTTCTTCTCTGTTGAGAGCGAATACCTTAGCCTTCACTTGCGGCTTCGGTGCTCCACTCCCGGATGCTCCAGTGGCATTAGCTCGGTTGGGTCCCGGGTTCTGAGCCAGGTTTCCTGGCCCGACCCGGTGCAGCTTAGGGCAGGTATTCCTCAGGTAGTTCCGGTCACCACAAAGGTAGCACTTTCTATCTCCACCCTTGGACCAACAATTTCTCTCAGTGTGGCCTTTCTTCCCACACTGCCTGCTTGTCAGGAGGTTCGGCGCAGGTCCAACTAGTGCTGTCCGGGCTTGCTTTCCCTAGTTCTGCCATTGTTGGTTAGCAGGGTGCTTATGAAGTTGCGGCCCCGAGAAATGCCCCTGTTGCTGCCTTGGCGGCTGGAAAGGCTTGGCCGCCATCCTGCTGCGGTCCTCATTCTCCGTGCGAGTAGCTGCGTCCACCGCCCCCGAGTAAGATGTCGGTGGAGTAGGTGCTAATGCTCTCCTCAGCTCTGGTCTTAACTTTTTGACGAACTGCCTCGTCCTATTCTGCTCGGTGTCGACCAATCTTCGGCAGTATTTCGACAATTGCGTAAATCGCGCTGCATATTGAGTCACTGACATGCTCCCCTGCTTCAGATTCTGAAATTCGTCTTCCCGCTTCTCCACAATCCACTGAGGGATGTACTCAGTCCTGAAGGCTTCAACAAAGTTAGACCACGACCATTCTTGCTCATCCATCACCAAATCCTCTTGGACCCGCTGCCACCATGCCGGAGCTGGCCCTCTCAATCGAAAGGCTGCGAGCTTAACCATCCAATACTCCGAATACTGGAGCATTGCGAAAATGTCTTCCATTTGTTCGACCCATTGCTCGGCCTTCTGGTCTTGCTCAGCTTCACCCATAAAGATAGGCGGTTGGAACTTTAAGAATTTCTCCAATGCCTCGTCCTCCCCTCTAGGGTGCCTTCGCTCGGTCAGCGTCTGAAGAATCTCGGCCACTTTGTTGAGTGCCTGGCCCATTGACACATCTACTGGGGAATCAGACCCCACGCCCATCTCAGGATCACCTTGCCCATTATCCCGATGGGGTGTTTGCATCTGTTCGGTTTCAACTTCTGGCGCTACCCGGTCTACTTCCGAAATCCTTCCAACTGAAGAAGCTGCACGTCTCTTGGGTGCTATTCTATACTATACCCCAGATGTTAAATGTATGCACTTAAGTATCAAATTATTTTTGTGGTGCTAGCATACACAGCCAAGTATGAGTAGAAAGAAGTTAGATGCAACTTATTTAAAGGATTGCTCATAAACTTTGATTTCAAAAATTAACTTGCATAAAACCAAAATTGTAAATAGAACATAAAATTGAAAATCTTTAACAACTAGTTCTCAAAAGATAGTAATTAAATAATCATCCAAGCAAAATATCTCCTAACTCTCTAATCCTCATCCGAACCCTCATCATCGGCCTCGTACAACTAACCCAATATTCTTAGAAAAATCTACTCCATCCCCGCTGGCAAATCCCTCTATTGACTCCTTCCCAGGGCGCCTAGAACTCTCTCCGGCCTCAACTCGGATGAAGGAAGGGATGAAAAAAGGCCTAGGTGGAGACTCATAGTCTATCTCCCCCGGGTCATCACTAGCTGCTGCTAAATCCACTTCGGGATTAGGAGGGTGGGGTTCAGGCTCCACTATCATCACATCATCCTCACTGTCAGAGCTTATGTCTATCACCCGGATTGGAGGTGGCTCTAGGATCAGGACCTTGTCATCACTGCTATCCTCCATAAGGATAGCCTCGACATCATGGTTATCCTCTATAGGGACAACTGGCTGAGGGGCAGGTTGGGGAACTGGAAGGTCCTCCTGGTCTAGATAATAGGGCGGGTGCCACTGTTGCCCTTTCCTTGCCGTTCTAAGCAGTCTAACCATCCTACAACATCAACAAAATAGGTTAGATAATATTCAAACTTAAATAAATAAATCATGAATCATTAATATTTGCCTATAACCTAGTCTCTGATACCACTTGTAACACCCCCGAAGCCTAGGCCTGCCAGGGCTGGAGATGTC
This sequence comes from Voacanga thouarsii, assembly GCA_026120185.1. Taxonomy (NCBI): domain Eukaryota; kingdom Viridiplantae; phylum Streptophyta; class Magnoliopsida; order Gentianales; family Apocynaceae; genus Voacanga; species Voacanga thouarsii. The sequence continues at coordinate 204,429 of JANUWF010001341.1, read as the reverse complement.
GCCCCGTCCAAAGGACAAGGGGTCTTTATAACTAGGTCACACAAACAAATTGCGGAATAAAAAAAATATTTAACTTAAAAAGTCATTACAACCCAGAGAAAACTTCAAGAATAAATCCACAAATTACAAAACAAAACCATAAATAAAATTATTCTCTCTCGCCTCCCCAAAGCAATACATAAAATCAAAAGACACATTCTCTTCCCAAGCAGATATTACTAGCCACTCAACTCCACAGCAGGATCATCCTGAAATCATGATAGAAAGGTGATGAGACAGAAATCTCAGCAAGTCCGTGTGTGCTTTGGGTGTGTAGTGAAATCAGTTCATGGATGCGGAGTGTGAAACTTTTATAAGAGAAACATTGGCAAGCATCAAGCATTAGTCAAAAGTAAGAGTGGCGTTTTGGCTTATCTAGCCGCACATAAGTAATGAAATCAACCACTTGAAAGAAAGGGATATGGGTTACCACACGTTGGGCCCCATAACCGGTCAGAATGCCGATACTTTGTGCAGACTGACAAAAGTAGGTAATCGGCCTACTGGGCAAGATACTCCTCATTCTCTATACCCAAACAACAACCGAGTGTCCATTCCGGTAAAACACAGTCACTTGACTGAAAACAAACTGCTAGCTCGGACCGGCGCGACTCACTGGACTGACATCTTATCCGGGAAGGACTCACCCCTCAGAGGTGGCCACCTGCTGAGAGACTTACCCTAATCCCTTCAAAGACTAGTCCTAGTAGTCCACTCTTAATGAGTACTCAACGACGTTTCCCACTTGGGATGAAATGAACAAAGCATTGCTCTTCACGAAGATAGTAATTTGAGGGTTTCCAAAGTTTTGGGAACAATTAGTTTTAGAAAGATTTTTAAGTTTGGAAAATCTGCTCAGTAATGTTTAAATAATTTAAGTGATGGAAATAAGAACAAATTCAACCCTCAATTGCCTTCAAATAAACGAGTGTCCATACACTCCATATTTAGCTTGCCATAAGGAAAACATTTCACATCGATAGGTTTTATGCAGGAGCTTACCTGATTCTTGCTCACAACAACAAGATCTCGAACAGCTGACCTAACCCCACATGGGTAAATACAAATCTTAATCAGATTCAAGCTACAATCCACTTTCTCAATTTTAAATCAACTCATTTCACTACTACCATGATCCTAGTGTCCCAAGCTTTATGGCAAAATAATAAATAAGTAGGTTTATAAGCTAAGTTTAATTTGTTATTTAAAATAATTAATGGTTTGGGAAATAAATTCTAATAAGTTGAAAGTTTAAATCTTGTTAAGGAAAATTTAGAGTTTATTTGATCAAGAGTCATAGGTGGTACTAGGTAAAATAGTGATTTAATGATAGTCTAGTTGTTAGAAAATAGTTGGTAGCTAGAACTAGTGAAGATTAAATCTAATGAGTCTTGTTTGGAAAATAATAAGTAAATCCTTAAGGGGTTTTGATTTAATAATTATTTTACTAATTATAAATCTTTTTTTTCATAAAGGCTTAAATCGATTTCTTTATTTTTAATAATATTTATTTATTTTACTTTCTAGCAAAAATCATTATTTATTTGGCTAAAATATCATTTATAGGTATAAATAATTCCAAATCTACCCTTCCTAGGGTTTTTCGAAATTTACTAGCAAAATTATTATTGAATATTTTATTCATGAACTAAAATTAGCTTAGGAACAACTAGATCATGATCAAGATTCTATGGCCAATCACAATCAATGACATACACAATCCTTCGATTCATCAAATCATCCAAATCTTGCATCTTGGCATAGATCCAAATTTATTAAGACATGATTTAACCATTACTAGCATAAACATGATCATGGCTTCAATAATCTAATCATGCATAAACTCCTATTCACCAAAGGTGACATAATCTCTAGCATGCTTCTTCACAAATACTACCTATGTCATGCATCAACCCTCAAATCATCATACAATCATCCAAGATGAACCTTTCATGCATAAATCCTATCTCATTCACAATCATACAATTGCTCATGCTTCAATCTCAACAATAAATATATATACTGAAATCCTATCACCATCCACCTACTAACAACATCATCCTAGAGACATGATTCTAGAGTTTACAAGGAAGATTGAAGGTACTTACTTGATTGATGAATGTCTTGAAGGAGTTTGGAATAGATCTCAACTCCTAGATGGCTAATGTTGTCCAAGAGAGGTGGCGAAACCATGGTCATGGAAAAAGAGACCATTCGGCTAAGGGAGGGAATTTTGGCCATGAGAGAGAGAGAGCGAGAAAGAGAGAGAGAGAGAGGAAGAAGAAGAAGAGATCATTAGTATGCTTATTCATATAGGTTTTCATTAGAGATCAAGTTTGGAGAATATGAAGTTGTTAGAATAAGTTTACCTTGAAAATGTTCTTGTCCTTCACAAAATTTTCTGTTTTTTGATCCAAAGTGGCAAGATGATTTGTGGAGTTTGATGTTAATAAGGGTGTTGATGGATTCACAGCAAGGAGTAGATCAAATCTGGAGATTTTTGTGAGGGTTTGAAGTGGTTTGGAGGTGTATTAGGTGTAAGAAGGTAGTAGGTGTTCTTGGTGTAGTGTGTGTGTTCTTGGTAGCTAGAGAAAATCGAGAGAGAGAGAAGAGGAAGCTGCCGAAATTCTGTAGGGTTTAGAGAGTGATTTCTCTGATTTGGAAGGGAAAGGAAAGGTTAGTTGTTACAATCCTTGAAGAATATTTTTAGGAAGAGAATTTGGAAAGTAAATATTCTAGGATATCTTGATTTTTCTGGATAGCTTTGAAGTCTCCTATGGCCGACTGAATTGTGTGGCTTTTCTGAGGAACTAAAGCTGGTTCAACAAGGCTTATGATGGCCGAAACTAAGGGGTACAAAGATGAAGAAGAAGTCTGGCCAATTGAGCAAGATATCATGGAAGGTTGCTAAATAAGATGGCTGAAATTTTGGAAGGTAATCCAGCTAAATTGCAGGGATTTATTGGAGAGATTTTCGGACAGCCATTGATGAAATTTCTTGCAGAAGCTCAAAGGAAACAATGGAGCTCTGTTAATGGTGGTTTAAGGGAGGTTTTAACAGAAGTAGGTTGGCATTTTCGGCTGGAGAAGAAATGGAAAGCTAGCTGGAAAATTCCTGCACAACCATTTTCGCTGTACAGGAATTTTTTTCTGGCAGAATTTCGTCTGCCACTTCTAGCCGATTTGCAGCGAGCTGGGAGGGGGGTGTCAGGGGCATTCAAGGCTGGTTTCCAGCCTTCTTCATGGAGGAAAAACATAGCTAAGGTGCTGCCCAAAATTTGGAAGAAAACAGCTTGGTTTTAAGCCTCCAAGGCTGCAATTTTGCCCAGAATTTTCACTGGTTTTGCACACCTTTTGTGCAGTCCGAAAATGGCAGAAATAATTCATGTTTCGAGCTGATCTTAAGGCCATTTTTCTGGAAGCATTTGGAAGGAAATTTCAGCTAAGAAGTTCGACATTTTGAAGGTACACAAGCTGAAAAATTTTAGCTCATTCCAAGGAGGAAGGTGAACTAGCTATAGAGTGAAATTTCAGCTTGCTTTCTAGAGGGATTTTTCCTCTTGAAATTTCCCACCATTCATTCACATCTTCTAGACCATGAGAAGCCTTTTACTAGGACATTTTGATCCTAAAAGACCTCAGCCCTCTACAAAATTTTTTTGGAAAGAAAAATGATAGAACACCTTGATCAAACTAAGGAGTTGAAACTTAAGGAAAAACTAAAGATCAAGGGAGAATGAATTCCCTTTTGGAATTTCGAGAAGAACAAAGGAGTGAAATGAGAATTCTCCTAACATGTCTCTCCTAGGAGATCATCACCACATTGATCTAGGCCCTTATGGCCGAAACCATCTCCCCCCAAGCAAAAATAAAATTTATTCTAGCAAGAGCTTCTATGATGGAATTTGAACTCTAGACCTCAAGAATTAATTCTAAGGCTCTAACCACTAAACCACAACAATTCTTGTTTCTATTTCCACTAGAAAAATTATTTTCTATTCGATCCACAATCTATCTCCCTATTTTCACCTCGGCAAAAAATTACCATTTTGCCCCTCTCACACAATACTCACCAACAAGACTTCGAGACAATAAAACCCGAATCCAAAACTTATAGAAATCATATGAAAATATATTTAACCATGAAATAAAATATGATATGCATCCCAACCCCTTTACTCTAAGGTTGGTTTTGACCGGGTTTCACATTTTGAGCCCTTGTAAAGAATTACAAACGTGGTCAGTAGCTCCAGAATCAACTATCTAGGAGAATGTTGATCCAACCATTAAAATAGGCTCTAGAAATAGAGCAATACGTGAGGTAGACTTGGCTAAAAAGTCCGGACAATCTTTCTTCCAATGTCTCTTCTTGCCATACTTGAAATATTTACCTTTGGGCTTCCCGTTGGGCTTGGCTTGACCAGATGCTTTGGGTTGGGCCCTTGTGTTGTTCTGGACTTTCTTCTTAAATTTCTTAAGTTTTGCTTAATTCTAGAAGAAGAGCCAGGACAAAAGACCAAAATATTTTACATGGGCTTCATGATCTTCTCTACCACTTGGAGCTCTTTCATAAGCTCTGTGAGATTCATATTCAACTTGTTCATATTGTATTTCAACTTGAACTGAGAATATGAGTCAGGTAGAGTTTCAAGGACCTTGTGAATTTGGCTCTTAGGATCTATTGTCGTGCCTAGGACCTCAGCCTCCTCGAAGTAAGCAATTATCTAGAGTAGATGCTTTTGAACCGATGCTCTCTCACCATCTTAGTGTTCATGATTACTCTAAGAGGTTTCTGCCTTATGAGCCGACTCTTGTCAGCACATGGTATGCAATGACAAATTAATATGATACGCAGTGGCCATGTACTCATGCTTAGACTGGAGCAAACTAGACATAGAAGCCAACATGTAGCGCTTAGCCATCTCGTTGGCTTTCTTCCATATCTTCTTGGCCTCTCGCTCCTGATCAGTGGAATCTTCCCCAATCTTAGGGCAGGGATCTATAAGAACGTACTTGTACTCTTCGGCAGTGTGTACTACATTTAGGTTCCTCTTCCAGTCCATATAATTTGGGCATGTCAACTTATTCTCCTTGAGAATGATTAACAATGGATGGAAACTAGATATTTCTGAAATATTGCGAAAAACATTCATTTAGTTTGTAAGAAATAAAATGCACATACTTTATATTATTTCTTTGATAATATATAACCCTTAAAACCATTATCAAAATATAAATTGCTTGGCTCTTCGAAATGCTAACAGAGCTTCGTAGGAGATTAATAGCATCCTAAGTTAAGTGTAAAACCATCACGTATCAAACTTCCTAAAATAGTTAATGATCTAGAGAAAGTTCCACTGATAGAATGGTCACTAATTCACACCACCTACGGGTAATCTAATGCTAAAAACCTCAAACGTAAGTTAGTTGATCCTAGCAAATACCTAGGCTTTTATTTTTACTCTTCCATTAGTTCTAGATACTTGTGAAAATCCATCCTATAGGGGGTCATGCTTAGAATGACACGAGGAAATCCACTATCTCTAGTGAGAGTTGTGATGGAAGCCATGGGATCGTTGGAACCCCTCTCCCACTTAATCTTTTATTAAAATTAGAGTTTTATGCCCAAAGAACGTTTTCTATAATCTTATGATTTTGTTAACTTTAGTAAAAATCTAAAATTCAATATTATTCTCTATGTCAAGGATTATACCCTTTGAGAGAATAAACTATTAATTTATTTTACTATTCTAAGTTAATAACCAAATAAAACTTTATTAAATAGCCTTAAGTCCAACATTATTCTCTATGTCAAGGATTAAATCCTTTGAGAGAATAAACTATGAACTCTTTTATTCTTAAAGTTTCTTAGATTAAAATATTTTATAAAAACCCGTCCTTCCTAGTGAGACTTTGGTCTCAGAAGAACTCGCGCATTTGATCACAAAAATGAAATAAGTAAAATACCAAAAGTATTTTTTTTTCATCCTCAAACTATTCATTTATTCCTAAGTGACCAAATAATAGATTAAACATTATGAATTAAAAATTAATGATCTTGTTAAATCCTATGGTGGTTCCATCATTTACTATTCATTTTCATGAAAATTTTCAGCTATAGAAAAATAAAAATATTGTAGAAAATTAACCTCATCCAATGGTTTGAAAACATGACTACATCAAGGAAAATTGAGGAACAAAAGTTCAGTAGCTGCTCATCCATTTCTTGGACAACTGGCCAAAACGTACCCTGTTTTGCTATGCATTTTGGACCTAATTTTCCATTCCCAAGAGTACCCGATGCCAGGTCTAACTCCCGCACCCGGCGCTAGCTGCGCTCTGGGGTTCGCTGGTTTTGCTACCCGAGAGGACTCGGCGCTGAGTCTAACTCCCACACCCAGCACCGGCTGTGCTTTGGAGTCCAGCGACTATTGTAAAAAAATCTAGCTTCTGCACAGATAAATTCTCACATAGCAGCCACCAAATAGCCCAGAACTTTCCAGCTTTACAGCCATCTTTTGCCCCTTAAACAAAACAATAATTATGTCCTTCCAATCCCCAAAGTTTACAAATTATAAGAATACAAAAAAAAAAGGAAAATAGGCATAAAGAACATGCGTTTACAAGCACCTATGCCTTTAACCACGAGGCATCTATCAAATCTACTTAAAACTAAAAAAACAATAGGAAAAATTAGAATACACGATCTTATGCCTCAACCGCGAGGCGTACATGAACTCTAGAAACTAATGTATGAAGGATCATATGAAATCACATAAGATTCCTTTTTAAATAGTAAGGAAACCAACTTTTTCAGTTTTAACCCTAGTACATGCTCCTAGATGAAAACTATGGCTCTAATACCACTTGAAGTATCACAGAAAAATATCAAAGGAAAACGCAACAGAAAATTTTCAATTTTTTCGAGCTAAATCTAGGAGGGAGCACTTACTTTTTCTTTCTGGTCATGGATTAACCAATGCGGGGATGGGTTGCATTGGATCTTCTTGGGTTGGAAAGCGAGAAGAAGGCGCCTACGGTTCAATAGGAATTCCTGCCAATCTCCTACTCTTACGCATCAAATACCTCCAAGCGTATTCTCTTCGTCTTCTAGAGTATGACTCTACCTTACTTTTGGCATTAGCTTGGTGAGAGCGCCTTCTTCGATAATAAAAAACACTCTTGTAGAGAGAAGGAAGAGAAAGGACGAAAATCAGAGATGGAGAGAAAGAAGACGGCACACACTGGAGAGGAAAAAATTTAAAACCACTTTTCTCTCTTCTCTGGTTCTTATGTTTTCCCAGCCGTGGGCTTCCTTAAGCCCTAATGGCCAAAAATCATGAAGCCCTAATGAGCTAGGTGTTGTGGTAAAAAAAAAAAATCCAAGACTGGCCCAATTCTCTAAATTAATTAATTTTTTTTTTTACCTTATTAAATACCCAAGACCAAATAATTAACTCTAATTGGACTTTTAATATATGTCAACATATATATCAAGCCAATTAATTAATTAATTTAAGCCCAATTCTCTTAATTAATTAATTATCCTTTCTGGGCCTTATCAAAACCCAAGACTAATTAATTAATTCTAATTAAGCTCTTAGAATACATTTTATTTCTCTTCTAAATAATTATCTATTAAGCCTAGATTGTGTCTAAACAATACCAAGGTAACTTGAGCTACTCTGGGGACCAAGAAATATATTATTCATGGTAACTAAAATAACCAAAATGCCCTTACTATTAAATAGCCACATTTTTATCACTTTAAATATTTTCAGTAATACTGACCCCAAGAATAATATTGCTTAATATAATGTTTCCGACATACATGTGAAATGATGAAAATACCCTTCTATGTGACACTCATCAATGAGACAGGATATATATACTAACACCCATCTCAAAGACATCTACCATCCTTAGATCTCTAATCCAATAATCCATAACTCACTTAAATATACTTGCTTATCATTGGAAGCTACCCAAAGCACATACTCTAGAGTCACGTTCCCATCACTTTGGATCATTTAAAATATTCTGGATAATCATAAGGGGGTGATTAAACCTCACTAAGTGAAGCATAGAAACACTTTTGCATGAGTCCTTCTTAACTGACTAGAGTAATACACCCAACATACAAGGATATTGATCTCACAATAGAAATCTCACCCAACAAATATCAAAGTATAAAACCCTAACTTCATCAGACCACTAACTCATACTCAAGTATGAAGATATCCGTCCACGCTATAGCAGTAATAGTCTTATCTCCATAATTATAGTACTTTAAGAGAGATCACTACTACTAGTCCAGTGCTACGTATTCGAAATACACTTCTGCCTATGATGTGAGTGAACTACTCACTGATTCAAGGTAAACTATTCCCCATTGAAAGTCATGGCATAATAGTCTTACCTTGGTGAAATGCCCAGTTCCATCAAACAATTAAAAACTCAATTTTGTTTGTATGACAAGTACCCATGGTCTATACCTTACTGTGAAGAACGACCCAACACATAGACCATTACTTGTCATACTTAGACTTTTAAATATACAATAATAAAAGAAACAAACTAAATTGAATGAATAAATATTTTATTGCAGTATGTTCATACGGAATATATAGTCTTTAAGGGCATATTTTCCAACAAATATTGCATAGATATTTCACATAATGTACACCCCACATAGTCATAGGGCATTCCAGACAATACCCCTTTATTCACATTAGCAGGTATAAAAGAAAATCACAAATCTCTAAAGTTAGGTATCAAAATCCTAAATCCCAACAATAATCACCATTTCTAAGCTCCCATCATCATAATACGATCATATCCGTCAAATCATAGGTAGGATTGTCAAAATTGGATGACGAAAATAAATATCAAGATCATACATCTCTTCATCGCATATAGTACTCTTCTATCAAAGAATCTCATATAAGTATATTTATCATAATCCCCAAAATATCTAACTGTTCCTGTCAACAAAGATTTTCTCTCACAACCTCATCAAGGTTATTGTCATTACAATACACAAGGATAAAGTTTCATCCCATAACCACTCATCAACACGTAGCAAGATTTTCAAATTCAAATCACTATCAATAGAGCTCAAGCACAAATAACGATAGTCATTCTTAAATTCTAAATCCTTAATTTTAAAAGTAATGCTCAGCCCTATGCTCAATTCAACCTAGAGTTACCTAACAATTCCAGATTCCACAATTAAGAATATATTCCATTAATAAAAAAAATACCCCTAACCATGTTCTTAACCTCAATCTTACACTTCTTAAAATCCATCTTTCCAGGTGCATCATCATGGGCTATAGGTTAACTTCCAGATTGTAATTTATGAGTTACTACTACCATACAATTTATACATATCAACAAGTGTAGGGCTTCACAAGGGCCATGCCTATACGGCAATCATATACGTTTTAACAATCTTATTCATAGAAAATATACTTATCTTAGCAAAAAATCATAAAACTTAAAATTCTAAATCCATTAAATCAAGGTAACTTCCTAAACCTAGGCTTTGATACCACCTTAACAACCTGTTTCCTACGTACCCCAAAAGGGGCAGGGATGTCTCCTAGTCCAAATGACAAGGAGTCTTAATAATAAGGTAAATAACTAACTCATCCAAAGTAATACATCAAATAAAACTTAAACATATCATATTTCAAGTAAAATTTATATAGAGTCTTAAAATAAAGAATGATAGAAAATTGTCTCTAAGTAAAACAATTAAAATGTAATGTATGAGATCTTGAACTCTAGCCTCGACCTTGTCATTAGTGCTCACGACTTGAAAGCATGTACAAATAATGTGAGAAATGAATTTTTTAGCAAGTCCTGTGTGCGAAAGTGTTCATGTGAAACAATTTTGTGATATGCATTTTGAAATACCAAAAATGCAATTGTAATCAAAATCAACAGTTTTAAACAGAAGAGTAGCATTTTCAATTTACATTCTCAAAAAATAACTTTATTTAAAGGAAATCAACCACTCAATAATAAAGAAGACTATGAAACCTTGTATCATAGTCCTAAGTCATGAAACTTGCAACATGACCCTGTACTGTGAAGCCTTACATCAAAGTATAGTGCGTGACCGGCCCATGGGTAGGGATATTCCACCTTCTCTCAAACCCCTCTAACTTACCAGTTGTCAACTTCAGAGAAATATAGTCCCACTTGGAATTGGTTGCTAGCTCAGGCTGGCCTAACTCCCTACTACTATCACTTAATTAAAAATGAGCTCACCATCCAGAGGTGTCCGGCTACTAGAAAGATAGCTCGCTCCCTCTTAAGTTAGTACTAGTAGCCTACCCTTATTGAGTACTCAACGTTTTTGCATTAATAAAACTTATTAGCATCAAGTACTAATCCAACAGAATATATCCAGCATGACTTGGAAAATCTTAATTAAATTATTTAGTGCAAAAGTCAAGTGAATTGTTTTGAAATCCCTTTAGTTTAAGAATCAGTGCATGAGTTCAAATAGAGTAAGAAAACTAGCCATACTGAATATTTTAATACAGAACCTGTGTTTCCAATGGCAAAACATAATACTTGACAATATTGCAATTGCTATATTTCACAAATAGTTTTAATGCAAGAATTACCTTGGTATAGGAAATTAATTTCTTAAACCCAATGAGTGGATCCTTACCCTTGACCTCTTTCCAAGTCTAAAGGTTATAAAATAAATAAGTCAAAACCTACTCCTAATATTTTAGAAAATCATATTCCTTATATAATTAATTCCATATTAGCACACAACTGACAAGGCTTCAAATAAATCATTATCTAAACTTTCACTACATCCCTAAGTGTCAATTCATATAATTATTACACCTAAAGAAGGATACAAATTAACAATAGGGAGTTTCCTGAGAAATTCTTAAGTTAATCACAATTTCCAATAAGTTATCCCTTCTTTCCCAAGGGTATAATACGAATAAAAACACCTCAGATTGACTTCAATTTTTACCTAGACATACCGAAACTCATATATAATAGGATATAGGTTTCCTTGCACAAAACCTAGGAATTATTTGCACTTAGAAAATTATTTTTTGCTACAGGAGTATTTTGCCTAGCACTGACCAGTGCAAAAGAAAAATTCGTAACCATTAATTCCTACTTCAGAAAATTATGAAATGTTGCAGGTAGCATCTACAAATATAAAGCTATATTTTATATATATTTTTTAACCTTTCTCAAATTTGGAATTTATCACACCAAAATAATGGTGTCACACTGATTGTACAGCAGAAATAGGGTATTCTATCCTTTCATTTTTTTTTTTTTTGAAAATTGTTGGGTTTTGTTCTAGGGTTTTCTTGCTTGATTTCTACCATAAAACATAATATAAACATGTCTAAATTGCAATATCAAAAGGCCCTACCATAATAAATCACTGTGCTATTTTATTTTGTCCTAAATCCTACGAATAGCATATTATCACAAAATTTCCAGCTTTAATGGATAAAGGATAAAAGTGCTTTCTTTTTTAATGTATGCGTATATTTAGGTAATAATCATAAATTTTCAAAAAAGGAATGCATGTTACAATTTTTAAAACCCTAAAACCCTAATTTTTCCTTCTATAAAGGCGGCAACAAGAAAATCAAGGAAACGAAATGACTTTGGTCTTTACCCCTTGTTACGTCTAATTCAAAAAACCTTAGAAGGATGAGTGGGTGACTCCTAGCTTTTGTTACCACCAAGAACATCAAGGAATCGATTCCAGAATGGTGCTCCAACATTGTGATTTTGTACAAAAATTCTCCGTAAGTAACAAAATAATTAAACTTTGGCAAAAGTGGAGGGGATTTCATGTACTAGGGGAGAGAGAGAAAATGTGTGGGATGGATGTTAGGGATTTTTAGGGATAAAAAATCTGATTTAGATAGGCTTTTATAGGTGAATTATATTAGGTTTAGGAAATAGAAGAAAAAGGAAAGAATTAAGGAAAAGTCTATTTTCTCTAGGTTTTAACTAATAAAAAGCTTCCTTTAATTAATTAATCATAATCCTAGGGGATTTAGAGGGCTAGGTGGTGGCACAATGGAGTAGGAATAGGGGAGAATATTCCCTAAGATTTTCCTAAACATTAAAGGATTGGAAATTAATAAATCCCTTCAAGATAATTTATTCTAATTATACAAGAAGTAGGTTTTTCTCCTTCTCCTCTTCTTATATGGTAGCACCAAGGCTTCTAGAAGCCTAGTGATTCCCTCAAAATATTATCTTTTCTAGAATAAATATTTAATTTAAGAAAATTCAATTTCTCTCCCAAAAATAAAATAAAATAAGAGGAAAGTGTTGCTAGACTAATATGTAAATATTTCCTAAAATTAATACATAAGCAAATAAATAAAATAAACATGTAATGAGTAGCAAATATGCAAATATATTATAGATATATATACATATGCAATTATTTAACAACTAGTAAATAGCTACCTAAATTATTTTAATTAAATGCTACCTAAGAATTGAGCACATAATTTAGAGTTAGCTACAATTTCTTATATTTACACACACACACACACACACACACACACACACACATTCCCCAATTAATAGTTTTATGATAGAATATTCTATTCATCCTTATGTCTTATAGTGATTCTCAAACATCCCAAAGAACAACAATTCTTCCACAATCATACTCAAACAAAAAATCATTTATGCCATGGGAGATATGTCTATATGCAAAAATGCTCATGCTATGTGATCCATATATTTCCCCCATTGCTTGGGGCATTTAGGGTGGGGTGTCATAGCATCCATAATCTATGATATCAAAATTAATGATGTAGGTCACAGAGGTAATTCCCACCTACCGGTGTAATTATGTGCAATCCCAAAGTACTGAAGGTGTAAGGACATAGAGGTAGCTCCCACCTATAGGTGTAACTACGTGTAATCCTAAATTATCAAGTAGGTGTATGGCCTATTGAGTGAGATACTCTTCTATCTTTCACTCAATCTCAATCCAGTTGTCTCACGTTTAGCCCTCGATTCCTTCTAAACCCCGTCACTAGTTGAGGATTGGCTCCACACTTCTATACTATTGTCTTCATCAAAAGGATTTTATCTCTTGGAGTTGGCCACCAACCAAAAGGCATCCTTAATCCAAGCATGTCTAATATAGAGGCTTTGCACTCATTGAGTACTCAACGCTTACCATATTTACCTTTAACAAAGCTCTCACAACTGATCAAATCAAGTTAGCTTAAAACATTAGTTATACCAAATTTCTTCATTGCTCATAGTTCCAAGCTGGAACAATTTCACATGCAACATTTATCTCAAGCACAAATAGCAGGAGCCATTTGCCAAAAGTAGTAATAGCATGGTTTTTGCAATCTTTGTATGGATTAACTTGAGAAAATAGGTTTGCTTGCATAAAACAAGGGATAGAATCACTTACTTTGGCTCCCATGTCAAATGGAAAAATTTAGAAAGTTTCCATTTGTAGTAAGTTTCCAAAACGGAAAAGTTCCAAATGTAGAATGTTTTTGAAAAAAGGAAAGTTCCATTTAAAGAAAGTTTCCAACAAGGAATAATGTCCAGGTAGGTAAGGTTTTTTAAAAAGGAAATATCTCTTTTTATAGAAAATTTATAAATTTGCAAAGTGTTGAGTTGAAGGAAAGTTTTTAAAAATAGATACATGCAACATTTTGTGAATGCAAGGGAACGTAACTTAATCAAGCTATAAATAAGTTCTTCAATTGCAATAGGTAGATCCTTACTCTTGGAAACCTTTCAAGTCTAAGAAAAGTCACAAAATAGGAAATCACAACCTAATCCTAATTACCTTAGGAAAACATATTTCATATAGTTTACATATAGTTTATAGCACCTTGGGTTTTACCAAATAATACTCATGTACATTAAGCATTTATCCACATCAAATCAATATTTAGATCCTTAATACACTCCTAAACATGTATATAAACTATTCCAAATCATAGAAGAAATATATGAATTAATTTTTAGGAAGTTTTTAAACAAACTCAAGCCATTTCCAATTCTAGTAAACTTAATCTAAATTTGTAGAAGCAAAATACCAAGAAAAGCATATCAGTTTGGGCTCAAACTTTATTGAGAGATACCCTAACATGTAAGGAACATATTTCAAGTGATCAAACACGAAATTCAGACCTCAATCAAGCCTAGAAAATTCGGAATTATTACTGTAGCATTTTGCCCAGCATAGACAAGAAGCGAAGGAAAATTTGGAACTTTTTATTCTTACATAAAAAAATCTGAAACTTTACAGTATAATACTAAACACATAAACTAAATTTGCTATATTTTAACATTATCCAAGTTCGTGATTTATCACACAAAAATAATAGCCTCAAACAGAACGTAAAACAAAACTGCTAAACTCTGTTTTTCCTTCCCTCGTTTTTCAAAACATTGCTGGGATATTGTTTGCTTGATATCTAGAATAAATTAGATCATAAACATGTCTAGCAAACAATATCAAAAGGTGTTGCAAAGATAAATTTTTTTGCTATTTTCTTTTGAATTAAAACAAGCAACTATAACATATTTGCAAAAATTCCAGCAAGCCCATAGTTTCCTCGTTGCTTCAAGAAATCAATTCATTGGACTTATTAACTCAAGAAAATGCATCCGTAGAGTGTATTAAGATAGGTGACAACAAACTTAGCATAAAACACATCAAGATTTTTCACGAACATATCAAGAAATCCTTTGAAAAATTCCAACTTTTCATAAATGCAATTCAAGAGAAAATGTGTTTTCTTTTGTAGAAATACTTTGAAAGAAGGCTTCTTTTTTCAAGAACTAAGTAAGTATGATTTATAAACATAATTATTTAATCATATTTTATCTAGGAAATCACATTAGCAATGTATACAACAAGAATCCTAATTTCTCAGGATGGCAGCACAAAAGTTTTAAGGGAAAAGAAATGCTTTTTGACATTAACTCTTGCTAAACTAGCTTCGATCAAACTTAGGGAGAAAAAGGGTGTTTTCTAGCCTTTGATTCCACCTAAAACACCGAGCTTCCAATCTAAGAATGGCGTCTAGAACAAAACGTGTTGTGCAAAATTATGTTCTTCAACAATGGAGATAATTTGCTTAAAAAGAAATGAGGAATCATGGTATTTTGAGAGGGAAAAGAAGATGGGATGGCTAGGAGGGTTTTTGGCTATATAAAATCTGATTTGTTTAGATCTTACGGAGAGGAAAAAAGTTGGATAGGAAAAGGAAAAAGGAGAGGCGGCTAAAAGGGTGTAAATATAGAGTTTTCCTAATTTCAATAGGTTTCTACTTAAGCTAGGCTTTGGAATATAATGCAAGAAAATCCTAGTAGGTTTAGGAAACTAATTAGCCAAACCAAGAGGGGCTTTTGTGGCGGCATGAAGGGTGGAGAATTAGGGAAGAAATCCTTTCTAGAATAGGATTTGGAAAATCCTCCAAAATCTTTTCCCTAAAATAAAAATTTTCTCGCTCCTTATTTTTTCCCAAATATGGCAGCACAAGGCTTTCAAAAGCCTTAGATTTTTACTACAATCTTTTTCTAGATAGAATAAATATTTAAATTAGGGGACTTTAATTTTTCTCCGAAGGAATTAAATACAAAACCTTAAAATAATTAATTTCCAATAGACTTCCTTATATAAATATATTTCATTCTCTTTCTTTTTTTAAGTAAATAAGTAAAATAATTTAATAAATAGAATATATCAATAGATTACATATTAAATAAAGAAAGAAATATATAACTCTCCCAAATAATTACCATGCAAAATATTTCATACTTCCTTATTCTTTGTAATGTTTTCTCTATTATTATCTAAGCATAAGATTCCATTCACATATCATAACTAAATAAGTTAAAATAATTCATGTAAATCATATTTATATGCAAGAATCTTATTATATGTTCATGTGCACATATGCTCATGTTCCATGAATGACATGCTCCTCACTTTTAGGTGTGTTTTAGGGTGGGGTACAATAAGAGTTCAAAACCTAATACATTTACAAAGATAAGCATATTAAATTAACAACCTTACATTTAATTTTTTAAAATTTTCTAAAAAAAAAGTATTATGACCAAATTTAAAAGAAATATGATATATTTAGTTACATAATCTAGTATAATCTCTATATAAGAGTCGAAAACCTAACACATTTACAAAGATAAGCGTATCAAATTAACGATCCAACTATTACATTTGTTAAAATTAATTAAAAAAGTATTATAACCAAATTTGAAGGTAATCGGATATATTTTATCGCATAATCTAGGATAATCTCTATATAAGAAATAAACCTAACACATTTATAAAAATAAGTATATCAAATTAACGATCCAATCGTTACAGTATTAAAATTGCTAAAAAATTATTATAACAAAATTTAAAGGTAATCGGATATATTTTGTCACATAATCAGTATAATCTGCATATAAGAGCCCAAAATCTAATATTTTTATAAAAATAAGCATATGAAATTAATGATCCAATTATTAGATTTGTTAAAAAGGCTAAAAAAAAAGAGGTATTAGGACTAAATTTGAAGGTAAACAAATATATTTTGCCATATAATGTAGTCTAATCTCTATATAAGAGCCCAAAACCTAATTCATTTACAAAAATAAACAAATTAAATTAATGATATAATTGTTAGATTTATTAAAATTGTTAAAAAAAAATATTATGACTAAATTTGACAATAATAGGATATATTTTGCCACATAATTGATGAAGGATCATCATATACACTTTTTGTATACCATTTATGCTTTAATTGTGTTAAATTCTTATTTAAATCACTATTCACTACACTCTTTTCATCTTCTTTTTGTAGGAAATAAAGAAAATACCAATTAGAGATGACAAAGATGAAAAGGAATGTAAATAAAGCAAAAATGGAGCAAAATTAAAGAAGTGCAAGTATAGTAGGCAGCCTAGGAGATTCTCACTTCCCTAGGTTGCCTAGTGCCTTTTATTATACAAGAATGGCAGCCTAGGGAACAAAACTAGTGGCCTAGGAGACGATTGGTTCAAAACCTAGATACATGCCATCTACGCTTCCTTCTTTGCTACCTTGCTAATATTACCTGACTCCTACTGTCCTAAGCAAGAAATGGAACTAAACTTCTCTCTATTAGGCAGCAAAGAGATGGAGTTAGTCTTCTTTCCAGTTCCTCTCCTAAAGGCCCGCCCTGGTGGTGAAATTGAAGAAGAAAGGAGCTTTATCTACCATTCCTGGTGACCACACCTTATATGGAATCAACCCCAATCCTAAAGAAGTCAAAAAGAAGGATTTCTTTATTTGAAGCATATAGCTAGCTTTCTCAAATGGTTTAGAAGGTTCCTTTTCTTTACTTCTTCGATGGATTCTTTCTTAACTTGCTTACCCGATTCGATTACTTTCTGCTACTGATGCTTGTTCCCCTACTTTAAGTTCAGTTCGGGTTAGACCTCCCTAGGCCGCCTAGGAACAAACAAAACAATTTATTGTACATAATATTAGCAGCCCAAGGAAGTTCCATGGGATGCCTAGATCATCTCTTAAGCATGCCCAGATAGAAATGTGGCAGGCAACCAGGTGGCCCAGGAATGTTCAATTTCCCTGGGTTACCCACTCGCTATAAAAACACATAATCTGCATATTTTTGAAGATCCATGGTATTTCCGCTATATAAACCCCTTATACACTTCAAAACACATATTCTTGGACTTGGCTTTCTCTTTAAAAATCCTTGAAGGCTTAGTTTTCACACAAAAAGAAAACAAGAAGGAAGGGATTTGAAGAAGAAGAAGAGAGGGTTACAAGAAGATCTCATGGAGGAGTGATAGTGGCTAAAATCAATACTATTTTTCCTAGTTATTTTACATTGTTTTGAGATACTTTTAATCTAAAAACTAGGCATATTCCTTCCTATTTGACATTTTTCTTGTAAAAAGTGTTTTTGACAAATTTGTGTAGATTTGAGTTAATTTTGAGCAAAATTGGATAAATTCCAGAACACACATGATGCCAGGCCCAACCAGAGCACCCAGCGCTAGGTCCATTCTGGCCAAAGAGAAAACAGAGCAAAACTTCAGTGTAAAAATAGAACACACTTGGTGCCAGGTTGGTCGAAGGGACCTAGCGTCAATTCCATTCTAGACAAGTGGAATCTTGTGCATGAATTTGGAAATTTTCCAATGATTTTGGTATTTTCTGAATACTATTCGGCCAAGACTTCTTAAGAAACAAATTTAGCATCAAGGAGGACTGTAAAAACAAGAGAAAACATAAGAGAAGGGAGAATTTAAGGTGAATTCAAGGAGTAAATCAGAAAATCACTCTTTGAATGAGGAATTCACCAAATCAATTATAGTTGTTCAAGAGAGTTTTCAAGAAAGAAGAAGGAAGCTTGTCTGTGAGTTTTTTCCTTTACTGTTATTTTCTTTTTCTTAAATAATAATATAGTTAATGATTCTATTGTAATTTGACATTATTTTTGGGATTCATGATTTCTTGAGGGAATTTAGTCTTTTGATCAATTCATTATTTATCTTAGGATTTGATTACTTGTTTTTCTTACGGAGTTGGTTGATTAATTCTTGTTATTGACTTACCTGAAAAAGGGGTTGGTACGGAATTCAATTAAATAATTTTATATTTATTATCTCTTAACTTGCTTGAAAAATGGGTAAATTGTTAAGAACTTAGGTAATCAAAGGTTAGTTGATGATTTCTAGAATATTGATTCATCGACTAATTTCATGTTTTAAATCACCTAGAATATAAAGGGTTTATATGAGGATTGATTTCAATGCATCTTTTGGATAAATTGGTTGAGACGAAATATGTTCATTAATTTAACTAGAAGATAGTGATTTCCTAGATTGCAAATGAAGTGGGTCTATTTTAAATCCTTTATGAGACTAAGATAATAATTGTTTGTGATATTGGCTAAGTGATTCATTATCATATTTTCAAAAGCTTTTCTCTAAATTGCATATTTTCACATCCTTGAGTTGTATATATTTATTTATTCTTTTTCTTATTTTCTCACTTTATTTGGATCGGTTAAATAATGAATGAAAAGTGACTAGTGTGTACTTGTTCATTTGAAGATCGATGCTTGTTAATTCCCTATATTATACTTGCAATGAGTATACTTGCTCGTATATGTATTTTGGAATTAATTTTTTAATTAAAACTTAACTAAGGGATGAATTTAAACTTGATGATTTTTATACACTCAAAATTTACGTATCAAGGTTTTGGCACCTTTGACAGGGAGCAATATCATGAAAGCTAGGATTTCATTAATTTAACCATGTTTATATGTCCATATGGCTATATGAAAATATGTATATATGTTATTTTCTAAATATGTGGTATATCTTGTTGTTTGCAACATTGTGTGACTTAATTAACTAGCTTAGTTCATGTTTTACTTGTAAATGTCACTAACTTTTGTGTTTAGGTAGTTTGTGAATATATCTAATGTGTATGTTTTTCTTTTCTTTATTTTTTTGTTATTTGTTTTTCCCTTCTGTTTTTCCTTTTCTTTGTCTTTCTATTTTTATTTTCAATTTTATTTTTGTTTTTCTTTGAGCACAGGATTAACATCATCATGGACGTTACTTTTTGGCACAAGATAAAAGGAGCTACAATTATGAGAATTCGGCAAAATTTTGTGAGACGTCACTTGAAGCCACAATACATTCTTTTATCGCCAATACAAATTTATCTATTAGATGGCATGAAGAAGTATCCCAACAAATAAGCTCTACAAAAACAAAACTAGCCAAGTTGGTTGAAGATGCCCTTACAGTCCATACGCTTGAACAAGAAAATCCCCAAGGAAAGGAGAGAGGATATGAGACACAATTGCCCAATGTGGAAAGGGAGGTATTGGAGTCTCCTCTGTGTGCTAATAATTCTAATATCTCTTTGTCACATGATTTCTTACGTTCCTCTCCATTCTTGGGGGACAATGGTCCAAATGATGATGTATGAAATTTAATATTCCTCGAGGAGCTAAAATTTTCCATGATATGTCATAAGAAACCCTTAAAGGATATTGACAAATTATACCCTTCAATCCTATTTTAGGGAGGTAACTTGGTATTTGTAGATGGCTTGAAAAGTAAGGATTGCTTGATCCCATCTTTAAAATCTACACTACTAGGTTCAAAGGGAAATTTTAGTTGTCACAAATCTTTTGAAGGGATAGGTGGTTATTCTAATGTTTATACACTTTTTAGACATAATTTATATCTTTGTGTTGGAAACTTGAATCGTATGTCTGAAAAAGTGTTATGGAAGGGGGATCATGCATGTACATTCATTGCAAATACTATTTTCCATAAACCCTTCCTTCTTTCTATATTCATCATGCTTATCTTTTACTTTGAGCTTTAATTTCTTTTACAAAGGTTTGATGAGGAAGCATGAAGAATAGTGAAAAACCTTGGGGGGGGAGTGAATAAGGTTTTTGGCAAGTAAAAATAATTTTTCCGATTTGTCTAAAAAGTTGAATAATGATGATCACCAAGATACTTGGACGGACTTTATAGAAACATAGAAAGTTATCCAAGCACTCGTAGATGGGTATCTAGATTTAGACAAAGAAAGAAACTCATAGCAATAAATGAAAAATGAACAAGAGTGAGACAAGGAATGTATAGTGGTTCGATGTACCAAGATCTACGTCCACTACCTTAAGCTCACATTTAAGGATTTTCAACCCGATGCCATTAACTTCACTTAATGAAATATTACCACATACAAGAGAGGATTACCACACTAGGTTTTCCAAAACCTCTCAGTCATGCAAATACATCAAGGATCACCCCAACTAGGTTTTACAACACAACCTTAATACAACCACTAAACAAGGTTTACCCCAATGGGTTTTACTCCACAACCTTGAACATTAACCAACACAAGGCTCACCTCAATGGGTTTTACACCACAACCTTGGTACAATAGAGATTTGAATATCAATAGAACAGTAAATAGCTCACTTACTTGAGCAGATATTCACACGAATACAAAGCATAAGCACTTTTACCTTTGATACAAAATGAATTCACTTTGAAGCTTTGATAAAATGAGATTTTTGAAAATATTGAGCAATAGTTTTTCTAAGATAATTGTTTCAAAAATAATTGTAACTAATCTTGCTCTAAGGGCTATTTATAGACCCAAAAAGTAGAGTGCCAACGGTCATAAAGAAATGGCTATATTTTTTTGTTTAAACTTATTCGTGTTTTGGGCTTGGGATCGACCAAAAGGTAAATTCAAAATGGCACTTAATCAATCAGAATATTTCAACTTATATTTTTTTATTTTGGATGAACCTTTTGGATTCAAACTGTTCAATCTAAAATTCTAAGACTTTTCAAGAACTTTGAAATCTTCTCATTTGGTGCTTCAAGGTAAAGTCAAATGAATCAAGAGATAAAGAGACATAGGAATTAATGGATATACCTTAATAACACTTTGTAGTCTAAAGTTCTTCATAAAGGACTTCTTGATATGCAACTCCATATACTTCATTCTTTCTCTTTTAATTTTCCATTCTTGAATTCAATTATGAAAGAGTTGAAAAATAATCTTATCTTAATGCTTTTGAAGAATAGTGGTCAAACATGTCCTATCACAATAGATTAACAATTTAGTCCATATCAATGTTTGTCATAAGTTAAAATATAGAAAAAAGCCCTTAGGGCTAACAATCTCCCCCTTTTTGAGTGATGACAAACATAACACAATGATATGTAATGAGTAAACATGTTGAATAAAAAAGGTGCAAATGAATGCAATCTCACAGTATAGATCTCAAAGAGAGCTTATGAACATTAGCTTGTAAATATATCTCAATGAGCCTAAAAGCCTTTCATATCTCTATATAAATATTCAGAATGATTTGATAAAGAAGAGATAGCAGATAAGTTATGTGATAAGATACTCCCTCTAAATATTTTCTTATATGAGTATTTTAAACATAAGAGGAAAAAACATAAATCACGATTTGTACGTCCAAAAAGTACATCCAAAATAATTTTGGAAGAAAGTATAAAATGAGTCTTTTCTGAAATTCATTTTGGATAGGTATTTTGGATGTCCAAAATATATTTTCAATTCATTAATACTGCTTATAAGAACATTTGTTTGGATAAAAAAATATCTGAGTCCAAAACTCCCCATAACTCAATGCACGAGAATCTATCACATAATCTAGTCTCAAGGATACCTTTAACATACAGAAAACTGCCTTTTTGAATTAAATAGCTGTAAATTAAATGTCATAAAAAGAAGTTTAGACAACTATCCAGAAGATTTTCAAAGAACATATACAGCAAATCAGCCAGTTTTAGATCAAAGCATATAGTGATTTTTATAACAGTTCATATTTGATCTCAGTGCATAACTGTTCATGTTAGTAGCGATTCATGCAATTCATATCAGTAACAATTCATGCAGTTTCATTCACAACAGTCTTTTCCTCCCCCACAACAATGCATCATATCAGATTTCATAACATTTCCCAAAACAATTCATAATCATATCAGTTTTCAATTCAATTTTCATAACAGATTCATTTATCATAGCAGTTCGTAGATCTTATAGATGTCCATATAATTAGTCATATGCCAACAGTTCATCAGTTCAACTTTTTCTCCAGATACAGAACATGTATAGTCATGCCGTCGATTAGTTCATGCAGAACATAACTGTCATGCCATTTATCAGTTTATGCATGCAGAACATAACTTTTTCTCCCCCTTTGTCATCAATCAAAAAATAAGCATATCAGAAGGAGAGTAGAACAAAAGCAGATAGATAATATGCATAAGATAGAAAGAAAAAAAAAAGCTTAAACAAGCATCCAACAATAATTATCTCAAGGTAGAATATAAGAGACAGAAAAAGTAAATTGTTTAATGGTGCAGAAGGTAAATTGTCATGAGATCATCAGAAAATTATGCTGCCCAATAATGCTGCCTAGGAAATATTTATCGTTTCAGCCTTGGACCTAACACCCTTCTTGGAATGTTGGCCTGCAATTTTGTTTGATTTTCGTTTCATCACAACATGTTTCTGTCTTTTTCCAGAAGGCTTGGGCTTAGGAGAAGTTGGAGGAATCACTGTTTCTTTTGTGGAAGATGACTGTGGAGATAGTTCAAGGAAAGGATTCTTTTCTTCAGTAGGTAGCTCAGATTTCTCTTCTAAAACGGGTTCATCTTTATCATGAATAGATACCGGAGGGGAAGACATTGGAGCAGAAGGATTAGCAGATTTTTCAACAGCAGAAATTCTGTTGCCTAGACTTTTAATTTTTTAGCTGAGAAGGTCTAATTTCCTAGCAAAAGAACTGATTGCTCCTAGAATACTTTCAGACAAGCCTGAGTCCGGATCTTTTCCTTTAGTAGAAGATTTTGCCTAAAGGACTTCATCAAATTTCCTTTTTGATCCTGTACCAGAAACAGACTTCCCTTCCTCCTTATTCTTCATCAAGTTTTCCCATTCTTTTCCTGCAGTCTCTCTCAGCAATTTCCATGTATTATCTTCCCTTACATAGCCCATCCTTTCAAATGAATCAAAACTATAAACATTTGTTTTCCATGGATCATAAGGAGCAGAACTTAAATCTACTTCAAAAAATCGAAAAACTTTTGTCAGTAAATTTCCAAATGGCAGAGCTTTACTTGACGTGTTTCTTGACTGTAATATCAATTTAGTTGCCAGAAAACTAAAATTAATCTACCTTCCCTCAGCTAGGGCCAACACAATCACCATTTGTAGAATACTTATAAAAGTCTTATGCCCATAGCTAGGTACTATCATGGTCGATACCATGTGATGCAGAATTCTACCAACACCATTCAGCCATTTTGAGCTCCTATTTCCAGAATTTCCAAAGTTCTTACCACCAGTGAATAATTTTTCAAAAATTTTCAAATAAAAAATGTCATTTCCCTCAGGAAATTTGTTTAGCTCAAAATACTCAAACCTGGTATCTCTAACATCACAAATCCTATTGAACAGTCTATGATCAAACTCTATGTCTTTGCCCTTCACTCCTGACACATACTAGTGAATCATAAAACCACCCTCGGTTTCTTCTAGTTTCCCTTTCCTTAAGTTAGCATAGAATTCGTAGACCAAAGGGGTATATGATTTCTCATCAACAGACAGTAGACTGCCCCACCTAATATGATCAAACATGTCTAAGATATTTGAAAGATTCAGAAAGGCAGAATGGTTAACACGATAGCCACAGATAATAGTCTAATTTCTCGATACTCAGTCATTGTACTCAGTCTCACATTTAGAATCAAGAAAGTGAGGTACCTGATTTTCAAAACACACTTGTTCTGGAGACGACTCTGATAAATTATAGTGGGATGCAGAGAAGTTCGGCTGAGGAGAGGTTTCTTTCTCTGCTGCTTTGCTTGAACCCAAAACCTTTTTCTTCATTTTCGGAGACGATTTTTGCCCTTTCTTTGGTTTTGGAATGAAAGATTTAGTCTTAGCCATCTGAAAGATTAAAGCTTTTTCTAGGCTTTAGGTTTTTGAAGAGGAAGAACACGGATGATTTTGGAAGAAGGCAGTTACAAGGGTTTCGAAGGAGAAAACCATATTGCTTTGAATGTCTTGAGTAATGTGAAAATAAAGTTCTTTGAAAACATAAGTTTTTCTGAGAAGTTTAGAAAAATGTGCAAACCAATTTTTTTGAAATTCAAAGTTCAGAATAAAAAAATATTAAGGATGGATCTTGGAACAAGACTCAATTCGAAATTATCATCCAAAAGAGTGTTTTCTTGAAATGCATTTTGGATGGGGGATTTAGATTCAACAAGTGCGCCCAAGTCAGATGACGATGCAGTTTGGATTCAGAACACTGTTTCTAAAACTTTTTTCTTCATAAATCCTACAAGAAGAAAACTTATGCCACATGATTAGTTATCAAATTCTTGTAATTCCCAAACCTCTTCTCAGATTGTTGAATCTATCCTCAACTAGAGGTTTAGTGAATATATCAGTAAGTTGTTCATCCATTGAAATATATTCAACACACACATCGCCTTTGAGCACATGATCTCGGATGAAGTGATGTTTAACTTCTATGTGCTTTGTCCTAGAATGCTGTGCTGGATTTTTTGTCAGATTGATAGAACTTGTATTATCATACAATATAGGTAAGCAATTAAAATTAAGATTAAAATCTAGCAACGTATTCTTCATCCACAATATTTGAGCACAAGAACTCCCGGCTACAAGATATTCAGCCTCAGTGGTGGATAAGAATACACACGCCTGCTTTTTACTGTGCCATGACACAAGAGAGTGTCCAAGAAATTGACAATGGCCACTAGTACTTTTTCTTTCAACTTTACAACCTGTATAATCTGCATCAGTATATCCTATAAGATCAAATGCATTAGTATGTAGATACCAAAATCCATAATCATATGTGCCAATTAAATACTGGAGAATACGTTTAATTGCACATAGATGAGATTCCTTTGGACATGATTGAAATCTAGCACAAAGACATACCGAAAACATGATGTCTGGTCGACTAGCAGTAAGATAGAGCAGACTCCCAATTATACCTCTATACTTATGCTCATCTAGTTTCTTACCTTTTTCATCTTGATCAAGTTTTATGGATGTACTCATAGGTGTGCTGATTTCTTTTACTTCATTCATTCCAAATCTCTTGAGCAACTCTTTGGCATACTTAGATTGATTTATGAAGATTTCTTCCTTAGTTTGCTTAATTTGCAGTCCAAGAAAGAAGTTTAGTTCTCCTATCATACTCATTTCAAATTCTTGCTAAATAATCTTAGCAAACATCTTGCACAAAGAGTCATTAGTAGCCCCAAAAATACTATCATCAACATAGATTTGAACTATTAGTAAATCACCAAAATTATCAGATTTGATGAACAAGGTATTATCAATTAAGCCTGTAGAAAATCCTTTTGAGATCAAGAATCCACTAAGTCTTTCATACTAAGCTCTTAGAGCTTGCTTTAATCCATGAAGAGCCTTAGAAAGTTTGAAAACATGATTTGGAAAGTGCTCATGAGTAAAACTAGGAGGTTGTTCAACATATACTTCCTCCTCAATAAAGCCATTTAAAAATGCACTTTTGACATTCATTTGATAGAGCATGAAATTTTTTAAGGATGCAAAAGCAAGCAACATTCGTATAGATTTCAGTCTAGCAACAGGTGCAAATGTCTCATCATAATCGATACCTTCTTCTTGATTAAATCCTTATGCAACTAATCTAGCTTTATTTCTAATCACAGTCCCATTTTCATCAAATTTATTTCTAAAGACCCATTTAGTACCAATAACAGGACGATCATGCGGTGTAGGAACAAGTTTCCAAACTTGATTTCTTTCGAATTGATTTAACTCTTCTTGCATAGGAATAATCCAAAATTCATCATGTAAAGTAATATCAATGCCGCTAGGTTCAATATTTGAAACAAGAGCAAAGTTGTCAATGAAATACCGTCTAGTTTTAACTTCTTGGTTTGGATCTCCAATAATTTGTTCTTTCCGATGACCTGTTTTGTACTTCCAGTCTTTTGGCAATTGATGATTTGTAAAATCTTCAGTTTCTGCTTTTTCTTGTTCAATCTGCAATTCTTCAATCTCTTCTTCTTTTGCATATATGAGTGTCTAATGGTGGAGCTTTGACTTGATCTAACTAGACTTCTTTTGAACACCTTATATCATCGTCATCTCTTTTTGAAGTGTAAATGTTAGATTCATCAAATACAACATGCACCGATTCTTCCACACAAAGAGTTCTTTTTTTATATACTCTATATGCCTTTTTGTTGGAAGAATAACCAAGAAATATGGCCTTATCGAACTTACTATCAAAATTTTCAAGTTTATCTCTTGTATTTAGGATAAAGCATCTACATCTAAATACTTTAAAATAAGAGATAGAAGGAGCTTTATCAAACATAAGTTCAAACGGAGTTTTTCACAAAAATGGTCTTAGCATAACTCGGTTTATTCTATAGCACACTGTGTTAACAGCTTCCGCCCAAAAATATTTTGGAAGGACATTTTCACAAAGCATTGATCTAGCCATTTCTTGCAAAGTGCGATTTTTCCTTTCAACAACACCATTTTGTTGAGGAGTCTTTACTGCTGAAAAATTGTGAAAGACTCCATTTTCATCACAGAAGTGAGTAAATTAACTGTTACAAAATTCTTTACCGTTATCGCTTCTAATAGAAATCAGTTTGCATCCAATCGAGTTTTGGATGCACTTTATCAGTTTTGAAAATTCAAAAAAGGCTTCATCCTTTTGTCTAAGAAATAAAGTCCAAGTAAATCTAGAAAAATCATCAACAAGAACATATGCATATTTCTTACCTCCAAAACTAGCAGTCCTCATAGGTCCAAACAAATCTATATGAACTAATTCAAGTGGTTTTGAGGTAGGAATCATTTTCTTTAGTTTAAAAGAGGTTTTGATTTGTTTCCCAAACTAACATGCATCACAGATTTTATGTTTATCAAATTTCATTTTTGGCAGTCCCCTAACAAGTTCTTTTGAGGATAATTTATTTAACAAATCAAAAGATACATGACCTAATCTTTTATGCCAAAGATAACTATCATTGTCATGAACGGATAGGCATCTAATTCCATTAGCTACAAGGTCATTAAGAAAAAACACATATGCATTTCCCATACGTTTGGCAATAAAGATGATTTCAAGATTTCCACTGTCAAGTATAGAGCAAGAATCTTTTTCAAAAATGATTTTGCAACCATTGTCACAAAGTTGGCTAATGTTGAGCAAGTTATATTTCAAATCATCAATAGGTAAAACTTTCTTTATAATTGTCACAGAACCTTTACCAATATTACCAATGCCGAGAATCTTTCCTTTCTTCTTGTCTCCAAATGTAACAAATCTTTCATTTGTGGTCTAAATATTTTCTAGTCATGTGTCTTGAACAACCGCTGTCCAAGAACCACTTGGTGAAGCTTAAAGACATTGCCTATATATGAGAAAGAGGAATGATTTTTGGTACCCACACTTTCTTAGGTCCATGAAGGTTAGCAATATTTTCTTTGATTTTCCAGAATGTAACTCCACCAGTTTCCACTTTTCTCTTGATAAAGCATCTTGAAACTATATGTCTCGATTTTTCACAATATGTGCATGCTTTGTGTGTGCGGTAAGAAGAAGCAGGTTTAACATATTGAGACTTGTTCTTTTTGTTTTTATTCTCATGTTCATATCCTAAGCCATTTCAATTTCCAGCATAAACAAATCAAGGCTTGCAAATTTTATCTTTATCCTCATGTCTATATCCTAAGCCACTTCGGTTACCAATTTGATGATGAGTTCCGAGTAACTTTTCCAGATTGCTTTTACCATTTGTGAATTTTTCAATGCAATTGGTAAGATCATTTACTCTAATTTTCAAATCATCAAAGGTGCTAATCATACTTTCAAGAGTTTGAATTTTATTACAAAAGTTTTTATTTTCTAGAGATGCATGATGAAAGGCAGTCATGATCACATCTTTCTCAATTATAGCACACGTATATATTTTAAGAGACATTTTATAATCATTGAATAAAGCTTCATTTTCTTCCATAAGACTTTTAACCTTCAACTTTAATTCTTTATTTTTTCTGGATAATTTTTTTAATTCATAAAACATATCACATAACAATTCATTAGGATCAACATGCTTTTCAGTCATAGATATAAGCTAATTAGGCATGTAGTCAGATGTGGAAGAGTTTACCTTATTTTCCAATGCCATGAAGCAAAAATTGGCAGTTTCTTCTTCAGAATCTCCATCTTCGGACTCAGTTTCATTCAAGTTCCAAGCTCCCATCAATCATTTGCCTTTCTTTGCCTTCAGATCTTTCTTTTTTTTAAACATTTTTTCTTCCTTACCTTTTGCAACATGACAGTCCACAATGAAGTGATAAGTGCTTTTACATTCAAAACATTGAGGTTTGAAACCAGAGGTTTGTCCTTTCTTTCGTATAAACTTCCTTCCACTTTTGTAGTTTCCTTTGTTGAATATCCTTCTGAATTTTTTTGCTATCACTGCCAAATTATCATTGTCCATTTCCATGCCTTCAGTGCTTTTTGACAGGCTTGTTTCTCCATCTTCATTTTCATCCTTTAGTGCAATCCATTTGTTGCCTCTATTATGATCATCGGATTCATGAAATCTTTTAAGCTTCATCTTATGAGTAAGAAGAGATCCAATCAACTCCTCAGTAGGTAAAGATTTTAAATCCTTAGATTCTTCTACAGTAAGAGTTTTTGGCTGGCAGCTTTTTGGTAAAGCATCTAAAATTTTCCGATTTTGTTCCCCAAAGGAATAAACCTTCCCGTAAGCTTTAAGACCATTTGAGATATTAGTAAATCTCGTGAACACATCAGTGATACTTTCATTTGACCTCATAGTAAACAATTCATAGTCATGAATTAGAAGCCCCAGTTTTGATTCTTTGACTTGGTTAGTCCCCTTATGGGTGACTTCAAGTAATCTCCATATATCATGGGCTGAATCACAACCACTAACACGGTTATATTCAGTCGCATCTAGTGCACAACATAAAATGTTCATAGCTTGAAAATTTAAAGTCATCTTAGCATTGTCTTCTATACTATACTCATCATACTGTTTGGGAATTTTTATGCCATCAATTATCTTTGATGAAATAAAAGGAATATTTTCTGTTAAACTCCATAACTCGAAGTTAATAAAACACACATAAATTTTCATTCTATTTTTTCAGAAAGTATAGTTACTTCCATTTAACAAAGGAGGATGATTTGTTGAAGACCCTTCAACATATGGAAGAGAGGATGAGCTTGCCATTAAGATCTTTTCTACAAAGTTGTTAAACCAAGAGTATGTAGACCCACTCTGATATCAAATGAAAAACCTTAGGGGGGGGGGGGGAGATGAATAAGGTTTTTGGCAAGCAAAAATAATTTTTCCGATTTGTCTAAAAGGTTGAATAATGATGATCACCAAGATACTTGGATGGACTTTATGGAAATATAGAAAGTTATCCAAGCACTTGCAGATGTGTATCTAGATTTAGACAAAGAAAGAAACTCGCAGTGGTAAATGAAAAATGAACAGGAGTGAGACAAGGAATGTATAGTGGTTCGATCTACTAAGATCTACGTCCACTACCTTAAGCTCACACTTAAGGATTTTCAACCCGATTTCATTAACTTCACTTAATGAAACAGCACCACATATAAGAGAGGATCACTACACTAGATTTTCTAAAACCTCTCAGTCACATAAATACATCAAGAATCACCCCAACTAGGTTTTACAACATAACCTTGATACAAACACTAAACAAGTTTACCCCCAATGGGTTTTACTCCACAACCTTGAACATTAACCAACACAAGGCTCACCCCAATGGGTTTTACACCACAACCTTGGTACAATAGAGATTTGAAAATCAATAGAACAGTAAATAGCTCACTTACTTGAGCAGATATTCACTCAAATACAAAGCATAAGCACTTTTACCTTTGATACAAAATGAATTCACTTTGAAGCTTTGATAAAAGGAGACTTTTGAAAATATTGAGCAATAGTGTTTCTAAGATAAATGTTTCAAAAATCATTGTAACTAATCTTGCTCTAAGGGCTATTTATAGACCCAAAAAGTATAGTGCCAACGGTCATAAAGAAACGGCTATAATTTTCTGTTTAAACTTATCCGTGTTTTGGACTCAGGTTTTGGTCCACAATACATCCAAAAGATAAGTCCAAAATGGCACTTAATCAATCAGAATATTTCAACATAGTTTTCAAGATTTTGGATGAACCTTTTAGATTCAAACTCTTCAATCCAAAATTCTGAGATTTTTCAAATGCTTTGAAATCTTCTCCTTTGGTGCTTCAAGATCAAGTCAAATGAATCAAGAGATAAAGAGACATAGGAATTAATGAATATACCTTAATAACACTTCCTAGTCTAAAGTTCTTCATAAAGGACTTTTTGGTATGCAACTCTATATACTTCATTCTTTCTCTTTTGATCTTCCATTCTTGAATTCAATCATGAAAGAGTTGCAAAATAATATTATCTAAATACTTTTGAAGAATAGTGGTCAAACATGTCCTATCACAATAGATTAACAATTTAGTCCATATCAATGTTTGTCATAAGTCAAAACATAGAAGAAAGCCCTTAGGGCTAACAAATAGAAAGAGTTTGTGTCTTTGTTTTGGGTTTGGTGTTGTTTAAATTGTTAAGTATTTTTTACCCCCTAGTAATAAGGAAAATATTTTCCATCTTAAGTATTGGGGAGGGAGTCATGTCTTTTTTTACTTGTTAGGAATTCTATTCATATTTTTCTTTAGTTTGCTTTTTTATTTTGGTGTGTCTTTATTTTGTTATTATTTTCCTTGTATGTTTATTTGTGTTTTCTTTTATAGGTCGGAATAAAGTCCTCTTGGATAAACTCTCTTCTCTATTCCCAATTTTGATATCCATTGGGACTTGTTGCACTTGGGGAGTATTGCTTAACTTTCTACCTCCTTTACCATTTTTGGTCCTTTTGGAGATCCTTTATTATGTTAATTTTTTGCCAATGAGGACGTAGTCCCGTTTAAGTGTGGGGGAGTGGTTAAGTGATATTTTTTTTCTAAGTTTTTATCAATTATCTTGGTAATATTCTTTGTCCAATGTGATGAAATTCAGTACTTTTTTGTGAAACATACCTGTGGAAATATTTTCTTTTCTATATTCATCATCTTTATTTATTTTTGGTCCCTTAGCTTTCCTTTCACTGTTATATTTTTGCCATTGAGGACAATGTCCCGTTTAAGTGTTGGGGGAGGGAGGGGGGGGAGTTTAGGAGATATTTTTAATATCATTTTTGTGTAAAAGTTTTCAATTTTTTTTGTGGTTTTCATTGTTTAGCAAGGGTGTAATTCTTTTTTTTTTTTTTTACTTGGATATGAATTTTTGTCATTCATTTGATGGATTTTTATGAAATTAGTTTATTAGATATGATATTTATCAAGACTTGAGAATTTGAATTAATCTTATTTATGCATTGGTGTTTGAATATTATTTGACTCATCTAGCTTGAATATGGAAGATATGATGTATATAGAAAAATTTTGTTGGCTAACTCTTGTATTATGGGTTTAAATTTTGTTTAGATTTGAGTTGTGATAAAGAATGTGAGTTGATAAAAGATCTTTGAGTGGAAAAAAATTATGGAAAAATTCTTGTGAGTAGAAGGATTAAAAAAATGAGTTGATTGTTGTTTCCTTTTTGAAGATGAGAAAGTATTGTTTTGCATGATTATGGGGGCTGATACGGATAGTGAAGAGAAATCCACTTTCTTGAAGCTAGTAATGCCCAAAATCAAAAGAGACAAAAAATGTTGGAAAAAATGAAGAGTGATGACTAAAAAGGGGCCAGTACGGTGTGTGAAGAGAAATCCATGTACTTGAGGCTATCAATTCCCTAAATCATTGAAAAAAAATGAGAGAAAACAATTGGAATACTTTCCTTACATCATGACTTGAGTTGTGTAATTTTTGGATTTATAATACTTGAGTTAGTAGATTGCTTGACATGTGTAATTCATAGTATCTACGTTCTTACTTGAAGGGTGAAATAATTTTGTTAGGATAAGATATAAACTTGATTAAATTAACTTCAAGACTTTTGTGATGTCTTATCAAATGTTTTAAAAGTTTGAATCATTTTCAAAGGATTTGTTGAATGGCAAGAGTTTTATCTAAAGTGTGAAGGGAAGTTATCATCATTGTTATGATACAAAATTTTTGGAAGAGTAAAGGTTTGTGTTTTCTTGATAATTTTCTTGGCTTAAAGTGTTTAACTTGAGGACAAACAAAACCTCAAGTGTGGGGGAATTGCAGGGGTTAAAATCATCACTATTTTCCTAGTTTTTTGAGGTTGTTTTGAGATACTTTTGATGTAAAAACTAGGCGTATTCCTTCCTATTTGACATTTTGCTTGTGAAATGTGTTTTTGACAAATTTGTGCAGATTTGAGTTAATTTTGAGCAAATTTGGAGAAATTCTAGAACACGTCTGGGATCAGACCCTACAAGAGCACCCAACACTAGGTCTATTCTGGCCGAACAGTGAAACTAGAGCAATGTTTCAGTGCAAAAAGAAAACACACTTGGTGCCAGGTGGGTCAAAAAGACCTGGTGCCAGTTCATTCTGGACAAATGGAATCTTGTGCACAAATTTGGAAATTTTCTAATGATTTTGGTATTTTCCAAATCCTACTCGGCCATCACTTCTTAAGTAACAAATTTAGCATCAAAGAGGCCTATAAAAGCAAGAGAAAACACAAGAAAAAGGGGGGGGATTAAAAGGAATTCAAGATGCAAATTAGAAAATCGCTCATTGAAGGAGGAATTCATCAAATCAATGAGGGTTGTTCAAGAGAGTTTACAAGGGAGAAGAATGGGGCTTGTCTATGAGTTTTTTCTTTTACATTTGTTTTCTTTTCTTAAACAATGATGTACTTAATGTTTCCATTGTAATTTGATATTATTTTTGTGATTTATGATTTCTTGAGTTAATTTAGTATTTTTGATCAATTCATTATTTATCTTAGGATTTGATAACTTGTTTTTCTTATAGAGTTAGTTGATTGATTCTTGTTATTAACTTAATTGAAAAAGGGGTTGGTAATGACTTCAAGTAATTAATTTTATATTTTTTATCTTTTAACTTGCTTGAAAAATGGGTTAATTGTTAAGAACTTAGGTAATTAAAGGTTAGTTGATGATTACTAGAATATAGATTCATTGACTAATTTCATATTTTAAATCACCTGGAGTATAAGGGGTTTATATGAGAAATGATTTTAATGCATCTTTTGGGTAAATTGGTTGAGACAGAATATGTTCACTAATTTAACTAGAAGATAGTGATTTCATGGACTGCAAACGAAATGGGTCTATTTTAAATCCGTCATGAGACCAAGATAATAATTGATTGTGATATTGGCTAACTAATTCATTATCATGTTTTCAAAATCTTTTGTCTAAATTGTATTTTTTTTTTCCACATCCTTGAGTTGTATATATTTATTCATTTATTTTTCTTATTTTCTCACTTTATTTGGGTTGGTTAAACAA
This sequence comes from Voacanga thouarsii, assembly GCA_026120185.1. Lineage (NCBI taxonomy): Eukaryota > Viridiplantae > Streptophyta > Magnoliopsida > Gentianales > Apocynaceae > Voacanga > Voacanga thouarsii. The sequence goes on along the minus strand of JANUWF010001341.1, from coordinate 170,166 downwards.
TGAATGAAAAGTGACTAGTGTGTAATTGTTCCTTTGAGGATCGATACTCGTTAATTTCTTATATTATGCTTGCGATGAGTATACTTACTCGCATTTGTATTTTGAAATTAATGTTTTAATTAAAACTTGACTAATAGATGGATTTAAATTTGATGATTTTTAGATACCCAAAATTTACACATCAAGGAGGACGAAATGGCTTGCCTATCAGTTATTTCTAACCCTTTTGTTTGTTATCTTTTAATTTTTGTATTAAAATTTGATTTTTAACTATAATAGAAATGACGCGCCTTAATATTTTATAATGACGGTTATCAGACTTTTGCACAATGAGAATAACGGGAAGAAAAAAATAAAGTTAGAAAAAGTGGAAACTTAAAGGACGACCGTATGTTATAGTTAAAAAACATCAAATCGGATACGATTTTTAGGACAAATTCAAATGTGCTTAAGAGGAAGAGCCGCACCAAAAAGCGGTTCCGGTCCGAATCGAATTGAAGAAAGCTGGATTGGATCGGGTCGGATGGAGAATATCGGCAGGGACGAAATAAATCAGAATGTATGGAAAGGTTATACCTTATTTTTATACTTTGGGGTGATGCATATTTCTTAGATCCATGATTTTTACTCTATGGGTAATTGGTTATTTGTGCCTATTGTGGTATTTTGTTTGTGTGTGTTGTAATTGATTTCCTTCAATTATTTGTTCTAACTTAATGATTTCGAGAGGTAAAGGTTAAGGTTGGAATGCCCACTCAGCTAATTTAATTTTTTCCATCGTTAATTAACCCAAGAGAGGAGTATGGGTTAGAGCTAATAACCAATGGGTTCATAAGATTACCTAAAGATAGGAATTTTGTGACTTCCAGATAATTTGGTATTATGAGTGGTATTTAATGCCTTATTGGGTTCCGTTGATTAGGTAGAGATACTGGTTAATCAACTTAGGGATTAGGGATCTCATAACGTGCGCGTGCGCGCGCGCGCGCAAGAGAGAGAGAGAGAGAGAGAGAGAGATTGATTGATTGATTGATTGATTTCTGACTCATAGTGGTGCATAGGATTGAGATTTATGGATCTAAGGGATACTAGTCATTGAGGTGTTTAATGGGGCAATTCTCTTTCTTATATGGAAATTTTCTCTTTCTAATTCCTTGATGAACTTGTGACTCTTCCTTGAGTGAGAACATAATAGGTTTCTAAGTCTAATGTAATTATTTGTACTTTACATATTTAATTGGCTACACAATGAGATTAGAGCAAAGCAGTGATAATTGAAAAGTTCCTGCGGATTCAATACTTGTTATTTCCTATGCTATGCATTGGGTATATTTGTTCATATATGTGGTTTTAGTGCTTAACATTTTAATTTAAAACTTGATTTTTGTAGATTGTTTATACTATTTTCAATGCATGAAAAATGCAGATCAAGTTTTTAGCGTCGTTGCTAGGGAAATGCAATATTTTGAAATCCATGAGTCTTGTTGATTTAGCTATGTATATATTTGTAAATATTATGTAAATATTTGTCTCTATGTTTGTGCATAATACTAACCATTACTTATATATAGACTTCTTTTCCTTTTTGTGCTTTGTTTGTCTGTTGTTTCAATTCTTTATTTTTAGACTTTGAGATAACTAAATTGTACTAGGTTCTAGTTTATTGTATCATTATATTTGTTGCATTATTGTTTTTGGTATTGTTGTACATTGCTATATTGGGAAATGGTACATATAATGGATTATTGGGATTTAAGTTTTACTTTTGTATATGGCCTTGTTGTTGTCAGGAAATTTTTTATTTGTTATTGTGTTAGTATTTTTAGGATGCAAATGTTGTTGTAATTGGCTATTATTCTTTTTGTATAATAGTTATTTTGGTTGATTATTGTATAATAAGATTGATTTCATTGTTTTTGTAATGATGTTGGAGTTTTGAGGAATTGATTATCATTTTGCAGATGAAAGTATTTTTTGTAGTTTTGGGTTGTTGTTGTATTATGTATATTGTGGAGGTTGAAAATTTGATTATAGTAGTGGCGAATAAGTTGAGGAGTTGATTGTGTGTATGGTTGATATTATATCTTTGCGGACTATTAATTTATGTTTGGGAATTTTGTTAAGTTCTTGTAATCTTTTATGTAGTGGTGATTTTAGTGTTGAGGTCAACTGTTGATTATTTGGGAGACCTTGTCATATTATTTGGAGGTTTTATCACTAATTGATTTGTGGATGTTGTAATAGTAATATTTTGTTGTATGTAAGGACCCTTAGTTATATAATACTTCTAGAGCTTTGTATACTAGTATTTTGTTGTGTATATGGGTTAGGTATTGACAAGAGTATATTAGCATATATATATATATATATATATATATATAATTTCGTGTATCTGTAGTGAAACTATTGGGTTAATCATTTATTTTGTGGTTTTGTTGTATTGGTTATAGTAAGTACTTTATACTAATATATATTTTGGTGTTAATTATATTAGTTGATTTTATGGATGGTTAATAATATTTGTGTGTGTGTGTGTGTGTGTGTGTGTGTGTGTGTGTGTGTGTGTGTGTGTGTGTGTGATGGTTTATTTATTATTAGTATTGGTACTAATGCATTTTTTTGGTAACAATTCCTTGTATCCTTTTAATGTACATTAGCTTTTGAACTATTTCCATTGTCTATTATTTTGCTTGTATTGTTGTTAATATCTCTTTATCCATGGTATGCTATTGTATTTTTCTTTATTTTTGCAGGATTGAAGATTTTCTTCTTTTGAACAACCATTCTTTTCCTTTCCCTCCTATGACACAATTGAGCTTCAAGATGCTTGGGAAAGTATTACTTTACCTTGTCATCTCTTTTATTTCATTTAGTCCCATTGAAAATGCGTATATTGTTTAATTTGTGAGCAATTAGGACATTGTCCAATTTAAGTGTGGGGAAGAGGTTAAATAATCCTTTTATTACAATTTTTTATTATTTATTTTGGTATTTTTATTATTTTTGGGCTAAATTTCTTGTTTTTGCATTTGGGCCAAATTTTTTTCACATTGTTGTGTTAGTTTTCAAGGCTTGTTGGTATGTATATTGATATGTGTTAGTTTGGTGGAGATATTCTTTTTCTTTTTTCTTGGAAATTCTACTTAAGACATTTCTAGGGAAGTTATTTTTATGTATACTTATATATTGGGCATGACATAAACTAAGTTTAGATAAGTGAGTTAATCTTGTTTATGCATTTGAAAATGTTGTGAAGTTTAATTCTTTGAGAATTGATGAAAACTTAGTGATGAAATATAGAGTGAGTCGTAGGCTTATCTCTAGTTTCATGGCAATTCCCATTTATTCATTTACTCATTTGTGTTATATGTTGTAACATAGAAATCTTTAATTGTTTGTTGTATTTTTTTTAATAAAAAAGGTAAATAGGAGCAAAAGGTAGGTTGCTCAATGCACTTATCGAAGTGAGGAGAAAAAAGGATCTAGGAATGCAAAATGTATGTCCTATGACGAAAAACAACATGTGATGAAAAAGAAAAGAAAAGGCAAGATAGAGAAAAAAAAAAGAAAAACAATGAGAAAAAATGCAAGGGATGCAAGAGAGAATTTAAATTACAATCACTATAAATGCATTTCCTTGTATAAAGAAAGAAGAATGAGAGGTTCTTGCTTTGCCAATTTAAATTGAAATTTATTGTAAAATTGTTGTATCAAAGTGTAAAGTCTTTTTATATTTTAATGTAACATGTATAATACTTGTACTTGGGGAAAGCCATGAGACTTGAATGAGTCGTTTGATCCTATCTCATATGAATCACTTTGTTTAAATTCTTGATTGGAGAAATAGTGTGAATCACATTTATTTGGCATAAGCTTATTTAATTTCACTTTGATGTTCTTGGTTATGTCTAGTTCAACATGAGAGTATACATGAGATTAACTTGGATAGATTAGTGTTGAGATGAATTTTAGGGTAGAGGAAGAAATAATCTCCTTTCCATTTTGACGTTATTGCATATATGGTAAATTGTTCTTAATTATTCACCAAGAATGTTATGTAAAAATTTTAATTGTACTTGTAAGATAGTTATTCATTGTCCTTAGGAATTAATGTATATCTCTTGATTTGTATACTAGTTAATTTGTGAATAAATGTATTTTACTTTATTTGTACACTAGTTAAGTTGTGAATAAATGAAGGATGCTTGATTTGTAGATTAGTCAATTCTTTATTTGTGAATAAGTGTGGTTTGCTTAAAGACAAGTAACTATTTAAGTGTGGGGGTATGTAATGAGGGCTCATCATATGCAGTTTTTCTATTGCATTTGTACTTTAATTGTGATAAATTCTTGTTTAAATCACTATTCACCACACATTTTTCATCTTCATTTTGTAAGAAATAAAGAAAATACTAATTTGAGATAATAAAGATAAAAAAGATGGAAAATCGAGCAAAAATAGAGAAAAATTAAAAAAGTACAAATAAAGTAAGCAGCTTAGGGAAGTGCACTTCCCAAGGCTTCCCAATCCCTTTTATTATACAAGAATGGCCGCCCAGGGAACGAAACTGGGGGCCTAGGGAGGTTCTAGCTTCCTAGGCCGCCTAGGAGCAAACAAAGTAATTTCTTGTACAAAATATTGGTAGCCCGAGAAGTATAACTTCCCTAGGCCAGCTAGATCATCTTTTAAGCATGCTCGAGCAGAAACCTGGTGGCCTAGGGAAACTTCCCTAGGCTGCTTGTTTTCTGAAACTTCCTTAGGCAGCCCACTTTCTATAGAAACACGAATTCCACGTATTTTTTAAGATCCATGGATTTTAGCTATATAATCCCTTTATACACTTCAAAACACTTGCATTTGGACTTGGATTTCTCTCTGAGAACCCTAGGAGGCTTAGTTTCACATAAAATGAAGAGAAGGAGCAAGGGATTTGAAGAAGAAGAAAAGAATGTTACATGGAGATCTCAAGGAGGAGAAAGAAATGACTTGTCTATGAGTGTTTCTAACCCTTTTTCTTTGTGATCTTACTTGTTATTTTTGTATTAAGATTTTATTTTTAATTGTAATAAAGGGTTTGCCCTATTTTTATACTTTGTGATGATGTATTTTTCTTCGATCTATGATTTCTACTTTATGGTAATTGGTTATTTGTGCTTATTGTGTTA